>JARKIA010000062.1:0-743427 GCA_029289565.1 Mycena galericulata | reverse complement strand
CAGTGCGCCAATGTCCTGAGGAGTCGCCTTCCTTCAAACCACCTGATTGCGCATCAATTCAAGTAAAATGCGTCGTAGGATGGTGTTCAGGCACTTGGTCATTGTCTCTCATATTTTCATTCATACTTATTAAGCTCTATTTCCACTCTGTAATACTTGTCTGCTCACATACACAGTTTTTGCTCAGATACAATTCAGATACTACCCATACTCCGACAGAGTCACGTACTCTCAAACCGTGCTGGGGCTCAAGATGTCAGAGGACTGGTCATCCTTTCGCCAGCACTGTAGGGGCCAGTGTACTTGCCCTATTCCGTATTTGCGCTGATCCTGGGTGGTTTGACGGTCCAGATATTGGGTAGCTCGAGGTACTTCAATCTATCATGGACACTTTACATATTTCCAGCGTGTTTCATACCTGATGTTGTTCCTAGGTACAGGGGCAACCGATGCATGATAGTAGGTGTTGCAGCCATCCCTCCGTTGTCATATTAGTACCGGTGAGGAAATACACGGGAGATTCCCTCTCACCTTGTTACCACATCTCTATGAGCCATTGAGTCCCCGCACTTGAGTTTCGAATTACCGAATCTACAGTCTACACCATTTTTTTCATCCCGAGTCCTCACATCGAGCCGCTATTGCTGAGTCACTTTTATCCCTCTTCCCTGATGTTTTCTAATGTACTTGTACAAGTTGTGTACAGTATGACCGCTACATCTCCAGGTCCACACTACCAGTAGGAAATCCTATCTTCTTCAGTGCCTCGTGCACCACAAAGATGAATGGGTGATATATGTCTGTCCTAATTTTATCCGGGCTTGAGTGAACGTCACTCCTAGACACATTTAATGTGTGCCTACTGAGGATCAAACACACGCGATGATGCAGTTCAGAAAGCGGGCCGGTTATATAGCCGGTCACAGCCACTATTCTATCACAAAAAAATGTAATGAAACTTGTAAAAAAGACTTCAACACAGCCACTATTTTATCATAACGATCCCGGGGGACTGACTTGTTCAGAGGTCGAAAAATCCTCATATCGATTTCCCAAATGGACGATTACTTATTACATAAGCACTCGTAACATAAGCACTCGTAAATGTCCGCAAAAGTTCCGCGAAAGCCCTCCCTCCCCAAAGAACAGAGCTAGGCGTGGAATCCATCTTCCACTTCGACCTCCATGAAGTATGTACTTACCTTCCCCTGCCTTTAGATGCCGCTAACTAATATTCTCAGAGGCTTGTGTGCATACGACTTCCACAAGAGGAATCCCTCCGCCGATCGTACAATGTTTGAAGATTATTTCAAAGCCCTCCCCAAAGAGGAGAAGAAGGTTTGGCGAGATAAAGAGACCAACGCCAAGGCCGCAAAAGCACAGGTATCAAATTTCAGCTCTATTTACGACCACCCGAACTGATATTATGTTTTTAGGCCGCAACCTGAATCAGCAACGGTGAGAATCCGCGGTGGAGGCGAGGGGGGGGGGGGGGGACGGAGGCGGCGGGAGAGGTGGGGATGCGGGTGGGAGCAGTGCGGCGGAGCAGCGTGAGGCGGGACAAGAGAGGCGGCAGAGGCGGGGGGCGGAGAGGCGGCAGAGGCAGAGTGTGTTCGAGCAGCTGGGCGGAGCGGAGCAGCGTGGGGCGGGACGGGGCAGCGCAGGGCGGGGCGGGGCGGGGCGCGGGGCAGTGGGGTGGCCCAGTGGTACCCAGCTATATCACAATGGACTGCACCGATACTCCACGATACTATTCAATAACAATACTAAAAGTGCTCCCACTTTATCTACCTGAGGCATCCTGAGGTATCTTGTAGTATCTTGATTCATCGCAATTAGGACACCTGCTATTTCCCGTGATCACACGATACCACACAATACCCGCCAATACGTGCCGCGCCGGGGTTTTCACTGGGAGTGACACCTTGATGAACAACGCTTAATAGTGGCTGTGTTGAAATGAATTTAGCAGCGTCCATTACATTTTTTCTAATGGTTTTAGGCTTTCTGTTTGAACGCCGAGCCACCGTTTCCGTAAGGCACCAAGTTCGAGCCCCGGTGCCTGTATTCTTTTTTCTAGTGTTGTTCTCAGTAGGGCTCAAACTCAAGCCCGACCCAAGCCCGGACTCACAATTTTTCCAATCCAGAGACCCCAGCTCAAGCATGGGTCTCTCTGGGTAGCTGAATTCTCACATTTTCAGTTCCAATCCTCTGTTTAAGGGAACCAGAGTTATCCGAGGGCATATATTATGTTGGCTCCATGGGTTTTTGACATTGGGCATCCTACAACCTTGTGCATTCTCAAACTTATCCCTCCCTCAATTACTGCTGTCCTCTCTTCCAAACCACCACCGATACCCTAGAGTCCGAGACATTTCTTTTTTTTTTTTTTTGGGGGGGGGGGGAAGTTAGTACCCCCGTATGTGTGAATACTTCATATTGAATGATATGTTCCTCATTTTTGGCTACCATCATTGTTGGGTTCGATGTGGCAGGAGTTGTGCTTGAATAAAGGACTTTCACTGAGTCAGCTCATGGGCTGATGCGAGAGGAGTGTGTGGCTGTCCGCATCTAGCGGACAGCTTTACAAACAGATACCAATTCAACATATACAAACAATATGGAGTGCTCGTTTGATCGAAGTCGAGAACATGACCTACACACAAGCGAGCAGTTTTAATAATTTTAGTGGACACAAAGGATGGTTAAATGTTACTTTTCAACATTGACCAGATGACAGCATTGCTTAATTCTCATACCCTAAAATGATTGACCCGGAGGTTTTTTTTTTTCCTCGGCGCCCCCATCCCAATAGTATACACATGATGACTACCTTTCTTGCCACAGAAGTATCCCCCCCCCCCCCAAAAAAAAAGCACGAGTTTTTGCCGGGCAACGCCACGGCCCTACACCCCAAGTCAGACAGGTCGGCCTTTTGAGTGGGATTTGAGCGCTCGATCGTACACCCATCTGAATAAGCGGCACGTCCAACAGCAGCAGCACAAAGACGGGAAAGCTGAAGTTACTTTTTGATATTCAAAAATAAATGTGCCATGAGGCGAACCGAGGCAGCGGAGCTTGGAGCCAGTATCCAAGGCATCTGCTTGAGATACGAGTAACTTGAGGGCCAGCTGCTTGGGACTCATGGCACAGCATAAGAAGTCGCCTAACACCCTAGCCAGTTCGCCGCCGGACATGAAGCATCTAGGGAATTGGCGGCGGGTGCTAGAGTGGAGCACCGAGGATGGATCCGAGTCGCCGTCGACGTGTGGACATTGCATAGCCTCGAGAAGTCGCGGGTGGCAAGTCTGATGAATTAACGTCAGTGGCCCTTGCGCGGCGGGTTTGTGGGCGGCAAGTGGCGGGCGGCGAGATGGGGAGGATCACGGGCTGATGGGCAAGCACGTTCAAATTTATACGAACCATCTGCTTATAATACGAGTAATTTAAAGAGATGTAGAGTTTTGCTAAACGATTGAATTGTATCGTATCAGTGCTTTATGGTATTGTCATGATATGAGTAGAGGAAAGAGAAAAGATCAACGGAAATTTGAAAGAGAAGGAAAGCAGGGAATACACGACAGGGGGAATTGTGGAGTATGGAGACATGTAGTAGCAGCATAATAAATTAAAGGTAACGCGAACAGCGCAAGGGGAATATTATATCGTACAAGACGCCCTCCGCTTCGCTCCGGAACTTCCGGACAAATTCAACAGACGTGGATGCATGTTCAATTTGTTTAAATGTCGTGACACGGCCCGCAATGGAAATAAACAATGAATTCACGATGAACGAGTAGTACAAAGTCGTAATGTTAGAAGAACGTGCAAAATGAGCTAAATTCCCGCAGAACGAAGAAACCAACAGGTTTCAACCTGAAAAGTGAAGGAATAGCAGAGGAGCGTGAGGGAGATGAGCCATTCTGGATGGACCGAAGTTGAATCAGCGGCGTTCGATATCAGAAACACAGAGGTAATACGAAACAGTCATGCAAAAATATCGCAGGGAGCAGACGGGAACAGAGACCAGGGTCGCATTAGACAGCCAGAAGCATTACAGCAGACAGAACAGACTTGTTTGAAGCTTGAGAATTGACGGCAGGAATAATGGCCAGCATCCATTGGCACGGGCACAAACTGACACCACTGGAAGCCAGAAAAAGAAAGGGGTTTGAAGATGCGTCGATTTTAAAGCAAGGGTTGAGGGTTTCCCAGATACTAGAAGCGATCAGACCGCTTGACGGACCCTCGGGATATTGCATTTTCAGGAGATCAATAAAGCCAGGCAGCGAGACACAGGACCAGCAGGAATGGAGGAAAAAGAACGGGTATTCTGAATGAAGCGACGTTGGGTGGGCGTTTTATACGTCGACGCAGCCTGCGGCATAGCCAATAGCTGCTGCGAGAACCTGCGGCGTAGTCGACAGCTGTCACTCAGACATGTTACTGCGTCAAAGTCAGTACAGATGGCAGTGCTCCGGTGAGCAAATGGGGCACAAAGGGTGCTGCCTCGAGTACTGGAGAAGGGGGAACAGAATGGAGATGAGTTCAAAGGGAGAATATATGACTATAAGCCAGTCTCCTACCCAACCTCACTTGCGGGGTTGGGGAATCTCAGTGATCCACGCCATCCGCCCTACTGCTATCGCCATCCTTCCCCGCATCCCAGCATTTTACTTCCTCCTCGTCCTTCGCCGTGCCCTGGCACAACGCTTCCATACCGACAACGGGTGGAAAGGCTGGGCCGTACAGGGGTCGGAGAATCACCAGCGTTGCGCCTAGCCCGACGAAGGAAATTCAATGGACGGGGGCGGAGACTGGCGGTCGCGGCTATGCGAGGGACGAGGATGTGTATCGTCCGAGCGTTATCGTCCGAGCGCTCCCTCCACATTAATGCCATTCTCCACCAAGCGGGCGCCACGCACCGCGGTCCATGCGACTTCATGGGTGGATAAGATCTGATACCATTCGCGCACTTCCTGGCGCCCTATCGCGCGTCTCATCTCACCACCATTTACATCTATGCATGCGCTGTACGTAGATTCATCGCATCTGATTTGTTAGGTATTGAGCTGCCTGCAGGATACAGAGTGGTTGGTAAATGACCTGGATTATCAGCATCTGAACCGTTCGATCACTCTATGAAAAGATGCTAGTGCGTATTTGTACTCCATCTCCCAACTCCCGATGGTGGGTCGCCTCCTCGATCATCCCGACCTTTTCGGCGTTTGAATCCAAGATAATAGAGCTCGCAGTCTGGCGATTGCACATTTTGGATTCGTCGCTCGAATAGAATGGTGGGCTCACCGTGGTGCTTACATGCAGCGATATCCGCAAACCGGCGGTCAACCGCCCTATCCAGTGGACCTACACACCTGGCATCATCACGTCCTTGAGTGAGCCCAATCAAGAGGCCACGATTATCGCGTCTTTAGAATTAAATCAATATCATGACCTCTGCTACTAGCATCTACGTAGGCAAATCCGGGGGCTCTCAATGTCTGCGGAGGCAGAGTTGCATCTCGGTGCACTATATTGTCCTTCGGACTCTCAACTGGAGGACTCGGTTCAGATTGTATCGTTGGCTGACGTGGCCACGGATATCTCTCCTTGGCCGAATGGTGCGGACAAAGAACTCATGGATGATGGCTGGACCCGGTATTTCATTAATGTCTGCGTGGTTGACCTGGCTGATCATGTTCGATATCTAAGGTAGAATTCTTGCAATGTATTGGACAGTGATATTTCCGCACGGATGTATCTCACCGACGATTGGCAATATTGGCTTTCTCAGGCAAACTATATTTTCAACAGACTTGAGATCACATCTAATTACGAGAACTATGGTTAGTGTGGAGCAGTTTTCACTCTGATATTCCCGTTGACCGTGGAATAGTGCAAATAGTCAGCATCGAATTTCAGGTTGAAATCTCCGCATCGACAAAGAACTCACCAAACGGCTACTTGTTCATCTGTCCAAGAGACGATTTTCGAACCAGACCCGGCTTATTCCGATGGCCACACTGTCCGGCTTACTGGTCGTTCGATCCATCAGGTGGAGGACGGCACAGCCAAGAGGAAGCAACAGGCCTCGGTGACCACGGAAGTCTGGGGCCGCTCCTGGGATGCTGTTTGTCTACGCTGGACTGCGTAAATTCCATGAAGCCAAGGGGTTCGATCCAGACAGCCAAGACGTCGCACGACATCTTGGTCACCCAATGTATCAGCTCTCTCGCGAGATGGACGCCCTGCGTCGGCTTCTCGGCATCGTTCGACTGCTGCGAAAACGCAACAACTGAAGTTGGTGCGATACAGCAGGTGTCAGTGAGGTTTCTCTGTTTCCCTCTCTTTCTTTCCTTTTTTGAATTTCTTTTTGTGTTTGTCCCCGTTGGGACCCAGTACATCGAAAAAAAAAACCAAAACGTTTACAAACGGAAACGGTTGGAGCCCTAGTCGTAGCGAATGGAAAAGAGCCGAATAAGCGCTGGGAGCTGCCATCAAGATCAATGGACTTTTTGAACGCCGCGCGCCTTTAAATTTGCCTTCAGCGACGAGGCCCAACTGCAGAGATTTCGGCGGAAAAGCAGAAAGAATTCAGTGGAAATTTGTGAGGCAGGCTAAATATAGCGTTTTTGACACATCATTTGTCGTGCTCGCACAAGCCGAAATGGCCCAAGGGTATAAAACGTTAAAATTCCATGTTAAATGCTGCCTCTCTACTTGCCCCCTCTACATCATTGACATTGTAGGCACTCACGTAGTTAGGTACGGTAACCCATGAAATTCAAATCAAATCATGTGCGCTGGAGACGGGGAATGTGAATCCGCGCCGAGGGCGCGTCGGAGCGTATCGACGCAGTCGATCGCGCGGGGAGTCCACGCGAGGATCAAGCCAGCGGCGTCGAATTCGCCGCGACTCCGGGACAGTGAATGCGGATGCACGGCTCGGCGCTGCGTGCGCGCCGTGGTCCGCCGCGTCGTCGGCGCTCCATCCCTCCAGACCCTCGAGCCGCGCGAGCGCGCCGCTCGAGCGGGTCGACCACGCGCGCGATGAACGAGCCGTGCGCCTCGTTGCGCACGAGGGGGCCGACGGGAGGCGCGGCACGCACGAGGCGACCGAGGACGTCGATGCTAGGGAGCGTGGGCGGGAGGGCGGAGAGGCCGGCGAGGAAGCACGGGCGGAGGGCGTCAGGCCGAGGCTGGGTTAGGGTTAGGCCGAGGCTGGCAAATAAGGAAGAGGGCGACGGACAAGTCTGATGTCGAGAATCAATTAATGGCAGTAAGTTGAGGGGCAGCAGAAGTGATCGAAGGGGGAATGTGGCCTAAATAGTAGGAGGAATAATGTAGCGACCATAGCTGGTCATTATCGGAGAAAGGTAACTTCGCTGCTGTGAGCGGTCGACCTCCGAAATTCCCTTCTCGTCGAGTTTAGAGTTTAGAATTTTTGCGTCGGTGCGTATCGTAGGCGGCTTTAGTTCTCCAGTCGGCGTAGAGCGGGCAGTCGACGAAGACGTGGTGCTGATGGAGGGGGGGAGGGGGGCTTCGTGTCGTATAGGCGAAGGGCCATTTGTTGCTGTTGGTACTGGTGGACTGCCGTTGGTTCATGGTCGTGGTTTGCACGAGGAGAACGCGGATGACTTAGCGATTCAGGAAAAAAATGACAACCAAGGTCATTTTCTTCTTGAATCGCTACGTCATCCGCTGTCTTCTCCTGTGCTTTGACATGAGTGGATGGATCTGTGGGGATATTTGAGCCAAGGCAGTGGGAGATCATCATTACGACGACTCAGCATCTGATATTTATTCAGTCGTAGCGCCATTCAAAATATTCAAACGCAATCCGCACCAGTGAACCCCAAAGACATCATTTCCCAATCAAAAGTTATAACATGCAGGATTTGAATGGATATGCCTCACCCCGACGTCGGCAGCATCTTCAAGAAAAAAAAAAAAAAAATTGGCCAGAAACCCGAGTCTGGCGACTCGCTGTACTGTGAGCGCAAGCCACTACATGTCGTGAGATTGGCTGGCCACAGAAACAACACTGGTGGGGAACGGCTCAGAGATTGATACTCTTGTCATTTATATCTTACCTCCCGGGCAGTCGGGGTCCCGCATGTCGTACCAAGTCCGAGTCATGAGATGAGGTCAACGAGCTCATCTTTCTGGCATGCGCGGAAAAATCGGTCATTCCGAAGGTTTCATTTCGCCGAGGCCCGAGGGTTTCGCCGACCGGCAGCTTCGGTTTTAATCGGTCCCCGCCATCCCCGACGGTGGTTCATTGAAACCGAAGCTGCCGGTCGGCGAAACCCTCGGGCCTCGGCGAAATGAAACCTTCGGAATGACCGATTTTTCCGCGCATGCCAGAAAAATGAGCTCGTTGACCTCATGACTCGGACTTGGTACGACATGCGGGACCCCCCGCAATTTCTCTGTATGGGACTGGCACTCAGGCTTGTCGTCATTCTAGGCCTCCCCATTCGAAGCACCTCACACAACGATCACGTTTCTGGTGCAACGGAGTACTGCTTCTTGAGCTACTGGCGTCGTTTAGAGTCGATTTTACCTCTTGCTATTACCGGTGCCCGCATGTGCGAGTTCGCGCGCGCACACGGTCACCTAGTCTCGTTCCCGACATTATAGGGCAGTCGCACAGTCGGTCCATCCTGGAGATACCTCCTCCTCCTCCTGTGGTCTCAGCGTCGAGAAATCGAATGTAAACCAGCTTTTGGCCGCGAATGAGCTTGTGTTGTAATTATCTCGTGAACCTAGTGAGATATCACTCTTGGCTGTTAGGCGTTAGGTTACAAGCTCATATTGAGTCTCCACGCACCCGAAATGACTTGTATTAACTCATTCATAGCTGAGGGATGGACATATACGGAAGATCGCTGACATTCTACGATCTTCTCTGTCTTTCTTTCTGAGTCACAAGCGCTCGGGGGACCGCTCCGCGGTCCCCCTCCCCCTTTATTGATCACACAAATTCAAAAATGCAAAACCTTACAGCCTTTTGCATAAGAAAAACAAATAATAAAATCAGTACAATCCAAAAAAGGTTGCAGAGTGGATTGGTTGGTGGAGTTTCAAACGCTTCCGAACGAACGCAAAGACATAATTTGCTATGCGGAGGAGATGTACAGTGGCAATGAGAAGTGCGGCCAACAGCCCACAATTAATTTTTGCCACTATCTCTCTCTTTATAAAATTACACCTGTCTGAAGTCTGTTGTCTGATTTATCTATAATATGTCTGATTTATCAGGGAAGGAACACTTTTACTTCATGCTTGAAATTTTGTGGGCCCCAGTTTTACCCAGATTTTTCAGGTGATGCACACCATACATCGCGTGCTCGAGTTTTCAGGAAAAAATGGGTTTTTTTTGGGAGACACTAATGCAAGTAAAGTACGGGCCAAACCATGGAAAACCACATGAAATTCATGTCAATGCAAAAATCTAATCGAAGTGATTTGGCCAACAGCCCACACAGTATGCACCTCTTTGCTGAAATAACTATTCTCCAACTCCCCATCTGCAAAGTCTCATGGCATATTTTCTGGGAGACAGAGTTTTCCAACGCCGTAATTTACTCCCAATCCAATGGGCTGCATATGTTTCTGATCTCCTTCAAACATTCTAACTTACGCCCTCTATGCAAATTATTTGGTGCACGATGACAGGTGAGCCTGCATAGGGCTTCGACCCGTCTGGCGAGCAACAAGGTCACAGGTCAGGACGGAGAGTACGTCGGAATTAGTCTACCGCCCCCTGCTTGTCACTACTGGCCAGGGACTGCCTCCGCTAATCTCCCCGCTCATTCGTGAGTACGTCGGAATTAGTCTGCCGCACCCTGCTTGTCACTACTGGCCAGGGACCACCTCCGCTAATCTCCTCGCTAATTCGTGAGTACGTCGGAATTAGTCTGCCGTGCCCTGCTTGTCGCTCCTGACCAGAGACTGCCTCCGCTAATCTCCTCGCTCATTCGTGAGTACGTCGGAATTAGTCTGCCGCGCCCTGCTTTTCACTCCTGACCATGGACTGCCTCCGCTAATCTCCTCGCTCATTCGTGAGTACGTCGGAATTAGTCAGCTCGGAACAGCGTCCGTCACTCTGTGTCTGGCCAGAGCCGTCTGGCTCTACACGGCCGGGCTGTGCGAGTTTTCCTTCCTCTTCAGATATGTATACACTCTCTTTCAGTCGCCCTGCTCAATTTCTTCCCTTCCAAGCCTTTCCCATTTTTTTTTTTTTTAAAAATATTTTAATTTCCCTCCTTACCAACACCAACCAAAAACATCCTTTCTCCGCCCCTTCGCACCAGTGCTTTGGTGCATCTTTACATGCGTTCAGATCACTCGATAGCCTTTATAGCCCACCGTTCCCCTATACATATCTGCTTGGGGCTCTCGGCTCAATGCCGGGAGTCGCCGTCTCGCTAATCTCCTCGCTCATTCATGAGTACGCCGGAATTAGAGCGCGGAAGTGAACAAATTGGGATCAATTTACAGATCCATGCCAGTGCAAATTGGATCACGCATCCGGCTATTTTGTACAATTCAAAGTCCTCACGATCTGAAGGTGAGAGCGCTATCCATTATTATCATGTTGAAAACCTCACTTGAGTATCTGTTCAAGCGTAACCGACTCACAAGGCCTGGAAATCGCAGGGTTTTATCGGTGAAGATGTCGAGATAAATAAAGTGTGCTTGATTTTCATCGATTTTGGTGGGAGCCGTATACCTGAAAGGTTTTTAAACATCTTCTCCTGCGGAAAGTAGTCATTAACGTGCGCGAGGGAACCGCTGCATGAAGGAACATGCTGGATAAAGTTGTGATTGAGAACAACAACAACAACAACAACAACAACAACAACAACTGCAACCACCACCACCCCTGCACTACCGGAGGCGAGTGGCTCAGCATTTGAGTTGTTCTGGCAGCAGCGAGGATCTATAGGCCAATACCGTCGCCGTCGACATTGTCCGGCCTGCCCCAATCGCGAACACCACCAAAATGCCCCATCTAGCTCTACCACCATACAGACGTCCCGACATCCCCACCTCCTTCAGATTCGACCCATCCTCTCCCAAATGTCGAATCATGGCGGCTTGCATTGCACATGGGTGGCCGATACCTCTGTTGCCTGGCATGATACGTCCACGTCGTATCAAATTCCCTTCACACGTGGACAAAGCATCGTGCGCTCGTTTTAGGCTCAGAAAACATCGTCCCGCGTCGCCCCAGCGCACCCTTTGCATTGCAATACCAACCTATCGAGTTGAGCACAAGCAGCTCTCGATGCCGCCGACAAAAGCTGCTCCGGAGGACGCTGAAAGCCCTTCCAGAGTCTCCGCCTCCCCTCGCGTTAAGCCGTTCACTCGCGGCCGCCACCACATCCATTTTCGTTCAGGTCTTGATTCACGCAGTCGGAGCCCATCCATGTTCGACTCGTCGTGATGACGGCCTCACGTTTTGCACCGCCTTCATCACATCCCTCTCGAAGCCCTTATCCTACTCATTCTTTGGGTGCTGCCGCCTTCTTCGAGCCGCGTATTCAGCCGTGATCAGGAGTTGACACTGTCGTTGGATTTTTGGGATAGAGCAGATTGGACTTCGCTATTGGGTGCCGCCTTTACACTTTTATTTTTTTTTCTACTTTTTTTCTTTCTTTCTCTTTTCATCTTTATGGGAGGTCCAGCTTTGTCTACGCATGGTATCTAGATCTACCGGGGTATATCCTTAGCTTTCTGTAAGCGCAGGTAGATTCATCATCGTAACATAGTAACAAACAGGAACAAAGCTGCCGCTCCGATCAACGGCGGTGCCGGTCCCCACATCAACAGAGCACGCAATCCTCACGTGAGCGCGAGTTCGTTTTGATGCAGTGACAACAGCGTCAAACACCCTTCTTCCTCTTCCCTCATCTCCCTCTCGTCGCCCTCACTTATCCCCCTCCTCAGATCTTGTTTCCTGCCAAAATCTCCGAGCCTCCCACTTTATCATCACTCTCCCACGTCCAGCGCCGGTTCTGGCCGTTCGTCACCGAGGATTCCTCGCACAGTGCGTTCACCGTCTCATTGGAATCCAGCATTCCTTCTAATCTTTTTCTCTCCATCGTCCTTTTCATCTTTTCGATGGCGCTGGCCTCGCTACCTCTTCAGTACCATACAAGATAATCCCCCCGCAGTACCGGCGATCGGCAGCTGGTCATCGTCGAAGTACGTGCCATTCTACTGCTGTGTAGTTGACTGTTATGCCTAGAAAAGCGCAGTTTGCGCCTCTCCAAGCAATGATACGCAGTACCGGATCAGGTACCTTCAATATGGTAGGGGACGCGACTTCATGTCAAGTCGCAATTTTGCGAATTTTGGGTCGAAAGTACACAGCCAGACGCTCGGATGCACAACGCACGCGTCCTTGATGAGCGAGCGGAGGTTGATCCGGAGGATGAACGGCGCACATATTTGGTTTGACCGTGATGCAAAATATTTGAAATTTGAGGGGCACATAATCAAAGTGCTCCTGAGTGCATTTGGGCTCATTCACAACCTCTGCGCAAATCTCTGCAGGCCTCTCCTGCACATACCGTCCCCCAGGAATCGTGACCGAGCTTGTACTTGTTTGTACGAAGTTGATCCTTTCTTTCCTCATTTCCTCGTCTCCCTTCCTCTTCTCCCCGTGTGCTGGCCTGCCGACCCCGCTGAGGGGTGCCCTGCTGCGCAGGGTTGCTGTGTGTGCCTAAGCCCGTTCTGTGGGTGCCACACGCCGGCACTTTTGTATCCTCCGATTCCTCCCCCATTTTTCTCATGTTGCCCTGCCATGTTCTCGGGGGTCCCGTTGTTCCGGGACTGCGGGTGTGCAATATGCCCGTTCTGTGGGCTGCCACCGCCAACATCTATGTATTTTCCTTGAGCCCGCGGTCGACTATTTTTTTTTTGCTACAGCTCCTTTCTCGGTAAGTCGTTATTCTTGCGGATTTCAATGCTGATATGCTCCGACAGCTGCTCTGCGCCGTTCATATGGTTCTGTGGCCTTCAGTCACTTGCAAGACAAGCAGCCTGAGTTGGCCATTGGGACTTCTAGTCACCCTCAATCGTCGACAGTGATCCGCGTGAGGTCAGGACTCAACAGCATGTACAGCGCCTCAACTCGTCCCGACGGCGCCCGCGCGGATAGACGTGGCGAGTGCCTGCACCCGTTCGACATCTGCACTTGTGCGTGCCCACGCGCCGTCGTCGCCTGCCCCCCTGGAGGCCGCGCGCGCAGAACGGAGGGAGAAGGTGCTGCTGACACAGAACCGTGGAAGCGCAGGTCGCGGGCGCTGGCGACGAGGTGCGTTGCAGTCCCCTTTCATGCGACTGCCTACTGACGACATGTGTAACTTTCAGACGAGGTCCATTGCCCGTTTTCCACGCGATACGAGGCGCGGCTGGCCGACCAGCCCGTCGTCGAGTTGGTGCCGGAACTCGGTCAAACCCAGCCCGCATACGCGCATCCTCACCGAGGTCCTTGGCGGCGCGCGCATCCACTTTTTGAGCGTCATCCGGCTTGACACAAACCCGGAAGAGATGATCATCTGGAGGATGGCGCGCATGCGCGGTGCGAAGTGCCCGGCCTCGTTACTCACTGTGATGTATGTCATTTCTGCCAAGGTCAGTTTCTTTTCTTTCTATTGCATTCACACCTGCTTTGAACTCATGTGACCGATTCAGCGCTGGATGGCCAAGGTTGACGAGGGGCGGAAGCGTTGTGCGTGAAGATCGTGCGGCTCACCGACTGCGTCGCGCCGTGATAGCAGGCATACCTCCTGGATCACGCGGTCGTCGCCATCGCGGACGCCACTCGCTGGACACTTCTCCTCTTATGCGGATGTACATAACTTTGTACAGTATATAGAGTATATGTACTTATAGCTATGATAACCTTTGGTTCATATTTCGGCGGGCAGAGGCGAGGGCGGGCAAAAGGAGGAGCGCACTATCAGCGCCTAAGAACCCCACGTGAGTAGTTTGCATGCGGATCAAGATGTGGAAAGTGAAGCGACGTTCAAATTATTTTGCACTAGAGCTAATCTGAAGAAAGATACACCGCAAACCTGTTTCACATTCTTCACTCAAGGTTCACTTATTTATGCACGACGTCCATACGGGTAAAATATGACTTTTGTTCAAAAAAGCGGCCTACCTGTGTAGGCGCAAACGACAGGAAAATAACATGTTTCTATTCAAATTTCACGTTTCGGAGTTTGGGTATATAGTCACGTGACCAACCCGCCAAATCTCGGCAGGCGCAAAATTTTTTAAGTCCGGGTTTGAAAGAAAGAAAATAAATTATGCACTCCGTAGACTACTAGACCGCAGCTTGAGCTGCCGCTGCTTCCACTCCATCTCGGCGGTCTCAATATCCCGGGAGGTAACTCCTCGGTGCCCCCTGTACAGCTTGGCAGCAAACTCGGCTACCGCTCCTGTTGCGCCGTGGTGATAAATATCGAGATATCGATGTGCTCGTCGGAAGAAGCGACAGATGGATATCAGTGGGCACATGCCAAGTGCTTCCCGGAGAATCTGCTTCCCATGCTCGAACTTGCCGTTGCTTCGCTCGCGGAAATAATTCTTACACCAGCCCCAGATGGGATTGAGCTCTGGGTGAAACTCGGGGAGGAAATGACACTCGTCACCCGCCTCCTTGATAATCTGCGGCAGATTGAGCAGGTAGTTCAACAATCCGTGATCCAATCCACACACCTTTTCGAGCAGACACGGCTCATTCTTGAAGTCAGATTGAAGCTGTTGAAACGTTTGGGGCGTGCCATAGTGCTGTTCGCGAGGTCGAGGGCTGGAAGTTGTGCTTGTTTGGCTTACACGTGACCCAACACTGCGAGTCTATGGGCCCCCCTGAGCGCAGGCCTGGGCGCGTAATGCCAGTTCCTCGACCCGTACGTGCGCGTCCAGTTCCCCGGCCCGCGCGTGGCTTCTTTTCCATCACCTCATCCTCAGACTTCCGGTTGGTTCTGGTTCGCTTTGCCGGCTTCTCGCCCTCGATCTTCTTGGAACCCCTTCTCTTCAACACCACTGGAATGGGTGCAGTGGGCTTGACGAGTAGGGATAGGTAGGTGGTCGGTACTTCCTGTCATCAATTGTCAGAAAGTGAATGATGGAAACGACCACCGGCCTCCGGTCCAGGACTTACCTCTATATAATTGCGCCTTTTTCAGGCATAATGTCCCTCAGTCTTGTCACCTACGACGACTGAGGGGTACGTGTATTGACTTTGTTTCTTTTATTATATTACTTACATGTCCATAGTATCGTGCTATCGCGCTCTTATGTACTATTAATTCAGTCTTGTCACCTACGACGACTGAGGGTATCGCGCTATCGTGCTCTTAGATTTCTGATATTAATGGCGTGAGCATTATTGAACCTCACCATCCGGGTGGCCATCACGCCAGACTTCGCGACCGGCACGGGTGTCGCTGCATACATGGCCTGCAATTCAACTGGGCCATCGCTGGGGCACTGAACGACGTGACCGATGATGAGATCGTTCAATATGTCCCCGTTAAGATTGTACGGCTCTCCAAGTTCCTTCTGGACGACGAGAAGTTGTAGGAGAGCAGAACCGACTCCAAGGACTCTTTCCTGCCGTTCTGACTCCCAGAGTCTATCCAGAGTGGCCCAGTAAAGCGGTCAATGGAGGTTCAAGAACTGCCTCCAACTCCGGTGTGGGAACCAAGCTAAGCGTGCGCATCCAGTCGCCGGCCTTGCACCGTCGATCAATCCATTTCTTCTCAGCGAAATATTCCGTAAAGCTGCGGATAACAGGGTGGCCAACACACACCGTATAAGGAAAAATCTTTACCTAGGTAAAAATGATATCTGAAAGTGAAAGAATCAGTAGTCAAATCAAAATTAACAGAAAATTGGTCTTTTCTTTGGGTACAAAACTGTTGCGAAAATGGGAACAATCAGCGGTTGTTTCGAAGCCAACATCTTTATTCACTATCAGCAAGGTAAGAAAGGACTGCTGAAAGATCGACTTTCAGCAGCCATTTCCAGTGAGAAGAAAGAAGGTCTTTGGAATAGACTTTCCTAAATTCCTTTGTTCGAACAAAGGAATTTAGGAAAGGACCACTGAAAGAACCTCTTTCTTCTCATTGGAAATGGATGCTGAAAAGGTCATCTTTCAGCAGCCTTTTCACAACTCACTGATAGTGAATAAAAATCTCGGCTTCGAAACAGCCGCTGATTGTTCCTATTTCCGCACCAGTTTTGTAAGGGTTTACAGCTCTTTGCGGAACATAGGGCGCGGCCCTTTTTTTTTTTTTTTTTTTGAACTTTTCAGGAGAATCCTTCCTGTGAACTCAAATCTTGACCGTTTCCCCTGAAAATAAGCTCATTCGAATCGGAAGGAAAATACGCGGGTCCTCTCGTCGCCGCATTTTTGATATTCACCTCCAGAAATTTTAATGGGTTTGGTTTGGGTGTTTTTAGACCTTTGAACACAGAATGAGCACCAGAGGACCATTTGTGATCCGACTGCTCTATATTTCTTATATGATGTACTCTAGTGTATTCTGGAGGGACTCAGATACCGGCATTTTCAATTTGAGCCGTACTTCACATCCACAGCTCACATTCTTCGTCATGGGAAATTGGGCCAGCTGTAAGTCACCATATATTTGAAGTAAATGTCACACTAAAAATCCCGGTATTTCCAGCCCTCCAAAATCCACTAAAATACATCATATAAAAAATCTAGCCCGATTGGAGCACTACTGGTTCTCTGGTACACATTCTGCTCTCACACACTCAAAAAAGCCCAAAACAGACCCATTAAAAATTCTGGAGGTCAATATCAAAAATCTGGCGCCGAGAGGACCCGCGTATTTTCCGTCCGATTCGAATAAGCCTATTTTCAGGGAAAACGGTCAAGATTTGAGTTCACAGGAAGGATTCTCGTGAAAAGTTCAGAAAAAAAAAAAAAAGGGCCGCGCCCTATGTTCCGCAAAGAGCTGTAACTAACTGCAGCAGTGATATACTTGGCACATGGTAACCACAAGTTTGAGGCTGGAAACCACCGGATGTTCGGATGCCTGGTTCCCATACTTCGATCGTCTCGACGTGTAAAGCCTCGAGGGGTTATTTCCCTTTTATTGTCTTGCTCCTACTATATATACAGCACCTGTATTCCCCTCACTACACGTTTTATATTATCGTTTTCCGCCCCACATCTCGTATGCCGCTGCGCTGAGCCTTCGTCGTTGCACATGTCCGCCTCCGTCCTGTTGAGGAGGTATGTGACGAGAGAGGGGACTATTAGTCAGTATAGTAAGAACTAGACATTTCGAAAAATTTAACCAGACATGAACAGGTCGGAGCTTCGAAATCGCCATCCACAGCAGGTACGTGAAGCTCCAGTGCCTGTGCAATCCTTAGTTCACTAGTACGGTCCAAATTACAGCTCTTTGCGGAACATAGGGCGCGGCCAAATTTTTTCCCATTTTGAAACATTTTTGATCTTTTCGACCATTTCCCTCGCTGCGCGCTCAATTCTGAATGTATCGTTCTGAAAACTATGTGACCGGAACCGCAACGAAATTCTGGAGGTCCTGACGTGCCTCGAATTTTTTTATTCAGCTTATATAAGATGTACTCTGATATAATCATGTTTTTACGGAGATCTCCTCCCACAGGGGCAGTTGGCAATATATTATTTCGGGGTCTCATTAGGGCATACATACAGCTATTTGGAAGGTCACCTCGTCTACGGATTCTATCTGTGGGTCCTATACCATGTGAACGATGTAATTGAATACAACAAAAACACCCACTTCTCAGACACAATGCTCTGGCATATTCTGGTCCTGGGTGAGCGTGAAACTTGCTGTGTGCTTGCCCTTTTATACTCAGAAGAGGATCCAGGACTCAGATGATGCCTCCAAAGTCTATGTGCCGGTCCGCGACGCGTTTCAATGTGCACGTGTATTGTCACGTGATGGAAACGCGGGCATATTGAATCGCGTCGCCTACTGGGACGGTGACTTGGATGACGAATCTGAGTCGTGGAGTCTCTTTCAAACACCACAGGACGAGCACAAAATGAGTATCTCGCTCACCCAGGACCAGAATATGCCAGAGCATTGTGTCTGAGAAGTGGGTGTTTTTGTTGGATTCAATTACATCGTTCACATGGTATAGGACCCACAGATAAAATCCGTGGATGAGGTGACCTTCCAAATAGCTGTATGTATGCCCTAATGAGACCCCAAAATAATATATTGCCAACTGCCCCTGTGGGAGGAGATCTCCGTAAAAACATGATTATATCAGAATACATCTTATATAAGCTGAATAAAAAAATTCAAGGCACGCCAGGACCTCCAAAATTTCGTTGCGGTTCCGGTCATATAGTTTTCAGACCGATACATTCAGAATTGAGCGCGCAGCGAGGGAAATGGTCGAAAAGATCTAAAATGTCTCAAAATGGGAAAAAATTTGGTCGCGCCCTATGTTCCGCAAAGAGCTGTAAACGAAATCAAGTTCGAAACTGCAGCAAGCCACCGCCCCGGATTCTTGTTCTGGGGTTCAACACAGGAGATATATATGCTTTCCATTGGCTCTTGTGGTCTCCACATGCATAGTGTTTACCGCTACATTTCTACGCCGGATATATTCGGACCAGTTTAATGGGCATGAATTGGCCGTCCGATAAAAACACGTGACCCACGCAGGTCGCATCGCATCGCGCGATGAAGGCTATTCCCAGTCCATATTAGTGTCTTTGGGCATTCAGACGATGATTTTAGATATTTTCTAACCTTTATAGATGCTCACTCACATCCATAGCATCCATGAAAACACTAGGGTTATTGATGGTGCAAATCTCATAGATCACGACTCAACAGTGAACTGAAACCAGGACGTATAGTCACTGTCCTGGTACTTCAGGAACTAGATAATAAATAGAAGTACAGTATGTCAAAAATACAGGGCCATCCAGTATGAATTAGGGATGCTACAACTGTCCTGCATGGAAATGCTCAAAAATGTGCTTACCTCACCTAAAAATTTGATTTGAGGAGCGGGTAAAGGATTTGAGGACGTTGAAAACTGCGCCCACGAGCTGCGATTTGATTGAGCATACTCCCGAGGGAAACAGATGATATTTGAGGCCAGTATGAGTGTCCTCGCAGCGACGATCAAAAAGTGACCAAAAAGGTAAGTTCCACAAACAGCTGAAACGGGGCACGTCGCGCTATGCGGCTGAGGGCCATTTTTATACATTTGAACCAGCAGAAAACTAGCTTGGATGCCAAAGAGGGCGCTCATCACAGGAGGGACCCACCGCTTCGGAAGGTGCACCACAGCAGCTGTCCTAAAATTGTACTAAATGTGTTGATTGGTCTCAGAAGGATACGTGCGCTGAAAGGGGAATAAGATGTATTTCGAAAACCTGAAATTGCAGTTGACTAGAGAACACATAGAGGTATGACATATCCAAGGACTAGAGGAATTAGAGACGAATAGCAAGTGTTATGTGTGTCCTGCCCCGAAATATGATTGAAATCAATACACCTACTTTATGAAATCTTCTGAGGGCCCGAATCAAAATTCTGGGGAGGAGGTTGACTGCGGATTTCCTGTGCGGATCGATTGCACATACGCGCGAGGTAAACGGACAAAAATTGAGGACGCTACGGCTGTCCTCGTCAAAACGATCAAAAAGTGACCAAAAAGGAAAAAAAAAAAACAGCCGCGCCCTGAGTTCCGCAAAGAGCTGTAAATAATGTCCCTCCCAAAGTGAAGTATTGTAACGCATATTTCCAATTTTCCTAGTCACCGTGACGCTGATCGGACCAGTTATCCGAATCTTCGTCCTCTGCAATCGCACAAGCTCTCTCGATTTCGCGCTAGGGAGGTGATGAGAATCAATACATATATATCATGAAGGAAAACTTACCTGCTCAAGCACCCATCGGTGCTGCAGGCTCGCGCGACGCAGTGGTGACGACGCGGTAGGGCTGCCGCCCGTGGCCGTGGCCACGGCTCGACGGTACCCGTGCCACGGGTGCTGTGCCCGTTCCGTCAGCCATTTTGCCACCTTGCTCACGGCACGGGTTTCCAACCCAACGGCCCGTTGAAACACGGCCGTCACGGCCGTGTAACGCGCTGGTATTGTGGGCTACAATAAGGCCTAATTTTGCCTGCAGTGTAGTTCAAATATTTGGTAACTTGTTCGACATGCACGCCTTTTCATGTTTGACTACTTGCTGCCCATAAGAACAGCAAGTTGCGGTTCGTGCCGGCAATTGCCGGCTGTGATGACGGAGTTTGATCTCAGTTTGAACCACACCCTTTTGTAGCGGTGAGTAATTTACTGGCCTGATCTCTTATTTCCAAGCATACCGAGGAATTGAGGAAGCTCTCATATTATTATTAGGTCATTTGACAAGGGTCTTCTGTCTTGTGAGTCTCGGCATCTTGCTGAAAGCTTCATAATATTCAAATAGCAGGCTGCGAAATATGACACATCAGCAAAAGGGAAAGCATCTGGCATGTATGGCATCGTCTGGAGGCATCTGGTTCATCTGAATGGTATGGCAGTCAGGCAAGCCAGACTACGCCAGAATTTCGAGGGTGCCACCATTTAGCAAGTTGATTGCCAGATTCTATTCCCGTCTATATTATGTATATTCGAGAAAGACCAAAAGTAAATAAGGGTTGAGCACAACATACATGCCATGTATAGGAATAATGTACGAGTCGTAGGAATACTATCTGTTGCTTCTCGGCTTTGGGTATCGTGAATCGACTCAAATGAAATATGCAGATTGGGCAAGTTGGGCAAAAATGCTTGTCAGGACGGAAAACGGGGGATCGACCCACGATCGACCACCTCCAGGCCGAGGTTGAGGATTGAGGCGCGGAGAGAGAGGTCCCGGTCCGATCAGCGGCGGGTGGTCCGTGCTTGTCGGTTGACTTTGATCCCATCTCAGACGATCTCTTCTTCCTCCCACCATGTCGTCTCGCTGCCTGTACCCAACCCGCACCTCTTTCGCACTCACTGGCGTGTCCTAGACCCCTCAAGCCTCAAACCTCAAGGCTCCAAACCTGCAGCACTCCAAGTCTTGTGTGTCAAACTCAATGAATGCTTCGAACTTCAAATCTTCAAGTTACCGTATCTTGCCAGTTCTCTAGCTGTCTCCCTCAAGAGCTTCAAGTGCGGCCGGCTGATCAAGGCATTCATCAAGGCCTCTATTCTCTTTGCATCTCCCGGTTCACCGTTCCCAGTAGTGTGGGCAATAGCAATTACGCATCAAGCTCAAATTCAGCCATGACAAGCTTGAGACCGGACTTCGGGCTGACAGAGGTACAACCCGAGGTGTATCATTCACTTTTACTCGTCGGTTCTGGCTGATCTTCCGGAAGTAGCAGCCCCAGAGCGCGAACCACGTCCATTCAGACCGCCTCTTGCCGCGCCCATATGTCTTCACAGCTGGCCCCACGCACTGCGCCACCATCGCCCCGTGCACACACAAGGACCTCAACAAGTGTATCCTCCCCGTGTTGTTCCTGCCGGATGTAGCGTTGACACGGCTCATGCAGTACGCAGTCGATGGGGACGACGAGCATGACGAATCTCATTCACCTCAACGTTAGTCTTGCTCTGGACCTGGCGAGCTCCCACATTCTTGTTCTGATAACAATTGCTGATAGGCCCGTTCAACAGAATGACTGCGCTGCGGGCCTGGCCTTGTTCTCGTACCTGTCCTTCGTCTCACCAGTCGGCCAAGCTGGGAGGCAGGGGCAGCGCAGCCTCACGCACACGAGCCGCACCGGCGGTGGCCTCAACGCGGCTGCGCCCGTCGTATCTCGGCTCGCGCAGATCGCGGGGAAGGGCGCGCACGTGGGGGATCGGCTGAGCGCGAGGGTGTGTAGAGCGGGAGCGCGGGGCAGGCCTCCGACGCGAGGTGTGCGGGGGCAGTAATGTAGCATCGTAGGAAGAGAAATACAATTGTTTTTGCTCGTATGGACTGCCCTGTGCTAGAGGTATAAAAGATCATTCTGCCACCAGAAAAAGGTTCTGGTGTAGACGTGTCATTATGCTGCCAGATCTGATTCTGGCAGTATGGCACGGTTGGCTCGTCTGGTGCCAGATCAGCCAGACAGATTCTCTTTTGCTGATGCAATCCTCATTGCACATTTTATAGAGGCCTTCAGGTAGCATTTACATCAAGAACAGCTCATGAAAATATCTGAACAATAATAGCCTTGTACCCGGTAGAACGTCGATTAACGTTGGAACTTTAGAGGCAACAGGGGTGTTGTTGACGGCTTCAACGTGGAATATACCCACTATACGGGCATATGAAAAGGGGCGGGAGGTATCCCCCTCCGGAGCTAGCGTCATAATCATAATGTCGGCACGAGTATGTACGCGGGTTTATTGAGTCTTGGCCCCATCGAACATCGTAAGTCGTATAGTTGACGGGCAAGACCTCAGGCTTGTGGCGATAAAAGCGGTTGTTTTTGATCAAGATCTTGTGATGCTGCTCGGGGGTAAATTCGTAGTCGTCACCACACCAGCTTGAATCTGGATGCAGCAAGCGGTCGAGCAGGTGACCTTGGCATATAACCCTGGTGAGTCTGGGCATTCAATGTTTGAATTTGTAAAGATTTAACAAATCTCCACTGCCGGATCACCATCGTTCTTGTTTAGGAATTGTAGGATGTTAGAAGGGAAATTGCGGGAATGCGAAATATGGTGGTGTTCCTCGGGAGCGGTGTACGGCAGTGATTCGCTCTCAGCGAGGTCGACGTAAGGCCTCATCTTCTTGAGTTGACGTTTCTTCTGCGCTTTCTTGAGCTTCGATGTCGAGAGAGTCGCTTCGGCAGGGTTTATTTAGTCTCAAACACAGCCCCTCATGACATCCCAATTCGGGAACCCTGTCATGAGGGTCTGGGCTGTAACCAGCCAAATAACCGTACATGGAGCTCTCGATTTTGGCATTTTTTGCGGTCTCGTTCCACCAATTCTCAACCGTTTTGCACAAAACCTTGGAGTAGAATGTTGAGTTATATACCATTAGAACTCCTCTGAATATTTCCAAATTTATCTGTGGCCCCATTTCTATCTACTGGAGGCCGCGAAGTTCTGGGGTCCTGGTCGGTGGCTGTGGACGCCGGTCTCTTGAGTGGTGAAAAAGCCGGGGTCCTGGTTCGACAGCTCCATGTACGGTTATTTGGCTGGTTACAGCCCAGACCCTCATGACAGGGTTCCCGAATTGGGATGTCATGAGGGGCTGTGTTCGAGACTAGGTTTATTAAGGTTGATGTAGTAGACTCAATGGGCACGGAGGGGACTGAGGACGCAGCCGCCGCATCCATCTTGCCGACTTTCCGGGAAATTCGGAGGAGTGCTTGTTCCCGTCGTTCTAGAACGGTCATTTGCCGGACAGCCGTATTTTTGTTAGTGCGAGCGTAAAAGCGTTCGACCCGCCGGTGCTCAAAGTTCACCCTACAAATTGATCAGCAAATCTCCGATAGCTGGGAAGAGAATGCTGACGGTTTGGGTAGAGTATGAATCACTGGCTCCGAACCAGAGAATTGTGCGCACGTAGACCGGTAACCGTTCTGTCTACGAGAAACAAGTTGTCGGTAGACAAACCGGTCGATCTGGGCTTGAATTTATAGGACTCCAGGAGGGCCGAGCGATCACGTTTTCAGTACGTGAGATTTGCGAATGCGCGCGCGAGTTCGATCCTCAGCCCAGGTGCCCTTTTTGAAAAAATATAAATATAGAGATTAAGTGGAACAGGAACACTGCAAATAGCCCTATATTTGATAACACTTATTCCCCTTGATTTCACGTTCAACAAGTCCAAGAGGACAAGGATACATATCTTTCCACAAAATGTCCTCCCTCGATTTTCTCTTTGTCGACCTTATCTTCAAGTTGGATTGCGGTGAAATGGACCTTTTGAACCGACTTCTGCTTGGATGTGATATCAACAGAGCGAGAGAAACAGAGGAAGAACAAACCCCGAGTTGGTAGATTTTTAAAGCTTCTTCGATTCTGCTGACTAGGCAGCGCCAACCTGCCGCACCTGCGAATTGTTATTGAGGTAGGTCTCCTCCCACTCCCGCTCCTGATCCATTCTTTTCTTGAAGCGCGCGTGTCAATTCGAGATATGACCTCAGTATAAGTATTCTGTATCGGCGGGAGGAGTGCAGGAGAGGGATAAGTACAATCAAGACAATATTCGAGATTCGAGGTACTTACCGAGTACTGTACCATTTCGACGATAGGTTCAAGCTACGGTCGACATGGTACAGTAATTTACGGCAAATCGGTTGAGAAAAATGAAAATAAGGAATATGTTGCTCGAAGGGTCAAGTTAGATCGAATGACGGTCCAGGCAAGAGCTTCGAGGCAGGATTCACAAAACTAAAGTGTGCAGCAGCAATGGTGTGGACGTCGGAGCTCGGCATGTCAAACTCAATGCTGAACAGCCAGAAAATACTAGTACTGATTTCTTGGAAAGACGGTCACACTGACTGCTTTCTGGTCAACTGCTTTCAAGGCAGTCAGGCCGACTGCATCCCAAAGCAGTCACTTGGAAAGCAGTCGGACAGGGCCAAACCGGGAACAACCGATAAGCGCCGGGCCGGAGCCATGTCGTGGCTAGCCGGCTAGACCCGGCTCGTCGGCGATTTCGGCTATGTCTACCACTAGCCATTAGGCATTCTAGGGATCGGTTGAACGCAGTGAGTGACCTTTTATTTTCCAGGAGTTAACGGTCTCCAATTTGCAACGCGTGACTCTGACATCGGGGTAAGCCACATACGGGCCGGAGGCCGCGTTGATCAAGGTGTTGCGTCCTAGGTTCATTTGAATTCCAGAGAAGTCCCAGAACCACTTGCTGAGGCGCGGTTTTCAGAAATTGATAGCCCTGGTCAATGCGAATGTTTCTCGCGGTTCAGATTTGTCTCGGACTCATGTTTGATGGTGACAGTGACGCTATTGCACACCTCAGTGCAGTGTACAACCCTCTCTCATAACTTGCAAATCAATTGTGGAAATACATTTTTCACCACCTTTGAGAAAAACTTGTGAAGTAGAAAAAATGAGGTGTTACGGATTAACATTCTTGAGATGGTAAATAGTCATTTCACAGATATGGTCTATGATAGAGACCCACACACCAGCTGCTATAAGTAGGAACAACAAAAGTGTATTTTCATTTGTTGCTATGAATCAGGTTACAGCTCTATGCAGTACAACAGGCGCGGCTCGAAATTTTTCCAATTTGGGATATTTTGCATAAATCACCTGCCCTGTACTCAGTTCTCGTCGGATTCCCTCGGGATAGGAACAGATCGATTCGCGCTGTGAGTCCACAGCGGATGGACTCTTTCGATTTCCCCTGGGGTCCCAATATATATTTTTTACCAGTTTGGTGAAGGGGAGGGCCCCATTTATAAGATGTACTGCATAGTCGCGGCTTGACATTTTACGCGGCAGCGCATTAGGTGGCATATCGAAGATTTGAAGCGTATCCCGAGATTTTTCCAACCCAGGGACAGTAACATTAGACCGGAATACAGTAAAGGAGCCCCTGAGATAACAAGAGCAAACACGAACCGTGGTTTGTCCACGGTCCACGTGAACTGTACCGGTGTTCTACCGGCTCGTCCATGCTGATCCCTAAAATTTAGTCTGAGGTCAACTGTGACACAGCCCCAGGCCTCGCGTCTATATCCAGACTTGATTCGGCAGTGGAAGAAGTCGAGTGCGCGTTGTCGGGGCGAGTTCCGACTGCAGCCCACATAAGCGAGCCAACGGATTCGCGGTAAGGGACCTGCTTCATCAAAGCGATGTCCTTGACGCTGGTGGGACAGTGCTCCGTCGAGAGCTGGAAATTCGGGTCCACCGGCATTGCGAACGGCTTCGCATCAGTGAAGTTGAACCTGCGTTGAAGTGGGATTCGAGTCGGCTTTCCGTGCAAACAATGTGGATCATCACATCGTTTGCTTGATTTATTCCTCGTTTGTCAATGGGATATATTCGAACGAGCATCGCCATCTGTGCAAACAGAACAGGTCTGGAACAGCCCAGCAAATCTAGCAAGGTTAAGCGGTGGGCAAAATAGAATCTAGATAAGCCAAATTCACTGGGAACAGGGGGAGTTGGACGACTGGAGTGCGTCCGACAAATCAACTCTGACGGTTTGATCAACCGCAATGTGCGGAGGGTTCCATCCTCCTAAAACCACCTCTTTTAGAAAGTAAACACAGTCAAATCGGCGCCCTTGCCATCCGCATCAATACCACGGTTGAGCCAATCAATGGAGCCATTAGGACCGGTAGTATTAGTAGTCTCCTCTAATTAAAGCATCAAACAAAATCTCCCGGGAAAAAATGCGGACTCACTGGTAACATCTGATGGGCCACAACGGTGACCAGTCGCACTGGCTGCTGGGGCGGCCATCGCCCTTGAGGAGGTCAATTCACCCATCTTTTAGGGGTTAATTCAGTCAGTCTAGCTATTATCAAAGAAAATACAGTAAAATTGAGGTCATTTGTCGTCGACGGTGAACTCGCAGAGGTACACTATTTTTTGGTCAGCCGGCCAAATTTTGTGTTTTATTTCCCCACGGTACAACAAGATTCGAAACGAAAATTTTGTTGATAAAACAGGGTTCTGGGGTGCTGAATCTTCAATCCCAAGTGGAAACAATCAAAATTACGGCTTGTCATGAAGTTATGTCTGCAACCATATGCGAGTACAGAAATTGGAATGGCGTCGGGACTGTAATGAATTAAGTCATGGCACGCAGGTTTCATTCTTAGTCAAACATGCACAATTTTAATCCCGGCTTGTGACTGCCGAAATGTGCCACAGAGCACCAAATTCGATCTTGTACGCTCATTTCAAAGCCGGTTTTGAATCTGACAGCACAGCCCGAAACTAGGCACACCAAGCCACCATTAAATTGCATTTGTTTGCACTGGAATGGAGAGCACAAAGCTTTCCCGGAAAGGACCTGGGGCACTAGAAAGAAATCTAAAGAGACAGTTCTAACCGAAATTGCGCTGGCTATCCAACAAACAAGGTCCCGTGAAAATCCGCTTTGAAATGGCTCCAAACCAGGCAATTTACTGATTTGAGGGGAAACTCGGCACACCAGGCCATCATTAAATTGCACATGGCTATAATCCCCGAAGACCGCGAATCAACACCATAACGGAACTACCCTCAGCATAAATCACGAGATGAGGATAGCGTGGAACTTACGCCTCTTCATCATCTGCTACTAGGATGAGTATCATGGGGAAGAACCACCGATGCTTCCCACCCCGTTTTTGAGTGCACCACAATGGATTCTAAAAGCTTGTAGAAGGCCACATGCCATACCGCATTTTTAAAATCCGTATATGGGGTTTTATCACTTTGCGCGATGTCATATTTAACCTAAAATATGTGAATAAGCTGAACCGAAAGAGAGAATAAGTGACATACCGCTGGAAGCTAGCCTACAACCTGACCCCCACCCCATTCATTGCTATTTCCAATCCCTACCACTGGAATGCAGAGCACAAAGCCTTCCCGCAAAGGACCTGGGACACTAGAAGGAAATCTAAAGAGACAGTTCTGACCGAAATTGCGCTGGCTTTCCAACAAACAAGGTCCCGTGAAAATCCGCTTTGAAATGGCTCCAAACAGGGCAATTTACTGATTTGAAGCGAAACTCGGCACCCCTAGCCATCATTAAATTGCATTTTTGGGTGCACAGCCCGAAACTCGGCACACCAAGCCACCATTAAATTGCATTTGTTTGCACTGGAATGCAGAGCACAAAGCCTTCCCGCAAAGGACCTGGGACACTAGAAGGAAATCTAAAGAGTGTAAAGTATGTTATTTCCGATCCAAGCACCTAACATCCGGCAAGCCTCGCCATCGGATACCATTCTAACAGTTCTGTTGATCATATCAATTGGGCAAAGATTATTAATTCGTCTTTCTTTTATGACTTTCTGGCGATAGGAGGACCTCCCAAACGGAAGGAGCACTGTTTTA
The DNA here is from genome assembly GCA_029289565.1 of Mycena galericulata. Lineage (NCBI taxonomy): Eukaryota > Fungi > Basidiomycota > Agaricomycetes > Agaricales > Mycenaceae > Mycena > Mycena galericulata. The sequence goes on along the minus strand of JARKIA010000062.1, from coordinate 715,346 downwards.
TGTTCATTAAATTTCGCAGTGGATGCAGTACACCAGAGACATAGAATACTCCACAGAGTCTCCATGGAATCTATGGACTTCAAGTAGATTGTTGTATCGTCTGCAAAAAGTGATATCACCAAATTTTTATTTGTTCCAGGAATAATTACTCCCTCAATATCAGATTTCCGGAGCAGGCATGCAAGTCCAGTTTGCTGACGACATCTTTTTTGCCCCAATAGTCGAACATTTATTAGGACGAACTGCGGGCACAGCAATACAGGAGCGTAAGCGGGCAGCTCATCGTTCAGCTGGATTTAGGATCGAAGAGGGTAAGCTCTGGCGCATGGCTGACTCCTCAGCGCAGCGGGTGGCCAAAACCGAATGCATCCCCGCAGTGCAAGGGTTTGAAATAGCCCTGCAGACTCATGCAGCGAATGGTCACTTCAGCATGGAGAGCACGAAACTCAAGCTATCGGACCGCTACTTCTGGCCTGGAATGGACACTGGTTGTCGACAAGTAATGCTGGAATGCCCGCGTTGCAAGAGTTTTGGTCCCACGACCCTCAATTCCCTTCTTCAGTCGATACGCCGGACCCAGCCCTTTTCACTGGTTGCCGGTGACTACCTATCCCTCCCGTTGGGAAAGGGGAGCTTCAAGAACATCGGGCTCTATATCGATGTATTTTCCCATTTTGTTTGGGCAACGAAACTGAAGGTTGCAGGCAGTGCGGCGACCACCATAGATTCCCTCAGCGACATCTGCTACGACTTCGCTGTCCCGGATTCATTCATGGCGGACGGTGGGTCCCATTTCAAGAACAATAAAGTCGGCGACTTCTGCGAGGCCAACAACATTACGCACATCACGACAGCCTCGTATTCCCCATGGGTCAATGGTTTAATCGAGGGGAGTAATAAAATTCTTTTGAACACACTCAAACGTCTTTGCGCCCCAGATCACGATACCAACGAAGGCACCGTCGACCCAGATGACATCCCCAAGAACTGGCCCGACCATCTAAAAGAGGCGATTCGCCAGATGAACGACCGCATTCTTGTTGCGCTCAAGGCCACGCCACGCGAGCTCCTTTTCGGACGGTCATTCACGCCCGAAATTCACTCACCAGCAATTCCTACGCCAACGACCCCTTCCGATGCTAACATCCATTTCGCCCTGGCTGACAGTCTACGATACACAGCCCACCTGCGGTCGCTTAAACGCGCTGCGCAACAAAAATCTAGCTTTGATGGAAATGCACAAATTGTCGAATTCTGTATCGGTGACGTCGTTCAATGGTACGACTCACCCGCAGACGATAACAAGAAGTCCATCAACAAGCTCGCACCCCGCTGGCCTGCACCGGCCCAAATTTACGCACGTTCCCTTAATTCTTTCTCTCTCTGTAACATGAATGGCATACCACTGAAAAATCAACAGTTTGTATATTCTAGAAGATTGCAGCATTTTATTCCGTTACGCGGTTCAACCCTCGAGCAAAAACACCCCCGCGACAAAGGGAAGTATATACCCACCGAACAGGACCTGCAGATTGCTGAATCGGAGGAGCGGATGGCTGAGGCCTTTACCAACATCGAGGCGACGCCCTAGGACACTCCCTAAACTGGCTGGCCGTCAGATTTCCACCGGGCGAGTAGGGACATCCACAGAGGTTGAACCAATGCGTGGTGGTTCGATTGAGTGGTGCTCACGAGGAGCAATGGGTGTAGGAGTCGTGTTTGATGTCTGGGTCGGACATCAGTTGGAGGGGGGCACCTGTGGCGGTGCTAGTGGCGATGCCAGCAGTCCCGTCTAGAATACATATTGGGATGTGTGTACATATAGACCACCACCTTCTTGCTGCCGTTTCCCATCGCCCAGCCCAGTTTCACGGTCCAGGATCCTTTCTAGGACCCATCTAGCCGAGCTCGGCATTCCCAGCTTGTAGAGACCCCGAGTGGTCTCTACCATACATCCGGGCCAGAACGGGACGTGAAGTATATAAACCTGAGCATTTCTTGTGGTGGCACTTCCTTATCCAATTCTGCCACCCCACTCTGTGCACGCCCATTTGGCCTCTGCCACCCCCATTCTGTGCATCCCCATTTGGCCTCTGCCACCCCACTCTGTGAACACCCATTTGGCCTTTGCCACCCGACTCTGTGCACACCCATTTGGCCTCTGCCACCCCCACTCTGTGAACACCCATTTGGCCTCTGCCACCCCACTCTGTGCACGCCCATTTGGCCTCTGGCAACCCCCCCTCCCCCCCACCACAATGAGATCACTGAACCGCTAAGCACACTCTCTCTCTCTCTCAAGCTGTGATATTTATTCAACTCTGATGACATGGATTATGCCTCTTTGAGGCGGGAGCTGAACCTTTAGGGTATACAAAATAGCTTTCTAATATTATTTTGGACTCTTGGCCGCAATTTTGGGAAATCCAAATAACTTAACTTACCGAGTGAGTATTTCATGGTCCTCTCAAATTTTATTTAGCTAGTGGACTGATAAGATTTTGCTGTGGAGGTGTCATCCTGGTTTTAGGCTGTTAACACACTGAAATATTGAGTTTCCTCAGTTAAAAATAGTTGAGGTGCCCAAACACACAGTAATGTTGATTAAAGGCCTCAGTCTAACTCCATGCTATGCCTCGGTGCAGTGGCCAAATGCCAGAGAAAACTCACGGACGAGACTTCCACATTTGGGAGTCGGATCACCAGACCGTGTGGTGGTCTCACTGGTTTACGGGGTCCTGACGGAAGGTTTTGGGTAGTTGATGCCGGAGGTTTCGACTTAGCCACCCCTTGTTCGAAGCAAGCAAATTTCAAGTCTTTGCACCTGCTAACAGTGCTGTGGCTGAATCACGCACCATGGTTTTCCGACCATTGTACTGAGTCGCCGAAAGGGGAAAAACGGGAAAAAGAAATAGAAAAGAGGAAAGCTCGAGGAAGATTGGGTGAACCTGCAAGCAACTCTGACAGCTCTGCATTCCAGAGCAAACAAATGCAATTTAATGGTGGCTTGATGTGCTGAGTTTCACATCAAATCAGTAAATTGCCCTGTTTGGACCCATTTCAAACCGGATTTTCACGGGACCTTGTTTGTTGGAAAGCCAGCGCAATTTCGGTTAGAACTGTCTCTTTACATTTCCTTCTAGTGTCCCAGGTCCTTTCCAGGAAAGCTTTGTGCTCTGCATTCCGGAGCAAACAAATGCAATCTAATGATGGCTTGATGTGCTGAGTTTCGCATCAAATCAGTAAATTGCCCTGTTTGGACCCATTTCAAACCGGATTTTCACAGGACCTTGTTTGTTGGAAAGCCAGCGCAATTTCGGTTAGAACTCCTAGTATTTCTTTATTTGAGCCTCTGAACGATGGCTACGTTGCAATACGATCACTTTGTGATCTCTCTACATTTACCTTTTCTAACATTCATTGTATGGTCCCACATGCTGCAATATTTTGATACGATGGACATAGACACATTATCCCGCGGATATGATGTCCAGATAGGCTGTAGGTACCACTTATACCATACCTTACACCATTATGCTGTGGAATTATGACCGAAATTTTTTGATCTCACGATTGGAGCCCTAGCTTCCATCCGCTGAGGGTTTTCAAGGTGAATTCATTGAGCCTATTTCCAAAGAAAACGGGTGAGAATTGGGCCCGGAACATGCGATATATGTAAAACAATCAACCAAAATGATCGTATTGTGACATAACTGTTGTTTGGAGGCTCAAATAAAAAATACAATGAGGCTATCCCCTGGAGTTTTCCAATACAAATTGATTGAGCCTATTTCCAAAGGAAACGGGTGAGAATTGAGCCCGGAACATGTGATATATGTAAAACAATCAACCAAAATGATCGTATTGTGACATAACTGTTGTTTGGAGGCTCAAATAAAAAATACAAGGAGGCTATCCCCTGGAGTTTTCCAATACAAATTGATTGAGCCTATTTCCAAAGGAAACGGGTGAGAATTGAGCCCGGAACATGTGATATATGTAACACAATCAACCAAAATGCTCAAAAAGGAAAAAAAAAAAACTTCCCTGCGCTAAGTTCCGCAAATAGCAGTAAAAGAACATTCCGGCCGGGAATGTAGCGGCGGATACGTCGATTGAGAGCCGAAGCCATTGCACGCTTTACATACTCCCAACTAACCCATGTTTCTCCAGGTCCCCGATCTACAGTGGATGCGAGACATTATCGAAAGAGATTTCGGGGTTGGGCAAGTAACTGGCTCTGTCTTTCCGCAATGATCTTTGATTTTCTCTCCTAGAATGCTTCGCATCATTTCCAATGCCGAGGCGGAGACCGTATCCCACAGCATGCTGCCCAGCGAAATGGTTCTCACTCTGAAGGATATGACCGATTTCCCGGAACCTACTCACATCCTTGCAATTCATGGCCACAATAATCCAAAGGAAACACCTGTCAGTGTAACGCTTGTGCCGGCACATAGCCTTATCCTTGCTCTCCATTGCGCGCGCCTTCCACCGTTTCGTCATAACGTCTTGTATTGTCCCGATACGTCCCGTTACGCTACTGTCCCAATACGGACTCAGAATTTAGTCCCGATACGGCAGCTACTGTCCCGATATGGACTCGGATTGTCCCGATACAGACTCGGAGTATAGGCCTCACCGTCTTCCTCGAAGGTGTGCCGCCGTCTACGATGTCCACGGCAACGAGAACCACGCCTCCCGCCACCGCCTCTAGGCGCACACTCCTCCCCGAAGATTCACATTCATTGGGTCCCAGCCCATGTCGGGATCACCCGCAACAAGGTCGATGCGCACACGAAGGGGGCCCGCCGCCACACGCATTGGGCCCTTCGAGAACTTGAAACCACTTCCTCTGAGCAAGGCGGTGACCATAGCGGCGGGCAGCCAAGCTTTCCGCCAATGGATCCCGGAGTGGGGGACTTCCCCGCGCTTCCGTGTCTCCTCAAGTCACTTGACCCTAAGCGGGTCGATGGGGTTGCGGGAACTGAAATGCATTAGCGATGGATGCAAAGCATTGCAAAGGGGCGCAGGCGTCGTGGTGGAGCGACTCCACGGCTCAAAGCGAGCGACTCACACCCTGCTACCGACTCGCACTCTAAAGTCCTACTGTCCCGATACAGTGGCTACTGTCCCGATACGGACTCGGAATTTAATCCCGATACGGTGCATATCCCGTTACCGGCTACTGTCCCGATACGGCGGCTATGTCCCGATACATATGTACTTGTCATCAAGAATGTTTCCCTGCGCACCAATGCAAGCACAGGTCGCACGCTAAATAATCTCAATGCTCGGCTTGGACTGTTCGGGCGTTTACAGAGTGCATATGCGGTATTACCAACAGTAACTTACCAGTAGCGCAACGGGACGTATCGGGACAATAGCCGCCGCCGTATTGGGACTATACTCCGAGTCCGTATCGGGACAGTCCGAGTTCGTGTCGGGACAGTAGCCGCCGTATCGGGACTATACTCCGAGTCCATATCGGGACAGTAGCAGATAGCCCAAATAAATATTTCCATGATTTTACGTATGATTTTAGGTGTTCGGCTAAAATTTTGCTCTCCATGGAACAAACCAGGAACCCCATTTATCGCTCTTTGCAGACGACACAACACTCTGCCATAGAGTAAATCGGGTGGAGCCCGAGATTTTTTTTGACAGGAAGGGTCCCTGGTGCGGATTTTGAGCTTCAGATTGGCTTGATCTGCGCCGAAAAAGGGAAGTCCAGATCTGTTTAAATAATTAGACCATAACAATACACAGCATTTACCGTAACTCCTCCCTCTCATGCACCTCTCGGAGTCTACACGCACGTGGAAGCTTTTCTGGCATTCTATGATGGATAGGGCGCTGTTTATAAGTCTGGTATGTAAACATATTTATAAACACCTGTCTATAAACTGGTTTTTACAGCTGTTTGCAGAACTTAGGGCACAGCCTGTTTTTTTTGGCAAGTTTTTAACAGAACAGTGATTGCAGGATCATTTCACAACCATTTGCCCCAGAAATAGGCTCATTCGATTCGCACGGAAAGGCCGGAGGGCCTGGCCTCCTAGGTTTTTTTTTATGTGCACCGTAAAGTTCCTTTTTGGGATAGGTTCCCGTGTTTTTCAGCGGTTGAGAGGAGAACACGTCCCATGGGACCTATTTTGCTCCGATTGACCTAGGTTTTCAATATGATGGACTTGGACATATTCCGGAGGGCCTGAAATACCGGGATAGTGAATGTGAACTCTGGTTCAAATTTACCATACACTTTGGTATCAACAATATGGAAGTGATTTATCTATGAGCTGTATATTTGAAGTATCGATCCCATTAAAAATACCGGTATTTCAAGCCCTCTGGAATATGTCCAAGTCCATCATATTAAAAATCTAGGTCAATCGGAGCAAAATAGGTCCCATGGGACGTGTTCTCCTCTCAACCGCTGAAAAACACGGGAACCTATCCCAAAAAGGAACTTTTCGGTGCGCATAAAACACCTAGGAGGCCAGGCCCTCCGCCCTTTCCGTGCGAATCGAATGAGCCTATTTCTAGAGCAAACAGCTTGAAATGATCCCGCAATCACTGTTCTGGTGAAAACTTGCCAAAAAAAAAAAACGGGCCACACCCTAAGTTCTGCAAACGGCTGTAAATGGTTCTGGCCAGATGGCCAGTTTTTAATTATATCCGCTGGGTCAACCTGGGCAATTTTCGCGCCGATATGCCGGCGTCTGGATGACCTCACAGTGACCTATTGGAGTCAAGAGAGAGGTAAACACCACTCGACGACTGAAAATATGTTTGTTGACTGCTTCTGGGGACTGGCAACGTAGAGGGTTTTGATGTCCGCCCGCAATCGGCCATCAGTGCAGCCTCAACCGTAACATTTAGAACACACTTTGAGTTGGAGATCTGCTTGCATTTGAATCCTCCAGGGTATGTCCTGGACGGGATTTTTATTTTGGCCTTTGTTGCTTGTGCAATATTTTTTTCCTGAGATTCGCACTCATCTCACACTCATTTCCAGCAATATTTTTGCTTCTTCCTGGGGGGAAATTTGAAATTCTGCTCGGGACATACCATTAAATTGCATTTGTTTGCCCTGGAATGCAGAGCACAAATCTTTCCCGGAAAGGACCTGGGACACTAGAAGGAAATCTAAAGAGACAGTTCTGACTGAAATTGCGCTGGCTTTCCAACAAACAAGGTCCCATGAAAATCAGCTTTGAAATGGCTCCAAACAGGGCAATTTACTGATTTGATGCGAAACTCGGCACATCAAGCCACCATTAAATTGCATTTGTTTGCCCTAAAGCAGGGCAATTTACTGATTTGATGTGAAACTCGGCACACCAAGCCATCATTAAATTCTAGTGTCCCAGGTCCTTTCCGGGAAAGCTTTGTGCCCTGCATTCCAGGGCAAACAAATGCAATTTAATGGTGGCTTGATGTGCCGAGTTTCACATCAAATCAGTAAATTGCCCTGTTTGGAGCCATTTCAAAGCGGATTTTCACAAGACCTTGTTTGTTGGAAAGCCAGCACAATTTCGGTTAGAACTGTCTCTTTAGATTTCCTTCTAGTGTCCCAGGTCCTTTCCGGGAAAGCTTTGTGCTCTGCATTCCTGGGCATTACTGGAAAATTGACTCAGGTGCTGGAGTGCAAATGCAATGTCTGGCCGTGTGCCAAGAGCTGCCCACATTAGTGATCCAATATGCGACTGGTAATCACTTCTCTTGTCGGGAGTGAGTACGGGATCATCCGGTCCGGCACGTAGAAGTTTGATGTTCGGGTCAAGCGGCATCCGAACTGGGTTAGAACTTCCCATGCCAAAATTCTCGAGCATCCGAGAAATGTACGGTTCCTGCGACAGCAGGAGAGTCTTCTTCTTCCTGTCCCTAGTGACCTTTAATCCAACCATCTGCTTGATTTCTCCAAGGTCAGAGATTTCAGACTTCTGTTTAATCTCCCCCTTGATCTGGGTTAAGGCCTTCGGCGACGAAGCAAACAGTGCCATGTCATCAACATGCACCGCAACAAACCACAGGCCCTCGGGTGACTGTCTCCAATACACACACTGATCTGAGAACACCCGAGTGAATTTTAAGTCTTTGAATGAATTATCCAAAGTTTGATTCCACTCTCTGCCTGATTGCTTCAGACCATATAAAGTGAGTTTGAGCTCACAAACCCTGCCTGTTCCATCCTCATATGATGGTGGTTGCTTCATGTATATCTTCTCCTTCAACTTCCCGTTGAGGTACGTGCTAACCACATCAACCACGTGGATTTCCATATCCAGTGTTGCTCCGATCGCGAGTAACAACCGTAGAGTTTCTAGCCGCACCACAGGAGCAAATACTTCGAAGTAGTCCATGCCTAGGATCTGAGTGTATCCCATAGCAACTAGTCGAGCCTTGTATTTTTCTATTTCTCCCAGCATATCCCATTTGATTCGGAAGACCCATTTGCAACCAATTGCCTTTCTGTCATCCGGGCACTTTACAAGTTCCCAGGTGCCAAGTTCTTTGTGCTCTCCATTCCAGTGCAAACAAATGCAATTTAATGGTGGCTTGGTGTGCCTAAGTTTAGGTTCAGATGATTTGGTTCAGCGTTTGAGACGTTCAAGCCCCAAACTGAGCTTATCTCTCTGACAAAAAAAAAACCGTCACCAGGCCAACCGATGCAAATTGCAATGAGAAGTGCAAGATGCCAGGAGGCTGACTACTAGCGGGCTCAGGGTCGAGTTCAGAATTTTTTCAAGCCGGCGACCTGGGCTTGGGTTCAGGTCTCTCTAGCTAACCTGTGTGCTCAAATTGTGAGTTCAAATTTGGCTTTTCAGGGAACCAGATCAAGATGAGTGGAAGCATCTGGTGGTCCACAATTGACTGGCTTTGAATACGGTTTCTTGAGGTGGTACGGAAGATTCCGCCACATGTGCGCATATATTGATTGTCGAGCCAAGGCATTTGCACAGTCGCCAATTTGTGTGTCGAAAGCCGGCGCTGCCACCCGTAAGTGTTTGTCGGCCGGTACAGGAGCTGCGCTGACATGACATGTAGCTCTTCCCAGCCGTTTCCACCGCGCCAATCACGAACTGCGACGCGTCGAAAGACACGGGTAAGTCTTGAATGTGCAGATAAGACATTGACTTTGGATCGCGAACTAGGCGTCTTTATCGTGTCACCCGACTTGCGTCTCGACTCTCGACGCGTTGGTTCAACGCCTATTTGGGCGTCGGGTGCCGGGCCGCTCGGATGGATGGGGCACTTGGGCCGGCGGCGGGGATGGTGGGCGACTCGTAGTTAAAATGTGTGATCGTAGTAGCTGAATAATATGGATTTTACAATTATTAAGTAATAGGGAATGTAGCGAGGCAGATCTGAGCAGCTGGCACCAGACCTGAGCATAACTCGGCGGATTTGAGCTTATCGTTCATCATTTGCTCATCTGCTATAGGGCCAAATTTCTGCGCAGGTCCGCTCATTTCTGCTGCACTTTGGGTGGGCAGATCTGAGCAGACCTGAGCATATCCCAGCAGAAGGGATTCTCACTGGGCTTGAGCGCTTGCATGGCCTTAACCACGACTCGCCTCGTGATTTGTGGCTATTACTAAAGATGGACACGGGTCGCGGGTACACCTGCGGGTGCGGGTGGGTAGGGGTACGGGTCACGATTTCAGACCCGTGTACCCGCGGGTTTTTGAGCTCCAAAATGCTTATTTTTGCCACACATAAGCAGGCAGAAAATTTGTCCTTAAATAGAACAGAACTGCAGTAAGATTGAGGTTTGAGGCGGTGGATCGGGAGCGTGAGAGATCAAAGTGATCGATCATGGTGCCTGTAACATGGCACTTATCCTGGAACCTCTTCCACAAAGCCATGAGTCTCCATCCCTTGGCGAATTTGAAGACAGAGTGTGCTCCCAAAGTGAATCTCCTGAGTATTGCACACTACAACTACTTCACCCGTAACCGCATGTCTGCCGCCTCTTTCTGCCACCTGCTTTGTTTGGGATCTTGGGGACACCGCGACTTACTTCAGATAAACAACTTGATAGCAGCATGCAGCCCGAAAAAGCGCAAGCGCGTTCGGGCCCAGGACGACGCAGATAGCTCGGGAAATGAAAGTGTTGAGATTGTCCAGTAGTCTACATTTTACCGCACCGTATTTGACGATAAAATATTATTTATACTGGAAATTCCGCGGGTATACCCGACGGGCTTGGGGACCCGCGGGTGCGTTGAGGACCTGCGGGTAACCCGTATGGGTTTTAGACCCGACCCATACACGGGTACGGTTTTTGCGGGTCCGGGTACGGGTAGGCCCGAAGGTACCCGCGGGTGTACCCATGTCCATCCTTAGCTATTACACCGGTTCATCCTAGATGAAATCAACACCGACTGTCTGGATTTCCAGCTGGAATGGAATTTGCACGTACGTGCATCGGGTTTTTGACACTTTGCTTGTGCGTGCTTGTACAGGCTCAAACAAGACTCCAGACCACTAATCCTTGTCGGAAACTCCACCAGACCTCAAAAAATGGTTACTCTGACATATCCCAATGCATTTTGGGATCATTTCTGTTTTTTTTTTTTTTCCACACAAAGGTCGCAATACCCCCAGACTTCAGTCATTTTTCTAATGCCCGCAGGTATATTTTTCGAGTTGTGGTTTAATTTCAGGCATAGCCTATGGTCTGGCAGTGTTACGGCCTGTACAGGTTCGTACAGGACTGTACAAGCACGCACAAGCAAAGTGTCAAAACCCGATGTGTTCATCCGATCACAAATCCAACTCAAGGCCGGCTGTCTCACAACACCAGGCCAACTCACGGCGGCAGCGGAGATGACATAACACATCAAACCGAGAACATCAAATGATTCAAATCACGTTACGCCACGTTGTCCGACACAACCACGTTGAAAGCAAGCATGGATGGTCCTCCTATCGGGTCGCAGGGCAACATTCCATCCAGCGATGTAATGCCCTTCGCCGAATTGGAAACATCATTGCTAATCTCGCACAGATTGTCTTGGCCTCCGGTTTGGGGCCAATCCGAGGACGCACCATCTACAGCGTTGTCCCTGCCCGTGTAACAACAGCGTTCGCCGAATTGGAAACACCATTGCTAATCTCGCATAGTGTTCCTTGGCCTCTAGTTTGGGGCCCATCCGGGGGCGCACCGTGCGACCACCGGGCGCCTTTTACTTTTGCTCCTTCATCGGCGGGCCCCGCCAGATACACTGTGGGAATCGGAGGGTACGTCAATTAAGTTTGTGAGATCTTGACCGCATCCTGAGGAGAAGAAGGTTACAGCGATCAAAGAAAAGCCGCCACGGACCTAAGAACCGTGGATGAGATAGCGTCAGGCGTTCAGATGGACTATCACAACTACACGTATGATTGTCACTGGGCGGATTGCGATCAAGTCATCGACGGTACTCCTACGCTTCTCAAATCGCATCTTCGCACGGTACACTCCATTCTTTTGTCGAAAGGAACGAATACTGTATGCCAGTGGGGTGACTGCCAGGAGAGTGTACAAACCATGACCTTGCCGCGGCGAAACATATGGGCAGTCACTGACTATGCTGTCCGTTCTGCGAAGAATACTCCGACACCCTCGCCAAATTGAAGTCCCACCTTTCTTCCATGTGTCGCGAATATACACCGGTCCAAAATGTGGGACTGAAGAAGGTGCCAACCTTCTCATCTCGATTGCTCAAACTGAAAGTTTTCCAGGCCGTTCGCAGTACGATGAGGGAATAAGGAGGAGACTCGTCGATACCAGGATATTGCGGTCCTGAAAGCGGAGTGAATACCGTTCCCCAAAACCAATGCCGTACACACAAAAGTGGACGAGCCTCTCCTTCGTTAGCATGTTTCTGTGCCACTGAAAGTTAGCAACAGTCATTTGATTCTGGGACATTTATTACATTGTTGATCAACAGTTGAGTGTCGTGCCAACCAAACGTACGCATAGCTGCGGCGCACGCACTGCAAGAAGCGGAAAATGAAGTGTTCCCCTTCAACCTTCCTCACAAAAATGTTCCTTTATATCTCACTTAGTAACCTTACCCCACTCTCCCTTTATTATGGTCGGTACTGCTGCATGCCAGTAGACTGAGCAGCGTCGAGTGATCGCCTTCAATCGCGTCTGACGTTGAGATGGAGACCGTAGGAGCGCTTCTCCGCGCCTGCTGGGAGAAACACGGCAAAAGATTCGTGGGATGAAAAGACCAGGAACCGTCCGACTCCTTGTGCGAAGACTGTTCCACCCCGGGCGAGATACACACCCAAGGCGGCTACCGTGGCGCCGAGCCCTAAGGAGGTAAGTCTGTTTGACTGACTTCAACTCCTTCTTGCTCACACCCTCTCTCGTAGTCGAGCGAGGCCCCCGCCAAGAAGGTAGGTGTTATTCTGCCAATTTTTAACTCTTCTTGTAGAAGGATACTCACACGGCCAAGTGGTAGGAATTAGTGGAGGTAAAGTGTAGTCTAAAACCGTTAGTTTCTGGTGCCAATTCAATACTATGGAAACTGCACCTAAAATTACAAGTTTTTGCCCGGCTGAAGCGGAAGCCGAAACTTCGGCATTCGGCAGAGGTTTCGGATCTGCTGAAACTGTTCCTGAAACTATAGATTTCAGGAGCAGTTTCCCCACGTCTGAAACCTTGAGTTTCAGGAACACCGAAATCAGTGCCGAAAACAAAAGATTCGGCAACGCTTTCGGCGCCGTCGAAACAATAAGCTTCGGCCACCGTTCCGGTGTTGCCACAACTTGTACCCATTCCAGTTCTGAACAAGGACAAAGAAAAATACTCTTGTGGAGTCAGACCTGCATGCCCAAATACAGAAAATTTTACACAACTGGAGTCGCCGGTGGTTAAGTTTTCTGTGGGTCCCTCAGAGCACTCATTCCATGCCCACAAACTTGACTCCACCGAAAGCAAAATACTCTTGTGGAGTCAGACCTGCATGCCCAAATACAGAAAATATTACACCACTTCAGCTGCAGGGGGTTAAATTTTCCATGGCTCTCCTTGAGCACTCATTCCATGGTAAGGAACCTAATTCGGGCGAGAAATCTGCACCCATTCCACTTTTGAAGGTGGAAAAAGCAAAATATGCTTGTGTAGTCAGACTTGCATGCCCAAGTACAGAAAATATTACACCACTTGAGCCGTCGGCGGTTAAATTTTCCATGGCTGTTCCTGAGCACTCATTCCACGCTAAGGAGCCTAATTCGAACGAGAAATCCGTACCCATTCCACTCTTGAATGAGCGATCCTTATGCGGACGGATTTGACCTGAAAAAAGGCAAAATATCGATCACTATGCAGACGAAATCGTCGAAAAAGACCGGCATGTCCGATCCCGCGCAGCAACGGAAGTGAGGAATTGGCTTCGATGTCCGATCCCTATGCGGACGGTTTCGCAGAACTTGTGGAGGTTCCTCCGGATTTTCAGCATCAAAAATGACTCCACAAGAGTATTTTGCTTTGTCCTCGTTGAAAAGTGGAATGAGTACGAATTTCTCGGCGGAATCAAGTTTGTGGGCATGGAATGAGTGCTCTGAGAGACCCACAGAAAATTTAACCACCAGCGGCTCAAGTTGTGTAAAATCTTCTGTATTTGGGCAGTTCTAACTCCACAAGAGTATTTTGCTTTGTCCTCGTTTAAAAGTGGAATGGGTACAAAATTCTCGGTGGAATCAAGTTTGTGGGCATGGAATGAGTGCTCAGGGAGAGCCATGGAAAATTTAACCACCGGCGACTCAAGTTGTGTAAAATTTTCTGTATTTAGGCAGTTGTGACTCCACAAGCCCGTTTTACTTTTTCCCTGTTCAAAAGTGGAATGATATGGAGAGTTCCGTGACCTCTGGTTTAACAACCAAAGCAGTGCGTCCAATTTCAAAGAGACAGGACTGCTCAGAATAGTGCTAGGTATCATCTGTCAATCTGCAGCATTCAATTAGCTCTCCATATCAAGTCACGCTTTTCTAAGCATGTGAAAACAGCTGTATTTGGCAGGGATAAGGAAACCCTTGATGAATTTAAGGTTTTATCATCAAACTTTAATTGTGGATCCCCGTGAACCAGAATATCGCAGCCAGGGTTCAAATTGTTGCTATGGACTCCCCACGAGCCCGAATATCGCACTTTGGATTTGACCCGTGACCCCAGCACTTACTGTACACTCCCCCACCCCCTTTACATTTATTTCGGCCTACGAAGATTTCCTTGTCTCAGCATACAAGTTTTTCGAGGTCAAAAGGGCTGGAAATCGGAGAGAGGCCTCCTTGGATGCCAATGCATCGTCTGAGCACATTTCCAAATTTGTGGAATTTGTGGAAGGGATGGAAGAACAATTTGACGCTTGTGTGATGGGTGTTAAGGAACCCTGCCCGGCAAAGGAAATTTGCGAGGAAATTTGCTGGGCCACTTTTTGAGGCGCACTCCGCTGAAATGGATAGCCGCCCTGGTTGTTAAGCCAGAGACCTGAAAGCTCTCCATACTCGAGGGTGGCGGTGCTGTGAAGACCGGGCCGAATCAATAGCAAGCAGCAACCTGTTAAGGAACCGTGCCAGGCATGTTATTTGCCATTGTGCCATCCCAATGTGACTTGGTATGGAGACCCAATTTTCCACGCCTGATTCCGAGGTGATAGCCAGCACGATTCTAAGCAAAACTGTCTGTTCAGATTTCCAGTTGCTGCCCTGGTTGTTAAGCCAGATGCCTGAAAGTTCTCCATACTCGAGGGAGGTGGTGCCAGGAAGACCGGGCCGAATCAATCGCAACCCATTAAGAACACTGCCAGGCGCGTTATTTGTCATTGTGCCGTCCAAACGTGACTTGGTATGGGGACCTACTTTTCTGTGCTTGATTCTGAGGTGATAGCCAGTGCAATTCTAAGCAAAACTGTCTGTTCAGATTTCCAGTTGCTGCCCTGGTTGTTAAGCCAGAGGCCTGAAAGCTCTCCATACTCGACGGAGGCGGTGCTGTGAAGACCGCGCCGAATCAATAGCAAGCAACCTATTAAGGAGCCGTGCCCGGCAAAGAAAAATTCCGGGGAAATTCGCGGGGTCACTTTTTGAGGCGCGCTGCCCCCTGCTCAATACGAAACTTTCCGTGTGCTCTAAATTTTCGTAGCGTGCTCTGAGCATAAATGCGGACCCAAACAAGGACCCAACGAACGCATCAACGCAATCCCGGGCTCGGAAGACGTGCCAAGCCGCAAATGTGACTTGGTATGGAGACCTACTTTTCCGCACTTGATTCCGAGGTGATAGCCAGTGCAATTCTAAGCAAAACTGTCTGTTCAGATTTCCTGTTGCTGCCCTGGTTGTTAAGCCAGAGGCCTGAAGGCTCTCCATACTCGAGGGAGGCGGTGCTGGGAAGACCGGGCCGAATCGGTATTATTTCTGTCTTGTCTATGTTGAATTTCGCCCCGGATGCGGTACACCACTCATCGGGTAGATCTAGGAGGGCGCCAAAATCGTCTTCAGCTGCTAGGTAGACAAGTGTGTCATCGGCAAATAGTGTTGGGTTGAGACGTTCCTCCGCTCCTTTAATTTCAAACCCTTTAAGGTCAGATTGGCGCAGTGCCTCCGCCCGGGGCACGATGGCCAGATCAAAAAAGGAGGCAGGAGAGAGGGTCACCCTGCCTCACTCCTCGGGTCACCTTGAACGGGTGGTCGCTAAATACCCCATTGATAACCACCGATGTGTATGCGTCACTGTAGAGCGCCTTCATTGTGTTGATAAACTCATCGGGGATGTTGAAACTCTGTAGTGCCCTCCAGAGGTATTCGTGCTCTATTTTATCGTAGGCTTTCTCTTGGTCTAGTGCGACGATCACACCGTTGAGCTCAGTCGCCTCTGCAAGGTCGATAATTCTTTTGGTCAACCAGAACAGAGCTCCAAGAGCAATGCTCCCTCATGGAATGACACTTGGAAAGCCCAGATACCCAACCAGAGCGATGAGATGGGATTTACAGCCACTTGCGGAACTTAGGGCGCGGTCCAAAAAAAATCCTTTTTGGGCAGTTTTGTTCTTTTTGGTCGTTGCGGCCTCAAATATCAACTTGGGTGTATAAAGGCTATATGGTTGGAACCGCGTTGTAAATACGGAGAGCATGTCGGCCTTAGATTTTTGCTTCCGTGGTTTCAGCATGGGAAATTGACTGATATACTGTTTTTACTGTTTTTCCTTGGTGCAGCATGAGCTAAAGCTGTGAAAATTTGTATCGTTGTAATAACGTTCAGAATAACGTTACGGAGAGCTCCTTGAGCCTACATTTCACTTCTGACACATTCCATACGGGAACGACGTGATTCTACCCACAAGGGTATTGAGGCGCTGTGTTTGTGCTGTATGTATCGGAAGTAAAATGTGGGCTCGAGGTTCTCTCCGTAGTATTATTTTGAATGCTATTGCAATGGGACAGAATACCACAACTTTATCTCATGCTAGACAAAGGAAAAACAGTAAAAACAAGTTATTAGTCGATTTCCCACGCTACAGACACGGAACCAAGAATCTAAAGCCAACATGCTCTCCGTATTTACAAGGCGGTTCCGACCATATAGTTTTTATACACATACATTGAGAATTGACGTCGCAATGACTAAAAAGGTCAAAACAATCAAAATTTGATAAAATTTGATCCGCGCCCTAAGTTCCGCAAGTGGCTGTAATGAGTGGACAGGATCAGAGATCAAATGAACCGGTGAACCTTTGAATGGATAGGCGCTGATTCAAACACAACATAGATAGAGAAACAGACGACCCGAGACGGAAGTCTGAAAATGACTTGATTGCGGCATAAAGAAATGATGATGGAGAGTCTTTGGATGAGTCTGTCGGACTTGACCGAGGCCACTTGTTTTTCTCGCAGAGCTCCAAATACGCAACGGATTTAGGTGTTCTTGCGGGCGAAACTGCTCTGAATTTGTCTGGCTTGCCGCTGAAAAAGAGCCCGTTCAGAAATTCAGGCGGGAAGCTGAGAACCAGCGTGGTGCGTCATTCGCGCCCATGGCGGCACCTCGGGCATTGGAAATTGATGCGCCGGCACGCGTTTGGGAATGCAAGGACCCGTTTTGCTCACAGAGCAACCAATACTCAACGGATCTGGGTGTTCTGAACTGATGGTTATGCATTACGTTTCACCCATACAAAATGCTATAGTAAGGTGCGCGATGCACAGGGAGTAAAAAAGGTGTGCAATAATGTGCAGCCTAGAAAGATGCACGCCAGTCTGAAATTTTTCTTTGATACCATTATTGTTGATGCCATCATTGTGCGATAAATGTTGTCTTCGACTTCCTCGACAATGTTAGATTCTTGTTTTGTCCGAAATTTGCCCTGCTCGTTGAGAAATGATGGAAAACCTATCGGTCATTACTTTTGATGACTTTTAGTGTAGAAACAAAAAAAGAAAAATATCACACTAGGCTAAGAACTTTTCTCTATCGACCGCGTCTTTTGCACCAGTGAAATCTTCTACATTGGCACCGAAACACATTGTGCAAGCGAAGATCCTGGAATGTGGTGGACTTCAGAGACTTTCCAACCACCTTGGGAGGCGACGTGGACAAAATGACCCAAGGTGCTCTCTTGACAGTTCCCGAGCACAAACATCTGATAAGAAAATCAACCAACGCTCTAACGCCAACAGACAACGGTTTAGCCAATCTCACTTGCAAGTCCAACCAGTACTTCATATCGCTCACTGCCCCCATGTTGGGACTGACGCGTGATGCTGGCGTCCAGGCAGGTGTACGGGAGGATTATATCCACCGTAATTAATTTAGTGTCCGGCGTGGCAGCCTCGCGTAACTGTTGAAGAATTTGTACAGCCAACGGATCCGCCCAGTCGTGCATGACCCAGCGCAACAAAATGACGGCTGTCTTTTGGTGGGTCTGGGATTTGAAGAAATTATGGACTGTGGGTGAGAATCAGAGTACATATTGGCTTGGAGGTTTCCAAGGATAACGGACCTTCCAACTTGACCCGTCCGCTGTGGAGCAGGTCCGGCGCCGCCTGCGCCCAGTACTGTCGCATTCAGAAGTTACGCCTAGGATTGATGGGGATGTACGTAACTCACTGTTTCGGCGTCCTCGATTACAGTGGGACGGTCTTGTACAACGAAGTTGAGATGTGGGACGGCTTTGGCAATTATGAGTGTAGTGGATCCAATCCCGCCTCTGAGATCGACGATCAGCGATTCCTTGGGGAGGTCGTGCCACTTGAATCCTTGAATGGCGAATAAACGTCATTCACATCACAGATGTGACGCCCACCATACCGTCGAGGACAGCCTCCGGAGGTTCGAGCTTCATGCTGCACGCCATAGCAAATGAAATTTTCAAACGCACATTTTCCGGTCGGTCGTACCAATCGAAAAGGAAAGCGTCAGTCTGGGCTGCAATATTCCACGGCGAGTCGGTCGCCTTCACCGAGTGGTCATAATGCATCAGATTCGGTCATCCACCGACTTGGTGGGTGCTTATTTATGCATTTTTGGCCATAACGCATAATGCACACATTTGGCGGGGCTCAGCAGGCCATTATGCGTTATCATGAGTGAAGTTTCGTAAATCTTTGATGCAACTTTCCGGTTTGGGATGAAATTTCAACCACCAAGGATGACCGTTTGAGCGAGTAATAGCTGCTAAACAGTGATTGGTACAATATTTCGCCTCAGTTCTGGCAAAAAATATAGAAGAGTGACACTGAACTGAACTGAACTGAACTGAAGTTCTATTTACGCCGTACCTGGCCATAATGGCTACGCGGCAGTACTCTAGCTATGCCAGTCTGGTTCTGTATGTAATATACTATAGTAGTTGGGGTGGGATCATTTTCTTCTTCGTAAGTAAGTAAGAGGTAAATAAAAGGAGGAGACGAGCGGGGAAACATTGAGATAGGTAGGAAGCTGGGGAGAGGTTCGAGAGAGTAACGTACGGAGAGCGGGCATGGGACATAGCAGGTTCTAGGAGTAATTAAGGCAGAGGGAGATTAGGCGGGTAGTACAGTAAGAGAGAGAAAGAAGGAGATAAGATAAATAAAATCAAGAAAATCTACCAGTGAGCCTGATAAACTCGGTCACAGCTTTGAGGAGCTTGGGATGGGTAAGAAGAGAGCGAACGTCGACGGCGCCAAGGATTCCGGCATTATATGATGCGAACTGAAGTGGAGGGCGGAGATGATCATAAGCGGGGCAGTGCAACAGAAAGTGAGCACGGGTTTCCCTACGAGCACCACAGGCAGCGCAGGCAGGAGAAGGCGCTAGTCTGCATCGGAACCGATGGTCGTTTAGGGGAGAGAAGTTGGTACGGAGTTGGCCGAGGAGAGAGATAGTTGCACGCGAAGAGGACGAGGTGTAAGGGTTGCGCAGGATCAATGAAGGGGGAGAATCATCAATCTCACGAAGTCCACGACCCGTCTTGGAGTTCTTCCACTGAGCTCTCCATTGCGTCAGAATTTCGGTGTTGATGCGACGTTTGCACGATGTGAGGGAGACGGGTGCAGATGATGGAGGGTGGAGGAGGGTAGCTGCCTTTGCCGCGTCATCAGCGAGCTCATTTCCGAACGTCCCGATGTGTGCTGGAGTCCAGAGGTTGGTAATTTGCAGGCCCGGCTGCCTCGTCCACGCCGCACGAACCACCACGTCGTATTCAATGGCGCGGAATTGACCGGATCGTGGTGCTGTCGATATGATCCCCCGAAGTCCTGCCTGAGAATCCGACACTGCCAGCATGTGACACACTTCGGCCTGCATGGTGCGCTCGGTTGCCCGTAGAACGCCCTCCACTTCTCCCTCGGCTACCTGTCCCTCGCCAAGGGGTATCAGAATCCGCTCCTGCGCCCTGCCATCCTGGACACGGACCGCCGCTCCGCCGGCCGCACCATTCAAAAGTGAACCGTCAGTAAACCACGTTCAATTGTGTCCGTGTAGTCGGGGTCAGCCAGGTAACGATCTAAGACGGATACCGCGTCTTCCTTTGACGGGATGACAGTGCTCACAGGGAGAGGCTCTGCCCACGGAGGTGAGTACACTGGTAATATGCGTTCCATACCCAACGTGAGGTCAATACCAGTTGTAACGGCATTGGGGTACGGTAAGCGAGGGGTTTTCCGGCATCGGATGCGCTGGCCGCGAAGAGGGATTTCAGCCGGCCAACGGATGCACGGTAGCCGCTCCACGTAGTGAAGGGCCGATGCCCGGTGCGAGTGTCGAGGCGATGTGACAATGGCGTTGTGGAGGAGATGTACCAAACCATGAGAGGGTGGTAGGGTGAGGTAACGAGCAAGGCGGTGCAGAAGGGCAGACTCCAGACGCAGGGGTGCAGGTAGTATCGCCGCCTCCTTCTCCAGTGCAGCCAGTGACGCCGTACGGTAGCCGCCGGTAATAGCCTTGGCAACCGATTTATTGATGCGTTCGAGAGGCTTCAAGTCCGACGGGGAGAGAGGGAAGAATGAGCTCACGCCATAGGACACTGAACCTCCAATTTCGGCTGCATGTCACTTATGTCACACCGTCTAAAAATTGCCCCAAGACGATCAATCCATTTAACCAGGACATCCTCCTGGGACGGAGGGAGAAACCGCTGGGCCTGTTTGGCCTCAAGAGGCGACTTGTTAATGTTATTGAAGCGAGCATAGAGAGTCCCATAAGCAACGCCAACATCCCGAGCAGCTTGCTTGATGTTGGGTTTCTGGCCATTCTGTGCCTCACGCAAGAGCTTTTGACGCCCTCTGATGATCTTCTGTTCATTCACAGGACGGCGCCGCGAGGGCATGCAACGCGTCGAGAAGCAAAGAAGAAAACGACGCGTCAGGTGAGACGTGTATCTCACAATTTCTCCCCCCCCAGCATCTCTCAGGGACGATACAAAGTGTGTGCCAGTAGACGAGCCGGTCACCAAAGAGGAAAAGTGCGTACTCTTTTATTCTTTGCGTGATTATTGACTCAAAAATTCTCCTAGGATCCCTACTCGCACTGCAAGGGACAAGGAGTCCGACGCCGCAGCTGAGGCGCTCCTAGCCGAAGCGCTGCGGTCTGATGACTCCGGCAACAGTCTGCGAAGGAATGGCGATCATTGATCATTGATCATTGATCAACTCTCTTGCCTTCGCCTCTTTCAAGTTTTCTTGCTGGGTCTGAACTTCGTTGTCTTTGTGGGCTTTCTTCGTGCTTCCGTGGGTCTTCCATCCTTCTAGCTGCTTTGGAGTCCCTGAGACTCGCTCGTAGCTTGTCGAACGACGACTCGCCAACGCAATGCTAGTAATCGCCTTGGCAACCAGTGTCGAGGATTTCCAGGCTTAAATTCCAGCACGGCGGAGGATATTCTTTAGGGAAGACAGTTGTACTGGACTGTGTCCACTATACCATTTCTAAGGCAGCTGCTTTGGAACAACATCGAATAGACCCTTCATTAGCCCCTATATCCACCCAGCACTTGCCCCGACTTTCATTCTGCTTCGGCCAATCTTCGCATCACTAGGAGCTGGAGTCTACCCCAGGTGCTCTTTTAGGCTCGAGCTCAAGAGAATCTCCCTGCTCTCGATGGATAATGTCCAGTGGCTACTTAGTTTCTTGCTCTCTGTCTGCACTTCCCTCAGCACTTCGAGTCATTATTACTTGTCCATTTTACCCATAACAACCAGTATGCAACTCTTACATATCCCATTGACTGATTTGCCCTTCTCAGAATCTCTGCATGCCAATTTGGCCTCTGCCGCCTTCCTTTTCCGTGCATCCCGCTTCGTTGGGCTCTGCCACCCTTCCGTTTCCGTGCATCCCGCTTTGTCGAGCTCTGCCGCCCTTCCGTGCATCCCCTGTGTGGGCTCTGCCGCATTCCGTGCATCCCCTGCGTGGGCTCTGCCGCCCTTCCGTGCACCCTGCTTTCTCAGGCTCTGCCGCCCTTCCGTGCATTCCCTGTGTGGGCTCTGCCACATTCTGTGCATCCCCTGCATGGGCTCTGCCGCATTCCGTGCATCCCCTGTGTGGGCTCTGCCACATTCTGTGCATCCCCTGCATGGGCTCTGCTGCATTCTGTGCATCCCCTGCGTGGGCTCTGCCACCCTTCCGTGCATCCCTGGGCTCTGCTGCCCTTCCGTGCACACCGCTTTCTCGGGCTCTGCTGCATTCTGTGCATCCCGATTCATCGGCTCTGCCATATTTGCTTTCTAGGGCTCTGCTGCATTCCGCACATCCCAACACGTGGGCTCTGCAAGATTCCCCTTTCCCGTGCCCGCTTTCTCGATCATAAAAGTCGTCAGAAGGATCTAAATTGAGTAGTTCAGTCGCACCTTATTTCGCGCTTTCATAACCGGGTGTCCCGTACACGGTGCACCTATTTCATCCGTTGCCGAGCACTTCCTCTTGTCAGAATGAAGCGCACGGTAAAATCTGATGATCGGTCAGTAAATTGAATAAAATTTGAATAGCACTGACGCAGCGACCAGTTTCTCGCGGGTATCCCCTGATTCTGCGCGTGTTGCGATCTCTGCGGAAATGACTTTGGTACGCGAGGACGGATCAAGCTCAAACCGCGTGACATGAACGAGAGAAGCGTCAAGCTCGCTGCAACGATAACATCCCTTGCATCTGTGTCGTGAACGACGGCATTTTACCGGTTTACCGTTAAAAAGAAGATAGATCGGCTCTTGGTCGCCGCCGCCACTGGAGGTGTTCCACGACTCTTGATCCTGCGGAAAACCCGAAGTCAGCACAGCAAACATTGAATTGACAAACAATCACGCAACCCTATTCAGAATGAGTGCATCTGCGTTGAGAAGCTCCCCACGTCCGTCGGCGCCTGCACGGAAATCGAATTTTGGATCGCGTAAATCGAGGACGTAGGCCGTTGGAACTCGCGGCACCGGATAGCCTGAAGCCAACTCATTGAGATATTCCACGCGCTGGACTTTGGTCTGCCGGTTGATGTGCGCAAGCCCATCAATGGCCTTGGAAATAATATCCGTGTCGCACCACACAGTTGTTGATACGGTTTCAATGCCGGATTCCTCGAGCTCGTCATCAGAATTAGAGTCATTTGACGGAGGAGTGGGTTCAGGGGGATCGGAAGACGCGCCAGAGGGTCTCAGCTCTTTCTCCACCTCCATCTCGTCATCAGATGATAAAACTTCAATGACTTCTCTGTCGTTCTCCATCGTTTCACGCGTCCGGACTCGAAGAACACTGCTGTGAAATATCGGCCCATTGTACCGAGGTTGGTGTGCATTTGTTTGGTGGCAGCATTTGACGGCCCATCATGCTGAGGTTAATGTGCTTCTGTTTGTATCGACATGCAGAGCCCTCAGCTATCATGTAAAAGCACCAGGGCTGTCAAAACAAATCCCAAGAGACAGTTTGAACCCAAATTTCGCTGGCTATCATTCTGGCCAGACCCCGTTAAAATCCGGCCAGAAATGGTTGCACAGTCGTCGAAATACTGTTTTGGTGTGAAATATCGGCCCATTGTGCCGAGGTTAATGTGCATTTGTTTGTATCGACATGCAGAGCCCTCAGCTATCATGTAAAAGCACCAGGGCCGTCATAACAAATCCCAAGAGACAGTTTGAACCCAAATTTCACTGGCTATCATTCTGGCCAGCTCGTTGATCGCCTCGTTGATGTTCCCATGGCGGCGGCCCTCGATTTCCTTCTGCGGGGGAAGGAAAATCCCTCTCGACAAAAGTTTCCTCTCATTGAAAGGAGCACTTTTACCAGAGAGAAAAATCTAATCTTTTGCGCACCTAGTAAGTAACGGTTGTAATGGTAGCCACTAAGTACAGCGCACCATAGGGTCGGCCCTCCGCCCAGCGGAGATCGGTTTTCCGGGATTTCCGAGCCCTTGAAATGACGGATTTTTCGCCACCCCTGCAAGATGCAGATCACGTGGCGGTTGACTCGCCAGAGTGGTTATTTGTGCGTAGGTTCGGAGCAAGCCTGTCTCCGCACCGGCGAGCCGGCGATTCTCGGAGAGAGGCTCGTTGCAAACTGCCAAAAAAGGCTGATGTGTTCAATGGTACTTTCCTCAGTCATTTCAACTCAGATTGCCATGATTCTACTTGATAATTTGTTCATTAGATGTCACCCCAGAGGTCTATACATATGATCTCGAGAAACACTCCGAGGTTGGCGCACTGTTCCCGATCTTTGAGGTGCCTGATGCATTTCAGATGTACACCGAATTATTTTAATTACAGCAGATCTTAGAAGTACGCCCTTTCCTTGAATAATAATTCTGAGGCTCATCTAATCTGCTTCACAAGGTGGTAAATATAAGATTTGCTCGCAGCCTGACCTTCCCTCATGTGACGCCTATTACTGGCTCCCTCTCTGGCGAAAATACCTTCAAGAGATCATCTACCGCCGGCCGCTTCAGCCAGATGATTACATTTTCCCGGCTATCGGCGCGAACGGGGTAGTTCAAGTTGGGGAACATGTCTCCCACGACGACGTTCAGAAGTGGATCAAAGAGTTCCACAATATGCAGTCAATAATGCCCTACACTCCAGGCCCCCTACGTATGATTAATCCCTAGAGTTTAGGGTCCCCCGAAATCCGCCGGATTTTCGGCAAAGTCCTGGGCTCCTCAGCAATAATTATTTCTACAATATTCTCTGACCTGTGTGTTAGAGGGGAGCCAACCAGATTTTCAGAGGTATAATATTATTCCCACCACATCACTGGGTTCAGCAAATGTAGGACCAGATGGGTAATAATATTATGCAACTTGCATACATGGGTTCGGCCTATGCAGGTTTTGATAGACCATAATATTTAGCCGCCTACAGGCCAGGGTTTGGCCAATCCAGTTACTGACCCACTTTAATATTTAATTACCTGCATACTGGGGTTTAGCTGATGCAGTTCCCAGCAGACTTCAATATTTCGAGCCCTACAAGCCGAGCTTCAGCTGATGCACCTCTGTAAGATTATAATATTTTGCACCCTGCATGTGAAGATTCAGCCAATGTGCCATTTGAGAGCCTGTATTATTCTGTACTGAGGAAGCCTAGGTTCAGCCAATGTACCTTTTGAGAGACTATAATATTCTGCGCCCCACATCCCAGGGCTTGGCGGTTGCAATTTGTTACATACTGTAATATTTAAGTCCTGCATGCTTAGGTTTGGCCAATGCACTGTCTGAGAGATAATAATATTTTGAATCCACATGGCAGGGTTTGGCCCATGCAGATACTGACAGACTGTGATATTTTGCCACCTGCATCCTGGGGTTTGGCCTATGCAGGAATTGATTGATTATAATATTCTGCAACTTACGAGTTTGGGTTCAGCTCATGTGTCTGAGACACCATAATATTTTGAATGCTGCATAGCTAGGTTTGGCCGATGTGAGCATAGAATATTTTGCCACCTGCAATCTTAGGTTTGGCTTATCCACAAATTGGTGGTAGGTTATAATATTTTGAGTCCTGCATACCCAGCTTCTGCTGATGCAGGACGATAATACTTTGCTGCCTGCCTAGCTAGTAGCAGCTATTTTAACTGCTCTGCGCGAGCAGTTTCCTAATTGGGACTAGTCTTTCCTTTGAGTTTCAGGACCTCGGAACCTCCGGGTATGTAAATTTGAGCCATTGGGAGCTCAAATATCTTCTTTTGTACTTATCTCTCATGATTTCATGCTGATTTTCATTCCAGAACCTTGGAGCAGCTTTCATGCTAAAGAACCCAGATTTGAGACACTGGCATGTTCTCTTTGATGTATGTTGACTACTTAATGTATATCTTGACAATGCCCAAGTCAGGAAGCTCTGGCATATTTGCTACACTAGCAACAAAATCATACATTATATTCATTTTCACTTCGGCAAGGGCCTACTGGAGGTATACTTATGGAGATGGAATTTCCTTCAGTGCTGAAAAATACTAATATAGTGTCGGTATAACATACAGCAAAATCAAGAAGATCCAAGAGATTATGTTGTGTGACATATTTCTGGACATTCACAAAATTTCTCAACATGTATACTTTAGTCTCCTGCTGTAGCAACTTTGTGCATGCTCCAGTCCTTTTTGGTAATGTTTTATTATATGCCCATAGGTAAAATACTGACTCAAAACAGCCATATTCTGTATTCAACCATTGGGAATTTTTATTCAGCTGTCAATGAACAGCCAATGTGTTTTAGCTGTTTGAGTAGATAGCTATATCCTTGGATGGCCAGTCCATTGATAAAACATGGGATAAGTGAGGTGTGTACCACTTGTGCATCTTCATACCCTCTGAGATGACAGAGCAGAAACTACAATGTCAGGACCTGATGGACAAGCTGCTCCCTCTTTATATTGACATTACACATGTCAGTACACTGTTTTGCAATAAATTATACTTGTGTGATTCAAATAGGTTCTGAATAAGGTCTGGGACTAGCCTGGAGAAGTGAGTTCCAGGAAAAATTCCCATATTTGGACAAAAGTGTAGTGGTCTATATGGGGAAACAAAGAAAATTCCCAAATATGGATGCAAGCGTAGCAGTTTTGATGGGGAACAAATATGACCAAAATATATTTTCTTATCGGACCTGCATCAGCTGAAACCAGCTTTAAATAAACTGATGTAAGGTATAATATGTATATAGTTGATGAAATACAATAGTCCATCTGGAACTGAATCAGCCAAAGCCTGGGTTTTACACGGTGAAATATTAAAGTCTTGCAAAGCTTAAGCTCTATGGCGGTCCGGATGCACATTTATTCCCGCCCCGCAAACTTGCCTTTTTTGGTCGCGCCGCGCGCGATTTTGCCAGTTTGATCCCGTCAACAAGTTTTGCGCGGACGGCATGTTCCGCCCCGCGCGATTTTGGCCCCGCGCGCGCCCAAAACCAAACTTCCACGCGCGCGCGCAAAATTTTCTTCGGTGTGCCCCCCCGCGGAAAAACTCATGATGAGCAAAGGTCTGAGAACAAATTCGGGATAAGTAAGGTATGAATGGGATCGGTAGGGAGAGCGTGACTGGTATTAGAGGAAGGTACCGAATGAAGGTGTTGAAAATGGGATATACAGGTAGTAAAGGAGGATAGAGTGTATGGGTGTGACGGTAGCGTGAATAATCAAGGGCTAAACGGGAAAGCTGATGCAGATCCCGAAGGCAACTTCTAATATTTGGCATCGCGCGACGCGAACTACGTGATCGTTCAACTAAGTTATTTATCAATCCTGTCATTGTCATTCATCCACTCGCCCTTGGCCTCCTACTTTTTCACTCACTCCCTCGTTGCATATCGAATCCTGGACCCATTTAAGACCCACTCGTCGTTCATTGGTGCTTTTTCTTAATAACTACGCAATCCACTCCGTCAATAATCATCTGCCTCTCAGTAGACCTCACCTTCCTCTCATATAGGTATGGCCACAGCCCTATCAATGGGCACAGTGGTCTATTTGCCATGTCACGATGGGTTCGGGCCGTGCCTTTGGCCGCCGTCTCCCCCCGAGACGGTACGGGATGGCAAAAGAAGATAATAGGCGATACAAGGGATCCAGGGGGTCGACTTTGGGATTCTAAGAGTCAAGTTTATTCTCTGTACAGTCTCTCAATCAGCTTTCATTTGATAATTCGCGCGAAGGAGGTCAATTTATAGGTGACGCGCCGAATCAGATGATATCACGTGGTCGTTCTACCCCGTTCAAAAAATTCAGTGGACCGTTCTCGGGGACCATAGTCAGTCCCACGTATTTTTAAGGTCAAGGTGTGAACTTATTCCTGCGTTCTCTTTCATTTTTGGCTCTCAATCTGCACGAAAGAACACGACTACGTCGACGACCGGAGTCAACGGGATGGACAGCAATGCCATCCCGTACCCATCCCGTTGATTTATCCAAGCGAAACCTAGACGAGACGGGACGGCCTGCCGTTGACGGTCCCCGTCATACCTGTAAAGACAGCAACAGTGGGCATTCCTAAGTACCCTGATACCAGTCACACTCTCTTAATCATCGTCCTACGGATCCCATTCATACCTTTGCATAATTACTTATCCTAAATTGAGTCTCAAACCTTTGCTCATCAAGTGAATTTTTCTGTGGGGGTGATTGAAGAAACTTTTGCGCGCGCGCGGAAGTTTGGATTTTCGCGCGCGCGGGGCCAAAATCGCGCGGGGCGGAACATGCCGTCCGCGCAAAACTTGGTGACAGGATCAAACTGGCAAAATCGCGCGCGGCGCGACCAAAAAAGGCAAGTTTGCGGGGCGGGGTCAAATGTTTATGGCGGTCCGGATGCACATTTATTCCCGCCCCGCAAACATTTGACCCCGCCCCGCAAACTTGCCTTTTTTGGTCGCGCCGCGCGCGATTTTGCCAGTTTGATCCTGTCACCAAGTTTTGCGCGGACGGCATGTTCCGCCCCGCGCGATTTTGGCCCCGCGCGCGCGAAAATCCAAACTTCCGCGCGCGCGCAAAAGTTTCTTCAATCACCCCCACAGAAAAATTCACTTGATGAGCAAAGGTTTGAGACTCAATTTAGGATAAGTAATTATGCAAAGGTATGAATGGGATCCGTAGGACGATGATTAAGAGAGTGTGACTGGTATCAGGGTACTTAGGAATGCCCACTGTTGCTGTCTTTACAGGTATGACGGGGACCGTCAACGGCAGGCCGTCCCGTCTCGTCTAGGTTTCGCTTGGATAAATCAACGGGATGGGTACGGGATGGCATTGCTGTCCATCCCGTTGACTCCGGTCGTCGACGTAGTCGTGTTCTTTCGTGCAGATTGAGAGCCAAAAATGAAAGAGAACGCAGGAATAAGTTCACACCTTGACCTTAAAAATACGTGGGACTGACTATGGTCCCCGAGAACGGTCCACTGAATTTTTTGAACGGGGTAGAACGACCACGTGATATCATCTGATTCGGCGCGTCACCTATAAATTGACCTCCTTCGCGCGAATTATCAAATGAAAGCTGATTGAGAGACTGTACAGAGAATAAACTTGACTCTTAGAATCCCAAAGTCGACCCCCTGGATCCCTTGTATCGCCTATTATCTTCTTTTGCCATCCCGTACCGTCTCGGGGGGAGACGGCGGCCAAAGGCACGGCCCGAACCCATCGTGACATGGCAAATAGACCACTGTGCCCATTGATAGGGCTGTGGCCATACCTATATGAGAGGAAGGTGAGGTCTACTGAGAGGCAGATGATTATTGACGGAGTGGATTGCGTAGTTATTAAGAAAAAGCACCAATGAACGACGAGTGGGTCTTAAATGGGTCCAGGATTCGATATGCAACGAGGGAGTGAGTGAAAAAGTAGGAGGCCAAGGGCGAGTGGATGAATGACAATGACAGGATTGATAAATAACTTAGTTGAACGATCACGTAGTTCGCGTCGCGCGATGCCAAATATTAGAAGTTGCCTTCGGGATCTGCATCAGCTTTCCCGTTTAGCCCTTGATTATTCACGCTACCGTCACACCCATACACTCTATCCTCCTTTACTACCTGTATATCCCATTTTCAACACCTTCATTCGGTACCTTCCTCTAATACCAGTCACGCTCTCCCTACCGATCCCATTCATACCTTACTTATCCCGAATTTGTTCTCAGACCTTTGCTCATCATGAGTTTTTCCGCGGGGGGGCACACCGAAGAAAATTTTGCGCGCGCGCGCGGAAGTTTGGTTTTGGGCGCGCGCGGGGCCAAAATCGCGCGGGGCGGAACATGCCGTCCGCGCAAAACTTGTTGACGGGATCAAACTGGCAAAATCGCGCGCGGCGCGACCAAAAAAGGCAAGTTTGCGGGGCGGGAATAAATGTGCATCCGGACCGCCATAAAGCTCAGGTTATAGGACCGAAAATATTCTAGTCCACTGGGACCTCCATCGGCTGAACCTCGGTATGCAGGTGATGAAATATTACAGTAACTGCATCGACCCAACCCTGCCCCATAAGTGGCAAAATATTACAGTATATCACAACTGGCATAGGCCGAACACAGGTATGTTAGTTACACAATATTACAACCCATCTAGTGCATCAGCTGAACCTTCGCATGCAGGATGCAAAATATTATAATCTTACGGAGGTGCATCAGCTTAAGCTGAGCTTGTAGGGCACAAAATATTAAAGTCCTCTGGGACCTGCAAAAACCGAACCCCAGTATGCAGGTGATGAAATATTACAGTTGGTCAGTAATTGGATTGGCCAAACCCTGGCCTGTAGGCAGCTAAATATTATGGTCTATCAAAACCTGCATAGGCCAAACCCATGTATGCAAGTTGCATAATATTATTACCCATCTGGTCCTACATTGGCTGAACCAAGTGATGTGGTGGGCATAATATTATACCTCTGAAAATCTGGTTGGCTCCCCTCTAACACACAGGTCAGAGAATATTGTAGAAATAATATTATTGCTGAGGAGCCCAGGACTTTGCCGAAAATCCGGCGGATTTCGGGGGGGCCTAAACTCTAGGGATTAATCATACGTAGGGGGCCTGGAGTATAGGGCATTGTTGACTGCAGGCACTGAGAGTTCACCGCTGGGGCCCAATTGCCTCAGGCTAATGGAACATTTTCGACTCATTGTTTTCGTCGTGGTAGTGCTCAGTACAGGTTCATGTGGGTCTGGTAAAAATGACGCGGCAGACGCGCATTGACGCGCACCGGCGCGGCACTGCCGCGGCATTAACGCGGCACTGATGCAGCTTTAACGCGCATTGACGCGGCAGTGACGCGCCGGCTCTACCTAGTCCCAGAGTGTCCCTAAAGCCTTGGTTTCCACTCTGGGACCTTTCAATAGCTTCTCCACGCCATTTAGACTCAAGACCTGGCGGATCTCAACCCGCGGTCAGTCATCCCAAATGTTGCCTAAGCTACATACTTATCCTCAATCTTTCGTGCCTTGCCCGGAACTTTTAGCACATTTAGCCTCGAATAATGTTTCCAGAGAGCTAAAGACACTGACCAGATCGGCAGAACCATTCAAAGAGTCTCAGTACAAGCAATTACCTTGGTACAACTAACTGTTGCATTAGCACCCCCTCTAGCCCTCCTCCTCCTCGCTCAGTTACGCGAGCGCAACAGTACATCAAATAAACATTCAAGACAGTAACTAATGTTGCCGCGACTCAAGTCGACTCGGATAAAAGATTGCGCAAAAGCAGGGCACAGTCACCGGCAACCCCTAATATTTTCTACGGGCCAAATAGAGTTGATACAGGTGCATAACCTACCCACAGGACTTGAGAGTCCAGGTTCTAGTTGGGGAGAAATCTGCTGATTATTGTTATCCAAGTCGCGACTTGGAAAGCAATAAATTTAAATTGTGTATTACTTAACAACCACCCACTAGGCGCCGGAGTGCCGTAAGTATGTTATGTGGGTACATCGACTCTATTTGCGTACCGTTACCCCCTGCAATAAATGGTAGCCGTGCCGGGTTATTCGAGAGTTTTTGATCTGAGTCGACTTGAGTCGCGGCAACATTAACAGTAACCTATTTTTTTGCGCAACGCCTCCAGGGCGGTTGCCTCCATACAGATGTATACAGTATGCGGAATTACGTTCGACGAGCTGAACCTGCACCTAGATTGAACCTTGGTTTGCTGATCGATGTAAAGAAGTCGTCGTATGATGGAGCGTGCAGAATCGAGGGTGAATTAAGCAATGCTGACGGCGAAGATGCTCCACGGGAAGGAGAATCGCTGACGGGATCAAAGGGAGATGAGGCGGGCCGTGAAAAGACTGGCTGCAGTGGCGTCGGTATGGCCGAGGAGGATGGAGGGAAGGTGGGGCGATTGGCAGGGCCCTGATGCGCCGGCGCTCCTGAGGCGAGCTGTGAAAAGAGTGGCTGCGACGGGATCGATGAGGGGGATGTGTGGGGATCAGGAGGTGGCGGCACGGCACGGGGTAAAGTACCAGTAGCAGATGAGGTGGGCTGTGGAAAGAGTGACTGCGGCGGGATCGGGTTTGCAGACGACGAGGATGAAGGTAAGGTGTGGGGATCGGGAGAGTTCTGACGTGGCGGCACTCCAGAGCGGAAAGTACCAGTAGCAGCAAAGGAAGCGGGCTGTGAAAACAGTGGTTGCGGCGGGATCGGTATCGGAGGGATGTTGTGGTGATGGGCGGGAGTCTGGTGTGCCGACGCCCCGCGGTGAAAAGTATCGGGGGCGGGCTGTGAAGAAAATGGCGGGGGCGGGATAGACGAAGAGCGGAAACTGTTGGGAGGGTTCTGACGTGGCGTCAAGCGGCGGCGAAAATCACCAGTCGTAGATGAAGCGGACTGCGACGGGATCGGTGTTGCAGACGACCAGGATGGAGGGTTCTGACGTGGCGCCACTGCGCTGGGGAAAGTTCCAGATGAGGCGGGCTGTGAAAAGAGTGGCTGCGGCGGAATCGGTATTGCAGACGAGGATGGAGGGAACTTGCGGCGATTGGCGGAGGTCCGAGGTGCTGAAGCTCCGCCGGAAGAAGGATGGATAACGTGAACAGCGGGAAATGAAACGGGGTGCGAAACTGGCTGCAGCGGTATAGCCATGACCGTCGATATCCCAAGTGCTCCGAGCGCTTCAGAAATGGCTTTCGCGATCGCAAAATCCGTGAGCCTAATCCGTTCACCATCGTCCGATTTTCCCCTGAGGTCTCCAAGATCGAAACCCGCATTGAGGTTCCCTGTACCATCGGTGTTGCCAAGCTCAACCACGGGAACAGGCGTCAACACAGCCGTAGAGGCCTCTTCGAGAACGACGGCAGGGGTGGGCGTAGGACGGACGGCGGTTGGGCCGCGGGTAATTGTCGAGCTGCCGCAGCAACCGTCCTGGCATTTGGGGTAGTCCGCCCGCAGTACAATGGGAGCCGTGCCCAGTCCATCTCTGCTCGGATTGGAAATGAGAAGGGTAAAGGGGTGAGCGTCGGAAAGCCCCACACGTAGGAGGGAGACATACAGGTGGGGATGGAAGTGGGCAACTGCGTCCTGGGGGCACGGCGGAAAGGTGTTTTGGCCGCCCGGCGCAGTGGACAATGCAGGAATGGGGAGGTTGATTGGAGGGACAAAGGTCTGAGACGTCGGGACAGGCGCTGCTGATGCTGTCGACGCTGGCACCGCGGTCTTCCTCTCGCTTTCATTCGGCGTCACCCATTCTACCCCCCCCACCTGGACCCCCCGCCGGAATCGCATCCACCCGCTCGTTACGAGCGGACGCGTCGTTCAACCCGTCCTCCAGCGAAGAGCTCCCGTCGGACATCGTGCGGAGCGCCGATGGCGGCTTCGTTCGCGCACGCTGATACGGCAGCGGAGGTATGAGGACGCAGTCCATCTGTTGCCTGCGCTTGCGGCCTGACGACGTCGTCTCCTTCCGGACGCCATCCACGTCCAGTACCCTGAGTTCGCTCGACGCCCGCGAACACGAACGCAGGGAGGTAGATGACATAGAAGAGACACAGCAAGAAGGGAAAGGACAAGGGAAGGAAGCGAATGAGTGGTCTGATGCTTTCCCAAGAGGTGAGCGATCGAGTCGATCTTAACACAGACCTCTTTGACAACCCCCCCAAATCGGGATACCTCGTGACCCTTCACCGACTTTGCTTGCTCTCAACATTTGACTCTTTATTGCGGCTTCAAACCTGGTCAGATAAGGTCCGGGATTTGCTCTACCCCCCCATTTTCATACATTCCGGATATGCCTGTATACTCAATTTATTTTTTCAACCTCAGTGTGGTACGCAAAAGATTTTTCAATGTTGTCTCGATCTTTTTCGGCACGCTCCGGCCATGACGAATGTCACTGACAAACCTCACGGTCCTCGGTCCGCAACGTTCACTCACGTTCGTCGACTCGTCATCGGACTATGAACCGGTGGCTGTAACCCCCCCCCCCCTCTGACAGCTGTCACCGACAAAGGCAGGTCTGTGTCAGGGACTTTACTATCGCTCACCTCTTGTGCTTTCCCGCACTGTGTCAAAGAAGCGACGGAGGCAGCATTGAGCGGTTTGATGCGGGCAAGTGACATCATTTCCCCTTTTCGACTGATGAAATTCCACAGATCGACCGGAGGCCCCCGGACACTACCTTGTAGGTCGGTCTGGCGTAGAGTAAATCAGACCCCAGATA
Source organism: Mycena galericulata (assembly GCA_029289565.1). Taxonomy (NCBI): domain Eukaryota; kingdom Fungi; phylum Basidiomycota; class Agaricomycetes; order Agaricales; family Mycenaceae; genus Mycena; species Mycena galericulata. Next base: position 681,263 of record JARKIA010000062.1, on the reverse strand, counting down.
TGACCCCTACCTTCGGCCGCCTCATAGAGTGAATCAGCCCTCGGATGAGCAAGGTCGGTCTGTTTTAGAGTAAATCGCGGGGAACGTGTTTTTTTTTTTTGGCATACGTACTAGTACGGTGAGCCCCAGAAAAAAATTACGGCTTCCGGTGGCCCTCCATGCAGGTCCAGGTGGTCTGGACAGCAATTCCCTGGTGCAAATTGCTGTAAAACACCGTAAAAACGAGACAAAGGAGAAAAAATGATTATTTATACCCCAAAGGCTGGTCTGAAATAGAGTAAAACAGGCTCCAAACGGCGGATTTCCTAGAGTAAATCAACCTGAAATTGGGGCAAAAATCCGACCAACCTACAAGGTAGTGTCCGGGCTGTCTCGGTACACCCAAACGTTCTCGCGTGATCCTTATTGCGAGCGAAGCGAGCAAATCTACCCTAACACGTGACGAGGCGGGGGGCTGAGGTTTGGAGAAAACAAGTGCAACGTGAAACCTAGGTGGCTGACGATTCTGGAGGCAAAGAAATGCCTCAAAATCATTCATTTCTGTACTTTTTAGCGTGGGGACTGCACAATTTTGTAGCCCTCCTCAAGCTGCATACAACCACACCACGCCCTGGAGGGATTTGGCGGGGAAAATGTGTGTCCCAAAAAGGTAATTTCTATCATGACTCATTGTGATGACGAAGTCGTATCCGAAAAGGGCTGTCTGCTGAGCGAGCTGTCCCCCGCGGCTCAGCGGATCCCTAGGTCTTATTTGTACCCGGAACTGATCCGGCGGAGTTTAAATAAATGATAAGAAAATGTGGACCGAGATCACGCTAGAACGTCTGGGGCATTTGATATAGTGTTACCCCCCATTGCGTCACACCTCCCCTGTCACGCCACCAGCAATATAGCGCCGTATACACCTTAACACACCCACCTTCAGCTGGAAATGTCTTGTAAACCCATATACAAGGGTCTGACACAACCCGGAATTTTTCACAGCACGAAAAGACCTTGAATTGAGGGTGAATTGCTTGGACTGGCCTCAAAATAGCCCAGTTTTCATCGGCCCACAGAGGGGCAGAAAGCCAGCGGAAAAATCGGAAAAAATTGGAGAACCATCTCAGTATGTCCTTAAATGATACAGGCTAGCCGCTGGGACAGGGAGACCGAACCCGCGCCGGGAACTTGTGACACACGTGATCATCACATGTCACATTTGCGCTGGGGGGAACGGTGTCCCCCCCAGACCCCCCTCCTCTCGCCTGACAGCAGGTCTAAGATAATCAGAACTTAGTGGATACAGTTTCCTGCACTTCTGAATTTTTTAGTGATTTAATGACCTGTACCTCGCGGTCATTTACCTTGTAAATGGGATGTTGCGGGCGCCGGCCCGGACGGCTGGGGCTTTCCGCCCCAGACCCCGACCGCTGCGCGGAGCTATCCCCTCGCCGAGGGAGGCCCACTGCGTGGGGCTTTTCCCAGGTATATGTTTTAGAAAAAAAGGAACGCCGAGGAGTTCGAACCCGGGTGCGCGTCGCAAAACATACAAATGTGAGAAGGTGTTGACCACTCCTTTAATCACACCTTCCAGGTACATGAACAGTGGGAGTATTCTCATCCAGCCCAGGCAGCCACCATCGCGTACAGAAAAGTTCCCGGCGTGAGTTTGAATTCCCTGGGACAGTCTCGGGGTGGATGGGGCGAGGAGGAGAGATGTGACCCGATGGGGGGGTATTACTATACCAAATGCCCCAGACGTTCTACACCGCCAATTCTCGCGGCCGTTCGTATGACATCGGCCGTTCGAGATCCGATGATCTGGCCTCTGATCTCCCATAATGATCGCGGGATGTAGTCCATGCATCCGAATCTGTGTCGCTGAACAGTCGTCCGACACCCCCTCCCTGATATATCCTGCCCCAAGTGTCTTTCAAAGGTCCGAGGCTGATATTGTGACCACAGTATCCCGACCATCAACGATGTGTGCAAGGGCTCTGTGAATAATCTTGCTGAGTTGTTCAGAGGGCATCCCAAATATTATTGCGCCAGCAGAAACAATTCATATTATCATTTGAAGCTACGCGAATAAATAAATATACATATACATATTACAATAACAAGACCAGGGGAAGAAAGTGTGCAGTGGCACATGCGGGGCACGACAAAAAACAGACGGCATGGATAAATTCGATCTTGACGACGCCTTGATAATCTAATCTTGACGACGGCTGGGTGGGGCGGACTGGCGCGGACAGCTGCACGGACGCGGACTTCGGAGGGTAACGTTGATGAGTCTTGCGGAAGCCGGAGTGCATCCGAGGGGACAATGCACAGGCGGGCAGCGGCGGTAAGTGACGGGAAATTTGCCTTCAAAATTTGCATGGAGCTTGAGGACCTTGAAGTGTTGAGGGTGTTGAGGCCTTGGACAGCATTGATGGTGCATTAAGACGACGGGAGGACGAGGGGGAAAAATTGAAACGGAAGGTGAGATGGCGGTGGGAAGGGAAGAAGATGGCACCATTTTTTTAAAAGAAGTTGGTCTTGTTTTGACAGGAGCGGAGTTTGAATCACCTGTCGTTTTTCGAATCTCGCCGACACCCCTTCTTTTGCAACACTGACATTGTACACAACATATATCACCCTCTTTATAAAATTAAGTCTGTCTGTCTGTCTGAAGCCGTATCTCCATATGTACTTCCGATCACCAGGAACAGCCACGCAATAAACAAGATGAGCCACCGCTTCGCTCTGGCAGTCATCGGGTTAACTAACAGGTACCCATGGATGACGAAGATCTAATTTTAATTGCGTTAAAACTGCTACGCTATCGGGACAAACTGTAGAAAAGTCCAACAAAGCTCAAAATTGCCAAAGGTACAGCGAATACAACAACGGCAGGGTGGGTTTGAACCCAAGCCCAACGAATCTAGGGATTCCATAATGAAACCAGCTTTTAAAGAGTAAATTGAGCACGAAAGGTTTGCCGGCCCAAACACAAAAAAGGAACGAGCAAATTGCTGCTGCACGAAGGGTATGCCGGGTTTCAGGAGAATGTGGCCGGTGATACGAACCGATTGAGGGTAGGCTGTTTGACTGTGGAGCTTGTTGAATGTTCGAGAGACAACCTTAATGGTATCCGGTCGGCGAAGAGGAGGAGCAAAGTCCGAATTTGACCATTGATCAACAGATAGGTTGCGATGAATAAAACCTCGAATCCAAACCGGTGGGTGTCAGTTAGCGTCACTGGCGAGGACTTCTGGATTAGTTGAGGAACAGTGGCCGAGTATTGATAGATTGTCATCCGCAGGAACAGGAACAAGGAGGAATGAAAGGCGGAGACCTGGTAAACAAGTGCGCCACGGATGGCAGTGCACGCACATAGCACCTCGATATTCCAATAGTCAACTAGGCCTCCGGCCTAGCAACACTAGTTCACGACCGCGACGTACTCTGCGTAGTCGCGCCGGCGACATATTTTGCACATACGCGGCTCACGATCTCTGAACTTTTCGCTAGCTTTTTGTTTCCCACCTACCCACCCGCATGTCTTAAGTTCACGGCTGATTTCATATTGACTGCGAAGGTCAGACGTCGACGTGCGATTACCCGACCAGGCGGACTTCGTGCCCTCCGCCAAGGCTAATAACGGCAGAACTTCTGGCCTGTGTACTGATTCTTGTCCCGGGCCGTCTTAGCTGCCGTATATGACCTGAGCAAAGAAGTCTCTGCATTATTTAAACAAGACGTGCCTCCGCTTCGCTCCGGCGTAGGCGGGTGACATCGATGGGAAGAAATACTCTACATTCATTATTTCATTATTGTGTCGAAAATATATAGTTCTGGATACACATGCGATATCCCCTGTATACTTTTACATGATCCAAAGGGTGGGGTGGTAGAGGACATCCCGGGCTACCATCTGGGTGACTCTGATTGTGCCCGAAAAAATCATGGTTCAAGTTTGAAAAATCGAATTTCCGGTCAATCCCGTATTTCGCCCCAACTGATGGCGCATCAACATATTTTGATCTTCAAAACATGACAGACTGGTCGGGAGGGTCCCTCTGCATGATCCTACACTTTAGTTGACCAAAAAATGTCTGCTCAATGTCGAGATATGATGAGAAAACCGATCGATCATTACTTTTGTCCACTTTAGCGAATTTTTGCATCAGGTGGCTGTTCAGTGGCTGTCCAGACCCTACCAGGACCCCATGGAAATTTGCGGCCAGCAGGAAACACCAGAAGAAAGAATCACACCAGAAATCAACAAGACCACAGTATGGATTCAACGAGACGAGCGGGCGAGCTACAACAAGACGGAGGTAAAGACGAAGTAAGACTGGGTTATGTAAGCAGGGATCGGCCGAGTAAACCGGCAGGTTTACACCCCAGCGGAAAATCAGGCCAAATGCCTGATCCCAATCCCGACGAATTTGGTAAATCTTTTGCGACATTTTCGCCCAAATTTGAGCTCATGCCAGGTGAGCAGTCCTGTCTCTTTGAAACTGTCCGCATTGATTTGCTTGTTAAACCAGAGGTCATGGAACTCTCCATATCGAGCGTGGCAGTGCTGGGGTATATGCCTACGAAGGACAGTCTTGATGAAGCACACTGGCAACACATATCAGTACAACAGAATGAAGAACGAGAATAGGAGCACATACCACGAATGGCCGTACAGCGTGGAGCCCGAAATAGGTAATGAGAAAGAACTACATGAGCATACGCACGGAGACGGGTTGCTGCGTGGCCTGCACAGGCGGATCAACGTCGAACATTGATTTATGCGAAGTTCATCAGTGGGGAAGAAACGTTCGACTGCAGGAATGTGGTCAGGACGATGCTCGGGCATAAAAGTGGACCGACAAACACCTGAAGCGGTACGCGCAGGAGTCCGAGCATGCGCTGCTGAGGAGTAAGACAGAATTAGAATGGCATGGGGAGATACATAAGCTCACCTTGGATCCAACGGCCGTCTACGATGTGAAGTCCTCGTGGCGCTAGGTGTATGGTTGTCAACAGGCGCACAAATGCCGAAAGTTGAATCAAGGGGACTCACAAGACCATCGGGGGGGCATATGAGAGTGAGCGGCGGGGGGCGGAGTCGGGCCCAATGAAGCCGCAAATTTGGTGAACGGTATACTTAGCAATGCTTGAAGTTGCTGAGCTCAAGCGAAAATGGTGGGGAGTGATTGGGCACTCATATCATATATGGCATTGGGACGGGTCGGGACCAGAGGAAAGGTTAATGCCGAGCAAGGTCGAGAGCGCGCCCGACGGAAAATGGGCTAGGCAGTGTGATCATGCCGCAGCCAAGCCGGAGTCGTCCCTCGCAAATACCGAGGAGAGTTTGAAGCTTCAGAGGGAGGAAGCACAAATTTTATAGCAAGTACTCAATAACGGGCATGTCCGGACCCGAATGAACACGCGAACGCGTGATATTCCACCACAATGTGACTGTTATGGAGACCTGATATTTCGCGGGCGATTTGACAAGGATAGCCAGCGCGTTTCTGAGCAAAACTGTCTGCTCAGATTTCCCATCGAAGCCCTCGTTCTTAAGCCCCAGGTCAGAAACCTCTCCATAATCCTGGAGGTAGTGCAACATCTCATTACCGGGCACAGTGGTCTTGTCGCTGCTGAATACTCCTGGCACAAACATGGCGCCATGAGACTCGGGATCCTCCGCAGCAATTTTGCCCTGCAAATTTTAGCTGAAGCACGTAGACCACCTTTATGTATTGTCTAGTCAATGGTGTATATCCCTACTGCCCCCAGACCCTTTGCACTCTGCCCCCGTTCTATTTAGGTGTCCCCGTCCACGTCCTTGGTGAGTCTTGGATCGGTCGTTACCTTCGCTTATCCTAACTGTATCATCAGTCATCAAACTTTTCGACAGCATCAGGAAAAACCACTATTGCGATTTGGCAACAAGTGCTGAAATATCTTCGTAGTTGTTTGCATTTCTTTGAAAATGTTGAGAATTGGCAGATTGTCAGAAATCGTAAAAATTGACTGGTCCCTAACTATTGTCCCCAAATTCTGAACAATTGTCGAAGAATTACGGTCAATAGGGATGAAATGCAGGACTTTTGAAAGATAATGGATTGAAAATTATCGTATTGCAGGCTAATAAACAGCTACTGTAATGTAAAAAACGAACGGAACTAAGGTGTATCCCACCCCACTTGAACGTGATCGAGGGCGACCCGACCAGGCATGCACTGAGTATATGAATCGTAAACTCAGCGTACATCTCGCCGCCCCACCCAATCGCAAAGTACCAACGGGACATCCAGCACTGTGCCTGTCTCCCAAACCCCCGCCGACAAAGTCACCATCACCGCGACGGCAAGCAGGTCGAGGGACTACGGCATGAGAAGCACTTTCCGTACCTGCTCACAACCCAGCGGCCCACGCGGTTGGTCCATCGGAAGTTGGCCTACGGCGAACAAATATATATAATCATCAGCCTCGAGATCTGCCTAAGCCGGAGACGCAGAAACAACTGACCTGGATATTATACTCTGCGCGCACCGGACGAGTTGATGACCGATTGGAAACTTGTCAAACATCTATGGGAAACATGTGAGTGGGCAAAATGACTTAGGTGGCGAGTGGTGGCTGCCGACGATGTCTGGAGCAACAAAAGAGATGATCGCTCGTGGGGAGCTCAATAGAGAGTTTGCCTAACAGCCACTCGAGCCACCCAGTGGCTGTTTTGGCGTGCGCACGAGTGGCTCGAGTGGCTCGAATGGCTGGGATAACTGATAGTATTTTCGATTAAATACACTCATTTGTAAGTATTAAGACTCATGTAGAGGCACCCAGTCGTCCCCTTACTTCAAACAGAACCGACTACAGTCCAAAATAATCTAATTCCCAGAATTTTGTATCCTAATGAGGTTGAGGCCAGTTTTCTCACTTGTGCACACACATTTGCACTTCATCTGGTCTCATTCTGGCATGAACAGACAATAAATTGTATACGGGCCATCAGCCATTCGAGCTACCAGCCACCTATGTGCGCACGGCAAAATAGCCACTCACTGCGTTCAGCTAACCCCTAGACTCAAGTCTGGCCAGCGGATTGTAGCTATGGCTAGGCCAGACTAGATCGGCCTAGATCACTACACAGACCCTGTTTAGATCACTACACCCACATTTTGGACAGCTGAGTGTAGCCGACTCTAGCCCTGTGTAGCCTGTTGACAGATTACCTAGACTGACTCTGTGTAGCTCAGCGCTGATCTGTATAAGTGATTGTAGCCATTTTGAACTTTTGTCTATTAAAATTTAGATGGCCTATTCATACCCAGTGTTCAAAAAAGATTGTCAAAATATGGTCCAAATTTGACAAAAGGCCAGACATTCAGCTGAGGGCACCTCTGTATAGATGACTAGAAAGAGCTACACTGAGCTAAACTAACCTCAACAGACCTGCAAAGACCTACTCAGAGCTACGCAGACCTACCCAGAGCTAATCAGACTAAGTCTAGTCACCTAGCCAGAGCTATATGCCTAGGTACCTAACCTGAGTCTGAGTCTAGGGGAGGCCGGAACGCAGTGACTGGGTGGCTCAAGTGGCTGTTGCGCAAGCTCTCTAATAACCAAGAACGATAACCGTGTACAGTCTGCCAGAGAAGAGCAGTACTTAGAGTGGTTAAGTAGTCACCGGACCTCCAAAGGCAACGCACCTGTCGCGTCATTTTTACCAGACTGTTCACTTGTACGACCCGATAAGGAATGCAGCCGCACAGTTGCTTGTCCTATCGAGAGGGACCTCGGCTGTGAAGACTGGGAAACTTATAATCGGGAAAGAAATTGAACGGCAATCTTTAGTTGAAATAGGTTGGTTGCGCTGATTGAGAATCTCGAAAGTATTTCTGCTGCTTGACTCTGGATGCCTGGATGCATCTAAATCTCTGAGAACCACTATTCAATGTGTAATCTGACCAAAAGGTAGAGCCAGAGACGCAAAATCGGGTATAAGTGTTATGGCTTAATCAATATTCGGAGTTGACTGACCGTAGTCTAAGACTCGGGTTTTTACGGTCCAAAGGGTGGTCTTTTATGGCCCCTGTGTAGAAATCCGGCCTCGGGAGACGATGTGGGACGGGCAAGAGCCGGCGCGTCACTGCCGCGTCAATGCGCGTCAATGCTGCGTTAATGCAGCGTCAGTGCCGCGCTGGTGCGCGTCAATGCGCGCCTGCCGCGTCATTTTTACCAGACCCTTTTCTTCCTAACCGGGGAAGAGAAACTGTCAGAACGATGATTCCCCCCGCAGTTGAGACACCTCGGTTTCGATGAACAAACTGCGCCTTGTGCCGCTTCACCGCAGAACAGAGACTTATTATATTTGAGAGGCAATATTCAACTCTCCGTGGTTTCCTCTGCATTATATCTAAGTACCCGGCTTTTGTAGCTTTCACGATATCCACCTTGATGCCGAATTATTCGCCTCCTCTAAACCCTGCCGCAGAGAATGAACAATGAGTGAGATGGCTCCGAAACATGCTTACCACAACTTGGGTCAGATTTTACAGCTTCTTGCGGAACGTAGGGCGCGGGCAATTTTTTTTTTCCTTTTTGTGACTTTTTCGATGTTTTCGACCATCTCCACCATTGCGAGCTTATTTCTTATCCGTTTGACTCGAGAGTTAAACCATTCGATTTGGATTCAAAATCCTGAGGTCCTGAGGTCCTTAGATTTTTTTCCTAGGCTCCAATGTACCTTTTACAAGACCATATTTAATGTTTTCACCATGCTGAGGGCAGAACAGCCCCAGAGCAACATGTACTTGTGAGATCATTGTAGTATTTTGAAAGGATGCTCTTATAGATATTCTGGAGAGCACCTCGAAGCCAGATAGCAAATAACCATCATACATACAGTCTACTATCTGTCGTGATGAGCCCCTAACTTAATACCGAACTGAAAACAGCGCTGCATATGTAGCCCCAGACTTTATGGAGAGCTTTCCGGTCCAGCGCTTCACGACGAATCCAGCTACGGAAAATCCGAGAAGTTTTGCTCAGAATTGCGCGGGCTATGTATCTTCTAAAAATGTCCCACAAAGGATAATGGCCATTCTCGATCCTTGGGTATTCTTTTCTTAAAAAGCTCCTCAGCTGCCTTTCAGGTCAAAAATCTTTGATACAGTACATTGTACACTCTAGCCTCCCTGTACATAATAAGGAAAATAATTCAGTCCGTACTTTTCAAGGCAGTGAGATAAGCCAAGGGACGTATATATAACCGCTTTCCAGGACTTCATACGTGAAGCTTGGATAATAAATCGCAATACTCAACAAAAGTTGCCGTCTGTCAGAATCAAAGCCAGAAAAATTGGAAGCAGAATAATGATAAGGGCTACTACTCTCCATTGACAGGATGGTTTCGTTCTTTTGAACTCATCAGGTGGGCCACACAGCCCACAACCAACCGACAACGCTTGTATCAACCACAATTTGGCAAATTGTGTGACAACGGTACGTCGGCAGACAACGACTGGCAAAGTTGTTGTGCTTGCCGCCTCCCGCCGTGCACGAATGGCCAGAAAGAGAATGCGACTGGCCAGGTCACATCCCAATCTGATGGTCTGACAGGAGCAAGACGACAACTGGCCAGGTTGTCGTTCCTGCTGCCTATCATTGTCGTTCCAGAGTGGCCAGAAAGAGAATGCGACTAGCCAGGTCGCAGCTCAATCCGATCCTCCAGAAACCAAAAAATGGCTGCAACTTTGCCGGGTTGCAGCCCTGATCCCCCAAAGCCCAAACAGAGGTTGCAACTTGCCAGGTTGCGACCTTGATCCCCCAGAACCCAAGCAGACAGAGTCTGAAACGAGCTTGACTCCCTACTAGAGAGAGACCAAGCAGATGCAACTCGAGGTTGTGGCCCTGAACCCCCAGACCCCAAACAAAGGTTACAAAACCTTGATCCCCCAGAACCCAAGCAGACAGAGTCTGAAACGAGCTTGACTTCCTACTAGAGAGAGACCAAGCAGACGCCGTTACGGCCCTGAACCCCCAGAGCCCAAACAAAGGTTGCAACTTGCCAGGTTGCGACCTTGATCTCCCAGAACCCAAGCAGACAGAGTCTGAAACGAGCTTGACCCCCTACTAGAGAGAGAACAAGCAGACGCAACTCGAGGTTGCGGCCCTGAACCCCCAGAGCCCAAACAAAGGTTGCAACTTGCCAGGTTGCGACCTTGATCCCCCAGAACCCAAGTAGACACCCTACATAGAGAGAGACCAAGCAACTCGAGGTTGCGGCCCTGAACCCCCAGAACTCAAAGCAGCTCGCCATGTTACATATGACCCTAGTCCGTCCCCCAGAACCGATCCCCCAGAACCCAAAGATCTTAACCAAATCTGCTCGAAGACGTGTTCAGATCGCATAGAAAGAACATTGCTCGAGGTCGGGAGCTTCAAGTATCGGGGGTCTGAAAATTACCAAGGAGCATGGAACAATGCGGATGAATGAAGATTAGAATTGTGCTCACCGAACTTCGAAGACAGTTCCCTGAGAGGAGGACAGCCCCGGCGCCTTGGGGCTCTCCTCCTCTCAGGGAACTGTCTTTGAAGGTCAACGAGCACCGCACCTTGCTCTATTTGGGCACTTGATCGGGAGAGTGTCTTGAGTTTATGAGTCGGTTAAGATGGGAGGGGGGGGGGGGGGGGGGGGGGATGCCAATCGACGGCCGGTACAGGGCCGCTTATATAGAGTCCTGTGACCCGAATCCGGACTGCGACCTCGGGCCGATCCACATATAGTCCGAAGTACGGGCCGAAGGATTTCCGGTGCGGAATGGTGTTTGTCCATTTGGGGATTTCCGAAGACATTTGCGGGGAATGATCGCCTCTTTTGGGCCATAGGTCAGGGACTCGGTGCTGCTTCGGCCCGGCCAGGGGTCCGTTGGCGTGTTGTCGCGGCTCGGCTCGGTTCGGCCAGGCGAGTGGCTTTTCCGTGTCTGCGATTGGGATGCCACCGGGTAGTGTACAGCTACAAAGCCGGGGTATTGACTATGCTGCTTTGCGGGGTGCAATGCGGAATATTCTCGGCTGTCCATAAATAATGTCCACAAATACTGTACAGAAATAGTTTGATGCGGGTATATTATCGGCTGTCCACAAATACAGTAACGCCAAATATCCCCGGCTGTCCATAAATAATGTCCACAAATACTGTACAGAAATAGTGTAGCTCGGTATTTTGAACGCAAATTATTGCTCCGTGTTTTCCGCGAGCGGGTGTTTGAATACTGACTGATCCGAGCATTGCACGGTGGCTCGTGAACAAATTATTTGTGTTTCCTGCGAGCGGGGTTTTGAATACCAACATGCTAGGGCCGAAGCACAAGCCGACTAACTGGTACACTGCAAAAATCCGGGCTATCCATTGGAAGTCCGAGGGCTTCAAAAAACGGCGCTCGGACCATGCCGGAATTGCGACAAGGGAGCACACATTTTGACAACTCCATTTGCATTTTGATACGCATGACTGTATTGCCACCGTTTACATTTTGAAACGCGTGACCTCTGAGTTGGAATGGAGCCAGACTCTTGGGAGGATTCAGTACTGATTAGAAAGAATAGGGGGTGTCTTGACTGCAATCCTGATTTGCTTCCCGATCTCAATTTCCAACACGGATAACAAATGTGCTTGCTCTAATCTGAGCGTTCAGCCCCCGTGAGGGTACGGACGGTGAATGTAACCCCTGGTTTCAATCTAGGGGTCAGTAAATATTGGGCAGATTTAGTCTCCATCAACTTGCTGGCTCAATTTGAAAACCCGGCATCATATTCACTATCCCGGTATTTCAGGAACTAGATTATACATAGAAGTCCACCATATAAAAAATCTAAGGCAACGGGGGTCAAACACTAATGCTAGAGCTGTCCTGACCGCCCCCGAGGACTGATAGAATGGAGATCCATCACCTATGTAATGATACGACCCCTGATATCCCTTGAACATCCCGCTTATCACGGCCCTTTAGATGTTTCAGTTTCCATTTTACTTGTATTATATCCATATGCGATCCAAGATGTTGAACAGCCGAACGCCGCCGACGTACGTTCTCCGTCGATCCTTTTTATGGAGTACATGTGGAAGTGTTTGTTTAGAAAAGACAAGTGTACAGAGAGCCATGGCTTTCCGAGAAAAGCGGATTGCGGTATGTCATGTGGCATCGCCTTCCATCAGAATTATAGTCTATTTAGTAAATGGTCTTCGCAGAGTTCGGCAAGAGTTCGGCCACAGGGAGATTTGCAAATCGCGGAAGGAGTCCGGCAATTCAAAATGATGGATTTAGCTTTCACATCAATTCCAGCGTTTCAAGTATCTTTATATACAGTATACTGTACCATTTCGACCGTAGGTTCACGGTATGTCACCCGTCACTGCACATGTTCATTTTCTTTGATGTTCATTCCTCGGCAATCACGACAAAATTGCTATTTATGGTAATCCGGCGACTGCCGGAGGAGAAATTTTCGCATTTTTGAGCCCATTTGGGCCAAAAAAGCCGGCCATCAGTGTCACCTATACCCAATCGGTTCAGTTCACGACCCCCCGTCACCCGTTACCTGAACCTACGGTCGAAATGGTACAGTAGGGGGAGGTAGGTAGGTAGGTACGATTACACGGCACGGTCCGAATAACGAATGGGTCATATATGACAAGACAATTTGACTCTGGACATTCGGATTGGCTCCCGGGGCACTGTGTGATGTAGGATATATACAAAGTCCGGAGGTTCCTGGTCTCCTGCTTTCAGTTCAGGTGTCGGTCAAACTGGTTCGACCCGGTCAATGCCAACACTGGAACTTTAACCGTCTCTAATTTTTTGAAATCGATCAAGGTTCATGTCAGCATTTTATTTGGAGTGATTATACACAGAAATGAGCCCAAACGAGTGGCGGGCATTATTTTTCGCCGCCACTGTACGTTGTGGCGGTCCTAGAAGATATATTGGGATATTTGTACATGTTATCTCACCTCTTTCTGCCCTTGGTTTTTCCATCGCCTGGCCATTTCTCAGTCCAGGGCTCATCTTTAGCCGATACCAGCTCATTCTAGCTAGCAGAGACCTCGAGCTGTCTCCAACGTTGTATCCTTCTTACAACTTACTTCAGGTTAGATTGACACCACGGTGACCTGTCCGCCCACAAACACCCACAGGATCAACCAGGGGACCCGGCGGTGATAATTATATCAGCACGACCAGCAGACACTGTCAATTAGCTCTAGTTAAAGAGCAGAGATACACTCCTTGGCCCGGGTACCTCGGTCATTAGCCATCAGTTTGCGCATGCAAAAAAAGTCATTGAATGGCTCAAATGGCTTTTGCGCAACCTCTCTAATATATGCTTGAAAGGCCTTACACTAAGTGACCAAACTGATTGACCGATGGGTTTTCGATCATTTCCAGACAACCAGAGCATATTGTTTCATGAACCAAGATATCAGGTCGTCTAGAAAGACCCTCCGGACATTTCTAGTATACTGATGAGATCAAAACCGTGTGATGCGCCATCAAAGTGGCCGAAAGACAGAAATCGCGTTTTTTCAACTTGTGCAACCAATTTCAGAGGGGAATTCCAAATCGGCCAGAATATAGCCCGTGGTCTTCCATTGAACCTGGAAAGTCGAATCACCAAAAAATGTACATGGGAAAAGGCGCCAGAGGGCTCGTAAAGTGACCAAAACCAGCCGAAATGGGCCAAAACCAGCCAAAAATGGTCAAAATAGCGACTTTGCGGGCCCCGTATCGTGTTATCGCCTCAATATCTTTGCATCATTACAGCTCTTTGCGGAACATAGGACGCGGCCCGTTTTTTTTTTTTTTGGTAAGTTTTCACGAGATTCCCGATTGTGAGCTCAATTTTCAACTTTTTTCCTTGAAAGTAGGCTCATTCAATTCGGACGGGAAGTCCGGAGGGCACCTCTTGGCCCGATTTTTTCTAACCACCTCAAGACCATGTGATGGGTCAGATTTGGGTGTTTTGGGCTGTACGAGAGCAGAATGGGTCTCACAGTACTAATAATGCTCGGATTGGCCTAGATTTTTTGATACGATGTACTTTGCCGTATTCCAGAGGGCATCTTGTAACGGGATAGTGAATATGGTGCATACTTCAAATATATAGATTGTAGGGAAATCCACTTGATATTCTGCACTCCAAAGTGTGTGATAGATTGGAAGGACAGTTAAAATTCACTATCCTGGTACGACATGCCCTCCGTAATATCCCCGAGTACATCGCATCAAAAATCTAGGTCAATCTGAGCATTATTAGTACTGTGAGACCCAGTCTGCTCTCATACGGCCAAAAACACCCAAATTTGACCCACCAAATGATCTTGAGGTAGTTGGAAAAAATCAGGCCACGAGGTGCCCTCCGAATTTCCCGTCCGAATTGAATGAGCCTACTTTCAAGGAAAACAGTTGAGAATTGAGCTCACAATCGGGAATCTCGTGAAAACTTACCAAAAAAAAAAAACGGGCCACGCCCTAGGTTCCGCAAAGAGCTGTAAACTTCGGGATTTGAATGGGACATTTTAAACTTCAATCTGGGTGATTCAGATTAGCCTTTAAAAAATCACTGCTCAAGTTGAAAAATCATGCATTCTTAGTTTGGCTAACTGTAATGGTGCATCAGGAAAATTTGATCTAATCAATATGCTAGGATTGTCGAGCTCGGTTGTCTCAACAGTGTGACATCTTACAGTCGAGTTTCTCATGTGGAATATGGTCGGGAAGGGCCCAGAGGCTATTCCATATGACTGATACGAGACACTCTGAAGTTTTTTAACAATGGACAGCAAGTCGGCACAAATAAGCCGGGAAAGGAAGGTGGGATCGAACTTTGCTGCAGTCTTACGACCATCGAAAAGAGTTGAAAATAAAAAGGGAGAAGCGGGAATCGGTGCACTAATGAAAATAAAGTGGAGTAGAAAGAGGAAGCCGGTTGCCTTCAGCACACAGGAGCGAGCCGGAATAGGAGTACGCGAAGGATGTAAACGTAGGGTTTGATATCCAGCGCGTTCCGACCAGTAATGTCCATCGGCCATGATGATTTTCACGGCCTCTGCAACAACCTCGTTACGAGGACTTCTACCGATTCCAGGGCCGCTGGCGAGTGCTGTTCAGTCGTCATTGCCTTATGAAAAGGATAAGGCACACACATTGCAACCCGGAGCGCAAAAAGAGAGAAATCGTTGTTGGATATGCCGTCAACGGTGGGCCGCGGCGATATAAATTGTTCCTGAAGTACCTCCTTCATCTTGAGGCCAACCGGCCGCCCCGCAAACAGCCAAAGTGAGAGAACAATAAGCGCGCGGGCACCTTCATCAATGGAACGGGCGGTGATGGTTACGTGCTCGTCCATCACGTCTTCCCGGGGCAGCATGATATAATCCTGCCATGACGCAAACGAGTAGGACCCCGCACCAGGCATGTTATTGAGTGTGAGGTCCATAGGAGCTGATGCACCAAGGAAGGAGCGAGACTAAAAGACGTATGTCGTCAGTGGGTTGCAAATTTTATATCGGGTGCGTCTCACTTTTATGGATGTGGCGGCCAACTTCATCGCCGACACAAGGAGTGGTCCTGGGATAAATAGTGCCGTGGTCGAAATAGGAAGAGCAGTTGCCGTGGCAGCCTTTGCACATGCAGTAAGAACAAGGTAAAAAAAGGAGAGGCAATTACACACCTCCTCTACTGTTGACGTCTCATGGACCTCGTAATAATCTGAAAGCGAGACTAGTTAGTTGAAACCCACTATGGAATTCACATGCCAAATACCGTAGATGTGGAGCCTGAACCGACTGTGTCCAGTAGCGCATCCGAGGTTGAAGCATGAACAATCTGATAATACATCAGAAGATTAACGTGTGCATGGGCGCGTTGAATACCTGGCTACTGAGAGAATCGGGGTCTGGGAACTAAGAGAAACAAATGTTAGAGTGATTCATCGAGATAGATGAACCGTTTACCTGCACGTCGCCGTCCGAACTATCCGTGAAGATAGAAGCATCGGAGAGGCGGCGCCTTGGAGTCGGTCCAACTGAATTTGTGCAAGATGGACCACACACGGGCTCCAGATCATCGGCAAGAGAAGTGAGGATTGGGTGGAGTACGCGTCTCCCGAAGCATCGGTGAGCAAGGATTTGATCCGGGAGGCGGTCCGAGGGATTGAAGAGAGAGCTGATGGGACCACGAAGATTGCGGAACCGAGGAGCTATTGCTGTCGTAGCCAACATTAAAATAACGGACTTGAGGAGAAACATGAACACCGTACCAAGGAATAGGAAGATACCCTCGCCAAGATTGTTGGGGGTATAGTTGAAGGGCAAAGCACGGATGGCCTGAAGGGTGAACGTGAAACGAGTGAGAAGTTTAGGGTCATCAACCCATGTACGAGTTGCACCACGTCCCTTGGGACCGGTAAGTACCCAGGGCTTGGTGTTTGGGGTGTCATTGATGACGGCGGATGAGGTCGCGTAATCGATTCGGTTCAAAAGGCAGTGGTTCGCCCAGGCGACATCAGTTTCTTCGAAAATCGGGCCGGTTGTACTGACATCAACCTCGAAGACAAGGTTGGCGAGTTGAAGCCGCTTTTGGACCTTCTCAATCTCACCGCCGCTCTTCCATTGGTAGCGCGAGGAGAGATCGAGTGTGTCGTTGTCTTCAGAGGTATCGAGCTGTTAACGCATGAGCTCGTAGTATATCCTCCAGAAATTTGAGCACGCGCAACTTTGGGTAGAATACCGACCATAATTTTGACCGTAGTAGGTGCCGCCACCGCCGGAGATGCGAAGTCGTCCAATAAGGGCAGGGTTGGAACCGGATCAGCGTAAGAGCGAGGAGGGCCCGACATTCGCTGCCTTTTTCGGCCCGGCGGCGTCGTGGTCGAACTGGACGGCTCGTTTGGATGAAGATTACGTTGAATGGATGCACGGCGCTCTTGCTGAACGATAGCGATAGTTGTTGCCCGTGGTGGGGGAACAACGGCCGGTGCAGGGCGTGGAAGGTTGGCAAATGCAACGGCTGGTCGGTGTGGTACTGGGGCAGCGGAGGTTGGAGTGCGTGATACATGGGGGGAACTGAAGAGGTATGATGATCTCGGACGATAAAACCATTGTAAACAGTACGTACCTCAAGGTGTTTCAGCGGCAGCAACACAGTGAACTGCCCATGGGAAACCACATATGCAAATTGCACGCATATTCCACACAAGATCCAGCTTGATGTTGGTTGAGAATGAATACTCAGACAGAGGGTCAAACTAGCTCACCGAGAAGAAACCAGCGCAAGGTCCATCAACAGTCCCCCCCCCGAACGAACAATTGATGCTGAGATGAAATTACAGGGCCCGGTTTATGCGCCAACCAGGTGTGTTCACAAATGAAACAAAGCAATTCAGGACTTTCAAAGTCCTGAATGGAATGAATAAGTCGAGGAGGAATGAAGAAAATCAAAGTTGTTCACCGAGTACTTGGGTGATCCATCGGTGTTTTCAGCCACAAATGCCGCACATGCATGCGGACAGCCTCTGGCGACACAGGCCGCACGGGGGCCTAGGTGTCGAGACATTAAATCAGGAGAAGCGGGACGGAATAAGACGATAAGTCAAGTCAAGTATTTAACGGATGTCGTTCGGATAGCGCGCCATATCGGGAATTGATAGCCGAGATGCAATCATTGGGAATAGTAATGAAGATTCGTGAATAGTTGTGATTTTCGGTAATGCAAATGCAAGCGAAAAAGCTCACGATGTCGGCGCTACATTTGTTTTGGGATTCCGTCATGAGCGGTCAGGAATGATCGGGATGTGATCCTAATGGGATTTGCCGTATTCATAGCAAATCCCGCATCAATCCTTAGGATTCGTTGTGATGAGCTAGGAATTAGGTCGTGAATTGCTGGGACTTGCAGTGATTGACTGGGATGGCTGAGGATACACAAGGTTTGCTTATGGTGATCAATGAGTGGTGATGATTTACAAGGTCAATTTATTTTTGTCCAATGGCGGCCTTCATAAAAACGGTTCAGAATTGAGCTCACAATCGGGAATCTCGTGAAAACTTACAAAAAAAAAAAAAAAAACGGGCCGCGCCCTGGCAGGAAAATTTGCAAAAAATTCTGACAAAATTCCTAGGGAGGTTTTCCCCGATAGGCTGTGGGTTTCTTGAAAAAGGTGAAGTCGTACGTGGTTAGTTCTGTTTGTGAATTAGGGCAGCTCATTTGTAAAAGAAAAGACGGGGGACTGCCACTTCAACAATGCTACGCTGAGAATCGACGACATCGAAGAATCCACTCGTCGTCAACCTGTGGTTGAATCCTCGTGGCCTCGTGCACAGTTCCAAAAATTTACTTCTCCGGAATAGTCTCACAATCAATCTATTCAATCGTAGTTACCCGTGCTTCGCCACGCGCCCAGTCCCATTTCATTTCTCCGTGATTTTACGCCTCAGTGTCGGTAGCGTCATTTGCAAAGGTGATTTCTGTCATTGAGCAAGTTTCCATTGTTGATGGCGAGTAGGACTGCATGTTTATCATCATGCGCGAGACCTTGGATGAGTTATTGGACTTGTTTGACGAGAAAGCCAAAGTTAAAGCTGACGGTGATACAAGGGATGGCTGATGTTGGGCTAAGCCACACAAACATGACATTAGTCAGGACAGTCAAAGTAAAAGAAAATCGCCAGCGTACCCGAGAAGCATAGAACGGAAGTATTCGGTAAAGGCAATCTCGTATATGATATAGTTTGCAAGGGTGAAGGCTATCCACACTTGGTTACATGGCATAACCTCGATAAGATAGACACAGCAAAGATAAATGCGAAATAGATAAAAGAATCGCGCACCAGAATCTTCATGCTACGTTGTTCGACTTAGTTGGAGGTCAAAGAACAGGGTGGATTATTTACGTGGGGGTACCTCCTGAGCGGAGGATAGGGACAACTTTGGCCAATGTGATGATGAGTATAATGACTGTCATTGCGAGCGTTAGCTCTTAAAATGTGGTGTATGGCTTGAGAACAAACATTCGAAGCAAGCCGGAGCGAGCCTGGACAAAGCAGGGAGTTCAAACATGGTCAAATCATGAGCGGTGATGTGCACCAAATTACACTGGCAAATCTCTGCATATGTGACCCGAGCGGGAGATGAGGGCGCAAGTGAGAGGCTCCAGCGGTGCCACCCCTCAAGAGAGTGAGACCTAAAGATCAGGAAAACGAATTGAATACATACCATCGATATCAATGATAGCCACCGCCATGGACATAACAACAACAACTTCCACTGGGTCAAATGATTCAGTCTAAATGTGCCGGAATTGCAGGAGGTTATGCACATGTATACATAAGCCTAACCGCTTAACCCTATACGCGCACCCGAAAAACCAACACTTTATAACCATGAACATGGTATTCCAGTCGTCCTGTTGATCGATGACAAGTACTCCAAGTTTCCTTTGAATCTTCGCGCCAAATATATATATATGACGGTCCTTGGTTTGTTGGGTACGATTTGATTATTTCCAGCGTGCTTATAATCATTTTTGCGCAGGCTTTTATAAAATTGTATACACATGGGGTTCGTCTTTATAGTGAGATCCAAGCTGATCTTAATAGGACGGTTGTTGCGGAATACGAAACGATCCAGAATGTAAGGATTGTGCGGTACAAGTGTTTGTTTCAGTGGTGCGAGACTCAGGTAGATCTATTTCCTTGAGATCTTCACGGGGGCCCTCTAACAGTGCTGTCAGAGTGAGCCTTGGTAGCATGCGCATGGCGATAATGAGGAAACCCGCATGCTCATCTCTTCCACCATCGATCCCTAGGTCATTCTAGCCATCTTCTCAAGTACTCTAGAAACTCATTTAAGAAGTATTCCAGTCCCGCGACATTGACCATCGTTCACGAATGTTATCATTGGCTGGGAGTATACCCTCAGGTTTGTGATTGCGGCTACAGCTTTACATACAGCTTGCTACAGCCTTTTATACAGCCTATCTACAGCCTTACTTATATACTTATAGCTCCGATTTTCGCTTTCCCTCTTCAGTCTTTCCCAATGGTGACCGAGGAGGTACGTTCATGTTCATTGCATTATATCTCACTTAACTTACGGTACCATAGATCTTTGTCTAACACATCGACTATTTCTTGTGAAAGAGCCCACTGGGTTTCAGTCAATTTGAAACTACCTAATTTGTTAGCGGTTTGATTCGTCAGCGCCTCGGCTGGACTACGGAAGCAGAGGTGGGATTCCAGGTAGTCGTAATCCGAGTTCCAGCGAGTGGGAACACGTCTCGTTAATGTCGTACGCTCTTCGGTTAAGGAATCGTGCGACAAACTGTTGGAATTTCAACCCCAATGTGGAAGCGGAGTCGTGTACGCGACGCGCCAGTCCAGCAACCTGGCTAAAAGTCAAAATAAGGTAGGCTACTGCGAGAACTCTAGATACGAGACAAGATGAGTAGATGATCAAAACATAATATATGTAAGTCAGAACGAATCTGACGAGGATACCAAAAATTGGGAGAGTTATCAGTTTGTCTAGAAATTGACGCTACCGGCGAGCGAGAAGCTCAACGGCCCGATCCAGAACAGGGGCACTCGGTCGGCAGCAGGGAAGCTGAGCAAACAAGGCCTAAATAATCTGGGACTGGATTGCGTGGTCAATTTCGTACACAAGGCCCTCGACGGTCTTAAGATGAAGCACAGAAACACCACAACCGGAGCAACGCTACCAAGAGCAAAGCTCGCTTGGAGGGCAAATCGAAGAGACCGAAAACACCACACAGGAGTGGAGCGAAGGAAGAGAGGAGGAGGTTATAAATGAATCCCGCCCCAGGGGGTCCGTATGAGGGTGCGATGTGCACAAGATCATCACGGACCAAACCGTACAAACTCGAAATGCGGGAGATTATAACATAGATAACAGCGATCCCCGGGGATCCTGGAGTGCCCTCCCTACCCACTTGCACAGAGGATCGCCAAGCAGACCGTGCCGAACAACCTCGCCGCATCGAAAATTAAAATACACCGATTGATGTATCCGGCAAAGATGGAGAATTTAAAAAGGGTGGGATGGACCGAACGACCTCCCGGTGACGGAGGTCAAGCATGCACCTAGGTGCATGTCCAGTATGGAATATAGATGGAAGAAGGAGAGCTGCCGCACACGGGGAACCACCCGCGAGTACAGCGTGGGGGAGGGATGGGAGGAACGGTATAAACCGCTGCACCAAAGCTCCATGATGGATATTAAAATATCGCCGTGAAGATAAAGTCTTACTTCAGTTGAATGTCGACAAAGTGCTTCCGTTTCTCTACCGAACTGGACACTGCAGCGCAAGATTAAGCCTCTACGCTACACCATGTCTTGCTCGTTCCTCGCATGTTGTAGTCTGTTATTTACCGTGCATCAAGTATTGGTGATCTGCCTTTATTACCAATCATGGGACCGTCAATTTTTCGTCGATATAGCCAAATTTCACACTGCGCATGGGGGAGTACTGTCAGACGCTACCTTGGGAGTGTCCTAGACGCATATCTAGTCCCGAGGTGCGGGGAATCGACTAGAACCACTTAGGGGAAATCTGCCCTCTGTTGTCCGAGCACTAGACTGAAAGTCAGGGTTTCATTCACTATTCTTGTATTTTGTCTCAATTTTTATTTTCAAGGGTTGGCTAACTAGGCGACACTTCACGAAAGTATGCCAATTTATGCCTAATTATCTTTTGGGAAAATGGTCTAGAATAATTTTAGGAAAATCAGTTCGGCTTATTCCACCCGAATGTAGTAGTACAGCACCCGGGGAGCTACCGGGGGAGGGGCGGCAAACATCATAGTCCGGGATTCGATATATATGAGCCTCCTGCGGCTCAATAAACGCCCCGCCTTCGCTGCCCATTCAAGGTCAGTGTACCATCGAAGCGACACCACAGATGGCCAAAGGTCCACCACACTCCGCAATGGAACGCCCGCCGGGCCCCAGAAAAGAACTCCCTCCAAAAGCCTTGAAGTTGAAGAAGAAGGTCAAGGATTTCGGACTCGAGGAGAAGAAGGCGTCACGAGCCCGGGTCTGTTTTCATCGTCTAAGTGCCATGCTTGAACTACACTAATCTTCACCTTAGCTCAAGGAAGCGAGGGTTCCAAGACCTCGTTTGACATCTCTGACGGGACTCAGAATGAAGTGCGATTTCCAAGCATACGCTCGCTTAAAAGCACAGGAATGGGTCCAGAATTGCGATATGTTTATTCTGCCCGTCGATATAAATGATCTCAAAGATCGACCCAAGAATACTGAGGAGTTGAAATGACGAGCTGCTCAAGGAATTCGTTCCATGGAAGACATTCCCGGCGATGCAGTATCTGGGATCTTCAAGGACAAAAATGGTGTAACGCTTGCTTGTGTGTTTGCTCGGCGATCCTGCAACGTTACCAAGATAAGCGGAGTACGTCCTCCGTATTCATTTCTGATTCTTCTCCCTGAACACGGGAAATTGACAGGGATGTTATCCTGGCACCGCAGGAAGAACTCTATCGGACCTTTCAGGTTCAGCTCGAGATGAGAAGTACGATGGTCTAAATGTCAGTAACTGGCCCCGTGAGATGTTGAAGTGAAGCTCAACGGTTTATAGGAGCTCCTTATCAAGAGAACTTGGGAGGCAACTCAGACGCTTCATTCAATCCTACAACCGATCACACCGGAAAGAGATGTGCGACACAACGAGGACGACAAGTATATGGTTTATGTTCCCGCTGGCAGTCATTCGGAGAAATCGGAACGGGCTGGGGTAACTCACCTTGTCCAGTGTTGGACAATGCAAGGACATTCGGTTTGTGCTAATGTCGTGTGAGATTCGTATTCTCCCCTTGAACTTTCCTCCTAGAAAGGGCCCTTCATGCCATCAAGTGACTTTTTTCGAGGTTGTCAGGCGGCGCTGGCAGTCAAACATTACTACACAGCTACAAAGGAGGTTGCAATTTACCTCAGTTGCATGTTTGAAGTTGCGTACCCAGAGTACCACGCCAAGTACACCAGAGCGTTCAAAGCCGGCGTTTGGGAACGCGCCGACCCAGGCCCCTGGATAGGAAGGGCGATTGTATACAAACTACAGGTATCCGAACACGTCGATGGGCTAGATGACGGTCCAATCGCCTCATTCTGCGTGGGAGACTTTGATGGAGGACCCATGTATCTTCCTGACATTGGCATGAAACTCAGGTGAGTACATTGTCAAGCATACTATACGAATCCCTTCTCAACACATTTCAGTTATCGGCAGGGGGACATTCTGATATTCATGTCGGGCCTTTTATACCACTGCGTCGGGAAGTGGACACCCACCGGCGGAATAAGCCCAGAACGACTCACTCCGGGCAGGATCAGCCACGTATTCTTTTCTCCTCAAAAGTCTATCCCCCAACTCGAGGGGAAACCCGAGGGATGGATGGTGAGAACCATGGGTGGCATTTCCGTTGACTCAGATGAAAGTGCCGGTCAAGCCGGGAATAATGAAGGCCACTAGTTAGTTGTACCACAATTTGTCCTTATGTAAACACCTTGTACTACTGTATGCCAGTCATCCTGGACGTATAATAGCTGGCCTTATTGAGGCGGTAAACCGATATGAAAAGCTCGGGACATACAAGAGTTTGTCGAGTTGTCGAGCGAGCGGTGCGTCGCGTTGCAGTTGCGGCTGCAGCTGCAAGCCTCCACTCCGGCTAGGGAGCAGCGACACCGCCCCTTTTTCGGTTCAATTCGTCAGTCACGTGACGTTCCACTTCGGCCAGAAAATCCGACGAATCGAGAAAAAATTATTGCCGTGGTCCAAAAAAAAAACGAGCGACGCGGCGGGATGGAGCTATAAGGGCGGGATGGCGGCGTCACACATATGTCCACGTGACTCGATGGATGCGGACTGCGCCTACCTTACAAAAAAAAGCAAAATTACTACAGAGCCTCTGATCTCATTACAGCCCTTTGCGGAACATAGGGCGCGGCCAAATTTTTTCCCATTTTGGGACATTTTTGATCTTTTTGACCTTTTCCCTCACTGTGTGCTCAATTCTGAATGTATCATTCTGGAAACTATATGAGCGAAACCGCAAGGAAATTCTGGAGGTCCTCTCGTGCTTCAATTTTTTTTATTCGGCTTATAAAAAATGTACTCTAATATAATCATGTTTATATGGAAATCTCCTCCCACAGGGGGAGTTGGGAATATATTGTTTTGGGGTCTCATCCGGGCATATTTACAAGGATTTCTGAGGTCACCTCGTCGCCGGATTTTATCTCTGGGTCCTATACCATGTGAACAATGTAATTGAATCCAACAAAAACACCCACTTCTCAGACACAATGCTCTGGCATATTCTGGTCCTAGGTGAGCGTGATACTCACTGGGTGCTCATCCTGTAGTGTTTTCAAGAGGCTCCACGACTCACATTGGTTATACAAGTCCCCGTCCCCGTAGGCGACGCGATTCAATATGCACATATATTGTCACGTGATGGAAACACGGGCATATTGAATCGTGTTGCCTACGGGAACGGGGACTTGGATAACAAATATGAGTCGTGGAGTCTCTTTCAAACACCACAGGACGAGTACCCAATGAGTATCACGCTCACCTGTGACCAGAATATGCCAGAGCGTTGTGTCTGAGAAGTGGGTGTTTTTGTTGGATTCAATTACATTGTTCACATGGTATAGGACCCAGAGATAAAATCCGGCGACGAGGCGACCTCAGAAATCCTTGTAGATATGCCCTAATGAGACCCCAAAACAATATATTCCCAACTCCCCCTGTGGGAGGAGATTTCCATATAAACATGATTATATTAGAGTACATTTTTTATAAGCCGAATAAAAAAAATTGAAGCACGAGAGGACCTCCAGAATTTCCTTGCGGTTTCGCTCATATAGTTTCCAGAATGATACATTCAGAATTGAGCATGCAGTGAGGGAAAAGGTCGAAAAGATAAAAAATGTCCCAAAATGGGAAAAAATTTGGCCGCGCCCTATGTTCCGCAAGGGCTGTAACTGCGCCTCCATTTCTTCTCTAATTTGGTGGACTCAAAAAAAATCATATTGTTGTAATGGGGGTCTTCGAGGTCGGGCATTACAACTATGCAAGGGCTGTATCCAAAACCCACCATCCCAGAACTAGAATCGATTACATCGTAGTGTTGCTCTTCCAGTCGTATTTGGGCATATTTGACTTGCACAAAGTATTGGGCTCGTTCTCGGCAACCATAAGTCTAGGTGCCTAAGTGTAGATTGGGGCACGAATTATACATCAAGGCCATCCTGCATGTCGATACAAACAAATGCACATCAACCTCGGCATGATGGGCCGTCAGATGCTCCCACCAAACAAATGCACATGTATTTCAATGGTTTGTGTTGATTTCCCATGGCTGAGTCTGAACACGGAGTCCAAGTTACATTCAAGAGAAAGAGAGTGGCGTGAGAATATAAATCGGTGGCTTTCTTCAAAGATAGATGTAGTTGCTCATGCGTTGCAAACAGGAGAGAAAGAATTGGATTAACCTGCTACATTGCTATACTACGACCAGTACTGTATGTTGAACTTGATTGATCCTTGAAACGTCTCACAAATAGGATCCCTCCATGTTCCTCAATCCCGCCCCGTGCCTCCTCAGCATGGGTGCGCAGAGGCACATTCGGTGCGCAGAGCACGACAAATTCGAAGTACTGACGTCGAAGTACTGACGTGCGGCTCGAATAGCGAAGAGTCTCAACCGCAGGTAAGTACGGCCTCAGCCACCCGAAAACCCGAAGTCGCGTGGACCAGCATCTCTCCCTCCTCCCCGGGCACCGGTTCTCGTCCCGTCCACCATCCACGCTGTCTGTCTGTGCAACATCCAAGAAGCCCGGGTCAAAACAGCCTGTCCAAAAAAAGCAAACAAAAAGCGCACCGGAACCAAACCGTAACACCAAAACGGCAACTTGTAGAAACCTGTGAAACTTACTTCCGGTACACCCCCTCCATAAGAACGACTCCACACATTGTCCTGCCGTCACCCAGCACTATTCTGAGCAGTCCAAATTGTATGCACTGCTTTGGTTGTTAAACCAGAGGTCACGGAACTCTCCATATCATTCCATTTTTGAACGGGGAAAAAGTAAAACAGGCTTGTGGAGTCACAACTGCCTAAACACAGAAAATTTTACACAACTTGAGTCACCGGTGGTTACAGTTGTTCCGAAAAAGGATGGGACTATCACGTTTTTTTTTCTGCGCGTTCCCAAAAGGAATTTGTCTAAATTGGGATATTTGGCTGCCAAACAACACGTCTTCGCTTCCCTATCTCCGTTTTTCGCGTTGCTCAGACTCCAGCACCCGCAATGGGCAAGAACAAGGAAGTAGAAGGTGTCAGGCAGGACATAGACGAGATGATTGGTGACTTGGACCCTGGAGGTGCGTGCTTGTAGCTCGCAGTCGAGCATACCTAACACTTGCCTAACACGACTACTTGCACAGTCCGCAATCGTTGGTTCCGTTACA
Organism: Mycena galericulata; assembly: GCA_029289565.1. Lineage (NCBI taxonomy): Eukaryota > Fungi > Basidiomycota > Agaricomycetes > Agaricales > Mycenaceae > Mycena > Mycena galericulata. The sequence continues at coordinate 654,716 of JARKIA010000062.1, read as the reverse complement.
AACCCAAGTCTAGCGGCTCAAAGAATAAAGCCAACTACTCCCCCATCTCCTCTCCCGCGAAAAAGAACAAGAAAAGCAAGAAACACAAGCACGAGACTCACGATGAAAATGAAGAAAATTATCTGTCCGATTCCGACTCATCCATCGAGGTTCTGGCGCCACCGAAGAAGAAGACTAAGCGCACCACGATGGATATGAACGACTCCGGCGACGACGAGGCCGTGGAGATGTCTTTCTATCTCTACGTCGAGACCCCCGCTCCCCCCGTGCTCACTTGGGTGGGGGGCCGTGGCAGTGCCCGGCAAAAACTCGCGCTTATGCCTTGTCTCTCATATGCCTTTATATTTACGATGAGCTTAGATATCAGCTAAGGGCCAAGGCTACGAATATGAGGGTTTCTTCGCATAAAACATTATAGAAGAAAGGATTGTATTGCATTGAGAATAACCACTGGAAACGTATTTCAACGAAAGGTACATGTAAGTCAATTAGCTGGCCATATGGGAATTACGAGCAGTGGGCGTGTAGCAAGAGCAGGTGGAGTGTGCTATGAAGTGCTGTGGGAGAGGAGGATGTGATGTAATGTGTCTCAACTAGTAATCAGAGATGGGAAGGAAGAAATAGGTAAAGAAAAGGAGGAAAAAGTCAGCATGCATACAGCACGTAGTGCGGGAGGTGGCCGGTATTGCACATGAAGGGGAGGATGGGTTTGGGGTCTGACATTTTTTGTGGAGTACGATCACCTAAGTATCTAGCCGGCGGTTCTTTTGCGCATCAAGCCTCTTCCGCACGTGCTGAGCTTCTTTCGTGTGAGCAAATGATTTTTCTATACAAAGAAATCCTCGTAATAAATTTAATGTGGTTGTTGAATGATTTCGGATGCACTGGGGCGAATAGTACCTTTGCGAACAAACAATTTGGCCAGGTGGTCCACTAGGATACTGCTGAAAGAAAATTTGGGTAGGCCATGTAACTATTGCATAAATTCACGATAAATATCTCACCTCACTCACAGGATGCACACCTTAATTTTCGAGCCCATATACACTGGCGGCCAAAAAGAATGAGCATGGCAGTTTGAGTTTGTTCCTTGGCCAAGCCAGATCACTTCAGATAAAATGAAGGCATAGAGATTATTTATAGTTACCGAGTTGCATGGACAGTTCATCTCCTTTGCATCCCTATTATCTTCCTGCTCACTGCTTCCTGCGGGCTCGAACCCATCTCCCCCATTCACCTCACTTTATGATACTGCATCATCTAATATATCGAACCCCATCCTGCCTATTTATTTTTCATCTTTTATTCTCATTGCAAGTACACATAACTGAGAGTGCCAGTAAATTTTCCGATACCTTTCAATAGCTTTCCCTGGACCGAGGACCATTTTCTCACGATAAAATCGAATTGTATGCCAGCCGAACTGAATGCTGTCAACTGTTGAATGACAAAAAGCAATGTTTAATAGTATAATCTGTCTACTAAAATCATCTAACTTGTGGGTTTGTCTTGAGCTCATATTCACAATGGCTGCACCCAGGGCTGTTTGCTCACGTCAAAATCAAATTGTATACGAGCAAACCTCAATGCTGTCAACTGTGATTTGATGGAAACTGAGGTTCAACAATACGATGCATGTACCAAAATAATTGAACATGCTGGCTTGTCTTGAGTTGGTCTTCACAACCTTAATAAATGGGAACTGACCATATTGTTTGTGCATGTTGAGTCCAAACATGTTTGTAAAGCTGTGCGCTAGATGCGGACGGCCACAGTGTCCCATTGAGAAGAAATCGACCCAAATTTGATCGATTTGAACCAAATTGGCGTACCTCATGCCTGGCAGGATGAATATATCGACAAAATGTTCACCAGGTGTGACCTGTGCCCTCAAGTGTTCAAAATCCAAGTGTTCGAATTGCCTTTTTCGGGATTTCCCGGAAGTAAAATAGCCTATTTTGCACCAAAACCTCGATGAAGGTCCTGGCACCACACACTGGGCAGAGCACCACCCTCCTCACACCACCACATACGACTTCCAAGATACTTGCACTGCAGGTGTGGGTGTGGTGGGCAATCTGGCGCGCCACCTGCACAGATTGTGTTCGCATTCTCAGTGCTGCAGGGTGTGCGAGACACTCTCACATGCAGCAAATTGCCTGCCATGTTTGTACACACACCATCTGTCCCCGTGTCAAGATATGCAGCAGCATCAAGCAAGTCCAGCTGCGATGTGCCCCGCACAAATCAACACCTCCAAGGCTCTCTACACCCATGCACATGTACGTACTCATCACCCTCCTACCCATACGCAGTTCAGCACTGGCTCAGCACCCAAACATAATTCGCTGGGGACATCGGATCTGAGTCTTGTGAAGGGAGTGAGAGAATGCAAAGTAGCTGTTGCAGCTCTGCTCTGTATTAAGTGTGCAATAATTTGATATGTAGGAATCTGCCAGTGTGACATGTGAATGGAGGGCAGCAGCCAGTCTGGTACTATCAAGGGTTCAGACAGAACAAGGAATAAATACACACCTCATGCGAGAAGAAAGGAATATGTCAGTACAGCTCGAGATCAGAGGGTATGTAAAAACAGGATCAAGTGGGGATACTAAGAAGAAAAATATGCAATGAAGGATAATGAGGAGATGAAAGTAAAATATATGGTTCAAACAGGTGTACTCCGACGATGAGACTTGAATGACCATAATCTGTACGCACCGAGGATTGAACACACGCCAGGATGCAGTTCAGAAAGCGGGCCGTTAATATAGCCGGTTACAGCCACTATTTTTTCACAAAAAAATCTAATGAAATTTGTAAAAAAGACTTCAACACAGCCACTATTTTATCATAACGATAACTGCGGACTGACTTGTTCAGAGGTCGAAAAATCCTCATATTGATTTCCCAAATGGACGATTACTTATTACTTGGGTGGGGGGCCGTGGCGGTGCCCGGCAAAAACTCGTGCTTATGAGGTTTTTTTTTTCTCACTCTTTTGATCGTCCACCGCATGATCAGTCCGAGCTTGGTCCGAGCCTTATCACGTTTAGAAGGTCCGCTTTTCCTATCAGCAGAAGTGGTGCCTGGCGCTTGATTTGGGGGTTCACTGTAATCTGGTGGGGCTGATGGCCGGATGCAAGTTAGAACGGTCCTCGGTGTTCTATGTGAGTATAGCCGAGTCTCACTTCCGGTCCATTCATCGGTAATCACTTATTCTGACATTTAATTGGTGCATTATCGGCCTGTTATATCGTACTCTTGGAACACGAAGTAATGATATGGGAAGCGGATTATATATGTAGTACAAATATAACTCTTCATCATCTTTCTACACAGTACCATGTCTAGTGAGTCTGTAACTCAACGTGACTTACATCAATGACGCGATTGGTTCACACTCTTTATCGAAAATTTATTCTCCCAGCACCCGCAATAAGATGTGAATACCCATGCCCTAATCAACCGTCCAGTACAGATGCTACAGCTATTGCATAATCTTCATCTGTGTAAGAATCAGCAGTGAAACCCGTCCTCCTTAATGTTGAACTTACCAAGCACTGGTGATGCCCAGTGAACGTCGAAACTTTGGACAAAAAAATCGCCAAGTGGAACATCTTTCCCGCAGCCCTTTCCTCCTAGGCTCCACACAACAGCGGATCGAGGTTGCCGAGAGTGTTGATCACTACCCCATCGTCGTGTTCTGAAAACAACTGAGAACGTCTGCTTATCCAGAGAAGTCCTGACCACAGCGGGGCATGTCAGGTCCCCCGTGCATGTCCCGCCCGAAGTCGAATGGAACCAGATTATTTCAACACCGGCATTCGTAGCTCTCTCGAACAGTAAATGCAAGTCATCCATTTTGTCCGGCGGCGAGGCCTCCACAAACTCGTGATTGATCAGAGCCATGTCGCCAAAAGTCAAGTCAGCGTATGGGACTCGAATACCATCTCCGGACATGGTAACGAACATCCCGGTGAGTGGTTGGTGATACAGAGACAACTCTGGAGGATCCCGACATATATGCAGTGCGATATACCGATTGACCAGGTCCCCATCCGGGTGTTCCAAAGTAACTGCGTCCTCAACCCATTTATGAATGTGGGAAGTTGAGCCGTCTGCTCTCTGTCCTCACAGTACTTAGTAGGTGCCAACGTTAAGTCGAATCACTCACCTCTCTCCATTTAGTTGCCACGAGGAAGTACTGAAGGACGCCTCGCTCTGCAGGTCCCCGGACAAATATCTCCAGTGAGTCTTTACCCTCCCATTTAATGGCGCGGTTAGGGAATATTAAGTTGCGGGCCCAAAGACCTGATATAACACTGCCGGTTTGCGCCATCATGAAGCGGAGGCTCATCCAGTCTAAGTCCCATGCTTCGAAGCAGTGGGAGATGTGGGCCTCGATTATCCGATTGCTTTCGTTATGTAACGCTTCGCAGCCAGATGCCATGGTAGTCAGCGATCTCAAATCCGAATTCCTCAGGATTTCAAGGTGCATTTCCGCAGGCAAGTCGTTCCATCCAACGTGTTCGTCACCTAACCGTAGTTAGTTTCACAAAGCGATTCGCGCCGAGACTTACTCCCAGTATCCGTGCAGCTGAAGTCAACGACTGGTATCAGATCAGTTCCGTTTCCGACTGAATCACATTTTTTTTTTCTTACTATTGATGTGCGGACTTTCGTCGCGATTGATGTTATCCACAGGCGATTTTAATGAGCGGATCACAGCCTTCCAATGCTCTTTGGAATGCAAAGCTATCCTAAAAAGCCTGGAATCGCTGAATCGAGCCAAGAACTTCTGTGTCGCCTTTCCGCCGTCATTTATCTTTTCGAGCTGTGCCAGCATCTTCGCATCCTTGGTATAATTGTTCACGTAGATATCTATGGCATATGGTCAATCCTCGTGCCCATTCAGGGAAGTGTTTTTACCAGGTTCGTCCTCCATATCTTAGCAGAGCGCAACTGAAGTGGGGATGGAAAGGTGTGGTAATTAGCAGTGATTACCGTTACTAAATCACTTGTACAGATCTCAGTTCCCGACACCGTACTCCTATCGGCCACAATTTCAAATCAATGATCACCGTGCGCCCAGCGTAGCTGTCTTCCATCGTTTCGGTCATAGCAACGGGCAATATGAGATCTTCGCCGTCAAGATGTGGCAAACTTTTAGGCTATACAACACCGTTGATCTTTGGTAGTCGGATATCCTCGAAAAGACTCACTTCATGACCAGCGTTGACTGCCTCTACGTATTTGATTTCCTGCAGCTGGCGCTTGAAAGTTTTCGACATCCATATGGTTTCCGCGGAGCGACCTTCATAGATTGGTGGGCCCAATTTTAGACGACTCCTTTGGGGTCCGATCTCCTGTACATCTCTCAGCTTGGCGTATCATTTTCAGGGCATTCTGCTCACCTCGCTAAGAACGTATCCGAACAGGAACGCTCTCGGAAAACCATTTGGGTCGATACTGGCGGCCAGAGTAGTTGTATCCCACCAGCAAGCTTGACCAGAATTTGACATGTCCTGTAACAACTGTTTATCTGCCCTCGCTTTCGCCGTCATTGTGCACGTCGGGTTCAGGTCTGATAAGCGTCTCATATATATCTCAACAACAATATCAAATATTTCAAGCCCCTCGACGTCTCGCAAGTTTCACATCGTTCCAAATATAGGTCCCGGATCTTCCTGCGACCAAATTGCCCACCATTGTATGGTGTCGTTCCATCCCATCGCATATAGCATCCCACAGCGCCATTTCGAAGCCATTGTCCGTGATTGGCTCCTCGTCGATAGGCGTACGACAGACGGGGCATGTCACCTTTTTGTGCAACATCCAATCATGAAGACATTCATAACAGAATATATGCATGCACAGAGGACTGTCAATAAGAAATATATCAATTGAATGATAAGGTATTCTAGTGCTCACATCACGGGTTTGTAGAGCGTCTCCAGACAGATGCAGCACTTGAAAATGTGGTTGTCTGTTGTACTGTGAGCTCCTCGTCTGGCCACCGTCTATAGGCTCACCGGTGACAACCTCCATTTTCTTCGATGATCTCCCTCCATTGATCAAATCCGCCATAGATTTCAACCATTCCGTGTCTATGGCGTGGAGTGGGGCACCAGTTTCGGTGTCAATAGGAAACCAATACGTTCCCGGAATTAGGAAATCGGGTACTGTAATTCCTGGTAGGTTCGGTATCGGCTCTTCACTAGTGAGTCGTCCATAGGCGCGAAGCGCCTCGAGGTATGGTGCGGTCGAATTGGAAGTCATTGCATGCGGTGAGGACCCCTTACTCCTCGATCTGTGCGTATATTACTCCGACAGCAATTCGCTTGGTGTCACCCCTAATACAGGTATTCAGAAAATCAGGGGTCTCTGCATGTACGACCGTTTCGTATTCACTCTTCCTACCTGTCTCAATTCCGTCGTGGTACCATACCTTGCCGCTTGCACTCAATATTCTAGAAGTGAAGTGTTTTTCTTTAAGATATATTACTCCACGCACGGCGTATCGTTGACGTCCCTGAGGCCCATCGAGTGTTAGTGTGGGGTCAATTAGTACAGTACTGTCTGCAAGAGAGAAATAGAGGCAAGGTGGCAATTTATCTAGCCTTGTCAACCTAGTCAGATGATCCCCGCAACCACATCTTCGATTGGTCTTTCGTATTTTCTGATCTCGGATCCAGTGCGATACAGCATACTCAGATTTGTGTCGACTCCTTAATCGGCTACTATACGTAATGGTTTGCATTCCTGGAAAGCCCTTGGCTGAATCATAAATGGTTTCACATCTCAGGCATTTATTTGTTGTTGTACCCCAGTCGACGGAGCCAAAAATCCGGAGAGCGAGATCATCTACGCTGGTTAAGCTGTGTCCACTGGGAAATTCTTCAGGATATTCGTCCTGCAACAAAGCACGCATTTCATCCCTAGCCACTTCAAGTTTTCCGGTCCCTGAACTGTGTGAGGTGAAACCTGCAATGAGCGACGCGGAAAACTTTCCCAACTCATTCAGAGCGACTGACCACTTAGGACCATGATCTTGCCACACGTTGAATAGCGGGCTCAACATTGCATCATAAGCACAACTGTAGTCCGATGAGTCCCATATCAAGCCATCAGGTGGAGGGATCTCCTTCTTTTGCTTTTTGGAGCGAGGTTGTTTCCCGGATGGGGGAGGTGGTTTTCTTTTCGACTTTGTTGATTTTTTGACCTCTTCCTGTTTGCTGCTGTTTTTCACTTTCGGCTTGTCGGAGCCGACCAACTCCCATGTACCAACAGGTCCGCCCTGCGGAACCAGCGGTCTGTCTCCATGTCTCCACTGAACCGCAGAATGCAGTTCTCCCGGTTGATATTTCTCTCCCTTCCATTCTTGATACGCACGTAGAACCTCTCTGCGGTTGATGCCCCGGACGGAGTCTGGTAATCGATTATTGTATCTTAGGCAGGTTATCTCGTTCATTGTCTCTAATTCTCTGAACTCTTGCCTTAACCATCCGGATATCCCACTAGTGATTTTAGCTGTTGACATGCCTTGTAAGATCACCGTTCCGTCCGAAGTTGTACTCCGAGATAGCGCAGTATAATAAGAAAAGTGAGTTCGACAGTTATTTAAATCCACTATGTTGAAATCTCGTGACTTTCCTTGAGAAGCATAGTCGGTCATTGCAAAATTAGGTAGAATCAGCACTTGTTCCCTGGAAACTTGGATCACTCTGTCATCCTTCAAGGCACACCATATTTTCTTACTCGCCTTTGGGAGAGCAACTACATTGGGTGGTAGCCCAGGTATGCGAACTTCCTTGGGTGGTTTTACCAATTCCACGAAAAGTGTGTCCAATATTTTCTGGCCCTTATTCCCAACTGCTTCTTGCCATCCGACCACAACAGCTTCTTGTCCTTTCGTTATGCACAGTTCTGTAGCGTCATTGTTACGAATCATCATTGGCAGCCCAAGACAGAGGCTCAATTTGCCAGGTATGTGGTCTGAAGTGGAGCTTGGCCACGCCTGCCATAATTGATCCTGGATATTTTTCGGTATGTCGTGAGTTCCGCTTACCGCTTCTCTATTTTTCACAGATTTTGGTCTTCGGTCATCCGCACCAGGGCACAGCACGTCATCAGAGTAAAAATCAATAAGTTCTTGACCTGTTTCCTCTGCAAATTTTTTACAGCCCAATTCATTTATTTTATCCTTTTGCGAGTTCAAACCTGTGATAACTGCGACGTTTCTGAGACGTATATCCGAGAAATTCGGATGGCCAGCACGTCGGCTTATCGTCCGGCTTTCCAAGTAAGCCAAGTCAGCTGGAGTGCAAGCCCCGTATCTCATATTGGCTAATGCGGTACGTAGTTTGCTGTCGTCTTCTGACATAGTTGTTTGCCTCATATTACGTTTCAAGATGACCACCGTCGTTACCTGTTGCCAGAGAATTTTTCCGATGCTATTTTTTTGCTTGAACACTTCCTCTCTCGCAGATGTCACGGAGGCTACCACATTATCTGGACTGTAAAGCTCTTTTGCCTTCACTGGAGGTAGTTGAGCGAAGTCTCCTGCAAAGACCATGTTCATTCCTCCAAACGCCTCGTTGGGCTCGTTCAGTGCAAGCGCAAGCTTTGCACTTATAGAATACATAGCTGAACAGGAGACCATGGACACTTCATCCAAAAAAATATACTCCACGCCTCTTAGCCTTTCTCGAACATTTCGTATACCTATACCTTCGTGTCGCTCCCCTTGGACTCCATCAGCAATACCCAGGACTGAATGGTATGTGCTGCCATTCAGGAGCGCAGCAGCAGTTCCTGTTGGAGCTAAAATCATGAATCGATGAGCCTCCCCTCTATCATTAAAAAAATTTTCCAGTGCTTTTATGACCAATGATTTACCTGTTCCGCCGACTCCGCCAAGGTACATCCTTAGCGGTGCGGGATTTTCAGCAATGGAGTGATTTGCTACGATTCGGAAGGCACGTTCTTGTTCTTCATTTAGTTTGAACTCGGAATATACAGCTTCAACTGTTCCCTGTGCCTTCTTGTTTTTAGCCTTAAAATACTTGGTAAAAAAATAAGAGTCCAGTATTGATACATTGTCTACATACCCAGTATCCTTGACAAGCCTTCTTTTTTTTATCTGTGATGGTGCATTCTTGTATTTAGCATCCAATATGCTAGCGCGCTCCTCAGCAACCCGATTTTTCCACTGACTGCCCGAGAGTCTAATAGTTGGGACTACACGATGGGGAGTGCTGTTTGGTACTGGGAATCGTTTGATCCACCCACTTGCTTTAACTATATTCTCGGCCTTCTTCATCAATTCCTCTCTAGCTAGATACTTTGGCCCAAGTTGTGCATCTTCATCTACATCTGCCAGCAGATATTCTTCTCCATAATCTCTCGCATTTTCAGCCTCATCCCCCTCCTCATCATTGTCAGCATAAGAACGACCAAAAGAAGGCAGGGCACGTCGCTTTTGCCGATCCTGGGAAGCAAAGTCATCACGAGCATCGTTACACTCGTATCGTACATTGAAGTTGCGCATGAGACGTAAGGCTTTATCAGTGAAAGTATGGTCAGTGAAGGATTCGTGCCAGTTATCTACCTCAGTTTTCAGATCTGAGCCACTTCTCCATGGCTTGAATAGCGTTAACATGGTGCAACAGTAATATTCTCGATCCCCTTGGTCCATCCTAGGAAAAGCTCCTCCCACAAAGTTGGGTACCATTAGTTCAAGGTCTCGCCTATCACATCTCACATAATGTGTGCGATACAAAGGATGTTCGGGGGCAAAGGGGTGGATAGACACGGCGTCTGACCAATCACCAACTAATTCCTCATGTGGTTCCTCATCTAAGTCGTCATCTATCCAGTCATCATCGTCCGCCGTAGGCACATGAATATCAACCATCTCAATATCCTCCATTTCTCGGTGTTCCTCGAGACTCTCCATAAATTGGGCATACTGCTTCGGGGTGCGTTTCTTTCGCGTAGTCATCTGAAAGTAATCGTAGAGGCAGGTATTCTCGAATGCTGCCGGTCTATGTACATAGTCATCTACGTTTGTGACTCCGAGGTACTCTTCATCGGTTTTCATAAGAAGAACCTTCTCTGATTCATCACCTGGATCCAACATAGGTTCATCTTGGCACAAACTTGAATCTCCCCCCAGTGGTGGATCACCGGTTGTCTCAGCCGGCCAACTTTTTTTGACTTCCAACAGGTAAGACCGCCACCAAAAAACCTTGAATTTGAGGTTCGTGTAGTGATCAGGGTTACCGAGCAAGTACAAAGAAGCCATTGGACTCCCGATTTGTAGCTTAGATGTGAGCGAATTGACCATCTGCATGATCATAACCCTAGTATTTTCCCGTCCTTTACTGGAGCCTCCTAGACCAATTGTGTTTCGATTCAAGACCGCTCCAACAGTGTCAAAAATATGATACAACTTAAGTGTAGCCTTTGTCACGTAGTCGGATATATAGGCAACCACAGCTTTAATCGATGTCCCGGATAAGAGGCTAGTGACATCAGTATTGCATCTTAGACAGTAGGTTACATCCGGTGTTACACAATTTAGCATCGGTTCCATTTTTTTCATCCTGATGGCCCCGTCTTCTGGGTCGACCTCCGTTTTTAGAAAAACATCTCTAGGAAATCGTGATGCACAAGTTCCGTCTTTCCGCAAACAGCCCCGCACCTCTGTTTTCATTCGAGCACCCGGTTTTAGGGGCTTGGTTAAATCCGTTCCAGCTACTGGACGGCGGCAGGTGTGCACATTAGATCTGAGAATCAGGTCGTCCACAATTTCTTCGTACTCTATCCACCAATTCTCCAGTTTTGCACAATTTTCGCAGACTTCCTTTTGACAATCGGTGCAGAAGGGCGGTGGGGCATTTGGTAGTGTTTGCGTGGGGTCTTCATACCTCACTGGTGCCGGTGTACGAACTTCATCAAATATCACGTCATGTAATCCCTGCCGGGACTTGTTGTTGTAAGGGACCTTAGCTTTCACGTCAGCTAGGGTTCCCGTGAGAAATTCGCCGACATGGCAGGCCTCTAGGTACGCAATCATATCCTTTTGGAACTCGCTGTTAGGATCCAGCACTTTGTCCCGTATCTCCTGAGGTGATAATGCACCTTTTATCCAGATCAACATATGCATATGCAGCGTCAATCTTCCCTGTTGCTCAACTGTGCCATAATACGCGTCGGTCTCTCCGTACAGACCGGGATGGTCCGTACCTATTCCCAGTACATGTTTGATGAACGACTGAGACATGTAATGAAAAAATCTCGCCGCTGCGACAGGATTTTTCGAAATCAACCTAAGTCGCTCGTCTGAGCTTCGAGTTGCAGGCGAGAATTCTAACTTATTGTCAGCATAGTATAAGCACAGCGGATGGTTGTTGTCAACCGGTGAAAAAGTTATAAACCAAGTAGGTGCTCCTTTGAAAGAAATCAAAGCCCACACTTCGTTTCGCATATATTTTTTTGCAGTAAGAGACCCCTCTACTTTACCTCCGACATGTTCGAGGTCGTTCAGCAAGTCAAAGCACAACTGCTCGGCTTCCGTCTTTATCTTGATATGTTCACCTTTTTCTAGCCGGGTAGCCAAGTCCGACAGCACGGCGGTATCAATTTTCACCAATCGCTCAGCTACAGACTTGAAGTTACTGGTATTTGCCAACAAATGACTTCCAGATTTTCCGCCCTTAATTTGCGAGTCATTGAACGCTATCATGGGAAAATATAGGTCCGTCTGGAAGCGTTTATCGTGGTACATTAGCAATTGTCGTTTATGCCTACTCTCTGACATTCGTTTTTTATGTACAGGGTTCCCAATCCCGCCTTTACCATATGGGAACAGCCAGGGAAACATTTGTGGATATAACTGGACGTTATGAAACAAAGATTCGGGCTCCTCTGCCTGGCCAACTCCCATCACATCTCCTTTCCGTTTGAGATGATCCAGGGCTTTGGCTTTTAACGTTTTGATGTCTGCTCTTCCGTATTCTTCTCCCGTAATCCCCGCAACTGCAAAAGAGCAAGGTCCACTCGAAGTCCCTTGTTCCTCACAGGAGTCGTGTACACTCATGGCAGCTGCCAGGTTATTTGAGTCGTCCTCCTCTGTTTGTTTCCAGTCCACTCCACAAGGAATGCCAGCTTCAGGAAGATCCTGTAGGTTGGTTTGGGATATATTAAGATCCGCATAGTCACAATGATTCAATTTCAGCCAGTCCAAGGCATCTTTAACGCGTTGGCGTCTAACTAGCATCGGTGTTCTTAAATATAAGTCCTCTGTTGGCTGCGCAGACCCTAAGAAAATAAAGGCAAGAACCTCACTTATATCGTCCCGGGAAGGCGGTAAGATATTATAAACCTTGACGATAGGTGTGGCAAACATGATAGCATTAGCACTCATTTTCCCCCTACCAGAGGCCACCCTGACGACACAACGGTTGTGCCGCACCTTTGACACCAACATCTTTTCTGCAAAAGAAAGATCTTGAAGTTGCCAAGGCACTTTACCAATCCAAAGATCATTAGCGAGGCTGTATAGTGGTACGAGACCGGAGCGCATTCGCCCTTCACAATCTGCGCAGACGCTGTCACAATCCTCGTCCAATATGGGGCCTACAAGCTCTTCAATGGGATCATCTTCTTCTAATCGTTCTTTTCTAGTAACCCCAGGTCTACATAATATATTCCAATTGAGCTCCAGGTCACATCTCTTAGTCAGTTCCATTTTTGGTGTTAGTTGGCCACAGACAGCGCATCCTGCTTCTTCTAAGACGTTAGGATTGATGTCCTCACACATCCCGGTTATAATCTTGTGCCGTAATACTTTTGAGGGTGGCAGAGGAGGAAATATAGCATCACCGTCGTTTTTTTTCTTGCGTTTCTCAGCATTTCTGGCCCGAATCTTCTTACGTTTCAAAGTGAGTGCTGCGCTCAACTTGGTTCGCTTTATAGCTCCCATAATTTCTGTGCGTTCCTTAGCTCGAAAGCCAGCCTTTCGGTCACGCCAGCCTTTCAATCTTTCAGGTGTCTTATCGGGGACCAATTCGAAAATGGAAATATAACTCCCGCATTCATCCATTACGCAACTGTGGTCAGCTACGCGTTGCTGCAGTATTTGGGAAGAGACGTTCCCTGAGCACTTTACACTATGCATCCTACACACAGCCTTCAATTGAGGGTGGGTTAGCCCATCCACTAATATGCGGAGGGGCAGTTGTGCTGCAATTCTAGATGAATTGTTGATTTTTTTTTCAGACACTTTATTTGCAGCAACATGTTCAATGAAAATCAGTTTGTCAGTATCACGCAGAAATGTATTCTTGCCATAGAGAAATGGATTCAGTGTTGCACCTGGAAAGTTCTTTCTGCCATGGCCACCGCGCCTACATTTGTATTCGACACGACCGTCATATTTATTACTATACAGTTCCGAGAGGGTTGGATGAGCAAGTATCAAGAGACAAGCGGAGCAGATAGCCACCACTGAAGTCAGTTTCACCAGGTAATTACAGTACATGTTGCAAAGTGTCAGTTTAGCTGTGACGGAAGCGAGAGGATCGAGTTCCGGCACAAGGTGGCAAATCGAGAGAACTGGTGTAAGTTGTCGATTAACCGAAGAAACCGTAACTACAACAGGTACACTACTTATATACTACGAATCAAAGGCTGTGCATGGAGCATATTGCAGGTAAGTCATATGGCATAAACATAATAGGCATAGCATAATACAGCGTGGAGTACGGAGCAACAAAAATAAATATTTCCGTTACATACGCCCTCCAGATCGGCGTCTCGCGACGATCTCACTTCGCGTGGATCATCGAATCATTGTGCTCAAAATTCTGGGTTGAACTTGCGCAATTGTTCGCAGTGGGTTCGTCAACCGACTGCTCACATACAGCAAGGTCAGGATCATTTTCTTGATCATGCAAGACATCAATGCTCGAGGAAACCGGGAAAAATTCAGCCGGAATAGAGTCGGTTTCAAGGACCTCGGTGCTCTCGTTCAACGCATCAGGCGTGGGTGGTTCCACGAATTCAACACCGTGTGCAGCAATTCCAGGAGGTTTTCCCCTCTGCTTCGAGACTACCATAGTCAATTCAGGGCAGTTGCGGGCAAGATGGCCTTGCACTCCGCATTTGAAGCACAATCCCGCTGCAAGATATTGATTCCGCTTCTTTTCGGACATCCCACGCACACCGTTCAATGTTCCAGCAGATTTATTTTCTGCTTTCTTTCCAGAACTGAGTTGAATGGCAGTGGATGAGGCATTGCGTGGCTCGCGCCCTCCATTTCCAGGATTATCTGCATCGTCAGAATGTCCAGATTCATCCCCATGATTGGGTTCGGAATCCTGATCGTTATCGCTATGATTCAAGTTCAGGATAATTTCAGCGTGTTCAGCGCCAGCTGTCACTTCATCCCAAGAAGAGACTTCGGGATCAAGTTTGTCACGGTACATTTCCTGGCGGATATCAGCCCGAAGGCTACGCCAGAGCATAACAACTTTTTCCTGATTGTCTTCGAGACCGATCATATTGTAAATCTGCTCCCACTCGGAGATGTGCTCTGTGACAGATTTATCGTTCTGGACGCAATTGTTCAAACGAACACGCTGCTTCTCACGAAAGTTAATCGGAAAACAAAAATTGAAAAGACCCCAAAAGAAATCTTTCAACGTCCAGGTGCGTTCATCTTTCACGACCTTGCGGTCATAAAAATCTCGGGCTTTACCCGTCAAATAATAAGACAGATAAAAGATTCGCTGATCTCGTGGAACCCTTCCAACTTTAACAAAGTTGCAACCCTCTTGCACGAAACGATGGTACGCGCTGGTATTCGGCGAGCCATCATACTTCGTGGGAGGTATTGGTTTCACGAGCATCTTGGGATTCTTGGATCGGTGATGTTTGCTAGATCCCTTGCGCCGGCGTCGCGGAGACGGAGTTCGCGCCGATCCAGGACTGTCATCGTCTGATGAGCTGGAGTCCGAGGAGGAACTCGAGCTTGAAGGACGGTCTGACGGACCGGACGGGTGCGGGGTTTGATCTCCGTGATGCGGGGAATCGTCATCAACATCACGAAGGGCTCGTTCAATAAAGCTCCCGGCGACAACTCGGACCGGAGTCTTCGTACTGTGGGATTTATCGCGTGGTGCACTTCGACGGATGTTCTGCTCAATGTTGTTCACAGCTTGTTCAGCCTTGGTCAAGGTAGGTTTGACTTTTGGCTTAGGTTCAGTCTTTTCAGTCTGTTCCAAGATGCTGAGTTCTCTTTTCAGTTCAGCAATCCTTTCCTTCGTGTCCTGGCCAGGCACTGTTGGTTCAATCTTCGGAGAAGACATCTTGGAATCTTTCGGTTGCTTGGAAGATCGACGGGACGACGTCCTCGCAACTTCGGGTCTATCAAAAAATCCAGGAGGAGTTGTAAACTGCTACCTTTTGATCACCCGGTTGATCTCGGAGAAATTTGCCAGAGCATCGCGTTGAGCTTCAAGATCTCCATCCGTGAACTCAGTTGAGAAATCAATATTCCCCCAATTACGAGGATCAACGCCCTTCCCTTTCTTTCGGGAGGGACCTTCACCTACTGAAAGGGCAGGACTTTTAGGTGTGGAGTTCACAATCTTGGCATCAGGCGATGGTTCGGAAAAATTATCGATATCAATCAGTGACGATATATTCTCACGCCGGGCAAGTGGAGCTTGTTCCCGCTCAGTCGCAACATCCAACGCCTCTTGCGCCATAGACTGATAACGGCGAGCAACAGCCAGAAGCTCAGTTGCATTCATCTCACGTAGAGCCTGGGACAACGTCGACATTGAATTCTGTGAATTATTTACAGGGGAGCGCGCACGGTGATCGTTCGCCGTCGCGGAATGATCATCAGACCTTGGAGCATGATGGTTATCAAGTAAACCCCAATCGACGTCAGGATTCAACGCGGGCACAGAGGGCTCGTCAGGGACATTCCCTGAGGAGACAACTGCACTGGGCGAACCCGAGTGAGATATACCGCCCTCCTTGCGGAGAGTGGGTCTGTGCGAAACCACCTCGCTGTACAACAGCTCGGGGGAGACGCTGCGTGATTTAGGCACAGCCGCGGATGCACGATCCGTTCCAGAAGTCCCAGACGTGGGAGAGACAGCCCTTGGAGACCAGAAGCTCGGCGGAGGTGACGCTTGACCAGCGCGGACAGCAGAGCGGAGGGAATACGCGGGACGACCAGTCTGAGACATGTGTTCTTCGGTTGCACGTCAAAAGCAGAATCGGCGAAGTCGGTGGATATCGGGACCAACGGTAGCCTAGATAGAGCGTTGACAGAGCTTGGTTCAGTTCAAAATATGTGACGGAAGCGAGAGGATCGAGTTCCGGCACAAGGTGGCAAATCGAGAGAACTGGTGTAAGTTGTCGATTAACCGAAGAAACCGTAACTACAACAGGTACACTACTTATATACTACGAATCAAAGGCTGTGCATGGAGCATATTGCAGGTAAGTCATATGGCATAAACATAATAGGCATAGCATAATACAGCGTGGAGTACGGAGCAACAAAAATAAATATTTCCGTTACATTAGCCTTCACTTCAAAGCGGTTGATTTTTGCCAAACTGCAAAGTTTGGCGCTCCAATCATGTTTTCTTGTCAGAAATCGCCTAAACTGATGCACCAGTCTCTTCATTCGATAAGAAAAAATCTGGCTTAAATCCGAGCAGTATACAGACATCAATGACCATTGCAGGTTGATCCAAACAGCATACAAGTAGGATCGTAGCCACGCATCAGCATGATTTGCGCGAAATCCATAATTGAGGAGTGCAGACGCGCCCAAATTTCTCATCGGCCCCAAGGCAATCGCCGGACATCGTCCAGCTGGGAAACACTGCCCCTTTTCTGCTTGCAAGTCCAATGTAGCGGTGCTCCCCACACCTGGAGAATGAGAGATCCAAGCGAGCCATAGCAGGGCCCAGCAGTACAGTGATAGCTTTAGCAAGTGCATGGAAGTAGTGCTGGCAAGGTTCGGTTCGGTTCAGGTTCGGGGAGCTTTTCCCCGAACGCTGAACCTGAACCTGCGTTCGGTTCAGGTTTGGCGTTCGAACGCGTTCGAACTTTTTGAACCTCGGAGCATTTCCCACGCCCAAACTACCTCTGCGCAGTCCCCTCAGAAATTGGGAAGGTTATTTTACCATCTAAACTTTACGCCAAAGCATGCCAAGACACGTTGAAGTACACCTAGAAATATATCTGAGCAAACTCGAGCTGAACAAAGTTTGATCAGATCACGTGAGTGACTATCCTCTCGCAACCTACAGCGTGAAAACATCAAGAAACCCACTTAGAATTGGTCATGAGCGAATGGTATGGATGATTGAAAGTAGAGATGGCAATACCTTTGTTAAACCCCAAAAAATATGACTCGATTGTGTTTAAATAGGCTATTTTCGGCCATTTGCGGTTCGGCGTTCGAACGCGTTCGGGAAAAATCTCTGGAGCCCGAACCTTGAACCTGAACCCCCCGTTCGGTTCAGGTTCGGTTCAGGTTCGGACCGATTTCCGAACCGGACCCTGCCAGCACTACATGGAAGTCGGGAAAGAGAGTAATTAATCGGTTGGGAGGCAGACACACGTGATCTCGGATGCATTGGTAACCATGTATCGGCAAAAGCGTGCCGAGACCGTAATCGCTTAAATGCATAGTACCTAAATAGGGGTCTTTCCTTTATTCTTTGTCTCATGGCACCCTTCCTGGACAATCTTGTGTATCCCACTGGCTTCGAACTTGGTACGGAGTGGCCTATCGGTTCCGGCAATCTCCAGAGACACTATGTGGACCCAACCACCGGAGAACCAATCCGGGTGCTGGTGGTGGGGAGAGTAGGGGAGGTCTTTAATATGGGTCATCCCGAAGACAAGGTCAGTCCATAATTAATAGCTTGAATGAATTTATCAAAGGCTCAACAGATATTGGTGCTGGCTAGTCCAGTTGACGAGATGCCCCGTTCCAAAAACCACCACAACAAAGAGGCCGAGTTCCTCGCTAAGATTGCAAATGAGGAGCTTCAGAATAATTCTAGAGTAAGCATGAGTTGGAAACAGAATCAGAATTCTAACCAACTCCTAAATTATTATCGAAACCCAGTTTTGGACGTCAGGTTCATCTGCGAATAAGAACAGTGTGATATTTGTTCGACTTGACGAGCATACGAGAATGGTACCCTTCTGTTTTTATATAGCTCGTCATGGCTTTGATCACAAATGCAGGATTCAATTGACGTGAACACCAGAGAGATTGAGAGTAACTGCATCGAAATTGCTCAGGAAGCCCCTTTGAATGAGTCCGGGGCTAGCACTATTGAGAAGGACGCTCTCGTTATATGTCTGGTAGACGTCTTCCGCGTAGACTTCCCTATCGCAGAAGGCAGTCAGCTGTATCGCAGGGTAAGTCGAATTTTACTTCCAAGTTCGTTGAGCTTGACTTTGTTTAGATGTATGGAGTTCAAGCCGCCCACGTAGCCAGGGCCATTCGAACTAATTAGTATTGGGTGGTCTTCGAGCACCAAGAACCGAACTTCCCGCTCACGTTACTTTTGTATGCTAAGATTTGTCGCTAAAATTTATATTTATCCTTTTGAGGCGAATAGGTAGCCAAGGAAGGAGTAGCAATACCGAAATGTGAACTGATCCCACTATCAAGTCAATGTTGTCATCCTGGCATGCAACCTGAACTTCGCGTCCGACAAATCTTTCTATCAAGATGGTATCGCACTCCCACCTCACAACGTCAGTTGACTGGCCTCGCCCATGTAAAATTTTGCTGACGTCCAATTCTACTCCAAGCCTGTTGATAAATCAACGGAATCGAGGTCGCTATCCAGATGTCCATTAAATTCGGTAAGACATATCCAACACCTTTGCGCTGGCCCTCGTCACCCGCTTCCCTGTGTCCACCACCATGGCATCAAAACACTCCAACTCTACGTCCTCTTCTATGTCGTCTTCTTCAATTTCAGTTTCCAAACGCGTCCGGAAGCGATGCTTGACACTTTTCTTGATTTTTTCGAGCTTCGCTTTTGTTGTGGCCTTGCGGGGCCGACCACGTTGCCCGGTCTTTTCCTTAGCATCCGGTGAATTTCAAAAAAAATAGTTGCGGGAGAGTAAAAGAAGAGCTACCTTGCGAGGCCGACCAGGCCGTAGGTTTTCCATCGCTCGGGCAGGATCTATCTTGTTTAAAATGACCTCCCGGAAAGATGCTACACCAATGGTGGTAACATAACCAGCGTTCGAAACATCAGTGAAAGGAATTTGCTGAGCTCGAGGTCAATGATTAATCCAATTTTGATAGAACAATTGTTACGTGTGCAGAACAGTTCCACGATGCAGGCGGTTGAGCCCTGATGATGTGGAATTTCTTCTTGCCAGTATGCAGAACTTTGACTATCTTGTATGCCGTCGTTATAGGAGTCCATGCCTTCAAGTACGTTTCGCCTACCGCAACAAGGTGTTAGTCAGAGCATTGTATAAGTTTACGCCTTACCGATTATATGAGTCTCGTCGAATAGGCCATCGGCCTGGTAAGCGTTGTACAAATCTCGCGGAACCTTCACCTCTTCGCGATGGAAGACATCATCGAAAGATCCAAGGAAATTGGTGTTCGATTTATAGTTGAAATCGAATGGGTTAGTAGAATTAACGCGACCACCGCAACGTTTCTTGAATTCCGGAGAGACCCAGTGTAGCATGAACCGAGGCATGAAAGCGCGAAATGCCTGGTAATAGGCCTCGTTGCGACAGATCACTGACGGTGGAGTGTCGACATGGATGCGGAGTAAATATAATATATTGTTCGCGAGGTGTGCTCCCACCCCGGCAGCTGGACCCAAAGGGTGGCACAAAGTAAGGCTGGCTAAGATTATGAGTACATTCCATTATAATTTAATGTAATGCTAAAATTACGATTAAATACAGCATGAGGATAATATTAGGCTCTAATATTATCGACCATTCAATTACAATATGTTACGATTACATTACAATATGGGGTACCGTACTCAAATGTAATGTTAATTATATGCATATGGTCTGGGTGCACAAAGACCTCTGTTTTGCAGACTATAGAGGGCTTAGTATGATATAGAGGGCCTAAATTGATACCCCCACTATTTCCTCGACTCATATGAACCAGTGTCTGGTGGTTCACAAACAGAATAGTTTGTGCTATGGAGACCGAGAATGTCTGAAAACGTATTGTATAGCTTTTTAGGCGCTTCGAGATGTTCTAGGCCTTCGCACCGTGCAAAACTTAGATACAACCAGGATAATTCACAAACAATAGTTTGTGCTTATGGGTACTGAGACTGTTACCAGATGGGTCTTAATGTGCTCAATAGTCTCGTATGTTAGACTTTGGAGAGCCACAGTCAGGGCCCATCGAGGCACATTACAATTCTCGCAGAGAGGGAATCCTGCTCAAGAACTGCAAGAGCGATTCCAGTTCAACCGGGTTGTCTAGCTTGTAGCTGCGGAGGTCAAAGGCATTCTTTGGAGGATGAAAGCCTACTCTAGTATGGCTCATCAAGAATGCGTCTCATTTATTTTGTGTGGGGCTTGTATTCAGCCTCATGAACGAGTTAAGAAATTCAACTTAGAACTTACTTATATACAAACCGAATGGCGAATGGAGCTATGAGGTCGTAGGCCCTAGGATTCGAGTCTGCCAATAAAATCTTCAACGGCCCCAGAGAAGCCGTTCAGATTGCCGAGTTCCATCAAAAATTTCTGTTTGTGACCCGCTGCTCGCCG
The DNA here is from genome assembly GCA_029289565.1 of Mycena galericulata. Lineage (NCBI taxonomy): Eukaryota > Fungi > Basidiomycota > Agaricomycetes > Agaricales > Mycenaceae > Mycena > Mycena galericulata. The sequence continues at coordinate 633,881 of JARKIA010000062.1, read as the reverse complement.
GCCTACCACCTTCATGTAGTTGCACAAAAATTGAACGCGGATGATCATGTGATCTGGTTCAATTCACCTTGATGTTGCGGAATCAAGATATATGAACTAAATGTGGCTTTCCGACTCATGGAGTCTACTTAAAGTGCTAGTACACAGATGTTTTTTTTTTCTTGGTGTTTGGTGCCTGTAAGACTTGGTATAGTCACCTCTGTGAAGATTATGGCTTCCAGTGAAATGTGATAGGATTCAGGCAGAGTTCAAGACGTTCGGGGAGCGTTCCCGACACCCAGATAGACCGTAAACTTTTGTGGAGGAAAAAATCAGATTAAATACAATTAAATATGGTTAAATTACGATTACATTACATTATCATAACCCTTACGATTAAATATGCGCCTCAACCCTAATATTATATTACGATTACAGTACATTACGGCCTGGAGGTGTATTTAATCATAATGGTCCAGCCTTAGCACAAAGCGTTGAGCATCGTTCCCGGGACTTTACCCTCGGCTGTGCGGTTAGTACTGCTAGCCTTCGCGAGAACTAGGTTCCGCCAATTGTCCATGTGAATGAGCGCTTCCTCTGGCTCCTTGACCCAATCTGGACCGCTGGGAAAGTGAGACCACAGTCGAGTTTTCCACATCTGTCAGAATGAAGCATCAATTACATTGGGCAGCCGTGGAAGCATCATAACACACCTCCGACCCGACGTCCAAGTCCGGTGAGTCAAATATGCGCGTCGAACTGATAACATGGAGCCTGGCCATTCTGCTAAAATCCGAGATAATGATCGCCATTTTTTCCATTTTTATTGCGGCCAAAACATTGATAGTTCGTGGAGAAGTTGAGGAGCCGGGAGTGATGAACCGAGCAGGAAGAGGAAAGGATCGGAGGCGCCGCGCTTTCGCAGCATTTTCGTTGGGCCCTGGCTGACAAGTCTGGATAATTTCTTCGAGATCCGCCACCGAGACAAGGCGTGCATTTCCTTCAAGGTGAAAATGAACCACTAGGATATGCTTTACGAAAATTGTTTCAATTCCAAGTCTCGAGATCAACACGGAAAGGGCAACGCACCTCGCCAACAGTAAAAGCCAATGATTTCCCTCTAAATGTAACGTGAACAGGCCCAGGTCTGTGTTCGCGATCAATCAAGTATTTCCATGCACAGCCCTTCTTTGACGCGCGAAGAGCGTCAAATTCGTTGATAGGATAGTCTCTCTCCGGTTGTGCGAAGAATCCGGCAGGTAAGTCTGTGTTATCTACAGACAGAGTTTCCCATGGTTTAGACTTGGTTCCTTCCGCAAAAGTACGCGGAAATAATTGCAATCGGCCTATGGCACGTGTTGACCCAGTCAAGTGTAAGCAGGGGTGTATTCACGTACCAGAAGGTGACTGTCCATGTTTTGTGATGAAAGCACGCTGGTACTTCTCATAATCGTGCGCAAAGAGTGGTATGACTTGAGCTTCGGGCATAGATGCGAGGAGAAAGTCGCAAGGATGGAGATCAACCAACACGAGTCAGGTGATGATCAGTCACGTTTTTTGATCGGCACTCGGCATTATTTATCGCCGTTGACGACTCCGCTGGTGGTCTTAGTGAGTCTTAGATTCGGATTAGAGGGAATGAATTACAACATGCAAGATATAAGTATTATTATGTGGATTGAGTGAATTACCCTTGACCTAGGTTATAGAACATTCAGCCGGTTCAGCGGCGCTGAATGCTGGACAGACTGAGCCAGGGCATCAACCCATCCCGGAAAATACAGTTACGCCCGCACCATCAGGGATTTCAGATTACCCCTTTAGGGTGTGAACGATTAGTTTACGATGGTATTGCTACTCACAGGCACGTTTGCTATGCTCGTCAGTGTATTACGCACGGTTTGATGACAGCACTGGACCAGATTCCCACGATAAAAACGAATTATATATGAGAAGTAAGCAATGCTGTCATTCAATCAATGTTTAAAAGCAACAGATAACAGTACATTGTGTCCATTAAAATTATCAAACCTGCTGGCTTGTCTTCAGGTTATTTTCCCGACCTCGATTAGAGAATCAGTCCATCTTGTTTGTATATATTTTTAAAGCTGTCCGCTAGATGCGGACAGCCACACACTCCTCTCTCATCACGCCAATGAGTCGACTCAGTGAAACTCCTCTATTCAAGCAAAACTCCTGGCGGACACAGGCACTTACTACAGGCTCTTGGAGAGAATTGGAACCTCTTGCTCTTGGTGATCCCTACGCACCATTCTTAACAGCATTGAAAGGACTGGATGTCGATGGTTTTCCAAGTGCATCTACCTACAATATCGATAGCCAAGATTTCCATTCAGCTTTAGGCCTTGGGGCCGACAATGGGATAATGAGTCCAACATACAATACTGGCCGAGCTCAAGCTTGGGCTTGTTTGCTTTACTTCGAAGTCCTTGACCTCCTGTTGGCATGGGCGGGAGCTCCTTCGATGCAGGCCGAAAGGCCATTCAGCAATCCCAGTCTGATGCAGCCTAGACAGGGAATTAAGGTTGCTGTAATGTTTTATTTCATTGTTCTTGACGCTCAATGCGCTTTCCTCAGATCATTAAACCTTCGCTGCAATGGCGGGAGAACTTGGATTCGCTCATAAAGCAGATTTCAAAAACAGATGACATCAATTCTACTCAACCATTGTCCCAAATTATTGGCCCCAAATCCACGGATAGGCATCATTTACCCACTTTCATTTCCGCGACCCAAATCGAGTCTCTGCGACCAGTTCTTGATTATACCGAGATTCAAGCAAAGACCCTCAAAACCAAGACTTTCAAGAATCTACAGGCCATGGCAGCGGGGTTACTTTGGGTGCTCGAGGTAATATGTTCGCCTTTTCCATGTCGTTTCACGCTGAAAGTGGCACATAGTTTGGTGCTGAACATGTGCCAGGAGTGAATGCCGGTAATATACGTGCGCTGAATCCTCTTCTCTCTGTTCACCAACGCTACAAGAAGTACGCAGATATTTTTATTTTTAATTCTATTTCACGTCCTTGTTAACGCCGTTCACTTCTAGCATTACGGGAGAGAAGGAGAAACAACTAAAAGGGACTAGCATAGAGCACTTGCTCCGCCCGCTATCATATGCACTGAATATCAGTCCCATCCTTGCATTTTGCGACGTGGATCTCCAATCCGTTCATGTGGATGTATTGGTCCAGCAAGAGGCACGTATAGAGAGCCTCTTTCAACGACCACGGTACTTATTATCTTCAGATTCGCTCATTATTATCGCCTGGTGCGAAATCTTCTGGACTATTATACATGGAGGACTGTATGCACACTCTCATACGCACAATCTGCACGGAAGGTTTTTCTGCGGAACGTGTCGTCACCCAACATCTTCAATCCCTTGTCAAGGATTTACCAACGTCGGATCCGGGCGACACTGCTATTTTCAAAGGTGGGAACTCCATTTACATGTCCTTTTAGCACCATCTAATGAATTCACAGAGGTTCTCGAGAGTTATAAATTGCAGCTGTCCTCTAGCGAACGACCTAGCGGAAGTAGTAATGCGTTCACGAGCCGAGGGCTCTTCCAGGCTAGAGGGTACGAAACCCGATATCCTTCTTTGCCCTTCGCTATCTCTTCCAACATCGGAATGGGTCCAATCGCTAGAGGTCTTTCCCAGCCACCTACTAACTCGGTGCGTGGCACAAGTATTTCAGGGATCAGAGTCTCGGGTACGTCACTTAAATTAATTCAAACATTTCAAGCTTGTAACTGCTCACATACAGACCGAAATCGACCTGCATCTACTATGGAAATCGATGACCTCGTGGAAGGAACGACGGGTGACGCATTACAAAGACCCCCAGTAACATCGAGTCCTTCTTCAAGCTCTTTGACTATGCCCCCCACGTCGACCAGCCAAGATTCTTCTTCTGACCAAGAGAAGATTTCGGCTGAGGTACGTATTGATACAACATCACGTCATGCGGGGTCCAATCTTTTGGACGCAAATTTGCGAGACACAGTGCGCGGTGATAAGCTGATACACCTTCCCGAAAATGGTAAGTTTTCAGGTTCAGATAGAAGACGGATAACGGAGAAATAAATTAGATCCAGGCTCTAAGGAAGGTAGTTCAGGCGTGGATGAAACATTGGATAGTCCAGCCGCTATCCCGCGGAGAAGCACACGACTAGTCAACCCAACACCGATTGCAGGTCCAGGCTCCGCATCATCTGTACCACGTGCGACTGTTTCAATCAAACGGAAGAGAACGACAAGAACGATTTCCGCTGCTAAGAAATCCAAAGCAAATACTCCCCCTGCGGATAGCGCAGGACAAGAGGAAGACGAGGTATGTTTAATCCTTTTCTGTATTTCCCTGCTAAGTGACCGAAGACCACGGACAAGGCCGAAGTGACAGACAGCGATGAAGACGAACCTCTTCTTGGCCTCGATGTGAGTAAAAGCTACATCATGCTCAAAATTTATTAAGATCGTCCCACCAGTCGGAGTGGATCGATCCTGATCCTCTTAAAATGAAGGAACGCTGGTGGATTAACGATTTGAGAGAGGTACCGTTTCCGAGTCAGGTATGTAGCTCCACAGAACGTGATGAAACAAATTTGGAAACTGAATCATAACTCTTAGCGCTCATCTGCACCGAAGTGCATCAATTTATTTCTGCCAAATGGGACGACCATGCGCAGCTTTCATTATCTCGGCCAAGCAGTTTCAGTAAGCGAACCTCGCCTCAATTTACACATGCATTAAAGACTTCTAGGAACATTCTGAATATCCCCTCATTCAGGATGTGTGCACCTCTATGGAAACAGTCCGTCTCCGTTGTAGCACCGCCGGATCCCAATTCACTGCCCATGGAGCGACCACTACAATCCGACCGCTAACGAGTGTCGATCCATACCTGCGTTGGTTGACTTTGTCACAGTGGTCATCGATGACTGAAGTCGAGCGCGTCGAACTTTGGGCTACTGGAGTTGACCTATATATCTACGGAATGCTCTCGATCCCCCGAGTTGATGACATTCGGAAAGATCTCACGAAATATCATCGTCTGGACGCACCGCTTGAAGTACAAGGTGCGTAAATTGAATTCTTATCCGATACTATCCCTTACATTTTGAATCAGTCGCAAGTCTTCGTATTCCGCCCGGTGGGGAAGATAAAAATGCGAACGTAGACTACACGCACTCCATCAGACGAACAACCCTGCGGACCATGCTAGAACATGCAGACAACCCGGACGGCCTTGTACTGAATGCTCTCAAACTTCCAAGCGGCCACCACATCCATACAAATCCACTTCTCGGAAGGCATGTCTTATCAAAATTGTTTTGTTGCGAGGTCTTTGACAACTCGCAGTGGTTTGGATCTCGAGGTCGTGGCTTATCGACAAACAAATGGTCTCCCAGGGTTTCCACATAAATTTCCTCCATATGCGGAGACGCACTGGGAGCTTCTTGGATTGGCTCATAGCATGACATTCTTCCACCTCGACGTGGCTGCCACACGCGTATACGTTGCAGGTCCCGGTGAGAAATTCTGGATACGGGGACGCCCTCCATACCAAGAAGAACCCGGCGAAGAGGTGATCGACTCACGAGCGGAGGACATAGAAGATAGCTTCGCATTCGCAAATTGGGATCCTGACAAGGCGGACCTAAAAAGCTGTGAGCTTGAAGGAGTGGTTCTACCTGCTGGCACTGGCACACTGTATGTGACGGATTTATAGTCTCGGATGATTGTCTGACAGCCAAAAAGTTTAATGCAGCCAGGACGCAAACACATGGTCATTGGGACAGACACTCATGGCGAAGACCAGTTCGTCTTGAACCGCACCGCAACTTGGACCATGGGTGGGCATTTTGTGTGTGCATCATCTATTCGCCAATCCCAATGCGTTCTACTACATATGGTGATGATGGAAAACATTCTGACGAACGCAGACCATGTCGGCATGTGGCAAATCATGGTTCGTATCTGCGCATTTTGGCTCAACATTTCGTCCGGTACGTTTATTGTTTAGAAGACAAATAATTCCTAACACATATTCTAGCGGGACCCAAGGAAGACCTAGAGAATTTAGCGGTGTATTACCCAAACTTGACTCCACCCGATGCGCAAGGGTGGATGGATATCATTCACCTCTCTTGCATGATTGTTTTATACCCAGCTCTCGATCACCGTGCATACCTCCACACAAATTCTATCCCTCCTGAATCAGTGGAGGCAGATGCTGTACGCAGCATGTATCGGAAATGGCGGAAATGGTTGGCAACGACTTACAAATGCTCCCAGAATGGTTGCTCCGTCGACTGGGAAAAGGGTGTATTTTCGGTGAGTTCAGAGATTTTAACGTTGTCAATATTTATCTAAACCCCAAAAAATAGTGCACACTCGTTCATTTGGCAGTTACCCTCGTGAATCTACATCAACGCCAGAGCCAAAAATTCCCCGAGAAATTCACCCTATTTAGCAACAGCGAATTCGTGTCCAAAATCGAAGAAGCTCTACGAGATTACAGCCCTGGGACCTTACAGCTGTTTCATCGTGAACGTGTGGTGTGTAGTCCTAATACCTCATTCTTTGTATTTTCAGGAGATGAGTTCACCGTTGAATGTCGTAGTTAGTTCGCATGCTTCCTGAATGGCAATCAATCATACAATTATTTCGAGAGTATGAGGAACTGAGAACTCACCCTTATATGAGCAGCATACATGTAAAAGCCGACCCTGACCGAAACCGAGTTGTCACACAAGGAAGAGGCACCTCCAAAACACACCAAGTGCCGGTCACAAAATCACGAAGATACCGGATAGCGAACTGTGGCCGAGATTGTAGGATGAGGGGTTGGTACTTTGTCGCCCACGGATTCAGAAACGTCGGATGGGCGAATCACGAGTGGCGCGATAAGGTCAACCCCGTGTGAAAGCACCCTGAAATGCGAGTCCGAGGCACGGGGCTATCTCACGTATTTTACTGCCCGGACCACAGCCCGGGAACCCTATGCCCTCCGCCCATGCACCACAACAATCTGCGAACCATGCCCTCTCCCCCCTGAACCATATGGCTCAGGGATATAAAAGGTCCAGAGCACCGGCACGTCCCAGAGAGTCGCCAGTGGAGGAGTGAGAGGATGCCAAGACTGTTGTTCGGATGTAGAGTCCACCGATATATATCGCTTATTTTGGAGAGTCACGCTCTGGAAATGCAGATAACGCCGATAGCTTTCCAAAAGGCAGGGTTCTGTGAAGCAATTGTGCGTAGACATTGAGGAAATATTCGTGGCAGAAACGTCGATGAGTCTGGACCTGTCTCACTGATCTGACAGTGATCAGGTGAAAACGCGAGCGTGAGAGAACGTGTTGTTTGGCTGTGACGTCCGAAGTAATTAAACTGCGCCTACTTAGTACTGGAAATTCACCTGCTCTCCGCATATATAAACGCTGACTACAGGAACCTCCTATGGATAAACCAAGTCCGGGATTTCATAGGTGGACGGAATGTGTCTCCTCATATTTTTTCCAACAACTTTATGCATTTCCAAAGCTTCAATGGAGAATACCTGAATGGCCATTAGACATGCCGCAATGAGACGATGTTCAATTACCTTGTCATGTTTCCCTGGTTTACTTACATCACAGTGAAATACCGCCCGAACAAGTACCGTCGTTTCGGGGATAAATTCATCAGTCCACTCTTTCGTACCCCCAGGAGAAAATGTGAAGTTGAAGGACGTTCCCGGTGTTATATGAATTACCGGACTCCCGGTAGCCAAGTCTATCCACGACATACGGGCCTGTTGTAGATTAGTAGGGCATTCTTTATTTATTTATTTCGGGTTCGACAAACCTTCAGTCCAGATTCAGTCTTGACTTGTCCATTTTCTATAGCGTGGAGCGCACATTCTTGATCCCCAAATATGTCTCTAAAGTAATCCGGGTTCCATCCGAGAGCAGACCAGTCTGGGCATTTCAGGAGAAGTTGAACATTATCCTCAATTGCCCAAGAGGTTGGGAGCTCTTTCAACGAAGTAACCAGATCTCCCAGCAACCATGCATGGAATTCACCGGCACCTACTATACACTCGAGCCTCCCCGATGCACTGGGATTCAGGAGGTCAATGTTTAACAAAACAGAGATGCGAATACTCACCCGTAATGGATCAATGCATCATACTTGTTGACAAGAACATCTAGAAGTTCGTCCGCTCGTATATTGTACAACGAAGTCATGGGTGGGGTAGGCGTAATGGAAGCGAGTGAGTTCCTTAAGTAGATGTAAGTTGTAAGTTAGGAGTCAGATGTTATTCTCCTGTTTCACATGTACAGTAGTGTGCACTCTCCTATTGAAACTGCCGCATGAACGTACTAGAGACCAATTCCCGGAATGAAAACCTGGGTCTTCCGATATGCCATATGCCAAAAGCAGAAGGTTGTGGACCAAAATTTTGTTGAACAGAACAGAGAGGACGACAGAAACACACATAGAATGAATTTGTACGCTAGGCTCATACGTATGGAGGACTCAGGGACACATGATGTAGAGAGATCGAGGATCGTCCACGTTACAACGGGAACGTCTACGGTATTCTGTAAGTGCACGCAGTGGATTCGAGGAATTCGACGGCAAAGTGCCAAGAGCTGTGAGGCGCATGAAGAAGGGGGGTGTGTAGGGGCACGAGTAACATACGAGGCCCGCGCAGGATTTAAAGAAAGTCACAGAGTGCGCACGCGGAACGATCACCTTGCTGAAATTGGTCTCAAACTTTACAACATTAAAGATTATAAATAAATAAATTGGGTATAAAGTGACAGCACACTATATGGATTTATACATCTTCCTTGTCATATCCACCCTCTTCCATTTCTCCAGCAGAGCCATCATCGTCGTCTGTCGGGGTCGCTATAACTACCACGAAGCGAATATTGAAGTTGACATTCGTCTTGAATTGGGACACTGTGTAGGCAATGGCCACACAGGACTCGTTTGGGACCTCCGACTGGTTACCTTCAAACCTGGGAAGAATATTTTCCAGGTCGTCGATGTTGTTGGTGAAATCCAAAACGACGTTGCGACCATCATAAATCGGAACTAGGCAAAATTCAATTAAAGTGTAGCACAATCAAGAACGAATGACGTACTCTCGTCCTCCCAGTGCAGCGCATCATCGGATGCATACGTACGTGTGGTAGATGTCCTTGTTGCAGAACTTGGGACACCCTGGCTGAATTTAGCCCGAACAGGAACTAAAACATAGTCAGAATAGATCGAAGTATCACGATGTAGACACACCTGGCTTTTCCTTCGAAAATGATCGAGTTCCGAAAGTGATAGCATCGCAAGGAATTTGCGCATCCAAGGAATCGACGTGAAATGCCATGCAGACGAAAGCCACAAGCCGTTCAAAATCTTGGGCATGTAGGATGCAGGTAAGGAATTTCGACCATCGCGACTTGGCGGCTGGAGTAGTGACGGTAGAAGGCTCAAGTAGAGCAGACTTGATAGCCATCCCAACGGAGATGCAAACAGCAGTCTTACGATCAACGGAGAGTGTCCAACTGAAAATAAAGTGAGACGATGGTAAGATTCGGAATAATCACAGACCGTTTCTCTTCCCTGTAAACTTGGGAAATTGCTTGTACTCCCAAAGCGGTACGACGAGAGGGATTGATATAATGAAGGCGCTGCACAAAATTTACACACGCCCACAAAGAACTGTTGGCACATTAGGAGCGAAAGTAGGTCAACAGGTAACTCACTTGATGTCAATTTCGGGACAATGTTCCGCCCATTTACTCAGCAAAAAATTCCCGGGACCTGGGAGTGGAACTCCAAGTCCTGAATATACCAGTGCTAGCAACAACAAATGAGAAAAAAAAAAATGCGGTTAACATGATGTATAAAATCTCACAATAGCGGCGGCAAACTGAGGTAGACAGTGAAGAGCAAGGGGTCTTGCAAGGTTTTGTCAAAGACTTTGCACTTGTCAGGGATTTTTCTAGATAGGGCAAATCAGTTGATACGAGTATAATACTTGCGGGGAAAAGAAACATACTTGACAGTCTTAATATTCTCCATGTGCAAAACAGCGGCAGTCTTGGATTTCTTCTTAGGGGAGGGACTAGAAGAGATGGCCGCAAAAGCTGCCACGACGCTAGCAGGGACTTCAGTATCATTATCGGAGTGGGCGTCTCTGCGACACGGTTAGTGATTACATTATCAGGCAAAGCTTGAACGTACCGCATCCGTTTCGAACCTGAAGACGAACCCTTATCAGCGCCAGCCTTCCCTTTCCTCTTTTGGGTAGAAGAGTGCGACACGGCTTTGAAAGCAGCCGCTACATCCTTAGGAGCAACGGTGTGCTCGCCGGAAACGGAGGCTCTGTAGACAAAGGTAAACCATCCGCTGTACCCATAAATCTCGGTACTTACTTAGAGCTTGATATAGGATCAACCGCTTTGGCTTTGCTACAGATGGAATGAAATGAGAAAACAACTCTCGCCAATGGTGGACATGCCTTACCCTTTTACATTGACCGCTTTATCTTGATTTGCATCCGATGATTTTCTTGCATTAGAAGACATGTTTGCACGTGTCCGACGACCCGCAGGCTTGGGTGGTGGAGAGCCTTCCGCATCGGACCTAAAAAAATACTTAGTAAGCGTCAGATATTATTCACTGGGGACCTTACAGATCATGGACCCTTAATCGGAAGGATTCAGCCACTGATCACAGAGAAATAGCAGAACATACGTAGCAGCGGTCTCAAACTCTGGCTCCCGGAATCCAACGCGCCTGAACAAAACGTATCAGATGTGGTAATAGGTGACAAATTAAAGTATAACCTGGCGTTAGAGGGGCGTGTCTCCTGCTCCTTCCTATAATAACAGATATGGGAGTAGAATAGAACGATAATGAAAGAACTGACGAAATGGACGGAAGCGCAACACCTTGCTGATATTCCAGAAATGCACTGTTGAAAAATTAGTGAGACGTCGAAAAGACCAAGACGCACTTACGCAAAAAGAGCAGGGTCAATACTCGAGGGGTCTATACGGGAGGCTTGTTTCGACCCAGAAGACTGAAGAGTCAACTGGGTTTGTTGCATAGTGTCACCGGGGGCCTTTTCAACTGCCGGAGTTTTAACACCTTTGAAAATTCGAGACCTGCATCACAACGAATCAGTAATGTATCAGTCAATGAATATATAACATACAAAGAATGACCCATGGTATCGAGGCGCTTCTTACTGGGCATGGTATCACTGAACAGAATATAAGATTTGTCAACTCTGCGAAGACAACGCATCATATAACGTACCTAGTCTGGTCCGATCGTTCAGAGGGACTACCTGTCGCCTTAGCGGCACGACTACGGGTCAACAGAGGAGGGGTAGAGCCGCGCCTGGTACATAATGAATTTCGGATAAGTCATGTCCTGGAAATTAAAACATACTCTTTGTTGTTACGGGGAGTGGAAGGAGCATCAAGAGTTTCGGGACGACGTTCTGGGCTGGGAGATCTGGACCAAGGAATCAATTTCCTATTGCAATCAGCTAGAAAGAGAAGGAGTGTAGATGACATACTCGGCGTCGACTTCGTGGTCATCTATAAAAGATGATTCATACTCATCCTCGTCCTCTTCATCTTGCGAGGCCTCCTCAGCTTCATCGTCGACAATTTTCACCTGACTAAAACGAGAATTAGCAACAAAATAGGAGTCAGAAGCAGGGTATAGGACGCACGGTTTAGGAGGTTTGGATCCTGTGGACATGTGAGGTACACCAAGGCGAGATCGACGTTTGGGCAGAGGCTTAGTAGGCAATTTCGAGGTAGAGGAAGACATAACTTGGAAGCGACACACTCAGTGGGGTTCAATTTATACTAAAAAAAAAAAAAAAAAAGGAGGTGAGGCACAGGATTCCAACCAATTGCCAAGGATACTAATGAGGGCAGGTGACGTTGGAGATAGGCACCGATCTAGGAGACATATGAGTCAGGGTGCTGCGCATCAAACAAATAGTATGTACAACACTCGTACCGCGGAAATTCTTTAAAGATATCAGCATAGTCTATACCCAAAACATAAGACGGTCTTCACATCTAGGACTTAAAGCTGTAGGACTTAAAGCTGTAGAAGAGCTGGCAGACTGCAAAGATACGGTTCGCAACAGCAAGCAGGACCGGGACAGCGGATCTTATCAAGTTGGCTAGGTGATAGGCATTTAGGAGAGCGATGGCAGGGACCAAGGAACATCATGATGGGAGAGTTAGAAAGGTAAAACAGAATATACCTTCGATTACCCCTACCCACTTCCAAAGTCATTATTCGCAGCGGCATGGACGGCTTCTACGACCACAAAGCAGCAGGCAAGCATTCTCCACGGCGCTGAACTTGAAATGACTGACAAGATACAGAGGCACTTGTTGAATCCTGGGCTGCCAAGTTAAGTTCAGCGGAAAGCCCTCTACTTCCAGACACTGTTCCGGTCCTAAATATGAAGGTACGAACATGCAAGAGGGAACATTTAGACTCACTGATGCCCTTTAAAGTCGCACAAGATCACGTTGAAGGAGATCATGGGAGGCAGTGTGACGAAGTTGATGCTCCCTGGATCGGACAACCACCGCGAAGAAGCTGTTTTCACTGTAGTTGGAGTGCTGAAAGAATATGACCTACCACCGGTTAAAAGGAGCGAGTGAGTACAGGTATCATATTGCTTTTCAAAAGAAAAATATTCACTCACATGTATCAGAATTTCTGAGCACCGAGTCAAATACGCGAGGCAACATGTAACGATAGTCGGCTACAGCAGCGAGCGATTCTCAACAGCGATCAGCTACATTCAGGACCTAACGTACCAGATCGTGACTTCGTTTCCTGAAGGTCGCGCGGAATCGTGGCTTCCAAACGCAATCTCCGATGACTACGGCAGCTCGATATCCAGTAATTGCAGATATTTCACAGTCGGACGCAATATTCCGGACGAGAATCGAATCCCGTTTGCTAAATACGTCGATCCTGCCGGGGTATTAAACCGCTTTATCAAGGAACATGTCGCTCACTGTATGGACAACGACGTCTCGTACTTGGAGTTGAAAGATGACAAGTAAGTTCGGGCGATGAGTCCAACCACATGTACTAACACGATATGAGTTCTAGACCAGTCATCAAGGATCCTGCTGGGTTTCGAGCCGGCGATGTTGTTGAACTTGGCTTTGCAATCGTCGCATACAGGATGATTCAAAAGGACGCACCTGAGAAATATGTGTGTAGGCTGGTCATGCGAACGTTGACGCTGTTGGATACGTCGCTTGCCAAGGTAGGCATCAGACAACTACTTGAGCTGTTACTAATGCCATCCAGGCGGCGTACATACAGCGCAGCGCTCAAGCGGCAGCTCCTTCCAAACAGTCCCAGAGAGCAACTTTCGCAAACAATCCGGTGGCAAAGAGACGTAAGATGTTCGAAGAAGAGGACAGTGATAGTGACGTACCAGAGACTAGTAAACGGATGGACGATATGCATATCACACCTCCTAAAGTGTAATGGCCCGAGATGTCCAAACACCCGTAGCAATTTGATATATTTACACCACTTCCCTTCAAACCGAAAGTCTCAAAGGACCGAGTTGAGTCCATTTGAGATGGGCTAATCGGTGTTACGGATACACCGTGATTCGAAAATGCAACGGGAGAAGTGTCAGAGGTAGCCCCAGGCTCTAAATATGCGTAGGAAAAAAAAATGGAGAGATGTGTGGCCCACTTGGGGCACTGGATATGCCAACATTGCCGAAATCATGCCGACGAAAAGCCGAATCTATTTTTCGCACGGTTACACCGAATTATATATGACCAACCACAGACAGTGATAAGAATAACAGAGTTAAAATGGACGATTATGCTTAATGATATGGCCTTAAAATAGGTACCCCGCTATATGGACTGTCCATCTTCATGTTATTGTTGTTTATTTTTCCTGCTCACAGCTTCCTGCGACCTCGAACCTATCTTGTCGACTATCAGCACTCTATGAGCCTGCTTGTCTCTTCTGGACCAATACTGCACAATTTTTCAATGCCATCACAAGTGTGTGTGACCAAGAACACCTCGATATCTCGTTTTTTGCTCACCCGTGAAAGTTTTCTCACGCTAAAATAGAATTGTATACGAGTAGAACTCGATGCTATCAACCGTTGAACAATGAGAAACGGCATTCAGCAATACACTGCAAGCACTAAAATCATCACACAGGCGGGATTGTATTGAGTTCATCTACACGACCTCAAATCAAGGCAGCTGATCATATTGTTTGTACATGTTGTCTGAAAATAGCTGTCCGCTAGATGCGGACAGCCACAGCGTCTCATTGAGAAGGGGTCGACCCAATGTGGCTCATCTTACCTGGCTCTGTGGAAGTGGCCATAGGCCCACTCGTCGCACCTGTGTTACATGCAAGTTCATCATCCGGCGTTAATGGCCACTCTGATTTTCTCTTACCTCTCAATTGGTTGTACCGCGGACTTTCCTCATCAACATCAATTCTGCACCTCAAGATCCCAAATATGCCTACTACAACAACAGTGCGCCAATGTCCTGAGGAGTCGCCTTCCTTCAAACCACCTGATTGCGCATCAATTCAAGTAAAATGCGTCGTAGGATGGTGTTCAGGCACTTGGTCATTGTCTCTCATATTTTCATTCATACTTATTAAGCTCTATTTCCACTCTGTAATACTTGTCTGCTCACATACACAGTTTTTGCTCAGATACAATTCAGATACTACCCATACTCCGACAGAGTCACGTACTCTCAAACCGTGCTGGGGCTCAAGATGTCAGAGGACTGGTCATCCTTTCGCCAGCACTGTAGGGGCCAGTGTACTTGCCCTATTCCGTATTTGCGCTGATCCTGGGTGGTTTGACGGTCCAGATATTGGGTAGCTCGAGGTACTTCAATCTATCATGGACACTTTACATATTTCCAGCGTGTTTCATACCTGATGTTGTTCCTAGGTACAGGGGCAACCGATGCATGATAGTAGGTGTTGCAGCCATCCCTCCGTTGTCATATTAGTACCGGTGAGGAAATACACGGGAGATTCCCTCTCACCTTGTTACCACATCTCTATGAGCCATTGAGTCCCCGCACTTGAGTTTCGAATTACCGAATCTACAGTCTACACCATTTTTTTCATCCCGAGTCCTCACATCGAGCCGCTATTGCTGAGTCACTTTTATCCCTCTTCCCTGATGTTTTCTAATGTACTTGTACAAGTTGTGTACAGTATGACCGCTACATCTCCAGGTCCACACTACCAGTAGGAAATCCTATCTTCTTCAGTGCCTCGTGCACCACAAAGATGAATGGGTGATATATGTCTGTCCTAATTTTATCCGGGCTTGAGTGAACGTCACTCCTAGACACATTTAATGTGTGCCTACTGAGGATCGAACACACGCGATGATGCAGTTCAGAAAGCGGGCCGGTTATATAGCCGGTCACAGCCACTATTCTATCACAAAAAAATGTAATGAAACTTGTAAAAAAGACTTCAACACAGCCACTATTTTATCATAACGATCCCGGGGGACTGACTTGTTCAGAGGTCGAAAAATCCTCATATCGATTTCCCAAATGGACGATTACTTATTACATAAGCACTCGTAACATAAGCACTCGTAAATGTCCGCAAAAGTTCCGCGAAAGCCCTCCCTCCCCAAAGAACAGAGCTAGGCCCCTTCATCTTCATGTCATCGATCGATTACGCCGATTTCCTGCACATCATCTCGACCGGATGTCGTACGAAGACCGAAAATCTGGCGCTCACCTCCGTTCAATGGAAATTTGACCGGCCTGCAAATGCCACAAAGAAATCTCTTAGCAATGCGGACGCGTACAAAGTAATGATCAAGTCGCTCAAAGACCGGAACAAGGACTACGTATTCAGTGTTTATATGGCACCGCCGACCGCGGTCAAACAGGAACTGGTATGTGGTTTACATATGTTCCCAATTTCGATGTCCTGACGATTCACTTGCCAGCCGTGGATGAGGGACGAAGACGATGGGAATGGAGGTGGACCGCCCTTGGATTTCGAATATAATTTGGAGGCGCCGTCCTCTTCTGTTCTGTCGATCCGGGATCAAATTGTGCGTGTCTTCTTATCCATCAGTATCTATCTCTAATCATATATGTACGTCAGACCAGTATCGATAATGCATCGAACAAGGAGATGAACGAGCTACTGGAGGCCTATCCGATCGATAACAACTCCCTCTTCCCCGGAAAGCGAATATACCACAATGAAACTGGCTACTTTGATCTGACTGACATAAAACTGCGGGTTTGGGCGATTGCGAAGGTATCTCTATGGTCTTCTGCGTGCTGTTTCAGCAATTTCTGACGCATATATTCAGACGAAGGGAACAGCAACCATACATAAGCCCCCGGCTTCCAACCATTTCTTCAAGAATCAAACCATCCGCCCTACCCATCCTTCCGGTCTTCCTACCCCAGCCCCTGCTACTGCTGCTGCTCCTGCTTCCGCTTCATCAAATGATCTTCTCCAGCTTTTGCTCGGTAATCCCAACGTCCTCCATCAGGCCGCTCAGCTGTTCAACCCGAATCAACATCTTTATCCTGGCGCTTACCCTTACATGCCTCACTTCAATGTCCCTCCTCATCCCTTCGGTGCGCATCCACCTGCTCCTCCGCCAGCCCTACAGGTTGCGGAGCCTCTCTCCATCAAGCTCCCCCGTGAAATCACACTTGAAGAGTATTTTGAGCGTTACAATGTCAATGTGGAGGATCGCCGCGTCTTGATGGAGTTGGGTTATGTCCCTGGTGACGATGGGATCACCAATTTCGATGACAAGTCGTGGGAGGCGACGAAGGTGTTACCGCTCGCCAAAGGTCGGATTCTTCGCCAGCATGGGGCGTTTGTGAAGGATGTTGTGAATGGTTTGTGGGAATGACGGTCTCGAATGTTTTCAATGTTCTCCTGACTTCATCATGTTTTCGGATTTGAAATCTTTCTTGTTACGAGTACAAGCACACATGTAAACTGGAAATTCATTGATAACCAGCGTGTAAAAACCAATTCTTCGCCATCTCCGCAGTGATACATCCACAAACCTCGCGGATCGCGGCGACGGGGTCGGCAGCGGCAAGCATTTCGGATCCGTGGCGGCGCATGTACGCCTTGACTGAGTTCCTCAAAACCAACAAAATAGGACGGATATGGTGGCTACTCACGAGTGCTGAAAGATTCCTCGATGGGATTGAGGTCAGGAGAGTACGGTGGTAGGAAAAGAAGGAGTGATTCTGCTCAAATTCACGTCAGATGATCACAAGGAAGCCAGACAACGTACTGTTGGCTGTGATGAGTTCAAGCAATGCATCGTTGTGGTGTATCCGGCAGTTGTCGAGCACGAGTACACTGTGTTTCTGGGGCCATTCGTTCATCTGAGGGAGCTGTGAAGGGGGATAATGCTTGGATCTCAATAATCAAAGAATGAACATACCACTTGCTCGGCCACGAAGTCAAAGAAGTCGAAAGAATCAAACGCGTCCGGCACGATTTTGACGGCTAGATATCCTTCCTTCGACATGGCGGCTGCTACGCTATAGCGCCGCTCGCGATTGAAATTGTATGCATCGGTGGTCGCGGGCATCCCAGCCGGTGATCTGCCGTATCGGCGAGCTAGCGTGTGGTCGTTTTTGCTCGTTTCATCTGCCATGATCAACATATCACTGTCGCCGGCGAGATCGTTGTTGATCACGTCCCAGTAGTCCTGGCGCTGTTGCCGGTCTCGTTCACGGGCTATTTTGTGAAGCAACTTGTGTGTCAGTCCGACATCGGCAAGGTTCTTGTGGAGAGCAGAGATGGAAATAACGATGTCGTGGTGTATGGCCAGCCACCAACGCAGTCCATCCAGATACAGGTCAGGGTCTTTCTTGTAGATGTCGTAGCATGCAGTAAGGACGGCCTGAGTGATGATGCGAGGGCGTCCGACCAGTGGAGATGGTGGTTTCGTCGTGGTTCCAAACTTCTCGAAGAGTCTCTTCCAACGGTACAGACTTGCGCGAGACACGACGAGAGCTTGCATGATATCATGCTCTTTCCAACCGAGATCCCACAGACGGAGGGCGGCATCCTTCAGGTCGGAACTGATTTTACGGTAGACCATATTGAAGGCAAGACGCTGAATTGTGCGACACGGAAGAATGACGTATACTATTTGTGTCCCAAATAAACCTATTTAGGCAAATCCCTTTTGGGAACGCGCGGAAAAAAAAATGTGATAGTCTCATCCTTTTTCGGAACAACTGTAAATTTTTCATGGCTCTCCCTGAGCACTCATTCCATGCCCACAAACTTGATTCCACCGAGAATTTTGTACCCATTCCACTTTTGAACGAGGACAAAGCAAAATACTCTTGTGGAGTTAGAACTGCCCAAATACAGAAGATTTTACCCAACTTGAGCCGCTGGTGGTTAAATTTTCTGTGGGTCTCTCAGAGCACTCATTCCATGCCCACAAACTTGATTCCACCGAGAAATTTGTACTCATTCCACTTTTCAACGAGGACAAAGCAAAATACTCTTGTGGAGTTAGAACTGCCCAAATACAGAAGATTTTACCCAACTTGAGCCGCTGGTGGTTAAATTTTCTGTGGGTCTCTCAGAGCACTCATTCCATGCCCACAAACTTGATTCCGCCGAGAAATTTGTACTCATTCCACTTTTCAACGAGGACAAAGCAAAATACTCTTGCGGAGTCATTTTTGATGCTGAAAATCCGGAGGAATCTCCAAAAGTTCTGCGAGACCGTCTGCATAGGGATTGGACATCGAAGCCAATTCCTCACTTCCGTTGCTGCACGGGATCGGACATGCCAGTCTTTTTCGACGATTTCGTCCGCATAGCGATCGATATTTTGCCTTTTTTCAGGCCAAATCCGTCCGCATAAGGATCGCTCATTCAATAGTGGAATGGGTACGGATTTCTCGTTCGAATTAGGCTCCTTAGCGTGGAATGAGTGATTTGATGCCAAACTCAGCACACCAAGCCATCATTAAATTGCATTTGTTTGCCCTGGAATGGAGAACACAAAGTCTTCCCAGAAAGGACCTGGGGCACTAGAAGGAAATGTAAAGAGACAGTTCTAACCGAAATTGCGCTGGCTATCCAGCAAACAAGGTCCCGTGAAAATCCGGTGTGAAATGGCTCCAAACAGGGCAATTTACTGATTTGATGTGAAATTCAGCATACCAAGCCGTCATTGAATTGCAGCACAGCCTGAAACTAGGCACACCAAGCCACCATTAAATTGCATTTGTTTGCACTGGCCCCCGACTTCTTCTGGGTTAAATTTTCCGAAATTTGGCGAAGGGAAGCATTGGATGCCCACCCTGGATTCCACTGAAAGTGCCAGCAGCAGGGGAAATATGTGCGAGAGCATATCATCTATCATCTACCACCTATTTTGTGGGCAACTGCGAAAAACCGGGTGAAAATTAGGTCAGATTACTAGAGCACAGGAAAAAATTAATATACATGCATATGTTTCAGAGACCTGTGATGTATTTGTTGTAAAACATGTTGTTTAACCTGTTGCTGTGGAGAAACTCCACGAATTACCGACGCCGACACGTTGTTTGGCTATGATCGAAATGAAAAAATGATGGCGGCTGCCCGGACCGAACCGGCGCCTATTGGCGCTTAGCTGTCCTGGACTTCTGAACCATTTTTTTTTTTTTTCGCCGAAGGAGATTAGGAAAATTGCAATAATTATCAAGTGCTGGCAAGCGGGATTGAACTCATGACCTCAAACGAAAAATTGAAATTGATATACAGACAACATACAAGCTAAGTCAAATGAGATTACCAGATCAGGTCTCTGCGGCTGATTACAACAGAGTACTTGAACATTTCGAACTCATCTTAAAGCAAAGTATATGTGCCAGTGCAAAGGCATGGCACAGGAAACCTGAACCGATGGTGAACAATCCCGTGCATTTCCCAATTACAGGTGCTTTCTGAATCCATTCCAGTCTGCTCTGTAGTAGATACACCCTGAATTCAATGAAGAATAATACTCCCCGAAATGGCTTAGTGTTAACTGACCACATTTTGGGGAAGGGTTTTTTTGCTTCAGGGGATGCGTTGAGGCCACAAATGGTTGTCCGAGGTGGAATCAGGGCTTCTGGAGGCATAGTTTGTATGTTAGAGGCGCGCCGATCGCCGCGTCAATACGCGTCAGTGCGCGTCAACGCCGCATCAGTGCCGCGTCAACGCCGCGCCGGTGCGCGTTAATGCGTGCCTACCGCGTCATTTTTACCGGACCCCGCCCATACTGCATAGCCGCATATTCTCCGCGGACCTAGTAATCGAGCGCATGCCGTCCGCGTCGTAGGGCTGCCACCCATTCCCGCGACGGGCACGGCCGTGGAATCCACGGCCAATCCATGGCACGGCACGGCCTGTGCTCTACACGGCCGTTCTTTGGGTACGCAATTTCCGGATTGATAAAATATACCGCGCCGGTTTCAAAGCTAAACGTCTTCATCGCCTCGAGTTTCTACCTAGTGACGATCCGAAGGCGTTCACACGCGCACGCGCCGTTCAGTCTTCAATTTAGTCTTTTACTCATTTTCTTTCATTCCATTCCTTGATTCGAAATTCCCTCCCTCTATCGCGTCCACACAACCCCTCCATCCATTGTTCCCATTCCACCTTTTTTATTTATCGTGACGCCCGAGCCCGAGTCGTCTCATCCTCAGCTAATTATTCAATTCATTTCAGATTCAATTCAAATCTACACACACCGCGGCTTGCGACCCTACTCCGATTCCCTCACGCACGAGGTGCGTCTGACTTTTACTGTGTATCCCGTCCGTTGTGGACTCATCACGCCCGCGCCGGGCTTTCTTTCGTCCTCGCAGCACACGCCCGACGGATTCCGCGTTTAAGTGCACCCTTGGCGCGACGTTCGCATGCGGCGGCGTGATGGCGAACTCCCGGGGTTGCAGTGCTGGGGATGAAGCGGAAGCCGGCGACGGTCTGTCGGAAAGATGTGGTGTGTGCGTTCGCACTACGTACGTACTGCGCGCGTCGCCGAGATTCGGGGTGCGGTCTGTGCGCCGTGCGCCGCACCTCACGCGAGCCCGTGCGGCTTGACCGAGGAGGGCGGAGGCCGGCGGCACCGGCACCCATGTGTGGACCCGTGCCCGCGCCGCACTCACTCATCCTTCCGGACCGCATTCTGCATTCTGCGTTTTGCGTTTTACGCATTCCCGCTCCCGCCTTTCTCCTTCCTCGTCTCGCGTCTCTCATTCCCCTCCTCACACCACACACTGCGCGCGTTCCCCCGCCTCTTACTGATTCAGGGTGCGTGTAGTGATGTGCTGGCTTAGGCTTGAAGCCAGAAGCCAAGCCAGCCAAGCCATGGTTTCACGAAGCCAAGCCAGGCCAGACAGCTGGCTTGAGCTGGCTTTGGCTTCTGGCTTCAGGTTTGCCAAGCCAAGCCAGGCCATGAAGCCAGGGCTCAGCCAGGGTTGCAATTTGTGCCTGTAAATCACCCCCAGACATCGATTTTGACCTCTGAATATCCCTGCAGCATCCCATTAATTATATCAGATTCATAACTCACCCACTGAACGACAATGTCGACTGAGTCTGCCGAAATTGGGGCAAGCCGTTTCGGATGAACAAGTTCAAATGCTAAGATTGTGGACAATATCTGTGTTTGAGAAGGTATCATGTACTTTCTGATCATGAAGGACCACCCACAGGTCAATTACAAGTGCAGAGACGAGCCATGGTTGGTTTCAACATTTGTGGTTCAAGCCATGGCTCAAGCCAGGGCCAGGCCAGGCCAAGCCAGGATCCCTGGCCCTGGCCCTGGCTTTGGCTTGGGATTCCTCAAGCCAAAGCCAGATGAAGCCAGGCCAGAGCCATGGTTTCCGGGCCAAGCCAAGCCAGCACATCACTAGGTGCGTGGTGTTCCGTCTTTTTCTTGGTTTGAATTGGCTGAATTAACCTGGTTCCAGGCTCTCCCCACCATATTGGGGCGCGATGCAACCCCTCTGTCGGGGCGTTGGTAGTTTGGGTAAGCACGGCTACTTCACTTCGGGTTCGGTATATGGGGTTGGGCCCAGTCCGATTGAGCCGCGTGATGTGTGGTCTTATTTGGCTCCCAATTGGGGATCAAAAGTGATGGTACACGCACCTTTTCACTGAATTCTATCGAACAGGTCCATCTATCGGAAAACTAATAGCACATTTGACCTTGGAGCTTATGAGACAATGCCCTGACCCCGTGGTTTTTTTCCCTGACCAGTATGCAGGAAGATCGCGGTGCGTTGGTTCAACTTGAGGGCATTTATTGGCTGCGTGCCCTTTTCGCCGGTACAGCTTGTACGAAGACCCAGTTGAAAAACCTAAGAGACGGTTCTCATTTGAATGATATAAAGCGTGTTTTGTTGTAGGGATTTAATTTAAAACTTCCTATAGGTGCTAGGAGGCTGTATTTCTGCGGTGTAATACTGGTTTGGGCACAAGCCCACGATTTTCAACATTTTGGGGTGCCTATGGAATATAATGAGAAACTAAAGAGACGGATCGTTTTTTAATCCATTTATCTGTGTTTTATTGTAAGGGATTGCTCATGGGCTTTGTTTTCATTGAGAAAGTAAGCCACCTAGGTAAATGTCGGACGATCCTAAAAAATATTCAGATTGACATGAGCCGGAGGCTACTGAGGAGGAATTGAGGCTATATCATTTAGAATCAATTATATTATGCCTTGCGGTGAAATTAAGCTCTCCAAGCTTGTAGCGACGAGCAACGGTACACGATTCCAGTTGCCATCACTCGATAAGCGGGGTTAGGGTTAGCGGTCTCGTGACCGCGTCGGGTAGCTTTCGCGTCGACACATCCTCTTCGCTGGCGTTCTGGAGCAACTTCAGGGACTGGTTGAAGCCCTTCAGTGGACGCTCCAGGTACATCAGCATGCTCCTTGCCTATTTCAGCGCTCAAATCTCTCAGGTACTGCCAGCAGGCTGCCCTCGATATTCTACTTTGCGGCACTGGAAGCCGTTCCTTATCGTATACCATCTGGTCTGGAGGCCTCTCTGTCGGTACAAAATCATGTACTAACATGTTATGTACAACAGACACGCTCTTTTGTCCTCCGACTCCTACTGCACGGCTCTGTAATCATTACAGCTGTTTGCAGAACTTAGGGCGCGGCGTGTTTTTTTTTTTTTTTGGTAAGTTTTCACGAGAACAGCGATTGCGGGATCAATCCTCAACCGTTTGCCCTAGAAATTGGCTCATTCGATTTGCACGGAAAGGGCGGAGGGCCTCGTCTCCTAGGATTTTTTATGGGCACTGAAAATTTCCTTTTTGGGATAGATTCCCATGTTTTTCAGTGGTTGAGCGGAGAACACGTCCCATGGGACCTATTTTGCTCCGATTGACCTAGATTTTTTTTACGGTGGACTTGAACATACTCCGGAGGGCCTGATATACCAGGATAGTAAATGTGAACACTGGTTCGAATCTATCATACACTTTGGTATCAACAATATGAAAGGAATGTATCTATGAACTGTATATTTGAAGTATTGATCCCATTCAAAATACCGGTATTTCAGGCCCTCCAGAATATGTCCAAGTCCACCATTAAAAAAATCTAGGTCAATCGGAGCAAAATAGGTCCCATGGGACGTGTTCTCCACTCAACCACTGAAAAACACGGGAATCTATCCCAAAAAGGAAATTTTCAGTGCCCATAAAAAATCCTAGGAGACGAGGCCCTCCACCCCTTCCGTGCGAATCGAATGAGCCAATTTACAGGGCAAACGGTTGAGAAATGACCCCGCAATCGCTGTTCTTGTGAAAACTTACCAAAAAAAAAAAAAAACACGCCGCGCCCTAAGTTCTGCAAACGGCTGTAATGATTACAGAGTCGTGCAGTAGGAATCTCCGGTGTCTGATGTCACCCATGCTAAACCTACACCATCTAACGACATTGTCTATCTCCGGGCACGATTGCACGACACGACAGAACTTTTAAACAAGGCACGGATCGAACTACACGACAAATCCGCCGAAATTACTGACCTCGAGAACGAACTGGACCTGCAAGACGTGGAAATGCAGGATCAATCACACGAGATTGAGGATATGGCTAATGAACTACGCATCCAGGAGAAAGAGCTAGCTGAAGCTGAAGAAGCCCAACGCTCTGCCGAGTTTGAGATCCAAGATCTTGAAAATGAACTACGATTACAGGAACACGAGAATATTCAAGCGTGCAAAGAACTTGCCTCTTCCCGTCGCAAAAATTTCAGTCTCTCTGCTGCCCTCTTCCTTGCCGAGAACCAGCTCAAGATCAACTATTCTCTCATCCGCAATGAACGCCGAAAAACATCTCGCTCGAACACCAAAACGAAAGCATCACAAGCATTGATCCACCTTCGAGACCTAGAGCTTCAAGAAGCCGCGGAGGATTCTGCTCGCCTAGAAAACACCAACATCCAACTCGAGAAAGTATTATTAGAGCTGAAAGGGCTGAAGGGCGCAGACGAGGCGAAGATAGAACACTTGCACCAGCAGTGCGAAGAACTCCGAAAGAAGATTCGAAAACTTCAAATGCGGTGCCTTCGGGTACCCACCATCAAATCTAATGCCGTTCGTCGCGCAAAGGCGGCTGCCTCTATCTTCAAACTCACAACCCGCGGGAGATATTCCCCTCAAGCTCGAGCTCTTGCACGCAAGCTGACCAAGCACGGTTGCTCGCAGGAATTTGTCGGATTGTTGATTGAAGATGTTTGCAAAACTGCAGGAGTCCAGGTCGACCGACGCATGTCGCGTCGCACTGTAGGTCGAAGCATCGGGGAGGGAGCAGTAGCGGCCAAAATCCAAATCATAGACGAAATGTCCCATGCATCCAGTTCGTCCAAGCCCCCAGTTTTTTCCTCGCCTCGCCTCGAGTACTCATTATATTTCCAGGCTTCACCATCAGCAGCGATGGCACCTCGCATCGCAATCAAGAGTACCAGGGCCGGCATGTGAACGTTAAAGCGCCCAACTATACGGACGACTCTCCTGCGGTTCCCCATGTGCGCCTGCTCTCCGTTGACTCCGATACCGACCACTCCAGCGAGACCCAAGTGCGCGGCTGGCTCAATACCATCACTTCTTATTCCGATTTGTTCAATCGCTGCCCCCCCCTTCGCCAAGAGACTATCCGCTTCTCTCTTGTCCAATTTTTCTCCAAACTCAAGGGCATGCACGGCGATCATGCCGCCGATGGAAAGAAAGACGCGCGCATCCTATCTGAGCTCAAAAAAGAGTTTGGTCTTCTTGATCTCGGCACCCGCCAGCTTGTTGCCTCGTCGCCGGAGCAAATGGAGGTCATCATTGAGAAAGCCAACGAAGGGAAAATCCAAGATGCAGGTGGGCTCGAGGCGTGGAATGCGTTGACCCAGGAAGAGCGTGACAAGCGGAGCATTGAGACGATGAACGAGCTCAAAGTGTCCATTGGGCAAGATGTGTATGACAACATGAGGGAGAGCGAACAGCGCCGCTTCGACCTGTGGCTCTGGGCAGGTTGTTGCATGCATAAGGACTTGAACGCGACGAAGGGTGGAGCAGAAGGGGTGAAGGCGTGGTGGAAGGCGAATCCGCACCTTCAAGGCCCTGTCCTCCTCGCGAACAAGGACAATGCCGCAACGCTCGCAGACGCATCGGCTATAGCTGCGGAAACTAATCCTTCACAAAGGCGCGCCCTTGCAGCGACTGAATCTGGTGGTGTCAAGACCACATAACTTGCTGGCGCGCTTTTCAATCATTCTAACGACAAAAAAGGTCTTCAGGACAACCACGTCATC
The DNA here is from genome assembly GCA_029289565.1 of Mycena galericulata. Lineage (NCBI taxonomy): Eukaryota > Fungi > Basidiomycota > Agaricomycetes > Agaricales > Mycenaceae > Mycena > Mycena galericulata. The sequence continues at coordinate 607,970 of JARKIA010000062.1, read as the reverse complement.
TACTTCGAGAAAATCAAGCTTGGCCGCTCGACTCGGTTTCCAGGTACCAGTACTACGCGATACGGCTCGAATCTCGACGCGGCTGCTGAACTAATTACGTACCTTGAAGACTACAAAAAACTTCTCGAGGAGGTTCGCGACAAAAAAGAAAAAATGAACTTCAATCACTTGGAACAAAATATCTACAACGCGCTTCACGATCCCCCGACCCTCACCGAACTCTGTGCCATGATCCTATATGCTCTCGCGATCTCGTACCCATACGCCTCCCGTGTCCGCGGCCCCGGCACCGAGAACGTCAACCTCCTTGATCTGGGCCCATTCCACCAGGAGGTCAAAGCTCATGTTGCCGCAATTATCAGCAATCCAGACCTCCTCTTAGCTTCGGATGCGTCCTTCGAAAAGGCAACTCTTGATGGAGAGCCTTGGCACCGCCCAGATGCTCAGGCAGCAGTCCACAAGCTTGCGCCAACACTCCCGCATCTTCGCGATGTGACCGTCGCATTCTTCGAGGGAAGCCTGCCAGTTTGGGAGCGCTTTACGGAGGAATTCGATGAAGAGGGGGTAATCACGGGGTTATCGGAAGACGAGAAAGAGGAGGGCTGGATGCCAACAACAAACGATGCCAACGAGGGTATTTTGGGCGACATGCGGCAGGACAAGCGATCGAAACCAAACTCAACGACGCACGCATTCAACGCTCGTGCGATGTTCCGTCGCAACAATACCCAAGCATACATGGATGCAAACTTCAGCGAGGAGCATCACCTATAAATCATGCGCGAATACCGGGAAATTCGACTCCAGCGGAGTGGTCAAGAAGAAGAAACAGGCCCTGCGCGAACATATTGAGACGACTGTTGCGGCACGGCGCACGAAGCGGAAAAATCTGGTCGACAAGAGGAAAAAGGCCGCCAATCATGCTGCCAGCGTCACCATTGTAACGGACAGAGCAGCGCTCGAAGGTTATACAAAGTCTCAGCTTGAAGACCAACTTGCTGCTCATCGGCTCCTCGATACAACGGTGCCAAAGTTGATTCCCGCGAAATCCAACCTGAAAAATAATTCTCAGCGGCTGGAGCAGCTAGTGTTGGCAGTCGTGCGTTACCTGAAGGCGAATGAAGGGAGCTCGGAGGACATGTCCGATGTCGAGTAGTTCATGTTCTTAGGTACTTCCAATAACATACTGTAAAATAATCAATTTACTTCTGCAATGAATACAACCAAAACATGACTCTAAAAACATGAATGTGGTCTATCTGTATTGCTTAGAGATTTTTCCAGGCCTTTCCGAGGGTTTTACGGTGTCAGAATCGTACATAGCGGGCCATAGCATCCAGTTTCACAGCGTAAGCGGAGAATGCAGCCCCAGCCAGGTACCAGATTCCGGAAAAAGCCCGGTTCTTCGCGACAGGTTCAGTGTCATATAATTAAGTAGAAAACCAAAATTCAAAGAAAACGGTTGTGAATTGAAGTCGTGGCGTTAAAAAGAAGTCGTGTGTCGCGTGAAATCAGAGTTAATCGATAACAAACAAGTACAAACCGTCACGCGACTCAATCGGACTGGGCCCAACCCCACGGTATATAGATACCCGAGGTTGTATAGTAGTAGAGGTCTGAATATATTGATTTAAATACAAACTCAATTGGAGGGCCCGGAATTAGTGCCTCGGAACACTGGAAATCAGTGCATTGAAGCACTCCATATTAGTGCCTCAAAGCACTAATGAACACCGAAAAGCACTACAAATTAGTGATATTTTGGCCACGTGGCACTATATATAAGTGTGTTCAGGTACTAATTTCAAGCGCTTTCAGCACTATATTTTGGTTGTACGGAGGCACTAATATATAGTGCTTCCACTGTCCGCAGTGTGTACTCTTTCCCTTTCCCTTTATTTTCCTGCACAGCTAAATGGAACTCCTTGTCACCGACCAGATCAAGGGGTACCCACCGGAAGATGCCGAGACACAGCCTCATAGGGTAGGGTGGGTCTGGGATCCCTTATTTCACTTTTCGGACAAACCTTCCCAAGGCTTCAAAAATGCGTTTAAACACATAGAAAAAAAAGTCCAAAAAATAATATATTTTCACGGCAGTCGGCACGGAGTTTAGCACAAGTTAGGCGGGGATGAATTTTCCCGGGTCCCCGACGAGAACAGAAACGCTGAAAGTGGGCCGGCTTCCTCACGTCAGGCTCTCCAACCCCAGATATTCAAGTTCACCAACTTTGTGCCCACTGTTTCCCATAGGGCTGTTCACCGTGACTGCGGCACGGTTCCATGCCACAAGTGCCGTGTCCGTTCCGTGGACCATTTTGGATGACTTTCCACGGCACGGCAGCGGCACGGGTGTGAGCCGTCGAAAACTCAACCGAATCCTCACGGACCTCACCTGGATGTCTTCTCTTTACTTGACCCTATCATATCCTTACTTCCTTCAATTTACGGACCCCTTGGAGGATCGCTCAATGGGCTGCATATGGCATATGCCCAATGTATTTGTGGAGATGGTGAGCGTGAGAGTACATTTGATGGGTTGGACTTCCCGATTAAGACGTGGCTGTGCTGTGGCTGTGCTCGGCTAATAGGGTAGGGAGGGTCTGGAAGGTCTTGTCGCACTTTTCCGACCCTGTGTGGGAAATTTTAAGGGTGGGTACCCCTTGGACCAGATCATGCCTACTCCATGAATCGAGACAGAGGAAAGTCCGAACAGACTTTGAAGAAGTTGTCGTCCCTTGGAGAAGACCCGTTCAACGCCAGTAGATGTGGCTATCATGTATGTGTGAGTGGAATTCAACAAAGCAAAGTGTGATACACACAAGGAACGCTGAGATAATCAAGTGCCATCTGCGAGAGAGTTGGATACGAGTGACGATTATCCCACCACCACTTCAAAGGGTTCATTGTGGACTCTGTTGGGTCCGCGAGATACCGGTCGAGCTCATCTTTCGCGGCATGGGTGCCTGACGAGACCGAAATATCCGTAAACATGGAGAAATCATTATCAATCTCCATAGCGGGCTCCTTGATTAAAAAAGCTCAAATCAATGAACTACAATGACAATGTAAACATACCTCAATATCATTTTCCACTGTAGCACCGCTTGCCGCTCGCAAGGCAACATAGGTTTGATACTCATCTCTGGTGATGGATTTAGCGGTGTCGATCCAGTCCTGTGGCCACCTCTGCTTCTTGAAGTATGCCAGTTTCAAGCCGGGATGAAGGCCTCATTTCTACTTGGGAAAGTACAAATGTGGCGGTGCTATGATGAAGCAAATTACAAAAACTTTGCCCTTACCAAAAATTAAACTCGGAACCTCCCGGATCCGCGGATTTTGAGCGGCCACACTACCAAATACACTAAATAAGCTATATTCCTTATACAAAACTGCAGGGATCATAAAGCTACACTGTACCTCTGAATACCTCTCAACCTCCCAAGGTAAGGTAGAGGTTTTGGGAGGTACAGAGATGGCCCAACCTCTACCCCTACCTCCCCGTACCTTACCTCTGACCTCTGGAGGTTTACCTCTACCCCTGGGGATCCTTATTGAGAGTGGAACAGAAATGTGCACAAAAAAACCGGGCAGGTAAAGTGACTATGTTATTGAGTGGGCGGGATAAGGGCGGGGGAGGCGGGAGACGATGCTACGGAAGTTGATGAGTCCGGACCGGAGTGACAAGGCCGAATCACGCAGAGCACAGCCCCGCCTAGGCGTCCGCTTCATTTTTGGCAGGGCCGCTTCGCCGAAGCCGTGCACCCGATCAGTGCCTAAAGAGCTACCCGTTGCACCTGCGACGGGTGCGGCGTGCAGCCCTACACCCGCTTCCTGCCCTCGATCCCGCCGCGATTACCTGCGCGCCCCCCGGGGCTCGGTCACCAGGGCCTCGGGTATCCCCGTCGTTCTACGGCGTCGATGGGTCCGCGGTGTTGGATGAGCGAATTTTGTCACAAGCACGAGTGTGAGAACAGTAAAATGCCTTCAATCCAGTCTGCTAAAAGCACCAAGTAATCCGATGTGGATGTGAAGATGTTCGCAGGGATGGAGAAACCGGACAGAGAAGTGGCCCATGTAGGCTGTAAAAATCCAGAATGGATTGCAGGGTTATGTGAAATCAAGGCACCTGGAAAACCAAGTCGATCGAGGGGAATGCCAAGACATGGGAGGAGAATATGAAGGCCAGCCCGATGCTGAATTTGCGGACCTAGACCGAGATCGTGAAGAAATGAATTAAAGATGGAGGAATGGACAGACTGTTTTATCGACATTGCGAATTGATGTCTCCCAGCACTCACGAGGATAGAATTGGACGAAGTATGGGTGAGATATTGGAGCTTCGGATGAATGCCGTGACCCACGGCGCCCATCTCGTCCCCTGCTCCTGTGCTGTAACTCGCCCCCTTGCCCTGAATCCCCATACGAAGACGATGCGCCCGAAGCGCGCCTCGCCCCACCGCGTCCTCCTCTTCTTTGTGGTACGTGCTGCGTCTGTGCCGGAAATGTTCCTCCTCCTCCATGGCCGTCCGACGAGTGGAACACATGCGGCGGGAATCCCAACGGCGGCGGCGGGGACATCGTGAAGAAGGATTGCCTTGGAGAGAGCGTCGGCGGCCGGAACTGCATTGGCGGCAGTGATTGGCTCGGCGGCGGGGATGTCGCGCTGAATCCACCTTGCCCTAGCGGCGCAGGCGCGTCGACAGCGCTAAATGCTGGCTGGCTCGGATTTTGAGTCGGGGTGGACTGCGTAGGAGCACCCTGCATCGGCGTCGGTGCATTAAAATTGGGTGGATCTGGGGACCCGGACGGCACAGGCCAAGGCGGTATTCCAGCTAGCACGGTAGGGAGGCGCGAGATATATGCTTCGAGCGCATCAACCCGTGCACGAAGGGCGTCGTGCTCAGCGCGGGTAACATATTTTTCTGTGCTGGAAATGGAGGGGAAAAAAGAAAGAGGTTAGCATGCGATGCGAAGAATGTCCAACTCTTGGACGGTAGAAGTCCCGACAGGGGCGATAGCAAAAACAACCGGCCCGAACAAACAAACTCAAACTCACACAGGCTCGACAACATGCCACCGACACTTGGCCTGGTCCCCCCGCCTCACATCTTCGGTTCGGAATGGATACTAAACTCTAATCAACTCAGGACTATTGCAGCTGCCCTTTCGACCTGCACCAAAGCATCAATGGCTCAGGTCACTCGCGCGCTGCAAGATGCAATTGTGGAAGAATGGGGTAAGGTTTGTCGTATCGATGATTCGGATGAAGGAGATCCCATGCGTTCCTGTTTGTTGGGAACCATCGCAGATGACAGCCGGGATGCAACATATGTTCGGGCGAGTGGAAATGCCTTGGTATCTGAATTTTATGCTAATGTGATTCCAGTTCTTTGTCCGAGGCACTACACAACACTTTAGTCATTGGAAAAGCCCAGACTAGACTGGATGGCGCTGGAATTAAAGCCGCATCGTCCACGTGTCTCCTGCAAGACGCGCCGTTTGATCATGGGAAAACGAAGCAGGTCTACAAAGTACGCTATTCATTTCTTTTTCCCGAGTGTGCATTACCCTGAGGGGGTTTTTTTACAGGTAATTCTGGATGGCTTTCCGTGGGTCGCCAAGCGATTTTACGATGTCGGAATTGGCGAAGAGCAGGTGGGGATTCAGGACAATCACGACGAGGTGGTGAAAGAAGCGACATGCTTAAGCCAGGTTGGCTATTTCCTTGCTAGATTCGTTGCGGAGGCAAAAAAGCAGGGAGTAGACATTGAACCCGGTGAGACTGCATATTGATTGCCCAATTATACCAACTCATGTCGTGTCACCACAGGTCTGCGAGTTACAGACTTCAAGATTGGGTTCGAGGTGTTTGCTACCAGTGATTCCAGACCCTCAAAGGCGTCTGGAGTCTCTATGGACCAGTCTAGAGCAGCAGCTGACATAGGCATCCTCTGGCTGTTTGAACCGAGGCGTAACAGCAAAGTCTTCCATTGGAGCGGTACAAACGATCACCCGGCTTGGCCCAAGAGCAAGATTGGCAGCACGCTGAACGCCTTTGTCCACTTCACCTATATTTTCAGTCAAGAGTCGACTGTCCTGGCTGATCTTCAGAGTGTGTTCTTTTTCATTAGCTGAGCCTGTCTCTCTTCTGATGTTTTTGTCCAGCCTCCGCAGCAGTTGATGAAAACGGCAAGCCCGTTCATGTTTTGTTCGACATCATGACCCACACGATCGACGGCAGTCTAAATTTCCACAGATCCAGCGGTGTTGGTGATCATGAAGAAACGGGAATTAGTACATTCTTTGCGCAACATGCCTGTGTGAACCGTTGCAAGAACCTTGGTCTCAGTCGTGATGGGTTTGACACCGAAGATGATTCGACGTTGCCCGAGTAGAAACGGAGCCCGCGCCATTTAGACCTTCCCGGGTGCGGCGTAGCTGGTATTCGACCAGTGCCCGTTCGGCGTCACCGTCATTCGACGTCGCCCGAGGAGAAACTGAGCCTGCAGTCATTCAGACCCGCGTACAGCTTCATTCAGCGTGCTGCCATTCCACTCCACCCAAGTCAGCCGTCTTTTGCTGCGTTCCGACATCCTGTGCTCATTGCGTTTGGAAGTTTCGCGGCTCGGTCAAGGGGCTACCATTACCCGAAAAATATACCTTATGTCGAAATTCCTATCTCAGAGGGCCGAGGGGGCGCCCTCCCCCCACGTGATGGGAAAATGGCCTATATATGGAAATTTTCATCAGATGGTGCTCGGGTAACATTTGCCGAGCTCCCCGGCAGTTGCCGCTGCCGCGCTGCCGACACCTGTCCCTTCGTCTGAGAGCAGAATCTCACTGAGACAATAATGTAAAAAGTCTGACTGCATCTCACAACAGTCTTATAACCGAGCTCGGTAAGTGTTGGGCTGTCGTTCAACGCATCATGCACGTTCTTTTCGATGTTGGTCCAGCCCGGCCGTGATTTTAGGTCCTTGATGGCCTCGAGGAATTCGCGGTAGATGTCGCGCCGTGCAATGAGCTCGCAAGCAGCGTCTCCGTGGCTGCTGAACCGTGTCTGGTTCCTCTTCGGGAACCGTTTTTATCGGTTCGCCCGCATCCAATTTTGATTGCAAGAATAGCTCCACCATGTCGCCTTGCCCGCGCTTCTCAATGGCGTTCTCGAAGAACGCACCAGTATTTTTAACCCCATGCCCCGGAATGCCATTTTGAGTCACCTGCTCCGCAATGGCATTCTGAACCATGTGCCTTGCTATTGAATGGTTTAATTCGCATTTTGAACCACATGCCCCGGAATGCCATTTTGATTCACCTGCTCCGCAATGGCATTCTGAACCATGTGCCTTGCTATTGAATGGTTTAATTCGCATTTTGAACCACATGCCCCGGAATGCCATTTTGAGTCACCTGCTCCGCAATGGCATTCTGAACCATGTGCCTTGCTATTGAATGGTTTAATTCACATTTTGAACCACATGCCCCGGAATGCCATTTTGAGTCACCTGCTCCGCAATGGCATTCTGAACCATGTGCCTTGCTATTGAATGGTTTAATTCGCATTTTGAACCACATGCCCTGGAATGCCATTTTGAGTCACCTGCTCCGCAATGGCATTTTGAACCATGTGCCTTGCCATCGAATGGTATAATTCAGCCGAGAGCAGGAGGGATAAGGGAGCACTTGACATATTTAGGGTTTGAATGGATCCCACAGTATTTTTAACCCCATGCCCCAGAATACCATTTTGAGTCACCTGCTCCGCAATGGCATTCTGAACCATGTGCCTTGCTATTGAATGGTTTAATTCGCATTTTGAACCACATGCCCCGGAATGCCATTTTGAGTCACCTGCTCCGCAATGGCATTCTGAACCATGTGCCTTGCTATTGAATGGTTTAATTCGCATTTTGAACCACATGCCCCGGAATGCCATTTTGAGTCACCTGCTCCGCAATGGCATTTTGAACCATGTGCCTTGCCATCGAATGGTATAATTCAGCCGAGAGCAGGAGGGCTGGTACGCTACGGCTCTACCCGTGCATAACGGCCAGAAACGAAAGGGCAAACGGTACGGTTACGTACGTAACGTCGTATACGGTGTATTTTAAGGAAATTTTCGCTTAAAAAAAAAAAAAAGGAAAGTGTATTATGGAGTCGTATAAGGTACACCCGTTTTCTTGCGCAGCCACACATCATTATCGTCATCTGAATCTGAAATGGTGCGTCCAGCTCAATTCTCGAGATATGACTGTGAAAACGGCGATGCATAACTTGGGCGTCTCAATCACTAGTTCGATTGCTGCCGAAGAAATAAATGATAAGCAGATTCCATCGCCGCAGCAAACCTCGGCTCCACAAGTCAGACCAGGCGAATGCTGTAGACCCGTCACATGCTGACCGGGGAAGCGCCGTGAAGATTGGTACACCATCAACTTTGAAGACATGTTTTGCAAACTAAAACATGGTTGGTAATGCTGTTTCGGGAATATTTAGAGGTAAACTCACTTTGTGGCTATGATCAATTGCACAAATTCGAGCTGAAAGCATTGCAGTGTGCTGGTTGAGCACGTCTCGATACGACTCGATGAAATCATCATAAATATCGCGAAGCCAGTGGCCACTTGGTGTGAAACCGTGAAATCCAGATAGCGAGCAGTCGTCAAATGGTAAGAAAGGTTCATAGATTTTTCCGGGAAGGTGCATTTGCTCGACCTTTGTACGGGCTCCTCCGCTGTGTCAGTACGGGCCTTCTTCACCGGCGGGTGCTCGGAGGATCGGACGGCCAAATGGGAGCTATCAGCTTCGGCGCTCGTATTCTCGGGCAGTATTACTTCAGCCTTCCGTTTATTCTTCGAGCCCTTTGGGCGACCGCGACCGCGCTTATGGTCGGTCCTCTTCGCGCACACGAATAAATGAGTTGTGTAATATGTCTATTTACTAATGAATCCTTTCCTGGCATCCCAACATTTGACATCAGGAAAAAATCTGTGGGAAATATCTCACCGGCTAGATATAGAGCCGAAAATAGCAGTCAGTAGCTTGGATAGCTGTGGGTCGTTCACCTATAGCTCTCTAGTGCTACAATAGCTACGTGTAAGCACTATAGACACATTTATGGCGTTCACAGAGAATTATGTTGAAATACATAGCTTTGGATTCTGGGCCAAATAGTGCTCCTAGAAACTAAAAAATGACCTGCAATGCTATACAAAATGTTTTTGCCAATGGCATCTTTCCCGGTCTTCCTACTTTACAGCTGTTTTCATCAAAGTGTACAGGATGTTTTGATCCAGTGGTGCTGTTCGATTTGTGCTTATTCAAGGCTGAACTCCCATTGCGTACTACTGGCATTGTCCTCCGCGTCTCAGCCCATCCCGATTCGCAGCCCCGCTCCTTCCCGGCGCATCAACGGTTTTGAGAATCGGGCCTCTCCGTGGCCCAATGCCGCCTGTACACCCCATCTCCATATCTATCCATTGACTGAAACAGCCAAGCAGAAATAAAAAATTTGGTGGATGAGGTTCGGAAAGGCAAGGGCGGAGCAAGCAGAGGAGACGCGATGAACGCCTCGAGAAAGGATCGATGATCACGTGTGTATAATGATCGCATTGAAAGGCGCTGAGATAGGCGCTTGGTGTGCCGAGTTTTGCTTCAAATAAGTAAATTGCCCTGTTTGGAGCCATTTCAAAACGGATTTTCACAGGACCTTGTTTGTGCGATAGCCAGCGCAATTTTGGTTAGAACTGTCTCTTTAGACCCCCTTCTAGTGTCCCTGGTCCTTTCTGGGAAGGCTTTGTGCTCTCCATTCCATTGCAAACAAATGTAATTTAATGGCACTATCGGTAATGAGCTTGCTGATGACGCCGCCAAAGCCGCCACACTTCTTCCCCCCTTACCAACCACCCCCATTTCCCTCACAACGTGCAAGCGTCGCATCAACATTGACATCCTGGACCGTTGGAAAGCTCTGTGGAAGGTCTCTAAAACTGGCCGCGGCCTCCGCGAGATTGACAACACCCCACCGAGTCTGATCCTCCGCTCGCCCTACACGTCGTCTGCATCCCGCACGCACATCTCTCTCCTCAGCCAGCTTCGCACAAACTTTTCCTCTCTCAACGCCCATCGGTTCCGTTGCCGTCTTGCTCCCTCCCCAGCATGTGATGCCTGCGGCGCTCGGAGAGAATCCCGCGCTCACTTCCTATTGCACTGCCCTGCATGGGACCACCTTCGTCCTCCCCTCCAGATGGCATCCTATGCTGCGGGCTTTCTCGGCTCCGTTGATGTACGCACCCTCCTTTCTCACCCTAAGCTCCTGAAACCCGTCATCAAATTTATCGACCTCACTGGTAGATTCTCTTAAGTTTTGTTTTCTTTCTCGCTTTCCATCGTATCCTTTACTTTATCTTACTTATAATACTCTCACAAATCATATAGAAACATCATGGTATCCGCAAGCCTCGCCTCCGCTGCATCCTTCCCCGTACTTTACCGCTTTCTCCCTGTCTCCATCTTTCCCTGCACGCTACTACTTTTCTTCTCTTATCCTCGCACTTACAAAAATTACCCTCCCCACCCCATATAGTTATCCATCCACTTAACCTATCTAGCATAGCTAGGGTACTGCTGTGTAGCCATCATGGCCAGGTACAGCAACAATAGAATTCAGTTCAGTTCAGCTCAGGTGGCTTGGTGTGCCTACTTTCGGGCTGTGCACCCAAATGCAATTTACAGCTCTTTGCGGAACTTAGGGCACGGTCGATTTTTTTCCGTTTTCGATCGTTTTGATGAGAACACTCATAGCGCCCTCAGTTCTGGTCCGTTTACCTTCAAAGTATGCTCAATAGATTCGCAATCAGAATACGCAGTTTTCGGCGTCCTCACATTTTTTACTCGGTGTGGGGGTCTCTGGTAAGCATATTTTGGGACATTTCCGGGCAGGACAGCTGGGGCATCAGTATTTCTCCCCTGATTTCTCTAGATTTTTGATATGGTGGACTTCTATGTATAATCTAGTTTCTGAAATACCGGGATAGTGAATTTGATGCCAGGTTCCCATATTGAACAGCAGGCTGATCGAGAGATCAAATCTGCCCAATATTTCCTGACCACTAGATTGGAACCTGGTATCAAATTCACTATCCTGGTAGTTCAGGAACTAGATTATACATAGAAGTCCACCATATCAAAAATCTAGGGCAATCGGGGGAGAAATACTGATGCCCCAGCTGTCCTGCCCAGAAATGTCCCAAAATATGCTTACCTGAGATCTCCACACCGAGTAAAAAATGTGAGGACACAGAAAACTGCGCATTTTGATTGCGAATCTATTGAGCATGTTTTGAAGGTAAACGGACCAGAACTGAGGGCCCTATGAGTGTCCTCGTCAAAACAGCTGAAAACGGAAAAAAATCGACCGCACCCTAAGTTCTGCAAAGAGCTGTAATGACGGCTTGGTGTGCCGAGTTTTGCTTCAAATAAGTAAATTGCCCTGTTTGGAGCCATTTCAAAGTGGATTTTCATGGGACCTGTTTGTGCGATAGCCAGCGCAATTTCGGTTAGAACTGTCTCTTTAGACCCCTTTCTAGTGTCCCTGGACTTGATCCACCAAGGGGTACCACCTCAGAAATACCATAAATGAATTTTAAGAGAACAGATAATGATTCAACTGTGCCCCGCTCTGAAACCCGACCAAAACAAATGGCGGAAATGGCCCGTAATTACCATGAGTCTGTCCAACGAGCTGATATCCCAGAGGAGGATGACTATGGCCGAGTGATGTGCACTGAGGAAGTGCTTAACAAATGTGATGCACGATTATCCAAAGATGAGTATGACGAAATGGACAAGGATCTAACAGAAGAGGGTGTACGAAGTGCTCTTAAACTATCTAGTAATGGCAGAGCCCCAGGAGTAAATGGTATCCGATACGAATTTTTCAAAATAATGGACATTGAATACAAAAAATCTAAAGACAAACCAGGAGCTTTCAACATCATGGGCTTCCTTGCAGACTTGTACCGGGACATTGAACAATTTGGCATAGCAGATGGATGTAACTTTAACATGGGATGGTTATGTCCCACATACAAAAAGGAGACACAGGTCTCATTAGCAACTACAGACCGATTACATTGCTGAATACAGACTATAAACTTATCACAAAGGCTTACTCTATGCGATTAATGAATGTTGCCCCCTCCTTGATAAGGCCAGACCAAGCCGGTTTCATGAAAGGGCAGAAAATTGAGGATCTGGTCAAATTAGCTAAATTCCTGCTTAACTATGCCAAAGTGGCAGAAGAAGATGGGATCCTTATTGCCCTTGACCAAGAAAAGGCATACGACCAAATTAACCATGATTACCTCCTGCGGGTCCTAGACCATATGCGCTTCCCTCCCAAATTTTCAAAGACAATCAAAAGTCTGTACACTGATGCCAAAACCATAGTTATGATTAACAGTGAACTTAGTGAACCATATATTGTTACCAGGGGTGTAAGACAGGGAGATCCCCTCTCCTGTTTATTATTCAATCTGGCTATCGAGCCTCTTGCATGTCTGCTCCGGAAATCTGATATCAAGGGAGTAATCATTCCCGGAACAAACAAGAATCTGGTGCTATCACTTTTTGCTGACGATACAACAATTTACCTGAAATCCACTGACTCCATGGAAACTCTCTGGGGAATTCTATGACTCTGGTGCGCTGCATCAACTGCGAAGTTTAATGAGCACAAAACAATACTTCTGCCCTTTGGGAGGCCCTCATATCATCAGAAAGTCATAAGAGAAAGACGAATTACCATTCTGTGTAGAATTTCGCTGGCTACCACCTCAGCAGGACGACTTCGAAAAGGCAGTTGAACTGGGATCGTGGCATTGGATTTACAGCTGTTTTCATAACAATAGATGGGTTTTGATCAAGTGGTGCTGCTCGATTCTTGCTTACCTCTGTTGACTGATGGCCGCCCCAAAACGACGTCATCACTTCGCCACCACAGGCATGCAGGTCTTGAAGCCACCTGGTTTTCCTTCTGGACCATATTGAAGCATTGTATAGAGTGGAACATGCAGAAATTCTCGCTGGCGGGAGAAAAACAAAGCCAAACATTGCGGATCAATCACGGCGGATGCCCGTCCATTCAATGTGATGGTGTTTTCCCGAGTCGGCGGATGGCGGAGATCAAGCCCGAGAACGTGAAGAGAGTACTGTCATTCACACGGTGTCAGTGATCATTACGAAAATCTCGAGAAGCACGGTTATGCCGCACGGCACAATTTATTCAATTTATTTTTGGGGATCACAATGAGGCCGCGGCAAGGACTCTGCCAGGACGTCGCGCATGCGTGTCGGATGCGGCTATGACAAGTGCGTCTATTCTTGCCCCGTGTCAAAAAGTGACCAAAAAGGTAAGTTCCACAAAGAGCTGAAACGGGGCACGTCGCGCTATGCGGCGGAGGGTCATTTTTGTACATTTGAACTGGCAGAAAACTAGCTTGGATGCCAAAGAGGGCGCTCATCACAGGAGGGAGCCACCGCTTCGGAAGGTGCGCCACAGCAGCTGTCCTAAAAAGGTACTAATTGTGTTGATTGGTCTCAGAAGGATACATGCACTGAAAGGGGAATAAGATGTATTTCAAAAATGTGAAATTACAGTTGACTAGAGAATACATAGAGGTATGACATATCCAAGGGCTAGATGAATCAGAGACGAATAGCAAGTGCTACGTGTGTCCTGCCCCGACATATGATTGAAATCAATACACCTGCCTTATGAAATCTTCTGAGGGCCCGAATCAAAATTCTGGGGAGGCGGTTGACTGCGGATTTCCTGTGCGGATCGATTGCGCATACTCGCGAGGTAAACGGACAAGAATTGAGGACGCTACGGCTGTCCTCATCAAGAAGATCAAAAAATGACCAAAAAGGAAAAAAAAAAAAAACGGCCGCGCCCTAAGTTCCGCAAAGAGCTGTAATTATATGAGGAGAGAAAAATAATTCCAAGAAAGGAGCGTCCACTCTGCAATTCAGTTGCTCATTAATCCATTTACGTGCTATGGATAAGACTCTGGATAATATTAAGCCCAGTGCGGTCCCATTTCAGAACATGCCAGGTTTGTAGCGTACAGTACATCAGCCTATAATATACTGGGCCACACCACTACTTACCTGCCTTTGACGAGCTGACCTCCCTAGGAAGCGGTAGATCTCGGGCAAATAAGAAGTAGCCATTAGGCACACTGACCTTCCTGTTCTACCAAACAACTAGCCTCCTGATCCACCACTACACTGACTGAAAATAATTCGCATATAAGCTTGACCAATCCACAGCATGGCCGGCCTTGTGCGTGGCAGGACATACGGATACAACCCAGAGGGACTTGGTCCGAGTAAAAATCTCCGCCATCCACCAGCAATGGAGGGTCAAGCTCCACATGAATAGTTCTTGAGCCAGCATAGAACAGGAAAACGAGAAGAATTATCCAGCATTGGAAGGGACAGGTACGAGGATGAGATGACTATGCTTTTTAGAAAACATCATGTCATGTATTAAGGCCTGAGAGGAAGCAGCCACAATTGTCCAGGTATTTAAATGACAAGCAGTAAAATTGAGGAGAACAATCTGTAAACTTCGGCTCGAGGGCCCAGTATACATGATCATACAGAACTCAGCTCCCAGGTATAGCAATAGAATTTAAGGCCTGAGAGGAAGCAGCCCACAGTTGTCCAAGTACTCAAATGACAAACAGTAAGATTCAGGAGCAGAACAATCTAGATACTTCAGCTCGAGGGCCCAGTATACTTGATCGTACAGAACTCAGTTCCCAGGTATAGCAATAGAGTTTTAGAAGTTATGCCGCGGGCATAACATACCAAAGACAGTGGGCTATCCGGTGGATGAGTACATATCAATCAAGCATCTGTCAAGAAAATAATAAACTGTTCTGCAAATGTCAGATGAATATCACTCCAGGTCGCCAGAGGCTAATTTCTGGTGACAGCGAGCATGCGGGGCCGGGAGACGACCGCATTGGAGGGTCTTACAATTTTCCTCGGAAGGTGGAAGGATAACGATACTTGTTAATGGTCAGGGCCGCTTACACGGTATTTGAAGTGAGGGGTGGAACAAGGGTTCTGGGGCAATACCGGCTTAGAAGTAAGCGACGAAGAACTTGGAAGATCCAGAAGAGGCCGAGTTTGTTAGGCACTGTAGAGTGACGTCAGGGTAGGTGGATATTGGCATCCAGAGAGTTTTCGGTTTGATTTGAGCGCGCAATGGGAACCTTCGAGATTCGCGTGTGAGTGGTCTGAGACTCCGAATCAGTCCGAAGTCGTGGCATGACGGGGGACCAACCAAATGCGATATTGTCAGACTCAGACTCACCGGTGTTACGGTACTTGCTTGCGACACTGTCGTGAGATTCTCGCTATCCTTAGGGCCTGATCGGCAACCGTGAATTTTTTTGCGTGAATTTTGGCTGAATCTCGTTTCTGTCTATCTTTCCCACGGATTTCGTCCCTAAACCCTCCTAGAACGAAAAGTACATGCATTTCCTAAAATCTCGAGGAGCATGAGTGGAAGCAGTGTGATGGTTTCAACATAAGCTGAGTTGAACTTGATTTTTTTTGCATCATCTGTGAAATCTATGGGAGATTGTGTGTTACACCATGTCTCCCACCCTCCAACCTCAAATGTTCATTAAAAGGGCCTATTCAACGATCTGGGGTAGTTTAGGGACGAGTTTGGTACTCATCAAAAATTCCACGAAAATTCATGCGTGAATTCACGGTTACCGATCAGGCCCTTAGTGGGTTTTTTGGGGTCAGTGAAAAAAAGTGATCGAAGGCGTTTTAGAACTGAAAGACGTCATAGTTAATCTCACCTTATCGGGAATACGTTTCCCACCTCATGCCCGCACGTGCTCGTCGCTAAACCCCGTCGCGCGTCGTCCTCTCAGTCGTTGATTTCTCGTCCCGCTCGTACATGTTATCCCAACGACTGGCAGGAATCGAGGATTGATGGCCGTATATTCAGTGATGTCGAAGTTTGATAAAATAATAAAAGTAAGCCGCCGCTGGCGGTCTTTTCCCGATCGTCATGCGCAAGAAAACGCGTTCAGAACGTTCAACGTTCAACCCTTGGGCACTTCCGAATGTCATCCCGAGGGCCTCGGAGCCCGAGGTTTATGGTCGGAACTGACGTTCCCTAGGTAGTATGTAAATATTTCCGGTCCGCACTCTCGTTACTCTCTGCCCGATTCGGATGCCGCAATCTCGCTACTCTCTCCCCGAAAATGACGATAAGGGGCTGTGGCTCAGGAGAACTGACCTTCAACCTAACAATGCCGCTATCTGTGCGACCCCATATGCTGCAGGGCGTCTTCAACTTCCTGCACGAAGCGAGACATGCATAATGTGTATGAATGGATTGAGGTCGACAAAAGAGTCCGCGCCGCGCGCCTGCGGCAAACACCAGAAGGGGATCCTTTGGACACGAAAGCACTGAACCTCGTCCTGTTTGGAATCGTCCACAGTCAGGCCCCTCAAATCTCCTTTCCGTCTTGTCGCTGTCCGTCGGCTCTCTGCCTATCCCACCATGTCTCTTGCTATTGAAGCTCGGTCTGTGACCTTCACCAAATACTCTGGCTCTCCTCGGACCTCTGTCTCCAGTGCTTTCTATCAAACCTTACGTTGGGCATCTCGCAAACTTTTGGTGACCAACGTTGTCCCTCTTACGGTTCTTTTTTCGGTCTTCCTCGACTGTCTCGTCGTTCTGGACCTGCATTTCGACGTCCTCGGTGTCGATCGCATCCGCCAAACTCTCGGACACGAGGGTTTTCGCATCGACATTACTTTCAATGCCTTCGCATCATCTGTTTTCAGAATACTTCGGGTCTCCTTGCACCTTTGTATTAGTACATAATGTCCTAATCCAAGATTATCACCCCTTGCACTCCGAATCCACCTGCTACCATGGTCTCTCCTTACGGATCGTTCTCGGCATGCATTTTCTTTGCTAAACCTAGCTATTCGCCGTGCGTCTTGGCGACCAACCTCCTGTGTCGACTTTGATGGTCACTTAACTTTCTCTTGTAGCCTTATATTTGCACTACATTCGTCGTTCCGGAGGCCCTCCTGGTGTATCCATCTCCCGAACTTCTAGTGCGCATCCAACCCGTTTGTCTTTTTTATTGAATATACATCATAATCCCCACTAACTTACGAGTCTTATGAGTCTCTTTCTCGTGAGCAACGGCATAATGTTGTCCAGTGTAATTCGATCTCTGGAGCAAGTCGAGCCCGTGTGGATTCTTGCGTGATGTGCGCCGCGGCAGCGGCGTCTGGGGGCCCAAGGCGAGCTGGTCGACGCGTAGCGGCGACCGAGCGAGTTTTAAACCGGCTCGGATGGGCCGTCAGGCCAAAGGAGGGGGGTCTGGTAAGCACCGTTCCCCCTAGCTTTATTTCTTGTTGAAATATCAAATACTTCATTCTACTCCATTCTATGTAGCGCGACGCTCACGAACGCGTCTGACACACACGTGATGGGAAAGATCACGTGGCATGTCAAGGTAGGAGGCGAATTTTCCCCCACCCCCTGCCCCACCAGCAACCCATCCAAGTGCCCTCCCTATCCAGCCAATCACCAAGACTTCACATTCCTGTTCCCATTGAACCTACAAGTCCTACCAACCTAGAGGCCAATGCCTTAGATGCATCAGGGAAAAATGACTTGGCTATGTCGCATCTAGTAGTCTACATAACCGTGGTCGCTGCGTAGTCTAGTCACCCTTATTTGGCACCGCGTAGCTCTCCGCCAAGGATTGATAGCCGCTGGTAGCTCCGGCATACGGCTACGGTAGCGCTACCGTAGCGCTACCGTAGCTCCTCGTAGCACTCGTAGCAGTGGCTGTCAGCCTCAGTAGTAGCTAGTAGAGCACAATATCTGGTAATAACTCAGATAGTTTTCGCGTACAGCACAAAATGAATTCAAAAACAGATCAATTCAAAGCTAGATACACTACAAGGAGAAGACCAACGCCGACAAGCACAATCCCACATCGAAACCACCTCTGCACCACGGAGAAAAGACTTCAGTGAGAAAAGAAGACAGTGTCAAATGATTGACAACGTACCGATGGCCGTTGCCGTAGCAAGGAATGAGAGCTGGAATGAGCGGCGCGAGTGCCCAAGTAGGACGAAAACTAGGGGATAGGTGTGAGAAAAGATGTCAGGGATGGCTTCCGACACACCTTAGTGAGCTAGCGTATGCGACACATCGGTGACGTCTCGCCGGTGTGATGGGGTCGACATCGAAGAGGTGGGCCAGGGGACTAAGCATGAGTATAGCTTGAATAGTAGACTTGGTCTTGATGTCATTAGCAACAGAGACAGAAACTCGAAGAGAACTTGATGAGGATCCACGCCTTCGACTGCGGCGGCAGTGGTGGGCTTAAAGATCTGGGAGCAGCGTCTTGAAAATTGCGGAGCAGCAGCTTGGAGATGTTGCGGAATGGGATTGAAAAGGACTTCAGGCTCGAGCAGTGGGATCTAGAGGGCTTGAGGGACCGATATACGATGCGGGACGAAGGGGAAGGTACGGCGAAGATGGGGGGGAAAAGAGAAAAATGTATCATCAACGACGCTTGTTTGGCGTCGAAACATTGAAACAATCACGCAATCGGGCACGTGCGTCGGAGTTTGAAATGACTTCGCGATTATATACGTGGTCACAAGAGGCGTCCGATCTGCTTATCTAGTGCTGGGTCTGGATGGTTTAATACGTTGTATAATACGAGAGGGTCCAGCACGCTGCTGGTCTAGAATGGAGGGCTTGTATAATACAATAAATACCGGCGCCGCCGGCCCGAAATTTTCGACGTATTAAATGTATTATACGTGTATTTAAGGCTGTATTTAATGTATTCTACTTAGGCTCAGTCCGCCGGGTCCCATTCGGCGTCCTTCTTGTTCCATTTGGAGCTCGACTGCTTCGGTGGCTGCGGTGCTGGCTGTGAAGTCGGCTGGTCAGATTTGCCCTGGTCAGGCAAGGAACGCGTCGAGGCTGTGTTGAAAATTCCATATTGCTCTGAAGTAGAGAATACCACGAATATATATTCGCGAATATGAATATTCACCAAAACCTCAAAACTGATATTCGCATTCGTACGAATATTGATGGCAAATATTCGTTGCTTAGTCAGCAATATTCGCAAATATTCGTGAATATGAATACTCAGCAAATACATTGAGAACTCCGGGGTTTAGCAGCCGCCAATGAGTTGCTGAGAGCACTTTTATGCTATCTTGTGAGTTTAAACATTGTCAAAGACTCATACAAGCCCTTGTCTTGCATGTTCAACCATTTGATTGACCATCACACTTGCCGTGTTCAACCTGTCAAGCAGTTGTCAAAGTAAAGATGTCTCTATAGTGGTTGGTTTGTATATGAATTAGAGATCTAGTTGGTGTAAATGAAGTATGTTCTGGTTCCAGAGAGGAGATGTGTTAAACAGACCCAAATTTACCATGCTTGATTGAAACTTTGGCTGTGTATTACAGCTGCGAATATTCGCGAATATCAACTTTCCTGAAAACTGATATTCGCATTCGCACGAATAGCACAGCCACAGCCATTCGCGAATATAAGTATTTGTTATTCGCGAATGTATACTCGCGAATATTCGCGATATCTGGTATTCGTGGTATTCTCTACTCTGAAGTGAGCACCATGGCTCTCACGTCGACGGGACTGTGATGGGAGGGGAAAAAAAACTCGGAAACACGGCCCATGTGGCCCGCAGATGATCGTTGTTGCCGCCGGCCTCAGTTCCGAGTCATTCCGGCCTCGATGAATTTAATGCTCTCCACATCCGGGGAGTGGTCGGAAAATTGCTCTACCATGCTCATAAGCTCTGTGTGCCATTCCCACTTCCTGTAGAAGACTTTGGGTATTTTATACCTATTAAATACATGGCTTCCCGGAGCCTCGGGGTATAAAATGTATTATACACGTATTATACGCCCTTGTATAATACGATCAATAAATACATCAATTAAAACCCAGCACTATGCTTATCGGACCCACTATCAACAGCACGTGACTACAGGGCACCTTCCATATCGGGCTACGTCTCCTTTTGGACATCTCGCCAATGTTCGACTGGATTTTCATTGTACGCGCTATGGATAGAGCAGAAATTTATGAGAATATTTATACACACTCTATACATGTTTCATTATGTATCTGAACATCTCAAGAATTAATAAATAAGCTTGCTGATCTTTGATGCTCACGCGATGCGCGGGTCGATGTCAGAGGTCGACGCAGCTACCGGTTCATTTTCTTTGTTGTTCCTGCGGCTAGGTGAACTCAGAGGGTTAGATGCAGAACATTTGTGGCCGTGAACGCGAAGGGGTAAACCAGGAAAAAGAGGATCAGATGATGGCAAATCGAGAACACGATCTCGGCGGAGTACGACTGAAAGACAACATTCCGAGGGTATTTGGATGTACATTATTCATTTATGTAGGAAGGAGGGGTATTATAAATAGTGTTTACACTAGAATCGTGGTTTGTTGGTAGTTCACGGTCGCTGTGTTACGAGTTTTGGCGTGGTTTTCAGGAAGTCCAGGAGCAGAGAATGTGTTAGCTACTCCCTAGCGGGCAGAGCGAGCCAGTAGATGCGTCGCAAGGTCGGGCGGGGCGCGTCACAGTTCGGGCAAGAATGTGGGTGGCGTGTGGGAGAGCGCAGTGTTTATGACATCAACAACCCGATATGGAAGGTGCCCAGTAGTCACGTGCTGTTGATAGTGGGTCCGATAAGCAGATCGGACGCCTCTTGCGTGGTCATCTTTTTGGATGCCTTTTCTACTGGGTGAGGGTATATCGTTTGTACTCACAGAACCAACTCTGCATTCTTGGCTCCCTTATTTGCTAAAATACTGTTTTCTTTTCGGACGGATACTACTGATCCGTAGCATGCCGGCAATCGCACGCTACTGATCCCAAGCCTGCGGCTACCGAGGCTATCAAGGGCTATTGCTCTGCGGGAGAAAGCTACCAGGGCTACCGATGCTTGAGGCCCTGGCTGGCGTCTACGTAGGAAAACATTTTTTCCTGATGTGCTCAAGCCCACGCACAATCCCTCGGCCGCAACTTGGCCACGCAAATTTCTATTCATACTGCCATCGGATCCCAAAACCTCGCACATCGTCATCTTGTGCCTCGTCCACTTCCTACGCCCCGGTCTGACAGCCTCCCGCTACCTCCCTGCCCCGTAATCCCACCACGCCCCTCGGCACCTTTGCCATCGTCCTCGACGGCCCATCGGCCCCTGTATATCCTCCCGCATCAAGCAGATCTCCGCATTCTTCTCATTATTCCCCAACCTCCGAAGTCCTGAGTCCATCAAGTTCTCACATCAAAATCAAAACCAGTCGCATTAACTCTTCAGTCCCGCAAGCCATCCTACTGCAAATACCATTTGGACGTTGCAGATCGAGAAATCGTTATTTGGCCAAATTTGACGAAGTCGAGGTAACCGACATAATTACGGGAAATTATGCCAAATTCACTCAAGTTTGACGAAATAATCTGGGGGGGGGGTCTTTTCCTGATAGGCTGTGTTACAGTCGCTCGCTGTGTCGCACGTACGATGAGGTGTAAGCTCTGCGTCACGGTTTCTCGGTGGGGATCGGAGTTTACACGAAGTGTGCATGACGACTTGTTCTCGCTACCCCTGTCGTGTTGGCGCATCGAGCCAACGCGTGCGGCGTCCCTCTCTATTTGTGGCTAGTCTCCGTCAGAGGCTCGCGAGTCATAATCCCGTGGTCGGAGCTCCCGATCCTGTCTCGCCTCGTGTCCCAATCGTACGGCGGCAATTTAGTGTGTGCGTGCGTGCAGCGCGCTTCAATCATGATGCCTGTTCTGAATTCGGGTTACGTGTAGTTCTGGTTTGGTTTATGTAGGTATATCGCTTCGCTTCTGATCGTTCGTGAAATCGGGCGGTGCCAATCAGCGCTCTCGCACGTTCGCTTCAATACCACTTGCACCGGGATGACCCGGTAAGTCATTCCGCTGATGAGCGCGCAGCGAGACTGCTCACGCAGAAAAATCCCGCGCCTAGCTAGTGCACTACTACGGTCTCTTACTTCGGAACCGCCCCCAGGCATTAACATATTTTTTTTCTCCAGAGATCTTGGAACGGTGCGTGTGATTGATTGTCTTACTCTTCTGCACGTACTCAGTATTCCTGCTCAACCGGGGCGAGGGAAAGATCGGGACACGGAAACGGTTCTGGGGCAGAGGAGAATCTCGCCAGCTTCAAGGTATTCCATTCCTCTTGGATATTCCAAGTGTCGGGGAACTACAACGGCTTGCAGGCAAGTGGGATCGATTTTACCTATCAAGATTCGGGGTCTGTTTGACGGACGATCCAGAACACATCCGTGTGATTAAGCGGCGCATCACAGCTCCAGCACGGCGGAATCCTGAACGATCTCGGAGCAGGGGGGTGCGTTGCTAAATAATTTCCACTCATATCGCATTTATTTTCTTCATGCGGTGTTGGACTCCACAGGCCAGGTTGGCAACACTCTACCTATTGGCTAGATACCTTAGAAGGCGCGTTTTTAGTTCTCTAGACTTACTTTCCCCGATCCCCTTGGCAGATGTGGAAGGTGGCACTTCCGGGAGCGCGTGTGCGCGTGTAGTGCGCTTCAAGTTGAATACACGCACGTTTTTTGCGGTTTTCGTTTGGTCTGTCTATAGCGTGCATTCAGGCGTCAAGCAACGCACGCTCGCACCCGTGCCGCGACGACTTCGGGATTTCGCCTCCGCCCACGATGATGCTCACTCGGAAAACAACCCCGCGCCTACAAGGAGCCTAGCTCGTTCAACGAGACTCCGGAACCCGAAGGCGCGTTGACTCCTTTCTCCTTCGTTCTTTCGTTCTTCGTCCCCCTCCCCCCCCTTCTCCCGATAATCTTGGTGTGCCGGCGTATCGGAGCTCCAGGACGATGGCGGAAGCTTGAACGAGCGAGCAAGTGCCAAGGAGGTCTCCCAGATAAGTGGGACTGTTTTTCTTGGTTTTCATGCACCTCGGTCTGTTGACTGGATGGGAGTAGGAGTAGGAGAGAAGGGTCGTATTGAGTCTTTGAGTCATTTCGCACACGGGCCGCCGGCGATTATCCCTGACTTGACTGGGACTTATTTCCCGCAGAATTGGGATCGGCGCTGTCGCAATGTCGGATGTGGTTTTGATCCAGTGTGTTGTTGGAACTGGGAACGGCTCTTAATCCGAATTGCGCAGCTGGAGATATTTATCCACGGCCGGCCCTCGAATGGAAGACGCACGTGCGAGAAGGGAGGTTTGAATTCGAGCGCGAGCGTTAGATTCGGTCGATTTCTTTTCCCTTTCACTCTCCGCGATTTGGCACTTGTTCGCAGGGATGACTTGGTGTTGTTTTCAGTAGTAAGTCAAGACACGGCATTAGAGGTGTAAGACTAAGCTTTTCACTTTCATGCACGTTCCTAATTCGGACGGCGTGCGGTTTTTTTTTCAGTCTGGTGTGTGTATAGCCAGATCTGGTTTTTGCTATCCAGCGCGTTGTTGGAACATCTCTGAATCCGATTTGAGCAGGTGGAAATATTTATATGCACGGCCGATTTCTTTTCTTTCACTTTCTGCGACCTGGCACTTGTTCGCAGGGATGACCTGGTGTTGTTTTCAGTAGTCAGTCAAGACGCAGCACTAGAGGTGCGAGACTAGGGTTTTCACTTTCAATTCATAACTCATTCAATCGTCTCAACTCATACTTGACTCATTCGTCTGGATGCACGGAGCTAGCTTTGAAGTGTCCCTTGGTCAGATTCCACGGAAATGTATGATAGTCGATACAATTCCAGTAGGCAGCGGACGAAAAGACGTTGAGAGTACGGCCAGTGCGATGTGGGATGTGGGTGGTTTTATAATATACCTGGTATTATTGACTCGGCCATTGTATCTAGTTTTGAACGGCGCGAGGAAGCTTCGGTGAGTGAGGTCGTGGAATCGAGAATGACGCTGTTATTCAAACATCGTCAATGGGGCGAATTAACGTGTTCGGCTTACTCGCAGAGGGGGGAAAAAAGACTGTCGGTACGGTTGAGCATTCATTTATTTTTCTTCGTGGGGTAAATTCTTCCTTCGTTGTGTGCTCTGGGTATTAAATCTGCAAATTGGATGAGTGCGGCTTTTTTTTGGTCCCTGAATGCGAGTCAAATTGCGGCTCAGCTGAAGCCTCCTCAATTACTTGATCTGTTTCCGAAAAATAAAATGTTAAGTTTGTTTATCTGTGTTGATTTACACAAATATATGTAAATCATGTAAATCCAAGATAAGATAACGTTAGTTACCGAGATCTAGATCTGCCCCATCAGGCCGAATCAGCCCTACGCGCTTATTGGGGCCGTCCCACTCAAACTCAGATCGAATCAGCCTGTCTATCGACATTGCTGGATTCGAGCTTACGTTCGCCCCTTTCCAGATCTCACTCGTTCCGCTCCTCCGCCACACTCTTGTCCCGAAACCTGAGGGCTGTCGTCCCGAACGCTGAGTCGGCACAAAGTCGGCAAGTGCACAGTGCGGCGTGTCATACATAACTCTCTGTACATCCGCCATCAGGAACGTCATTTTCACCAACGGTACAGTAAATCGCGCTGCAAGCGATTTGGGTATAGGGTGGCGAACATAGACCCAATACACAGAATTAAGGGTTGACTCATGAAAACCTCCGACAAGTAGGTAGGAGGAGGAGCAAGAAGAGGAGCAGAATTTAAATTATACTGAGATAGATGACAGATGCCTTCGCTGTCTCCGCTGTGGACAAATTCGCGCTAGCATCTGTACTACACGTGAATGAACACACAGAGGTATGTTGCAACCTCGTAGACTCGCGAGCATAGTTAATTTACAATCCAATTTCCATGCTATAGGGGTTGAAGATTTTGGAGGAGTCTCGCTAATTTCATGGGCAACTACCTCCACCGCTGTATGGGTCAATATTTGAGCATGCCAGTCCATTAAGTGAAAGCCTTGATACCGCCAAAAATGATGTGACTGTACTGTAGAGGGTCCACTATATATCCCGTGAAGCAGTTCCGAGCGTGTAATGGCATGACAAGATCTGAATCAACACTTACTGTATAGTCACTTGGGGTCTGAAAGGCCCAGGAACGAGCAACCTCGCGACGCGCTGGCACGCGCCAGGCGTCACGGGATCCGTAAATCCTGTAAATTGATCGGAGATAAGTGCTTATTGGCACTTATTGCACTTATTGCGGGGAAAAAAACTAAATTCGATGACCCTGGCCTCGTTTCGATGGGGTTTGCTCCGGAATTTCTCTGGCAGATGCTACTATACATTTTGAAGTCCTCCAGTGGCGCAAGAGATTTTCCAACCGCCCTACCTATTGACATTGTACCGTGTAAGTAGTCTACAGTACCTTCAGGGGCACGTGGCCTCCGGGTGCATCTTAGCCGACCCAGCGACACAACCCTCTATGGCTTCTGTGGTCTAGTGGTTGTCTCCCCACCTGGCGTGTTCGAGTCCCGAGGTTGCCTTTTTTTTTTTTTTTTTGAAATATATTTGTTTTTTTTGTTGCGGCTTGGCTTCACGTAGGGGACCCCCGCGCAACCCGAAGATAGAAGAGATAGAAGAAGGCACTAGCCTAGCGGAGCTACGAGCGCCTGATTGCCGGCCGGAGTCTGAAATTCGTTTGTTTGATGCGAGGCAAGTAGCGGGTCGGACCCGACGGCCGAACAGCGGACACGTCGGGGGCAGCGGACCTGTGCGGCGGGGCAGCGGATAGCGGCGGGGGCAACGGACAGCGGTTGTGGGCGGCGGCGGTGGGAATGGAGCGGCGGCGGGAACGGGCAGCCGCTTCCGGCAGAGCGTGATTTACTGACGATCTGCAATGTCAGATTGTGCAGTGATGATGCGGTGATGATGACCGCCGGTGTTCATGAGAACTTGCCCAGAGCATGGTACGATCACCCAGTTGGCCGCAATCCGGAGGAATTCCGGTCGCACGCGCTCTTCTCGGGAACTGCCCAATAAAATTACCTGACGACTCTGACGACTAAAATCACCCGTTAACCTTGCGTCTTTGTATGCTTTTTCCCCGAAGTTTGTTTCATTGGGGATACTGGGATGGGATATCAGGTCAATTGACGACCCCTAACTTACTTACTACGCTGAGCCTAAAAGGGGAAGTGGCTGTGCCTGTCACCGGCGATCAAACAGTCGGGGGCTGTGCGATAACGGTGTAAATTACAGGTACTAAGTAGGTGTAACAGTCTGCTTGGGGATAGGCACGTATGAATTGAGAAGGTAAAAACTTGGTTAGATTCCGGATGCCAACTCATCCGTTGAATGCCCAGCGGCATGCGGCATGCGGCCGGCACACGACGTTGAGTCGGACGTGGGGTCAATAATATTAATTCCATCGGCAAATATACAAGAGAAGGAAGCAGATCGTTAAGCACATGAGCACATGCAGGCTAAATCTCCCACTGGAGTACTTGAATGGCGCGTCCATCGGCGATAAGTATGTGCTCAGTTCTGACAGCACGACGCGCGACGCCGTTCATCACGTGGAATTCCGTTTTTCGTCTTCCGACTCTTCCTGCCAATGCCATCGTCAACGTCCCAACTTTCAGTGTCTCGCAATGCCAAGGGATCCGCAGCTCCTCCTGGAGGCGAAACACTCGCGGGCTTGCACAGCTGACGCACGGGAGTCAAGACCCGGATCCAAATCGTCTTTCGTTTGCGGCGGTGAAGTGGATATCTGCACAGGTGCGCCATCCATCTTTGCATCGCAAAAGCATAAGAACCACCAAGTAAACGAGGTGCCGACCTGACCCAGTTGAGTCTATTCCTCCACATTTTTATGCTAACGGCGTCTCCGTATTTCCAAATGCGGCTATTAGTACATAGAAGAGTTTTCAATCCAATGGCCTCTGTGAACGGGACCCGCGCCGGATTGAGGTTAGAGCCAGTCGAATTGTGGAGGGTGAGGTTAATTCCGAGCTTGCGCTGCATTTGCCGGGAGTTGACTTG
Organism: Mycena galericulata; assembly: GCA_029289565.1. Taxonomy (NCBI): domain Eukaryota; kingdom Fungi; phylum Basidiomycota; class Agaricomycetes; order Agaricales; family Mycenaceae; genus Mycena; species Mycena galericulata. The sequence goes on along the minus strand of JARKIA010000062.1, from coordinate 580,862 downwards.
CAGGTATCCGTGCAAGGAATCTGTCTTCGCGACCGCGCAGTCTTTTTCGGTACATGAATTCCTACGCACGCTGCGCAACATCGGCAGCGGCGGTGCCGACTTTTTTCGGCTCCATGGGTTCCTTGTGCTGTCGCAAGCGGAACCGTTGACAGATTATATCAATGATTCGATGGAGTTTGTGTGAGGTGCGGTCTCACATTTTCATCAGGATCATCCGACATTCAGAAACAAGTTGCTGTTTAGGTTCAAAAACCGCGGAACGATGGGTAAGTTAATCGGGGGTGGGGTACTTACAGTGCACTGCTGCAACACATGATTCTCCTAGTCTACAGCTGGGGTTCGGCTCTCCGCGTCGATTTTTTCCCTGGGTTTGTTTTCATATTGAGAAATACATCAGTTCAACGAGATGGGTGACCAGTGTATCGGAGCATAATCTTGACAATGTAGCAAGTTGGGTTTGAAATATAAGGATAGTGAAAGGAGGAGGGATGGAAGGAATCGGGTGTGGTGTTGCGGCCTTTCATGGTGCTCAATCGAACATAATTATTAGCAGCGAGACGGGGTTCGACTCCCTGCACCCGACTTGTGACTGAGTGTGTAGGCGTCTTTTTGGATCACAGGTCATGTTCAGACTGCGGGGTCAGTGGAGGGATACGATTGAGATGATTTGGAGTGATAAAGCAAGTCCGCAAGAGATACGGCTGAGTCAAATCCACTTTGACGACCTCGCGACTTGCCTTGCGAAATGACAATGAGGCAAGTTGGACTTAAAAGGTTCGGATAGATAATAATGGAACGAGGGAATCGGGTGTAGTGTACGGTGCACCGCGGCGGTCCATTCTAATTTTGACCTTACAAGCCGCAAGAAGGGAAGGGGTTCGACTCTGCACGCCCGAATTTCATTGACGACTTGAAATTTTGAAATTTTGTTATTATCATTTCGGTCAATATGCGCCCTATACCGTGCACTTGGCCGCTGGGACTCACGGTACATGATGCAAGTTCTTCCATTGAATGGGGCACATCAATTGAATTATAAGTTTAACGAGGTCCGGTATGTAGTGCGCGCTGGAGATATTATTGGTGGGAAAGAGACGCGAAGATAATGGTTAGAGACCCAAAGACGTGGATCGTGGAGGCGAGTCTAATTTTGAGCACCATTTGCGGGACGGCGCGTCTATATGCGCGATACCGACGGAATGAGACGCGTCGACGCGTCGATCACGTGGTGGTGGTTCGGCACGTGGCGGCCCGTTTCGTCGTTTCACCTCTTCCGCGTCTCGACTTGTCTCTCCCAATGGCAACGGGCCCAGAGCTCTATATCTCGGGGCAAAACGCCAGCTCAAGAACGCTGATTACGACTCTGGGCTATCGCAACATAACCATGCTTACCACAGTGTTTGCAGCAGTGCACCATACACCACACCTGATTATCTATTTCATCCTTCCACTGTATTTGGACCCTCTTTCAATTCCCGGGTCACTAAGTTGGGTTGCGTATCATCTACTCTGGATACTTGGATACTTGCGGCATCTCAAATTTAAACAATGCTCTACCACCTTCCAAATCCTCTCTCGCATCCTACCCATGGAGGCAAGAAGTACTAGTATATCCTGCCCCACATGTACATTTATTCAACATACTTGCTTAGACCGCAACCATTCCAATCAGTGTAAGAAAAAATAGTCATGAATTCTAACTCGGGTGCGGGGAATCGAACCCCGTCTTTCTGCCAACACGACCGTCACTTTTCAGTATTTGCACAGTGCACCATACACCACACCCGATTATATGCCTCCTCATTCCGTTGGATTTGAACCCTTCTTTGGGCCATATCATGTGGCTACAATCGTTTGAGAATACCAATGAGCGCCGGAGTCATGACCCAGATCGACGGACCGTCTTTGCGTGCCACACGTTCGTTGCAAAGTCTCGCCAGGTCCTCATTTGGGATTTCCGGCATCTCAGTGTATGAAGTGCCGTCCTCCCCAGCAGAACTGTCTTGCGAGTGCTTGCACAGATGGTCTTTGAGTCGGCCCGTATCCGCTTCGTTCCCTTTTCCGCGGAGAAGCCCTCCGGGGTGTGATCCTCCGTTATGGGCGGAAGAAGGAAGATTTGAAAGGCCCGGGATCCATGCTATGTAGGGTGAGTCGAATTGAGCTGGCAAAACCTCGGGCGCATTTAGCCTCTTCTCGAAGATATCTTTGAGGGTGGTCGCCGTAATAGATATAGGTGCCGGCTCCGAATCAGCGGGTACTTCCTTCCGGAATGCGCCGCTCGACGTGGCCTCCAAAAATGTCGATCTACAGCCGCTGGCCAATATCCCGCAATGCAAGCGTCCTTTTATATCACACACCAGGGACTCTGTCGGAAATTTGATCCTTCCCTTATAAGATGATGAGTAATATACCCGCCGCTGGAAAAGTCACTGGCGGCCGCCGGTGGCCGCCGGTGGCTCTTGGCGGCCATTGGCAGACGTTGATAGACATTGTTTCACGTGGTGTCCCGGTGGACGCCGAGATAAGATACGGTTTCCGGCGATCACCACTGGTTTTCACCGGACCGCCGCGTCCCCGCTGGCCAGCGATTTCCACTGGGATCCACTGTATATTAGTGGCGACCACCGGAGACCAGTGGTTATGTTTCAGCTTCACATGGCCTCCAACATGGCCTCCATGATAGGCGTGATAAGCCTATCGTTACTGCCTTTTTCTATATAAGCTAGGGTTTTCCTCCGACTTGTCTCCCCTCTCCTGCATGGCGTCTCCTACCGAGACTTCGCTCACTTTTTCTGACCGCCCTCTTAATAACAAGCTCATCGCCGAGCTTCGGAGCATCGCAGGTGCGATGGGGGTTGACGGACACGCCACCCTCCACAAGCTTCAGCTCGTAAAGGCCATCCAGCGACACATGAAGGACACGCCGAGCATCGCGGACGATCCTCGCTTCCTCCCTCTCTTTGCGCACCGTACGGCACCCACGACCGGAGGAAAGACGAGTGCGGAGAAGTCGACCGAGGACGAGATTGAGTCGTCAAAGCCCCAACTGGCCGCAACTGGGTCAGTCCAAGCATTGCATGTTGAAGCGATTCTATTTACTGACATTTTGAGCTCACACCCAGTGCAAATAAAACCCTGCTTGCTCAGAATGTGAAGCTCGATCCGCCTGGGCAGTTTGCGAAGCTTTCCCTCGGTAAGAAGCAGGGCGAGGCTTTGAGTCAAGATGACGTTGTGGGTGAGAATGGTAAGCCTCAGCCATTACAAGTTTGACGCCTCAGCTGACAGCTCTTTCAAGATTCAGACCTTAGTGAGGACGAGGGAGTGCGACACAGTACCGCCACCACGCCCGAGCCTGATTCCAAGGTAGAGACCATTGAGAATAAGGAGGAAAAATCGGGTGCGCGTTCTGTTTGTCTGTCGAAATTAGTCATTCAATTACTGCAGGAGTTGTTCAAGTCAATTTCTTCGATGAACACGACGGCACGGCCCCGCCGCGTCCGGTGCTAGTGGACGACTGCTCTGTGGTCGTCTCAACGGCGCCTGACGGCAGTCAGAAGTTCACCACTCTTTTGTCGGAGCTGATCCCTGCCGCGATTAGCAATGATTCGCCAATCAAAGGTAAGATACTCCCGTTGTTTATTCCACTACCATCATATTTATCGTCCTACAGAACGTGGTGGACGTCTTTACCGCCCAAATATCAGAGATGAGCCTGGTCACCATCATCTTGGCAAGATCGAGGCGCTCATGACCGGAACTTCGACTGCTTTGAAGCCCCAGCAGATGAACGAGTACGCACTGCGGACTTCAGATGATGGATTACTCATTTGTGACATCTTCTGGGATCGGTCCGCCCAAGCTGTAGGTGGCGTATCATCGAGCGCCACTCATCCTATCATTCCGGATGACGCCAAGGTATGTTTCGATTCATTTTCGTTGTTCTCTCGAGGTACTAACATTACTGTCCTTTCCAGAACGACGGCTCAGAGATCCCTGACGACGTCAAGGTGCGTTTAATGAATTAGATAACCTCTCTGTGCTTCGAATTGATTCAGCCTCGTAGCCCAAACCACTCAAATTTACAGGGGCGGGCACAGATGTTCCCCTCGAGATCGCATCTGATCGTGCGATGAACAATCCCCTGCATAAGAATGCCACCCCCGGCCTGCGCGGCGACTTCGCTCGTTTCATTCACGAAACGGTTCGGGCAGAAGTCCCCGATATCCCGGAATACGGCGCCGACTGGCCGCGGTGTGTATTTGCCGGTCAATTGCTCGACCGTAAATTGCATCAGGACGCCATATTCACCTTTCTGGGGAAATGGGGTCGTACACGTGGAGGTTATCTCGTACCCAAAGGTAAGTCCCGAGTCCGATCATGATCATACTTGTGGATTTTTCTCAGTCCTTCCCTAGGGTTTGGCGAATTTACTGGCGTCAAATTTGATAAGAAGTTTGCGTACGACGCTCTCAAGCTCGGGAGCTCTAGCGCCACCGATTTGGAGAAGTATCTTGGTCCGGCCGCTATCGAAAATTCCCCGAAGGTCCAGGAATGGCTTGAGAGCAAAGGTAAAACTCACGACAGTAAATTCCGCAAGATGAAGACGGCGCGCTTCAAAGAATACATCAAGGAAGATCACACGAAACCACGCCGCAAGGAGGTGGGCGGTTCTCGACGGGTACGCAGCCTCCATTTTGTGGCATAATCTATCGAGACTGATACTCTCCGAGGCCGATACTAGTTCTCGAAGGGTGAGACACCGTAGCCATTCTTTGTCCGACAGCGGGGCCCCCGCTCGCAAGCACAGGAAACAAGCCTCGGTTTCCTCAGCTGAAGACAATTCCGACAATCGCGTCACAAAGAAGGCTCCGAAAGGGAAGGGGAAGAAGGTCGAGAGCAGTTCGGAAGACATCGACGGATAGACCATATTTGTCTGGGTTGGAAGGACCGGGTAGTTAATTATATTTCGGTTTCGGTAGACGCAGCTCAATGTCGTCCCAATCCAATACCCTGTTTCATCTCATTTTCTCCACCTCACCAGAAAGTTTCGGGGCCGTCAATCCGGTCCATGTGCATCATGCAACCACGTGGTGACTATCTCTTTCTCTCCCTCCCCTGACGTTGCCAACGCGCCCACTGCGGTGCAGCTCTGAGGATGTCACCGACGGTTAGAGATCTGATCCTCATCTTGCAGATTTTTTTCCCTAGTGAACTCTCCATGCACAAAGCACTGTATCTCCTCGGCGTCATAATCTCACTGTATCCATTGCTTCGGCTTCACTTGAATCAGCGGCGGCAACCTCGACAGCGCACTCGTACTGCTTGGCTAAAAAGCATCTTGGTCCTTCTTAAAGCTGCCTTTAAAGAAGATGACATCCATCCTCCTACTTGGGCTTCTGGAATCGATCGCAGCGACGAGTACGCAGATTATATCTGCCGTGATCTAGGCCCGCTTTACATGATGCTTGGTCTCGACCCCGACAACCTCCAAGCCCCATCTCCTTCTCCCCCCTTTCCTAGCCCTCGCCGCGTGCTCTGCACTACACGATTGTCTTGCGTATTCTGTCCGGTGGCAGACCTCAATATCGTTCCTACGTTACGGCGCCGTGAAAAATCGCAGACGGTGTGGCTCCTCGACAATACTTTTCATTGGGTCGAGGCGGACCTATTGGTAGCCCATTGTGCTACTTGTCATGCGGATTATTATCCCGACTGCATTACATTCAGAGACGAAGAGAATGGCCGCCGACAGAGGCTCGAAATGACGCCCCAGTATATTCGAGTTTCCAAGCACGGAATCTGGGTCGATCGAAAGATAGCAGTCTTTCAGGAAAAAGCACTGGATAGATTTCATGCCGGCTGGTCCAACTTTGCGGATTGGTTAAACGAATCGACTGGGTCGAAGAAGAAACTCACATACCGACAGTCACAGCGGCTTTTCATTGAACACTTTTCACGCCGACTCCTTCTCTTCCATGGGAAACACAATGATTTTAATTGTACTGCTCATCCCAGCACACGGGTGCTTTCGGAGGGCGTACGGGATGCTATTGGGGCCAACGGAGGCGCTGTACCAGCTGCAATGACGCACGGATGTGCCGAGTGTACACATCTGAAGCGCTATTACTCAGATCTCGTCAACGAAGGTGCTGTTCTTGGGTCGAATATTGATGTGGCTGGGATGCCTCTGGGCGGACCTGGTGACGAAGTGTGTCCTATTCCCTTGTTATTTATGTGGCTAATTTGTCCTAGCAGGAAGTTGTACCTGGACCTGCAGATCCGGCCATTGCACAGCTTTCTGCGCCGCACCAGCAGGAAGCACCTCCCGACGGTGAGCCTCGTGGCTATATACGGCTTGCGGTAATGGATGGGAAGACAATTAAACATCGGGTGTGTACCATAATTTAGTCCTGCTCTTTTCTTATCATCGGACGCAGAAATGTGCCTTAGACATGTGTGACTCACCGTTGGTCAACTACAAGGATGGCCGCTTTTGTGAAGCGCATCTCAACTTGCGCGATGTTTGCGGTATCATACCCTGTGGTCGGCCTGTCCGTCATGCGGGTGCCGTGACCTGCGACACCCAGTCTCACATTGACTGGCACCGCCAGTACGAGAACCGGTTCTCGCGCTTATCTTTCCCTGGAGTTCGACGGGTCATACGTCGGCAACAAGGGCTTGCGGATATAAATGATGCGAGTGCAGCAACGGGACCAACCCTTCGAGTCGATCTCAGTGCGCTTGGGGACACCCCGGGGGATCAGGTTGTACACACATTCAAAGCAAAGACAACTTACTGCTTGCAGACCGTCCAATGGGCATGCGGGTTTCCGATTGGTTGGGGCAAATGTTACCGCTCTGAGAGCTCTACCCAAGTTCTTCAAATTTTGGACAACATTTGGGAGAAATACCCAGAATCGAAACCTAGTTTCCTCGCATACGACGATGCCTGCAGCCTCCTACGTCACATCGTCACCCAGAACGCGAACAGTACATGGCTTACCACCACGAAATTTATTGTAGATGCTTGGCACTACATCGGTCATCGCGCCACCGATATTCTGTGTCGATTGTGGTGCAATCCTGCACCTGCCAATGGCTCCCAACCCGATCTCGTCATTGTCGAGGAGGACGCCAACGGCACAACCCATCAGACCCGCGCATTCAACACCGAAACCGCGGAACAACTCAACTCGTGGCTCACCGGCTTCGAATCACAGCTGCGGCAGATGTCGGACGTGAATTATGACTTTTTTATTCACGTCTTAATGATGATATATGGGGAGCGGGTTGAAAACCGGGTGGAGAGCAAAGGTTTGGGCCTCACAGAGGAGTTTTGGATGTCAGCGGCGGGAAATTAAACATTATATGGCCTGTCTACTGTTAGATTATCTTCTCAATTCGAAATTCTCCAGTTGATTATGCCTGATGAAGCGCACGCTTGCGCGCCACGACCGGAAACACATTTCCGCTTTCGGATCAAACAACGCCCGATTGCTTTCCTCCTTCAAGCTCCCGTCTCACCTTCCCGACTCACGTGCCAATCGCGCTGTACCCTATTTGCATCACCTCCTCGCCCGACTCATCCAATTTGGGGCCAATGTCACCCCAATATCCCGCAAATTCTATGATTGATTCATATATAACTCGTCTCCCCTATCCTTCTCGGAAATTGATAAGTCTCATCGTCTCTACTTCCCTCCTTTCTACTTACTTGTATAAATGCTGTAACCTATTCTCAACGAAAACACTTGATGTTTCCCCCAACGTCCCGCACCTCGTCTAACTTTTGCAGAGCAGATTTCGGCAGAAAATGTATGCGAAACTCCAGTAGGAACCATTTGTTTCCAATGAGCCTCCTTGGTTTCCACTGGCCCACAGGAAGAAGTTGTGCCAGTGTAAACCACTGACAACCGATGGGCCACGGCAGATTTCACTGACCCGCCGGGAGGAAATTCATCTCTTCTAACTTTCGCACAGCAGATTTTGGCAGAAAATATATGTGAAGCTCCAGTAGGAACCATTTGTTTCCAATGAGGCCCAATGGTATCCACTGGCCCACTAGGAAGCAGTTGTGCCAGTGTGAACCACTGAAAACCGATGGGCCACGGTGGATTTCATTGGCCCGCCGAGAAGAAATTCCGCCAGTGTGAGCCAATGAGGACCAGTGTAAACCAGTGGCATTTGACCAAAATTATTGGCCCACCTTAAACTCGAACCATTGAAAACCGGTGGCTCATACTGGAATTCGGTGGCTATTCATTCTGCTACGACCCAACGACTCACAGTGAAGTCCAGTGAAAATCAATGGCGAACGCTGGAGATTGGCTCGGTACGTCAGCCAACGAAGTCCAGTGGTCGCCAGCGGCAGCGACGCGGTAGCGCGCTGTACGCCACTGATGTCCATTAAAACTTCATGGCCGGCCAGCGGTCGGCAGTGGTTACTCACATCAGCCAGTGCCGAACAATGCCGATCACCCGAGTTGACAGCTCCGCGTGTATTACTGAAGATGATCGGCTTACACGGCCTTGTGATGCCATCATAAGATGCCGACACCTCTCACAAAAACCTTGTGAGGTGGCACAAATCTTGGAGGGCCTTGCCGGTCCTTGTAAGGCATCCACACCAGAGGTGGGAAGAGCGATTATGGTGTTATTATGAAAAATCCTGGAATCTTGGCCATTTTCGGTCCTCTTGGACCGCCTTATAAGATCAGATCCTCTTACGGCCTTATAGCCCCTTATAGCGAAAATTACAAATTTCCGACATCGGTCCTTATCGCGCAACAGGGAGTCGGTCCCTTCATAACCCCCCTTGGCCTCCCCCACTCTGACACTCACGTGACCTTATCAACCGCGTGGGTTCGAGTCCGGGCAGCGACATTGTTTTCTACCCTCCCTTTATGTGACGTCTACTCTGTACATGCTGTGGTTGCTCTCTTCAGTGTCAAATATTTTTTTGACATCAATGGATACCTACCCTAACATCCAACCTCTTATTACATGTATACTTAGCTTTGCAGTGCAAATTACATCTGCTTGAGCTCAGTTTTTGTCCAATTGCCTTGGCAAGTGGCTCAAATTAAACCAACAGGTGTCTCAAATTAGGATATACAAAAAATTCGAGGGAAAACAAATGGGTATTGATGAACATCAGGCCCCTAGCCCAAAAAACTACTGATGTTATTGCAAAATGTCATGTACCTCAATTTGTAGAGAACCGATTGTCATGGCACTTGGTAGGTATACATATAAACAGAATATATACGCATGGTGCATGACTGTTTGGTATTGAAATCAAGCCAACTCCTGCACAGGGGTAGCGGCGACTTCAAAAAGAACGGCCAAAAAAATACACTACATCTCGGGCTCGAACCATGTCGAACACGTCTACGCCGAGGTCCTAACCACTAGACTACTGGGCCCATGGGGAAGTGGCTCTTGAAGTTGATTTACTCACATGCTCATCCGACCCTACGGATCCATCAGATAGATTTGATTAGATATGCCTTATAAGGAAATGTCAGAGTGGGGGAGGCGTGGGCCAGCTTCCCTTCATATCGCCGCTCGCGCACCAGGGACACGTCCTTTTTTATCGCGCACCAGGGACACGGTCTGCTAACCAAGTCCCTGGTGCGCAATATAAAAGGACGTGCTCGATCCTGCCAGCATGGCAGACCACTACCGCTACCACTGCTACTCATCTGTCCTCAACACCGTCGATCATCCTGGTTGAACGAGTGCGACCCCATTGCTGTTGCTTTGCTCGTAGTCGCTGATGCTTCGTCGTTGCCAGAGCCGCTTACCCTGTTTGGATTCCAGAAATAAGCAAGCCATCTCCGCTGACTTTCTTCGCTGATGTTGCTGATCGTGCGTATTTTTCTCTGCGACGACAGGCCACCATGAGCCCCATCGAGCTCTTCTCCTCCGCCAGGCCCGTGCAGGAGAAGACGAACTACAACATATCCCACACGCCGCCGTCAGTGCCTAGCAAATTCAGTGCCTGGCTCCCATCCGCCGCCGCCAAAGAGTCCAGCAGGCGCGAGGCACGTGACAGGCGTGAGCGCGCCATCGCTGATAAGCTCGCACGTTACGCTCTCGTCCCCGCGACTGATATTTTCACGAAGTGCGCCATCCGTATTAGCACGATTTTATCTATAACACTTCTTCAGATTGAACCCCGAATGGAACCCCAGCGGGCTCACGGAGGAGCAGGCCCAGCAGGCGCGCCAGACGCACGGGCTGAACACGACGGCGGAGGAACAGCCGCTACAGCCGCTCGTGCTGCTCTTCAACGCGTTCCTGAACCCCTTTAACGTGCTCCTTCTCATCCTCGGCGCCATCTCCATAGGCACCGGCGACATCCCCACATTCGGCGTCATGATTGCCATGGTCGTTTCCTCCACCGGCCTCCGCTTCTGGCAGGAGATGCGCTCGCTCTCCAAGGCTCACGTCCTCGTCAACTCAGTCTCTTCTCGAGTCCACGTACTCAGGCCGTCTGAGGGTGAGATTGAGTTCGATAGGAAGCAGATTGTCCCAGGGGACGTCCTCTCTGTCACCAGTGCGTCGCCAGGGGATTTCACTGGCATATAAACTTAATATACCTTCCGCAGGTGGAGACGTCTTCCCGGGCGACTGCGTGCTCCTCACGGCGTCCTCGCTCACCGTCTCGCAGGCATCGCTCACGGGCGAGATCATGCCCATCGAGAAGTTCGTCAGGCTCTCGGCGCCACAGGGCCCACACGTTTTCAGCATCCTCGACTGCGAGAACATCTGCCTCGCCGGCACCTCCGTCACCACCGGCAACGGCACTGCGCTCGTGCTCTCCACTGCACGCATGACCTACATGGCTTCTATCGCCAAGGAACTCGCGATGCGGCGCCCGGTAAATGCGATGCAACTTGGTGTGAGGAGGGTCAGTTTTATTTTACTCGTGTTTATGCTGGTGCGCCCATTTCACCCACTTTGCCCGGGTTTGTGTGCTAATGTTCGGATAGGTCATGTCGCCTATCGTACTCGTTATTCAAGGACTCGTGCACAAGGACTGGAAGGCCGCCCTGCTCTTTGCAGTGGCTGTGGCCGTCGGAATCGTACCGGAGATGCTGCCCACCATTGTCGTAAGCAAGACAGTAAGCTTACGATAGGCTTGCCCTAATTATCGCAGGCATCCAACCTCGCGCTCTCCGCCATCCGCGTCGCGCGCAAGAAAGCTATCGTCAAGCGCTTAGACGCAGTCCAGAACCTCGGTGCCGCGTGCATCCTATGCTCAGACAAGACAGGCACGCTCACCGTCGATGCTGTCCACGTCTCGCTCACCACCGCCTACGACGGCTCGCACTCGGACCTACCCGCGAAACTCGCCTACCTCAACGCCGCTATGCAGACCGGCACGCGTAGCCCAATCGATAGCGCTATCGTCCAGTACGCCGCCAACGCCGCCGCCGCTGTCGACCTGGGTGTGTGGACCAAGCTCGGCGAGATTCCATTCGACTCGACGAGGCGGCTGCTCTCGGTCCTCGTCATGTGCCCCGCGCACGAGCAGGCGCTGTTCATCACGAAGGGTGCCGTGGAGGAGGTCCTCGACAGCTGCACGCGGGTGTACAGCGCGGCGCGGCACGCGGAAACAGCGGCGCTCATGGACGACGAATTTATTGCACAGCTGACGCACGCGGCGGACACTGTCACGACCGACGTGCGGAAGCGCATCTTGGACACGGCCGAGCGCCTGAACGAGGACGGCCTGCGGCTGGTCGCGGTTGCTTGCAAGCTGGTCAACACGAAGCACAGCGGTGCTGCGGTGCGACTCGTCCCGGAGGAGGATGAGGAGGAGCTCGTGTTTGTCGGGCTCTTGTGCTTCCTGGACCCACTCAAGGTCGACGCCCGTGACGCAGTTGACAGGCTGCGCAAACTTAATGTGCAAGTGCGGATCCTCACGGGCGATTCGGCCGCCGTCGCGGCCAAGGTTGGCCGAGACCTCGGGTTGCTTGCGCCGCGCACCAACACCCTCCCAGCGGAGTCGTCGTCGTCCGAGATCAAAGCGGAGGGGGTACAGGACGTGATAATCGACATGGAGCCACCGCCGACGGAGGAAGAGCTGATCGTGACGGGGCCGCAGCTGAGCACGCTGGTGGCGACCGGGGACGTCGCGGGTGTCCGTGCGGTAGTGCAGCGCGGGATCATCTTCGCCCGGCTCTCGCCGTACCAGAAGCTTGAGGTGGTTGAGATCCTGCGCCAGGGCGGGGACAAGGCGGTCGCGTTCCTGGGCGACGGCGTCAATGACGCGCTCGCGATCCGCGGTGCGGACGTTGGCATATCGGTCGACTCGGGGACAGAGATTGCGAAAGAGGCGGCGGATGTGATTTTGCTGGAGAAGGATTTAGGCGTTGTGGCTGATGCTATTGTCGAGGGCAGGATTACGTGAGTGCGACCACCCCGCCGCAGATCGTTGGCTGATGGTGGACAAGGTTCTTGAATACGATCAAGTATGTCAAGATGGCAGCCTCATCTAACTTTGGCAACGTCTTTTCCATTTTAGGTCAGTTCAGAAACTATGTTTTATGTCCTTTCGCTCACACTTTGCAGCCGCGTCTGCGTGGTTGCCCTACCAGCCGATGCAACCATTGCAGATCCTGGTCCAGAATCTGCTGTACGATTTTTCGCAAGGCTCGATCCCGTGGGATAACGTGGACGTTGAGTTTTTGGACACACCCAAGGTCTGGAACTCCAAATCGATCATCACATTCATGCTCGTCATGGGCCCGCTCTCGAGTCCGTTCGATCTCCTTACGTTTTGTATCAATTGGTGAGTACTCGCTTGGCTGATAGTAGTGAAATCTTTTGTGTTAATGCCAGTGGTTGAAGGTTCTTTTATGGGATCAAGACAGCAGATTCGCCCCTTGTGCCCCGTGCTCAGGCGCATTGGTTCATCGAGGGCTCCATCACTCAGGTACACAATAACCCCATTCACCTAATAAACCTGCACTCATCCTCTAATTAGTTGTTCATCGTCCACTTTTTACGCACGTCGAAGCTGCCCTTCATCCAATCGCGCGCGTCAACGATCGTGACAGTGGTCACAACGACGGTCGCGTGCGTCGCAATGGCACTCCCATGGATCCCGGGCGTAGACAATGCGCTCCAGTTTGAACGGCCGGAGCCCGAGTTCTATGGGTTCCTCGTGGCTCTGGTTGTGGCGTACGCGACACTGGTGCATTTGGGAAAGATGGTGTACTTGAGGCTGTTTAAGCAATGGTTGTAGATGCTCAGATTCCGAATTGGTTGATACAACAAATAGTGGCTGAATCCCAAGTCGAACACAGACCATCTTCATTTCCCTCCACATCGAGACCGTCCAGGCCGTGTTGACACGACGCGTGGACAAGACTAGTACTCTGGGAAAGCACTTCAAATTTACAAGTCGGTGTCATATTCCTGCCGCGTTCCGAGCCTTGTACTTACAATACTGGGACACTTGAATCGTCAACCCTCGAATGTCAGCGTGATCTGCACTAAATGCCAGTGGAAATGTGCCTGCCTGAATATTTGCCATTCAACCGTTTCAGCATAGGCGGCTCCGAGCCCATTGGCATTGCGAGCGTCGAGACGATGAAAGTTGAAGCAGAAGTTTGTCGCCACGTGGTGAAACCACCACCACGTGATTGATGCGTCGTGCGTCTCAAAGTCGTGAATGGACGCGCCGTTCAGTAGTCGAAACCTCCACTACGCGCAGGACAGACGTAATTACCTACTGAATTTTTATCTGGCCAATCATAATCATTTATACCACGTCCCACGTCCCACTCGACGCGGTTCCAATTCGTGCGTTTGTTTGAAGTCGCCGGGTTGAGACGTAATGAAGTGCCTAAAGACTATACCATCTTCGAGGGTCATTTTCTGCATTCGCAAGTCTCTGTGCATCGGTGTTCACCCCAAGGGTGAAACCATTCATCATGAAATATAGATTCTAAGCCCGGCTTCTCTGGTTCTCAAATTCAACACGGAGTTTGGGCGGAAAATGTTGACTGGATAGACTTAGTCGGGGACAGGGAATCAAGCCCCGTTTCCCAAGGTGAGGGTAGACATCCTTATGGAAGTAGAAAAAGTGCATCGGTGCGTCGGCGTCCACCACACCCGAACACTTCACCGTGCTGCTATCGAATTGACATTGTACCTGAGTTCATCGGAAAAAGGTCATTTTCACCTCGGATCGACTATGTGGTGTGGGGAGTTGAACCCCTCTCGCTCCCCAGGACTCAGATTATTCCATGAAAATCCCAGGCTCCGCTCAGTGGGGTACAGCCCAAAGACCGCACCCGCTTCCTTCCTCCTTCCTTAATTAATCATTTCACCATGATCCAACTCTGTTCCCAAAATGCTACGTTTCCCGGACTGTCCGAGTAGCCGCTCTCCCACTCATCTGCCATCGGGGGATTTTCCAAGTCTCTTTACGCTGTGAGAATCAACCATGACCCAGAGTCCCCCGTTTGGAGTCCGTCAATAGAGGAGGCAAAAACGGCGAAATTGAGGGAACATTTCGGGTGCGGGGAGATGAACCCCGTCTAACTGCTGCGTCGCGGCATATTCTATCAGAAGCTGCAATGCAGTGGTGCAGCGCAGACCACACCCGATCCCTGGGATCAGTGTTGACCTGATTTTATACCTATCTTCGTAGTCTAAGCAAATTCAAGTCGGATTGAATCTTCTTCTGATCTAACTGATTGCATGGATCTCATTTCATCTCGCGGTCGATGTGTAATAGTCCAGACAAAGAAGAAAAAATTACGATGGGAAGTTGACTCCAGGCGGGTTAGATCATTTGTCAGCCCGTCGGATCATCCGGTCCCCGACTCCCCGAGCAACGCTTTGGGACTGAAATGGGATCAACCAATACTTTGGTTCACACTATTCCGAATGGGAATGGGCGGCGCAATCATTGACTGGCTTCGCATGCCATATGCCAGTTCATATGCCAGGATGTCATACTATGTACATACGACACGGGGGACATGGAATCTGGAATTCAAACTGATTGTGTCCTTGTCTGTCAGAGGCCTTTCTGTAAAGCTCTCGACTCTGGGAAAATGGTGCGCCAAGAACTTTACCCTGGTCAACTTAATTAAAACGATCATATTTGAGCCTTCGGCCCGGTACCGTTCCCAATGCCGCTATTTCGCCTGGGCTCAACTCAAATCTCCGTCAAGGCTGAGGAAAAATATGTAGGGGTGAACTCGAGCACTGACTCTCGAAATATACTCGTTGACCATTACAAAGCCAAAGCACGCACGGCCCGCTATTGTGGACACCGGATTATGGCAATTGAAGACATGAGGGGACGATTAACTCCAAAGGAACTCAAGTAGCTACATATGGCTCAGGTCGGCTGTCACTTAATCCACGGATGCGAAATCTCGCCGGATAGTGAAGTCGTGTGTGTCAAAGAGCACAGCAAAGTTCAAGTTAACTTCGTCCGCCAAATGCTCAATATCCACAGCCGCTCCATGATTGTGCCCTGGTTCACAGAAACTGGGATAATGCCACTCCGAGTCCGACGCCTTCTGCTCGCTCCCAGCCATCTGATGTAATTCCTCTCCCTCGACGACGATCAATATGCCCGAGCTCAATAGTTCCACTGAACTAGCCGGCAAGGGCAAAAATCGTGGGTTAAGGATCTCATCAAAGCTGCGTCGCGACTGCCGTTCCAATGCCCAAAGCTAGTTCTCACAAGATGTGCTTCCATTCAAGGCATCGAAGACTACGCGAAATTGGCGCAGAAGCTCATGCTGGAACGGTTACAAGGTGAAGTGGACTCCTCAGAAAAGCTCTATCTGTTACATGGCCGTCGTGAACCCATCAAGGACAAGCGACCAGCTCAAGTAATCTCTTGTTTGCGGCATTACCCATCAATGGTGAAGATTCAGAAACATCGCGAGGCGCGAACCTCGGTGTTACTCTCCACCCATCAGCTTGCCGTAGAGATCTTGCGCTATGTCGATCATGTATACCAATCGGTCCCGCGACCGGATCGACTTTGTAGGTTCTGTAAAGCAGAAGCTGAACATGCCCTGATCTCCTGTGAATCTTCGGAGGCACTGGTTGAACTAACAGCATTATTCTTGGCCAAACTCTTTTCTGAAATTCCAGATCTACAACGGCAAATGGCAGAGGTCTCAAACACGGAGTTTCTGAAAGCCATTATTTATCCAAGGTCCACAATTGCGCTGGTTGCTAAGTACTGCTATGATGTCCTACAGGTTTTTTACGCTGTTCCCATGTTTCATCTAGATAAGGCTTGAACTGAGTGGCTTTCCCGGATTGATGTGCTGATAATTTCGTTCTTTTGTGCCTTTTTAGTTCTACCGCGGCGACTCGACAAGAATGCGACCGTGAGCTCGGCTATTAGGGTACAGGAGGGCCCAGGGACGAAGATGTAATTAGTGCGTGTACATCGGGAGAATTCCTGGAACCGGCGTTCATGAGTTGGACCGGGCCGTGTAATGCTACCTACCTACCTACCTACCTACCCAAGCCAGGGCCAAAGCCAGCAGCAAGCCAGGCCAGGCCCGAACCAGTGGCTTGAGCCATGGCTTGGGCGTAAATTTTTTTGCAGGGTATTTCTTGATGTTCCTGAGCCACAGTGAGTGGTACATCCGAAAATTGACATTTTGATTGCCGAGTTGTGTTCTGCTCATAACTCGCCCGGAACGGGCCCGTTTCCCATGTAACTCAAGGCAAAACTGCTCAGAATCGTCGTGCCCTTCCAGCGCACCTAAAGCGACTGAATTCCGGGTTGTTTTGCATGCAGCATAGACTTTTGATTATCTGGAATGCAATCACGCATTCAAACCAATAGAATTGACCCTGTTCATGTCAAGTTCGAGCAAGTAACAGAGGTATTTCAATGCCAGAAAAAAAGAAATGTCTCCGTGATCGAAAGTGTCACATGTAGGGTTCCTTGGATGTCACGCATCTGCGCCAGAATCCCTCCTTATCCACCTCTTTGGGCCACAGCTTGGGACCTACAGTGGCGCTATTATGTTCTGCACGGGGTCGTTTTGGCTCGTTTGTGATCCGAATGACTTCAAATAAAATGTTGACTTGAATGTTGAGAAAATTGAAGCTTTTAGGCACTGCTTAAACCCTAACTCACCTGTGCAGTTGTCCCACAGTAAAATAATTTCTGATTTTCAGAAAAATCGACTCTGCAGATGTGCATTGTAGGTAAAAGTGGTGACCCTGGCCTGAAGGTACTTGTAAAAGCATCCATATTTCACACTTTGGTTGACATGAATTGGTCAGGATTTGAGCTCACAGCGGACAAGATAAGTGGGCCATTTTGAGCATTTTTTAACCATTGGCCTGAAAAAATGCGAAAAATGCCCAACTTGCCAGAGGTATTGCGAGCTCAAATCGCATCAATTTGCGTCAACAAAAGGGTGAGTGTGGATGCTTTTAGGAGTACTTTCAGGCTAGTATCACCACTTTTGCATGCGGTCTGAATCTGCAGAGTCAATTTTTCGGAAAACCAAAAATATTTTATTGCGAGATAACGCCACAGGTGTTGTATGGGTTAAATGGTGCCCAAAACCTTCAAATTGCGCAATGTTCATATCCACATTTTATTTGAAGTCTAGGCTCAAATCCAGCCTGTCTATGAAAGCAAGCTGGTGGACAGACCTGACACAATCACTACGTTCCGACGTCGCCTGATCAGAGGTCAGGCCAGGTCTGTTTGGCCGTAATACCCAGCCTGCGTACCTAGGTATGCACACAAAAGCAATCTTCGCGCAGAGGCGTGCCTGGATGCCAGATGTCCGGATGCCCGCCCTCCCCGCGCCCCACTTCGTCCGCCGGGCGTGCTCCTCGGATCCGCACTCGGGCCCCCTTCCTGTTGATTTCGCCCCGCGCAGTTGCGCCGCCAACTGGGTCCGGGACGGCCTCAGTGTGGCCCGTCCGATGAGCACATTTCGTGCTGGGGTGACGAGTACATTTGAATGCATGCCCCGCGGTCCTCCATCCGTACGCCTTCCCCTCTACGACTGTTAACGAGTCTGCCCTCTCCGACCTTCCTTGTCCAGGTCCGCGCACGCACGCACCTGAGTCCATATTAGCTCAGTATACACCGGGAACCCCACCCGTTGTGCGCTCTGCGGCGTACGACCACCCCCTCCGACGTGCAGGCTATTGTTAACGAAAGCGGGTGTGCGGAGTGTTGAGCGTGAGCTAATTGATACGTAGCACACGTTTGAGTTTGTTGGTGTTGCCTCGTGGCAATAGAGATTTAGCGAATGTTCAAATTCCAAGTAATACAACTATCCGTTTCCGACGCAATTCTACCTTAAGCAACCGAATAACCAGAATCAATTCTTGATTAGACACGAGTACGGGAAACGTCTCCGTATTCTTAGGATTGCTGTACTTAGCTTTGCGCAAGCTTAAAGTCGTTACGCCAAAGAAAGCCTTACAGGTTCACGCGAGTTACAGATGAACTGGTGGTGGATTGAGCAAGAGTTACGATGTGTCCACATGAAGGGGAGCACTCCCTATATATACTAAAACTATGTACGAGTCATAGCGGAGCCGGAGTGGAGTCGGGGATGAGCCCGAGGTGATGACCGAGGCAAGACCGAGGTAAATCGGCGAGTTGTTGAGGCTTACTAATCTAAATTAGTCATTTCCATCACATAGCCCCCCCAGCCGAAATACACTCGAAAGATATCGATAGTTGAAAGGTAAGCATACGAGGAGTACAGAAGGTAGGCATACTAAGGTATTGGTACAAACCCTATAGGTAAAGAGTACATGGTCAAGTGAAATACTGAAATACTGGTACAAACCCTGTAGGTAATGAGTACAATTTGATTGGGGCGACACATTTTCGAGTAATAATTCGCGGAATAAGACGAACGACTTCACCATCTGACTCTCTGCCATTCCCCGCTTCCTTCACCCTGCGCGAGAACGGCGGTGTCAAGATGATCAACTGTCAAACCTTGGCGACGGAGATGCAAGTGCATGTGCAAGTCCGCTGCGTCATCATCAAACACATAGCCAGACTTCAGCGGCAAAGGCCAGATTGTGCCGACGACGAAGTCTTCCTCGTTAGTGATGAGGAGGCGCTTGGTACGGCGGGCGATGATGCTGGCGCATTCTGATGATCACGGATCAGTATGATAATATATGGAGGTATTGTGAGAATCATGCTGAAGTCCATCTCGTTCGCGAGAACTGGGTTGTTCATCAGTTCCGCGAGCGACGGAGCATGCGAGATGCCTGCGAAGACTCGACGGTGAAATTCGAGCTTCGACATCCCGATTGCAGCGCCTGCATCGAAAATGACGATGGGACCGAGCTTGGCCGAGATCTGTATGGCGTTGACAAGCCAATGCAGAAAATAGACATAGACCTCGTGGACTATGGATGATCAGCTCGAGAAAGTATAATGCTAGTGGAATCGTTGACCTGTTCGTATATAATCCAACGCCTCATCTGGGGAGTAGAACGTCACGAAGTCGAGTTCTTCCCCAACTGGCAATGCATAGCCCCCGAAAAGTGCGATTCCGGGAAACGGCAGGTTAAGTTGTGACAGGGCAGTGGCGGACATTCCCATGGGAGGCTCGCCCTGTGTGTGCGGGTTATGGGCGTTAGCGGCACAACGGATAAATCTCGATAGCGTAACGAGACTGTGGAGCATGTTACGATGCACGACGCGTTTGACATGCCACATCTGTTGACCGTAGATCCATTCGGAGTCGAGGTCGGCCATAGTGGGTGTGCGGTTGATGAGTCCGGGGCCGAGTTCCATCTTACAAAGCAGCTGAGCAGTTGAGTCGCACACAACCGAGTCGAAAGCCTTCCAGGCATTCTTCTCATCGAAGGTAGCGACGAGCTCTCGGCCGTGGATGGATATGGCCTTGAAGAGCCTTTCGAGTTCAGCTTGCTCCTTGATGATTTTTAGAGAAATTGGACGATTGGTGAAGGTAAGGGCGTACCTCATCTCTGATCCATTCCTCCTCCGATGAGGTGAGTTCCGTATACTCATCGGGCGTCGGGCAACGTTGCGACTGCACCTAAAGGAGATATGAGGTGCAAGAACGAATGAAACCAACGGTGGTTACCATGATACGGTCCCTGAGATCCTGAAGACTGTCCGTGAAGCGCTGTAATTCCTTGGGGTTGCTGCACTCGTTGGGAAAGACGAGCTTGATGCGATTCGAGGTACTCGGGTTACGACCGTCCATGGAGTGTGGAGTTGATAGAGAGAGCGAGAGAATTTACAGAGGGGTAAATGAGAGCGAAAGAGTGGGCGGTGAGTCGAGAAATGCGAAGAGTAACCATAATTTATACTGTTTTAATGCTCCAAGAATGAGATAATATTGGAGCCGTAGAATGCAGGATGGTCATGCCTCTGGAATCGGAGAGACGGTGGAGTCCGTTCGGCGAATTTGCTGATGGATTTTCGCTTTCTTAGCATCTAACCAGTCTTGCAAAACCATCGGCGCATTTCTAAGACCTTTTTTAGTCAACCATTCATCATCCTCAGGTCCAAAACCTTTCCAACGGACCTTGAACTGTTGAATTCGACGACCACGAATTTTCCTAAAGCGCTCAGCTAGAATGCATTCGACGTCCACTTCAGGTTTCGCATCAAAGTCATCACGATTTAGAGTTTTCGTGGGACGCTCACCAAATTCGGCAGGTGACTTCTTGTAAGCTTCCAGATGCGCGATATTCAAAATAGGGTGGATACCGTAGGAGACAGGAAGTCGTAATTGATAAGTCACCGGACTCAGCTTGCGGATAACTTCGAATGGACCGTCATACTTCATGAGTAATTTTTTACCTCTTCCTTTCTCGTTCCTGAGAAGTTCGAGCGAGTGTGGATTCAGGACGACTAGATCACCTTCCTCGAACTCTGTCGTAAGTCTGCCGTTGTTGTAAGATCGCTTCTGAAAAATCTGTGCCAGCAACAAAGCTTCTTTTGCTCGACTCCGATTAGCTTCGAATTCTTCCGCCATTTGCTGTGCCTTTTCGTCAATTATGACCTGTTCTTCCCCCCCATCAATTATGACTTCGTTGTGGGGACGTTGAATAGCACTTGACCTAGAAATTATATTGGAGCTTGTGATTGGGTGAAAGCCGCGTAGAAGATATGCGGGCGAGAAGCCGGTGCTGCTATGTGGTGTGGTGTTGTAAGACAATTTCAAACCGTCCAGATGATCTGCCCAGTCGTCTCTCGATGGGCCGACATATGCGCGTAACGCTATTTCCAGACCCTGGTTCAGAATTTCAGTTTGTCCGTCAGCTTGCGGGTGGTGAGCTGTAGTTAGAGCCCGCTTCATACCCATTAACCGACAGATTTCTGACCAGAATTCATTGCGCCATCTGGTATCACGGTCTGAAATGATCTGCTTCGGAATCCCGAATTCCGAGATTACGTGCTTGAAAAATAGTTTCGCCGTCTCCACTTCCGTGATAGATGTTGAACACGGGATGAAGATTCCATACTTGGTTAGCTTGTCGGTGATCACGAGAATATTATCGAAGCCGTTCGAGATCGGCAGTTCAGGGATGAAGTCCATCGTGACCACCTCGAATGGTTGAGTGGGAATAGGGATAGGGCGGAGAAGGCCCGTCGGAGCATGGCGTCGGGGTTTGGATTTCTGGCATATGTCGCAAGTTGAAGTGTACGATTTGAGTTGTCGAGACATCTTGGGCCAATAGTAAGTGGCGGCCAGTCGATTATAGGTTCGGTGATAACCACTATGCGCACCTTCAGTCAGAGTATCATGTATTTCTGACATAACAGAGACTCTGTATTTCTCTGGTACACATAATCGATTATTTCCTTGCCAATCCTCGAAATAAATTAGTCCCGACTCACTGTAGTGATACTGTGGGAAAAGAGGATTGCTCCAGTCGCGTTCCGACTTCCAACCCTTCAGAACTTGCGAGAAATGGGCGTCCTCGTGATACGCAGCAGCCCAGTCTTTGATTTCCGACTCGGGAATACCCACAAGTACTGAAAAGCACTCCGAAGTTGGATAGGGCGCGGTTATAGTTTCATCCGCGCTTACCGGAATTTCGCCGACGTCATGGTGGTTAGGATTTGGAAAATCCTCTTCCGCACGTACTGTTTGCGCTGCAGTCGTGAGAAGTCTCTCTTCGAACTTAGGCCCTAACTCTTCGAACATATTTTTAATGGGATCTTCCGTTTTGAGTGAAACAGAAGTAATCTTGTCCGTAGCAGGCCCGTCTTGGAGAGGCACGCGACGTCGTAGTCTTGAGATGGGATCCACGTTGGAATGGACTCGGCCAGCACGATGAACAATCTTGAGATCCGGATATGCCGCAAAAACCGTGCCCCATGTCAAAAGACGGCGGTTGACGTTCTGAAAAGTACGGCTCCAGGTCAGCGCAGCGTGATCAGTGATTCCGAGAACGGTTTCTCCCTCAAGAAACGGTTGAAATTTAATCAGCGCCTCTTTTAGGGCTAGCGCTTCCCGCTCTGTCGGGGAGTAGTTCCGCTCAGGTGATTTAAGGACCCTGGACCAGTACGCAATGACGCGTTCAATGTGTACCACTGTGTTCTCAAAATTCTCGGCCCACTCACCTGACTCCGGAACGTCGTCTACACCTTTGACTGCAGCAACCAAAATAGGGATTGGTTCCTTGCTGTTGAAGGCACGTTCTAGACGTTCATAGACCCGAGTCCCGCGGAGGTCTCGTACCTTGATAGGTTGAACCTGTTGCAGAATCCCTGCCAGACCATAGTCACATGCATCAGTGTACACTCGATATGGTCTACCTCTCATCGCATAACCACGCACCGGAGCATTTGTAAGAGTCTGCTTGCACAGTTCAAACGCCTCCTGATGCGTTTCATTCCAGTCCCACTTATTCTCCTTCTTCAGTAACTGAAAGAAAGGGTAAGATATCCATGAGTAGAACGGAATGTACGACGAGAAATAAACCATCATTCCTAAGAACTGTTGCAACTCGTGAACGTTTCGAGGCTCACTGAGCTGAAGGATAGCATCGACTTTCTCCTTATGAGTGGAAAGTCCGAGTCGCGATACCTTTTGACCGAGTAGTAGCAGTGATTGATATGCAAAGTGACATTTCGACGGTGATAAGGTGACGTTCGCGTTGGCGATTGCCGAGAAGACCTGGTCGAGATGTTGAATATGCTCTTCGAACGTGAGCGAGAAGACCACGATATCATCAATATAAACCAGCGCAAAAATCCAAAGAAAAGGCGCTAGAATATTTTGCATTACCCGCTGAAATACACTTGGTCCATTACGATACCCAAACGGCATTCGTCGGAACTGCCAAAGGCCCCGATGTGTCCGGAAAGCGAGTTTCTCGGCAGAAGCAGGGCTCATGGTCAGCTGCGTGAAACCAGAAAGTGCATCAAGAGTCGTGAGCCATTGAGCACCAGAAAGAGCTTGAAGGATGTCCTCCTGGCGGGGCAGCGGGAACTCATCAGCGATAACCATCTCGTTGAGTTTGCGTAGGTCAATTACCATCCGCGGCTTAGCGTTGCGGTAAACTATAAAGACAGGTGCCGCCCACGGACTCTTAGACGGTTCAATTACGCCTAATTTAATCCACGAGTCCATCTGCTTGTCGATGACTTCGCGATTAGCAGGCGAGACTGGGAATGGTGGTAAGGAAACTGGTTCAGATCCGGGTTTCAACAGGATTTCAACCTGACCTTCGTAGTTTCCAAGCCTTCCATCCACGCCGAATGCAAGCTTATTGCGAAGAATCATTTCTTCCAAAGCCTTCCGCTGTTCAACCGTGATATCCGGTGATATATCGACCTCCGAAAGCAGCCGCTCACCTGGGACAGAATCCTCCGGGACTTCAGCAGTCTTTGGCCCACCTTCAATAGGATCCTGTGCAAGGGGATCGTCAGCCTCCGAAGCATTACGGTGAGCTTTTGACGAGATCTTTGCCTTCGAGCGTACGGTAGCAGAAGAAGATGCGAACGGATCATCTTCGCTTCGGACGTCTGATCCGCCCGGATCACTTTCGGTCTTTCGACACGTCGCAATCTCCTCGTCTGCAGCTAGCTTCTCCGAGACCAATGTACGCATCAGTGCAGCATGAGCATTGATCTTCGACTGCTCCTCTTTCGAGAATTTGTCCATTCGATCCAGCCAAGTCCTCGGGTTTCTGGAGGTTCCGAGTCTCTGTCCTGCCGGAATGATCACCGGAATCTGCGAGAAATTGGCAACGTGAAGAATCGGTTTCTCTCGACTTATCAGTGAGTCTGGAGAGCCATAAAGATTATCCATGTTACCATGTGCTCCAAAATTCCGTTCAACAAAAACAGAATCTTGACCTTTCGGAAACGACGCATGTACCGGTACGGCTACACTTGTCTCGGGCGGTATTATGACCCTTTCAGTGGCCCAGACCTCAGAGCTTTGCCTTCGCAACCTAGCTCTCCGATTCAGCTTCTGGTTCCTTCGATGAACCTTCGCTTTCGGTCCATGGCGGGTAAGTCCTTGATGCACCCTAACCTTGAATGCATGACCCTCGTCGTCAGCCATGGGTGGAGATGTGGATGTTTCAACCTTGACACTCCTTCCGGAGTTTCCGAACTGCAGGTAAGCTTGTCCCTCATCTCGAATCACCGAAATCGAATATTGGTCGCTGAAATCGTTGCCTAGAATGAACGGAGTTGTCATTCCTTTCACGACATAGGCCTCGACAGTGAGCTTTACCGGGCCCTCCTCTGTGTGGAAGTAGAGATCCAAGATAACAAAACCTGATATCGATGATCTACCAGTGACCTGGATAAGCTTAACGTCTTGGCCACCTTTGATTTTCGGAGGATGAGTCAGATTCTCCAAAGCTTTCTGCGAAATCAAGGTAATGTCCGAGCCAGTATCTATGATGATTTTCAACGGATCAGTGTTCAAGCCGTTCACTGTAGCAGTGGCCTCTGTGGGCTGTGCTCCAAGGAACGAACAACCCGGGGGTCGAGCCATGTGCTTGCGCAGTTCGATGACAGCCTTTGCAGATCCCACACCCAGTGAATTCCGGATATGAAAACTCTTCGCTTGTATCTCTCGTGCTAACCTTCGCCGCGTTCTCCTGTTTAGCGCCGGCTTTGCATGGAAACTAGCACAGGCTGTCTCTTTCGCAGACTCCTGGTGATCCGTTGATCCTCGATGGTACGTGTCTGAAGATGAATCCAATGCCGAATTGTCCGAGTCTCTTGGTGAGTCTTCCGACCCATTCTCCCCCTCCAGAGCTGAAGCGTTTCTGATCTCATCGTTGCTTGAGTCGGCAGGATAAGATTCAGATTCAGTAATCTGAAGGGGTTCCTCAAAACCCTGGTTGAATTCGTCGTCAGTCGTGGATTCATCGACCTCTAACCCATAATACAGATCATCATATTCCTCTTGAGCGTCGCGGTCATCACCGGTCGCAGTCGCAAGGTTCGCTCGAGCAGCTCTATTGCCCTTGAACGAATGCTTGCACTCGTTGTCCCAGTGTTTACCGCTTCCGCAATGCCGACATGGCCTTGCACCCTTGGACTCGGGAGTCGCCTTTTTCGAGACGTTACGATCATCCTTCGGGAATTTTGGGGTACCCAGATTAGCTGACCATCCTACCAGGTTAACACGTGCACTGCGAGCGTTATTTCGCTGATAGTCCCTGTCCCTATCGCGATCACGATCTCGGTCGCGGTAATAGCTTTCCCTGTCTAGCCGGTCAAGCTTCATTAACGCGTCCTCATGATAGCGAATGGCCGACTGGAATTCAACGATATCACGATACATTTGGGTGGTCAGGATGGTATTCCAAGTGGAAGGTGCACCATCCATTACCTCCAAGATGATCTCTGAATCGTCCATGGTAGTGTAAACTGTATTGAGCAGTTCGGTCTTACGAATGAAATATTCACTCGGGGTCTCGCGTGAATGGCCAGAATCCCGATAAGTAGCTCTATTCGCGCGTCCGCGCTGACGATCCAACCATTTACGATTCAAGAAGTACGTTGAAAAGGCCTTTCTCAAGGTATCCCAATTTTGCTCAATGTCTGATCGGTATTTGATTGGCAACGACCAGTACCAAACTTCGGCTTCTCCTTCCAGTCGCTTCGGAACCACACGGCCCAATTGCCGGAAGACAGTATCGGATTCCCTGGCGATATCATTGATTTTCAACATCCACCTGATGATGGTATCGACATTCCCGTCCCAAGTAGGTACGGTATCATACTTCAGCTTAACATCAAAATGAGGTTCAATTTTAGCAGAACTCGGGATGTTACCGGAGTACGAGCCTCTACCATTGTTTCCAGGGTGGTTTCGGTCACCAGGGAGCCTGAACGGAGTAGCACGTCGACGATTTCCACGATCGTCGTCATCTGGATCGTCGTCGTCGTCGTCATCTGGATCTCCTCCAGGTGGAGCTCCCATTTGTGCTCGTCGGAAGGCAGAAGGTGAACGATTTCCGGGGCGATTCCCACTCCCAACACCATATTGCATGTGCGGAGGTGCGTCTCTGCCTCTGAAATTTCCTTGGGGAGTCATTCTCCTCATTTGGTCGGCCTCCTCAGGTACTGTTGAAAAATGCCTGGACGGAATATCTCTCCTAGGCTCGAAAATCGGGGCCATAGGATTCAATATCTCGGACATCCGATTATTCCGGGGTAAACCACCATCGGTTGCGCCAAGGCCCCATCGCACGGTGGAAGTGAGAGGATAACTAGGTGACCTACTCACTTTTGTAATATTACCGCGATCTTCGTTCAGCGAGATTGAACCAGGATCATACTGGAATTCAGCAGCCGGGGCTGTATTACCAGTGGACCTACCGAAATCGGAGGCAGCGGCTAGCGTGTCCTGGTCACGTTCCTGTGGCCGGTGTTCAGCAAAGTTATAATACTTATCCAGAAGCCAGAGGAAATATTCGACTTCCACCCGGAAGCAAACACCGAGAATTTCGAATTCATTGGCGGCGAATGCATCTGTGAGATCCTCGTCCTCACCCCACGATGGTAGAGCGGGAGGAGTCTTGGCGGCGAGTCGAAAGGAGTCCTCAGCGCTTTTTCTAAGGTCATATAAGATGCGTAGCAGGAGTTGATACTCAGCCTTCTTGACACGGTAAGCGTACCCTCCGATGTTGAGCTCAACTCTCTCGACTTCATTTAGCACAGTTTCCAGCAATGCAAGCTCCTTCGGGAATACATGTGAAAACAATCTTCTTGGTGCCCTTTGAACGGACATAAGAAAACCTTTCCCGATAGGACCTAAGCCTTTAACTAGTGCGTCGGTCCGTCGAGCTAAAATCTCCTCGTTATTGGAGATCTTTGAGTATGGTCTCAACGTAGGTGCGTCAAGGGAGATTTCAACCATGGGTACCGTGTGATCGATAACTTCATCATCGACCGAACCTTCATAGTCGCGAAGTGGCAGACCCTCGAATTCGGCATGTGAGTCAAAGTCCGGTCCGGTCGCATCTGCTGACGATGGCCGTCCTTGACGGGGAGTAGATGTACGGGAAGGGTTGGCGTTAGCCGGATCCTCATGTATTGCTGTAGTAGACATGTAGATCGCGCGAGCGGTAGATGCGATGAGAAATCACAAGTTGTTTGGACAAGGAAGTTCCCAATGTGTCCACCAATGTTAACGAAAGCGGGTGTGCGGAGTGTTGAGCGTGAGCTAATTGATACGTAGCACACGTTTGAGTTTGTTGGTGTTGCCTCGTGGCAATAGAGATTTAGCGAATGTTCAAATTCCAAGTAATACAACTATCCGTTTCCGACGCAATTCTACCTTAAGCAACCGAATAACCAGAATCAATTCTTGATTAGACACGAGTACGGGAAACGTCTCCGTATTCTTAGGATTGCTGTACTTAGCTTTGCGCAAGCTTAAAGTCGTTACGCCAAAGAAAGCCTTACAGGTTCACGCGAGTTACAGATGAACTGGTGGTGGATTGAGCAAGAGTTACGATGTGTCCACATGAAGGGGAGCACTCCCTATATATACTAAAACTATGTACGAGTCATAGCGGAGCCGGAGTGGAGTCGGGGATGAGCCCGAGGTGATGACCGAGGCAAGACCGAGGTAAATCGGCGAGTTGTTGAGGCTTACTAATCTAAATTAGTCATTTCCATCACAGCTATTCCGCGCCTAGTATCGCGCTGACGACTCCGCGGTCGCTCCAAATGCGCGCCCACTCCGCCTCGCTTCTCGTTTGACGCACACCCGAATCGCCGAACACTGCACCCACCTTCCCCGCCGCGCCGCCCAAGCCAGATCCGCACTGCCCACGCTTTCACCTCGCCTTGCGCTCATCCCGCTCCTATTGCTCGTTCCGCTCGTCGCGCCGAGGCGGATCCGCGTCCTGCGTCTCCCTCTTCGTGCTCGTCGCGTTCCTGATCTGGCTGCATCCGCCACAGCAGCGCGTGTCTCGCCAACCTCGCACGCCTCCTTATCCCGTTCCCGAGTACCGAGTCTGTGTTGCGCGTTCACCGTGCTCCTCGCCCTTGCCCGTCGGAGTCCTCACTGGTGCAAATTTATGCTCCGCCCTCGCAGCACGCTCCTTTCCCGTACCTCGCATCGTCTCCCGCCCGTTTTTCTCCTCGCTCTCTTGGACTTTCAAGGAGGAGGAAGAGGGTTTACGCGAGAGTCCAACGCCGAGTTCTGCGTTCTCATCCTTGTTCTGGTTTCGCCCCCGCGCGTCTCTTTGTCTGCGCACCCTACTCCAATTGTGATTAGCGCGCTGCGCGGGATCATGGACGAGCGAGCGGAGAGGAATGACCAAAGTAGTAGAAGTAGAAGTGGCTTCTACTTCCACTAATGAGTTCCAGTGGAAGTAGAAGTCACTTCCACTGGCTCCTGACTTGATCAACACAAGTCCATCCGATCTGAGTTATACCAGCCCTTTGGGTATTATATGATTAAGGAAATTTCAATGGTAAGTATGTGCATACTACTACAGAAAAATTCAACGGCTGTAAGGAGAGGGTAGTAGATTAATGTACAAATGAGAAACCCTCTTCCGCATTATATGGGTTGGATTCGGCTCACGATAATCGCCCCGAAGAGGCTCATCAGGAAAGACCTCCTTTGCAAATGAGGTCAGATTACCTCTAAAAAGTAGGTAATCTGGCCAAATTACCTTGGTTAGGTTCGTTAGCTTTCTAGTGACGTTGAAAATAAATTAGTGGTAATCAGATCTTAATTAGGCAGGATTCGCAACGATTATCACACATCCAACAGGGTATTAGCTACATAACTGCTCTCAATTAGGATAGCCATACACTTGAAAGCAGAACAAAGAATCATATTGAGGGTACACACTACATGCAGAGACTAGGACTACTTGTACTACATTGCATCTACACATGTCTACATACTTACTTGTTCATGCGCCACCGATCGCCTATGAGTACAGAATTCAGCGAATGAATACAGGCGATGAAGGGAAACATACAACGGCGCACATGAGAGTACAGATGGCGGAGCGATCATGTTGTACTCCCATGTGTGGGGCAGGACGGATGGACACGACTGGGATTGCTGGTTAGCATGATGTAAATCGATAATCGCGAGGAAGGACTTACCGGGAGACGACTGGGGTACCATCCAACAACACAGGGCACACAACCACGGCCCGCACCTGGTGCACACCAATTTAAAAGCCAGACTTCGTGGCCCCAGACCAAGGTTGACAACCTTGGTCTGGGGCCACGAAGTCTGGCTTAACATAAGTGTGATCCTCGGGAGAAGCGACGTACCATAAATGTGAATGGATGTGGGAATGGCTGGAGAGGATCTGGAGAGGGATTCAGCCCGAGCCGCGTCGAATTGATAGGCATACATAAAGAAAGGCATCTTGCCTCGCACGAGATAAGTACAAATTATCCCCGTCAGCTTGGATGATACGAGGGACGGATCGGCCCAGTCCTCCAGAGAGAGATCATTGAGAGGAGACTATGAAGAAACAAACTGTACAGACGTACTGGATTCTAGGCCGGTCTCGCGCTGCCGCTCCTTCCACCCAGTACGCACCAACATAGAGATCTGTCACCGGTGCGGCCTCGCTACATGAAAAAATGTCAGTCAAGACGGTGGGGTGGCCAATGACGGGGACATACAGTGCCGGAAGAGAGTGCAAGATGTATGGACAGGCGGAATTAACAGACGGTGTGTGGATTTGAACAGGACTCGCACTGGCTCAGTGGACGCACAATGAGTATATTCTTGCTGGGGCTCGGGGGTATATGGCTAGCTAAATGGCGACGTGGATGGTCCTATTGGTGCTGAGGAAAGCTCGGAAGAATGTCAGCAAGTTCGCCACTAACAGAGCAAGTACACACACCACCTTTTGGACTATCCGAAGGTGCTGAAACAATGTCGAGGGCGTGTACTCGGCTCGTGGATGGTGAGGAGACACGGAGAAGTGCAGGAGCCCAAGGGGAGCGAGCGACAAAGTGGGAGAAAGAGAGAAGGTTTATTGACGAGTATTATCTCGACATCTATTTACGGACTCGAACCACTTTTTTGCCAGCACGTGCGGTCTGTGCCTGGGCCAGGCCCTGCCGGGCCGGTAGTTCGGCAATGGACTTACAATGTTTTCGAGATTTCCTCTTGCCTGATTCTTAAGTCGGCCGGTCGTTGGGTCCCAGTATACAACAAGGATTCACCGAAACTGCACCCCCAGAAGTTCTGACATGATCCCCTTTCTCCCGGTACCAAAAGAAAATATGCTCCGATGTTGAAACAAATTAATGCTGGAAATCCCGCTAATTTGGCCACTTTGCCCCGCATTACCCTAATTCGAAGTCAGGAACTAAATTAGCCCTAACTTAGGAAAGGAGGTTTTTTCCTGATGCTCACAATGGCGACGAAATCCAGCAAGGATTTTCCGGCCCGAAAAAATGCAAAGGGAGTTGCGGTGGCAATACCGAGGTGACGGGGGGTGGCATAATGATAATGAACGCACCTGCCAGCCACGACACGTGAGCATACCTGTCCGTTTAGCCACCGAGCATTTCTCGCAATTTCCTGGGTGTGGGATGGGCGGGATGGCTGCCACGAAGACGAAATTCGGGGAGGTTGTTGTGGAGCGGAGGAAAGAAGGGACGGGTGGCATTGAACAAATAAGAACAATCTGCGCATTGTTCAAATCAATGTCACGGTCGCCCACTTCCACTTCCACTGGGCGCACTTCCACTTCCACTGACCTACTTCTACTTCAACTCACTCACTTCTACTTCTACTACTTCTGTATATACTCGCGAGCGGAGGAGAGGACCCCTGATCATCCGTTGGTAGGTCAAATCTCAAATTGACCCTCAAAAAAAATTTGTCCGGACTTTGGGTTGTGCCCAGTTTGAAAATTTTGTCCGGATTTTGCCTCTGGTCGCCGCGTTGGGCAATTTTTGTCCGGACTTTGCCTCTGACCTCAAAATCACTGCAAAAAAATGGCGGAGCCTCAAGAAATTGCGAAAAATGCCAATATATTACTAGACGTCGTCGTCGTCCTCCTCTACATTCAGAAGACTCACATTGGGCTTTCCTTTCCTCCGCACCATGTTCAGGCTTGCAACTGCCTTGGCCAACACTTCCCGCTCTGCTGAAAGTTCCTCAAACATCTTCTGGGCACGTAGACTGACCTCGACGTGATCTCGGAATTCCCTAACAGTCTCCAAGTCGTCCTCCGGGGGGAGGAGGGAAAGGAACGAGTAGGATGGCAAATGAGCAAACCGTAACGTTCCGAGTACCGCGTAGTTCGTAGCTTTTACGTCCCACTTTGATTCAGAAATTGCGCGCCAAGGGCAGATCATTTTATAAAAAGACTTGTTACCGCGAGGCGTAGGTAGCTGAAAAGAAAGCTAATTGGCTTCCGAAGGGACCGAACCAGCCAGTGCGAAGACATTTACATCACATTAGAGCAAGTGAACAACCACTACACTAAGCACACATTAGAAACTGGGAGCAAGGATATACCCTGTCCGGACTCTGATCTAACCTCTGCTCACCGTGGACCAGCGTCCGGACGTTCGATCAGAGGTCTTCCAAGCCATCCCTCAATTTGTCCGGATTTTTCACTGACCTACACCCTTCAGATCCAAAATTTTGTCCGGACTCCAGATTTGACCTACCTACGGATAATCAGGGGTCCTAGGAGGCCGTGTTAGCGTTACATGTGCTGTGCGCGGCGGGTCTCGTTCAGCACGTTCGGTGCGGCGATCGAGGGCGGGAGCGGGTGCGGGGGCAGGATCGTCATCCTCGTTCTCGGCGGTGTTTTGATGGGTTAAGGGGCGAGAGTGCTGGGATAGGCTGAGCGGGCGAAGGGGATTTGCGCATGAGCAGCTCCTGAACTTCCAATTCGTCTGCACGCCGGACTGAAATCGTGATGAGCGCGGGATACGTACAGCGCGAGGGACGCGGGGCAGATACCGCGCGGAGATGACTCATCGGCGGAGTGGGATTTGAGAGGCGTTCGCATTCGGGAGTAAGAAAGCTTGGGATTCACAGGAGGTTATGTACATGGGCATCTGCGTTTCCGATTCCGATTCTCGTTCCTTGCAGCTAATCTCCCCTCTCTGAATGCAGGCTGTGTTTTCGTCGACGTCCCTGGTCGTTTTCACGCACCTTTGAATGCCGAGTAGGTCTCCACGCATACCCGTACCCATCATCATTCAAAACATAATCTTTCAGCTGATTGACAGCGTTCTATATTCCATACCACGACGGACACCGCAAGTATCAGTACTTGCGGAGTATAAGTACCCGAGGTGGATCAGCGAAGGTGTTCCAACTTTTGACTGAGTCGGAGCTTATCAACGACTCGGGTTGGTTTCTAGTGAAATTCCTAAGAACCTTCGAGGTTGTGAATTGTGTGAGTGGACTGGGACTCACTCAAAGCTCCGATATCTCGGCAGATTGGTTGGATTATCGGATTTTACAGTAGATCTCATCCGTCTCAGCAGCGTTGCCACGAACAACCATCCCTCGGGATCGAGTTGCTCTCGTTCTTGGGCTCATGAATGGGACAGTTACATCCTAGGCTGACTAGTCTGGGGCAGAGGAGCCCTGTTCTCCGAGCGGCCATATCCCCGTGCGTCGCGCTCTCCCGAGCCCCGCTCACCCATTTCACGCCCACTCAATCTGCTACTACATCGGTGTTGTCCGCTTCGACGGGGGCAAGTTTAAGACGGGGGAGTGACCATGTTAAGTTCTTTCGCCCAGCTTGAGAGCATCGTTGTCGAAGCGGTAACAGGTTTATAAACCGGGATTATATACAGGGCCCTAGACAAGGTCTGCCATGAAGAGATCGCAGAGGACAGGGGAAGCGGGATCACCGGTGAGTAAGCCTATGAATGCTTTGAAATCCTCCGAGTTGCGGTCCCCATGTCGGACGTATGTAGACTGGGGGCACAACACACATCAGCAATTTGACAAAAATCTTGTTGCCTTTTTGGGCTTGTGAGCTTGTCAACAAGCTCGCAAGGTCACATCGCGGAAAAACTCCTTGCGGAACCTCACGGAAAATGCAGTACAAGACCACAAAAGTTCCTTAAAAATAAGGAGGACAGCATGCGCAACTTATGATGACCTTGCTGTCCCAAGAATCGGTGATCGGGGCTAATTTTTTGCTACTAGTCGGAATCGAACCGACGATCTTGCGAGGATTTCGTCTCTGTTTGCGAGCTTGCCGTCTTGCAAGGCGTAATTTTAACTGGGGGGACTCGACTGTTCCCTTTTTCAATCATAAACCTCAACCATTAAATCACATCTGAAGAAGCTTTGCTGGAGGCCTCCTTTTATTACACTGTTGGATTTTCGTCAGCTTGTGGCAACGCAACTGTAAATCTTTGCGATTGAATATTATTGATTCTCCTTGGCTGTTATTTCATATATCACCATCTGTTTTGGAACCTCAGGCTACAAGAGAAGGCCTCCACACTGGTGCTCTCTCCAACCTGGCAGCATTCCACTGCCTTCTGGATTCCTCATGCACAGTACACTTTGAGGGAGATTTTTCAATGTATGGGAAAGTAAAAAAGACCGACTCCTGCACAAGTCCACTGGAGGCCGAAGGCCTCCGCTGCAAGTTGGATTCGTTCCTGTGATTTGATCCGCCTATGTGGACCCGTGATTTAACGACATTCAAATGCCAGGAGATTTATACTCAAGCCTCGAACCAATTTACTGAGCCGAAATGACTTGAGTGAACATGCAACTTGGGAGAGTGTCTTGTTGGACTAAGAGTGTGGCTGCCTCCCCAGAAATGCTTAACCATTGATACTGACTCTCAATGTAAGCATTTAACTATAGGCACCTCAATTTTATGATTTGGTGTGCCATCATTTTCTGATCTGTAAATCGGAGGCCTCCTGTTTGTACATTCCCAGACTCTATCCGCCTATTTACCGGTGTATAATGCATGCAAACTGCAGAATCAGCTCAGGTTATGTTATGTACACATTATAGGTATGTTAGGGTACAATATATAAGAATTTCCAGTACACCAGAGCCTTCTGTGAATTTTCGATGTCCCCCTCTAAATTTGACTTCTATCCCTTCTAATAAATACCACTGAACACCCGAATACATGCACTATATTTGCCCCAACTCAATTTGATGATTAGCTACAGTCCGACTCATTTTACAGGTTGTTGAAATGAAGTTGTGGTAATTTGCCCGAGGTTCAATTATTGACCTTGGTTGACTTCAGCTCCTTCCTGTGCACACCGAAAACTTTTTTTTCTGTGGTGATAGGAGATAAGATCTGTCGCTTATTGCATGATCGGGCAATCTAGGGCTCTCATTTGGGGCCTGGGAGGAAGGTTTCTGTGTAGTATTGAGCCCCCAATAAATGTTTTACGGCTAAAGGATGTTTATTCTCCTTGTGATTGGCCGATCAAATGTCCGGCCCGGCCTCCACCCGAGGCCTATTCGAACTCTTCCGAACATTTAAACAGCCTATGCACGCTTTACAGCACATGTAACCGCAACGGAGGTGCACAGACATTGTTAAAGTAAGTTGGATGAGTCCAATTCTTTCCTTAAAAATATACCGGAGGCGAAGGAGGCCATCGAGGCCTCCGACGGAGGCCATCAAGGCCTCCAAATGGCCTTCCACATCCAAGCTTGACTGTCAACGAATCATCTTGAAGGCTGTTGATCAACCATTAAACATGTAAGCCTTGTTAATTGGGCAGTTCAGTAGATGTGTTGAATTATTTCCAAAAAAAAAAAGCAGAGCCAAAGCAGGCGGTCGCGGCCTCCAACAGGACGCCTAGATGCAGTAAAAAAAAAAGCTAGAAAGGTACAATAACATGTTTCTGTAGGATTGAGAATGCAATTTCTATGAGTACCAGACAAGGAATCCAGAGACAGAATCGAAGGCGGAGGCCTTCTGCTGCCCCAAAAAACAGGACGAGCTGTTTGGTTAAGATGTCCAGATGTCAACCTATTCCGTTCCTTGAGCATAATTTGGTAACCGAATGAAGAGCATACCAAAATAATTGGAGCCCAATTAGAGATGGGAGGCCACCTGCCTGCCTTGAAGGAGGCTCCAGTATACATATTCAGAGAAAAACAGAAGTCATGTGTTGTGAGGGAGAGAATTCAAACTTGATGCTACACAGGGAAGTAAGACAAATCAGTTGGATTACCCATTATCAGTTGGATTACCCATTGGAGGCCGTTGGCCGCCGTTGGTCCCAAAAATGGGTACACATCAACTATCCAATGCACATTCAGGGTAAATTCTGGCATCAGGGCCTAATGTAAAGTCCAACCTATAAGCTATCGATTGGGCTAACCACGATTGAACCACGACCGAAGGCCTCCGAGTCTGAACTTTTATTCCCGGCACTGGTGGAATGTTTTAACTGTGTAGGAAGAACAGTACTTACACTTACCCAAGGTTGAGAAACGATCCAGATTCCCAGGGCTAATTGAGAGTGGCGCGCGAAGGAGGCCGCCGCGAAACACACGCGTGGGAACATGTCGGGAGATGCCACGCCATCGGCGCGACAGCCGCAGGTAAGGCGTGCCCATCAGCAAATTGACAACTTCTTTTCTGGGCTCTTTCGCATCTTTTTCAGTGGAGTCCTTTATCTGGCACTTTTTGCTGTACTTTTTCTTCAGCTTTTGATACTTCCGCAACTTGAGATCCTTTTTGAGCTTTCAAAACGAAGATCGGTGAAACCAAATATGGTGGAGTAGGGTGCTAAATGCTACATATAGTAGGTATACTTGAGCTGAGCAGGAAGAGGCCAAACAGGCTCCAAAAAAGGGGATGAGCCGGCGGGCGGCGACGAGGGGTTGCAACAGATTACAAGTCATTCAAACTCCGACGCACGTGGTCAAATTGATGGTCCAATCGGCAACGAATGATGCTGATGCAAGTTGCTCTTTGTCTCCCACCACAACGACGCCCCGCTGCCCACTCCTTCCTGCCCTCTGTCCACAGCCGTTCCCTCTTCCTTCTACAAGCCGCTTCTGGTATCTCTCTCCGTGTCCTTGACAAGACTGTTCTTCACTTGCTGGTGCTTGTGGTCTTCTGTCTGTCTGGTGCTCTGTCTGGTGCTCCGGGTCTTCTGTCGCTGCCTCTGACGTGTCGTGCTCCCCCTGCTCCTTTTCATCAAGCCCTGCGTGGCTCCCTTGCCATATGTGGCTATTCTAACTGCGCTGTGTCGCAAACCCTGCCGTCTGTGGCATTCGATCGCGCTGCGTTGCAAACCTCGCCATCTGTGGCTGATTTTGATCGCTGACCAGTCACCTGTCCTATTTTCCTGAAGGTGAGCCACTTCGTCTGGTTTATATCTTTTGTTAATGCTGCGAGCCCAGGTTGTCTCATATGCGGTCGCAGGTTGATGGAACAGTTTCGGAACCGGATATAGGGACCTTCCTTAAGTACGTGTGTTTCGTGGTGCTGAGCGTTACTGATTTGATATCCCATCTGCACAGTCCCCACGATCGACGTGCTGCATGTCAGCGTGCGGTGTCGATGCCATGCACGCTGGATGCTAGTGGTGCGCGTGTATTGTGTCATGACGTCGGCGCGCGCCCTCCGGCATCAACATCCTGTGTACCATTCCATCTGCGTCGCCTTCGCTGGTGCCTCTGGAGGGCTCGGAGGCTATCTGTACATGTATTACTATATGTAATTTGTCGTTGTATGAAATGAATATATGATTGTGCAATGTTCTGCTCGAGAAAGTCGCTTCAAACAATGCTTTCAAGGCCCCATTTGGTGATACTTCTATGCAGCTTTTGCGTCTTTTTGCCCTTTTTTAAGCAAACGGACCTAGCCTAAAAAAGGAGAAGAGTCCTTTTCACTTTCAGCCCTTTTTTCACTTTTTTTCTATTCAAAAAGACGCAAAAGATGCAAAAGCGGAACTTGTCAAGTTGCTGATGCCAGCAATTTACCCTTATGGGAAAG
Source organism: Mycena galericulata (assembly GCA_029289565.1). Taxonomy (NCBI): domain Eukaryota; kingdom Fungi; phylum Basidiomycota; class Agaricomycetes; order Agaricales; family Mycenaceae; genus Mycena; species Mycena galericulata. Next base: position 543,425 of record JARKIA010000062.1, on the reverse strand, counting down.
ATCATTTACATAACCTCCGCCATTCCGACGCCTCCTACGGACCTCATAGGTACCTTTTACTACTACTAGAAAAGGTTCCTAAGAGGTCCTGATGTAATGGCGCCGTAGGCCCCTTAGGTGCCTCATCCAGATGCTCCCGACTAGTAAGGGCGGGAGTCGGTGTCACGCTGTGACACCACGTGACTCGATGGATGCGTTTGTCGTCTACCTTAGTTGTGCTGTGAAGTTCTGGGCAGCTGCGTGCGAGGTGCCAGGACCCAGAGCAGGAGTGCATTAGGAAGTTTGCACAGATGATGCACACATCTTGACTAGGCTCCGAAATTAGACTTGAGTAAACAACACTTTAAACCCGACTAATTTCGTCATGTCAACTTCTGTCGTTTGGACCGCGCATGTTTTAGCAGGAAACAGCTCTTCAGATACGATCTAAAGGCCATAACTTTGTGGACCCATTTACCATCTACCCAAACCACACGATCCGGGACAAGGGGTACCCACCGGAAGATGCCGAGACACAACCTCATAGGGTAGGGTGGGTCTGGGACCCCTTATTTCACTTTTCGGACAAACCTTCCCAAGGCTTCAAAAATGTGTTTAAACACGTAGAAAAAAAAAGTCCAAAAAAATAATATATTTTCACAGCAGTCAGCACGGAGTTTGGCACAAGTTAGGTGGGGATGAATTTTCTTGGGTCCCCGACAAGAACAGAGACACTGAAAGTGGGCCGGCTTCCTCATGCTCTCCAAGCCCAGATTGAAAAATTGACACATTCACCAACTTTAGTCTTTGTTCGCCATGACCCCGGCCAGGTCACGGTGCCGTGTCCGTTCCGCAGACCATTTTGGATGACTTTCCACGGCATGGCAGCGGCACCTGGGTGAGCTGTGTGAGCCGTTGAAAACCCGGCCTTCACACTGGCAGCTCCACGGGTGACACATAAACTCACCGAATCCTCATGGACCTCACCTGGATGTCATCTCTTCACTTGACCCTATCAGATTCTTACTTCCTTCAATTTACGGACCCCTTGGAGGATCGCTCAATGGGCTGCATATACCCAATGTATTTGTGGAGATGGCGAGGCTGACGGGTCGGACTTCCCGATTAGGAAGTGGCTGTGCTGTGGCTGTGCGCGGCTAATAGGGTAGGGAGGGTCTGGAGGGTCTTGTTGCACTTTTCCGACCCTGTGTGGGAAATTTTAAGGGTGGGTACCCCTTGATCCGGGAGCAAGTCTCGTCACTCTCGTGTTCGTGAATAGGCATGGGGTTCAGCATTAATGGATGCTTCCATGGAATGTTTTCCATCCGTGATCAGTGCATCGATTGTTTCGACAGCAATGGCAGAACCTGGCATAACATTCCAGTAGACTGGTACTGTATCATTTCGTTCAAATCGACAGTCACGCGTCACGCGCCCCCCTGTCGGCGTCGAATTCTGGCAAGGGTCACGCGTCACAGCCGTTTGTCGAACCTCTTGGGGGGTGACGTAGAGCCAAAAAGTGCTCCAGAGACTGCAAAAAACGAAAAATTTTGTTTCAAATGTCGAAAATTTCCGGACTATTACAATATCATGCACCCAAGACATCCTGTATTGACGAGCATGAGCCCGTTGTTTACCAACCGCTCCTCCCGAGGTCTGCGAGGTACCTCAGATTACAGAGCGGCAGTAGAACTCGCCGATACGATATAGGCACCAGACCAGCAGATTCCTTTTCAAATTTTCTGACCCTTCATTGTATATTATTGAGGTCTCCACGGTCAAAGAAAAAAAAAAGAGGTGCTGTAGCACTACCCAGTTACACATTTTCACCGTTCTCCTCAATTCTTTGACTTGACGTCAACATGCTCTCGCACGCAACATACGATTTCGTTCCATGCCTGCCATATTTGCTATGTGATTCAAGGAGACTGACAAAACCTCACATCCACAAAGAGGCCGCACCATTTTTCCGTGTCGATCAGACCGAACAGCGACGAAGTCTTATCCCTAGGCAAAGACCTCCGATGCTCCCCGAAAATGCATCCAGTGGAGCACGGGAGCGTTCGAAGTAGTACAAAGGGAGGCGAAGGGTAGAAAGAAGCGTGTTAACACGGAAATGCAGCTATTCTATTCTGCAGCTTGTGGGAACCCACCTTGATTAGATTTTCTGGATTAAACCCACATGCCGACATCGCTGACACCGCTCAGATAATCCAAAAACATATTTTATGCTTATGGAAAGTCCCCCAGTCGTCAAGAAATCGTTGGAGTTCCGACTCGTTTAGAAGCAATTTAGAAGAGACTAGAAATTTACAGCTGTTTGCAAAAAGTAATCCCACTGGTTACTAGTCTCGACTTCCCCTCGCTTTTCCTGGCGCTCTACAGCCTTCACAGCATCAGCGACGTCCTTTCATCAGTAAAACAGCACGTTTGTCTTTGATGTCTTATGTCTTTGTCCTGGGAGGGCCATCTTAGGTCTTGGAAAATACACTAATGGCCGAAATTCAACGGTCATTGAAGCGCGCGCTTCCAAAATGAATGGAAAATTTACTTAAATGCAAGGCCATCGAAGCATTCCCGCGGTGTATTGGTGCCCGTTGAAGTGTCTGTCGCCCTCCCAATGGCCTTAATCCAAGTTGCTAATCGACGGACCAAACCAGGTTCGTGGGGTTTTATTTTGGAATTGCTGATTTGCAGAGGGGTACTTTTGTAGGCAGTGGGCAAAAGGTGGTTTCTCAGGCTATGTGAATTTCCCTGGGGTGGTGAACTTATCAATATTGGACGTGTGTGTCGAATGTTCATGGTTGTAGGTGGTGTGTTTTTCGCATGCCAGTGGACGTAGTGTGTTTTTCTCATGCCAATGAACTATGTAATTTACAGCTCTTTGCGGAACTTAGGGGGCGGAGATTTTTGTTCTGTTTTGGGACATTTTCCTCCGGACAGCTGCCTTCGTGGCTTGCCCCTCTCGCGCAGCGTTGGTTACCTGTCGCGTCAAGCGCCCGGCCCTTGCCACGGTCGGTCGCTTATTCGGTCTGGTTTACCCTTATCCATGGAGGTGCGAGGAGGATCTTGAAGGTTTGCAGTCTTCGAGGCTGTTCTCGCATTTAGATCTCCAAATTTAACAACTTGAAAGTCGGCGGAGTACGCCAGAGCCAAAGAAGCAGCGAGGGCCTCACAGGGATCCTTTTCCAGAGCCCCAGCCCATTGCGTTGTCTCTGGGAGAAGATAGACATTGAAAATAAGCAGTTTATCTAACTGCGTAACCATAAAGTCGGGGCCTGAGAGGTCTTCTCGGGTTTCGAGCTTTAGATATGATCGAAAAATAGCAGCCACGCCGCCCCAGGATTTCTCAAATGAAGCTTTGGGTCGTCGAGTACGCGAGAGGATTGTGTAGCCATCCGGGAGTTGTACGGTATCATGCTGTTGTGGCCGCGGATGTGTCTCTTGAAATAAATTAATGTCAGGAAATTCGAGTTCCTTACGGAAGTCGGGGCAGCTCAATTGTAAGGCAAAAGATCCATTGATATTCCAGCTTTTAATACTAAGTATTTGTGTGGTATCAAGAGGGTGGGTAGAAGTGCCAGAAATAAGGAGAGGCGCGGCCGTAGACTGAATGGGAGAAAGGGAGGACGGGTAAGTAACCAACCTGCGTGCAGAATCAAAAAATGGTAGCGACGGCCCATCCAAAGGCTTTTCTTGCGAGGGCCACCCAGTATACCTGGGGATCCGAGATGCTCGAAACTAGTTTCTCTTCTGAAAATGTCTGGCCACCAGAAAAAGGGAAGGAAACAACAAGGGAATGAATAAGAACAATTTCCGATATCTAAACTCGCCGCTCTGACCGGTTTTGAGTTTGAGGAGACCACGTGGAATTACTCTAAAAAATAGTTTCCTACTACTGTATCATCGAGATTGTGTCCGGAAGATGAATACTGGGCGCAAGGGATGGGTCTGTAAGCCGTGCGGCGGCGGTAAACGGCAACGTAGCAGAGCGTAGAGTATTATTTGATGGGAATTTCCAAATATGGACGGTTTTCCCATCACGTGGGGAGAGGGTCTCGCCTCTGAGCAAAGAATTTCGACGTAAGGTACATTTTTCGGGAATCGGTATTTTGGTAATAGGTATCCCGTGGATTCTCGGCTGTCCTCCCCGTGCATGAATTGAGCTGTAAGTGCTGCTAAGTGCTGAAAGTAACGACAACCGAATGGACCTTGAGCGATGTCGGGCCGAACAAACAGACCAAAACAAATAAGTCAGAGACCGGCTCCGGGCCGGAGCCACGTGAGGCACGTGTCAAGTGACGTTTTTTGTTGGCTTGCTAGCTAGCTTGCTTACGACTACCATGGCTCAACCCGGACCAGCGCCCCAGCCTAACATCCCCACCATGGTCGCGGCATACGCCGCCGTTGGCCAACACTTTACGACCCTCAGCCAGGAAACCGCGCACTTCACGAACGTTGGCCAGGTCAATCTTGGCGCACAGATGGCGCAGCTCACTACGACGATCAACAACCTCGTTGCGACTGTCACTGGCCTCACCGCTACCGTTGCGGCGAATCACCAGACCGCCCTCGCCAACCATCAAACCGCCCTTGCCAACCATGGTACTCTTTTGCAGCAGCTGGCCACCCTCAACGCCACGTCAGTGTTTTCAAGTGCATTTACTTACAATGCATTGTGTCTGATTCCTCCAAGTCTCACCCTACAACCCATGCGTCTCGCAAACGCTACGGCCTCGCCCAACGCTCCTCTCGTTGGCCCCGCAATGGTCCCATTGGCGGTCCCTCACCCCCTGACGCGCGACGGCCTCATGGCGTTCACGGGTGAGTCTCATGTATGTATGTATCACTGATCATGGTACTGATATCTCCATTCCAACCTCGTTCAGTCGCCGACTGTAATGCGTCTTCTACTGCCTTCGCGGCGGCTGGGCACACCCTCGACCCCCTCCCCCTCGGTGCGCGACCTGACTGATCTACATCTGAATTCTGCTTATGTCCTTCCAGCACCCACCGTGCAGGACCGCCGGCGCCAACTCGCTCGCTTCCTTGGGGTCACATTCCCTTAGAGAACAATGACGAAGATGGATGGATTTAATCTTGATCTTGAATGCAGGTGTGGAAGCATATGTCCAACTACATGTGTAGAATCAGTTATTTCCGGTATTGACAAGTAACTCAGGCGTGAAGCTTTCGAAATAGGATATGTAAAAGTGGCATGAATGACTCGTTGCAAGAGTGTTGCGCGGAAATACAAGAAATACAAGGCGAGGTGGCGCTTCGGCTGGCTTCGGTCGTAGCCTAATTAGTAAGATAGGTCTTGCTCATTCTTTTCGACGAATTCTTATTCTAAGACTGGGTCAAGAGGACCGGTTAAATTTAGTAGAATTTTTCCCCGTGAGTTTTGTGATTATGTACCCCGGTTTCAAAATTCCACCTTCATCTACATAAGTTTGTGCAAGTCCCGAGGTGAAACCGATACACATCCGATCCTGAAGAGCCTTCTCGAGTGCACTGGTGCATAAGGCTGGCTAAGATTATGAGTACATTCCATTATAATTTAATGTAATGCCAGAATTACAATTAAATACAACGTGAGGATAATATTAGGCTCTAATATTATCTACCACTAGTTCGGAGTGTCTGTCTGCGCCGGAAATACTACGGTACGGTGAGGTGTGTTCATATGTTAGCAGTCCCCTTCCCCACTGAGTCCGATGTCGCGCTCCCCGGAAATGCTCAATACGAAACTTTCTGTGTGCTCCAACTTTTTTAGCATGCTCAGGGCGTGAATGCGGACCCAAACAAGGTCCCAGCGAACGCATCAATGCGATCACGGACTCGGAGGATGCGGCTCCGGCGGTCTAGGCCGTCGCTTCTTTGACACAGTGCGGGAAAGCATCTACTCATACCTCCTCTGCCGTATCAGCGTGCGCGAACGAAGCAGCCATCGACGCTCCGCGCGATGTCCGACGGGAGCTCTTCGCTGGAGGACGGGTTGAACGACGCGTTCGCTCGTAACGAGCGGGTGGATGCGATTCCAGCAGGGGGTCCAGGTGGGGCGGTAGAATGGGGGGGGGGGGGGGGGGGGGGGGGGGGGGGGGGGGGGGATTTGTTATACTTGCGTGGTCCAAATGTCTGAACAACGAGTTTACGGAAGATAAACGAGTAGTAATGTACGGGTGGTTATCCTTACATGTAGCTACAAGATGCCAACGGAGCACACACCATTCCAGGGGGTCGATCAAACAAGATGCTGGCTTACTGTAGCTGGCCGGCCGTATGGCAGGACCACTGGGTGGAACCTCGTGGGGGTGTGTTTAAAAAAAAAGAGGACCTGACCCCGAGCAAATATAAAATATGCCCGGGTACAGGAGGAGTTCCCTCCTCCCAGGTACAAATGGCCAGTGTCCACCAGCTACAGAAAGTTGTCGAATGTCTTTCCCTTTGCAGAATGCATGCACAGAAACCACAAAGTCAGCGTGTTCAACTCTAAAGGAGGTCCACCGCTAAGTAATATAGCGTGTTCGACTCCCATATCAGGTCCACAGCTGAGAAGGAAACAATTTTTTAAGAACAAACAAGTTGCACGAGACCGGGAAAGAAGGAACCAATGGGCCGCGATCGCGCACGTGCAGACCAAAGCCTTAGCACAGGCTGCTTAGGTTTCGACCACCGGGTCATTTACAAGAAGAATGGGAGTCGCGTCAAATATCTTCAAGACATCGAATGCCAGCTTTCCCAAGAGAGGTGTATCCACAGCTAACCGACAGCCTTCCCTTGAAGAGCAGAATCCAAATGGAAGTCAAAGTCAAGACAAGAAGGAGAAGCGGCATGGGGGTACAAGAGGCGAAAAAGAGTGAGGACCAAGGCCGTAGCAGCAGGGCACGAGCAAGCAAGACTCTATAACGTCAGGGGTGTTATCTACTCGGGGGCATCCCATTTCACTTGCCGTGTCATAAAGCCAAACGGAGAAAGCTGGTACCATGACGGGATTGAGACAGGGAGTAAAATGGAACATGAAGGCGTAATTCATTCAAAGGGCCCTAAATTTTTATCCGCCTGCATCAGGGGTGATAGTCACAGGATTGCGGTGGGGGTCATATATGCCCCAGCTGATACTTGATCTTACGCCTCTCCATGCCGCCGGACATGCAGCATTACCAGTCAAAACTCAAAAATTACGCACGTCTAACGAGCGAGGGACCGTCACACAAAGGCGACGTTTTCCTGCCTGGTGCTACGGATGGCGGTTATTATTGGTTCCCGGTCGACGAGGAGTCCGGGATGCCTGCGAATGAAGACGATTTGGCTTGGTGGGCGCTGGTAACAGAAGGCGTTGCTGAAGAAAAACATGTAGAGGCTAAAATAATCAGGGGTGAGTGCCTTGGAGTAAAACTATTCACTACTGATTGACTGGACGACCGAATAGATTTGGATGTGTTCACCTGTGGTATATGCCTTGAAACGTTGTATATGCCCGTCATGTCGGTCATTCCTCTGCATTGAAGATTTATGAAACGTCTAACTCACCATTGCCTAGGCCACTATGCATGCATGCCTTTTGTTACAAGTGTCTTTTGGGGTGGCTTAAAAGTGGCAAGGATAACTGCCCCATTTGCCGTCAATCTGTAGAAAAACCTATCCGCGACAACGGGTTTGAGATGGCGTTATGGGACGCTATTTGCAGCGGACTTACGGCTTCTACTGAAATGGAGGGTAAAACCGTCGCTGGGAAGGTACATGATTACGACTGGGCTGCTGTATCTGTAATCTGGTCTACTGTATGCCCACTAACTTTAGGTAGTGGGTCCTGTAGCGCCCTATCAAAAATTTTTGGCAGTAATGATCTCTTTTTGATGAAATCAGTCCTTTTTGATTGATCCTTTGATGTACCTGCCATTTTTCTCCGGTTCCACCCGATGTTTCCATTTACATATATTCGGCTTGACCAGTGTTCTTGGCCGATGTTTTGGCCGATGTTGATTAAAACTCAAATTTCGGCGTTCCTAAGCGGGACCGTGCCGTGTAAATCTACCTACCTACCTACCTACCTACCTCCTCAAAATTCTCACCTCTTCAATTACCTAGCTTTTACCATCAATTTTCTTCATGTCCTGTCATTGCAGAACAGACTCAACCATTATTTTGCTCAAAGAGCATTGTGCAGATACAACTCAGTTTTCTGTGCCCACCTTTGGCAGGTTCTTGGGCCCTATGTGAGCTGGTCGACATGTCGACCGAGCGAGAATGGGGCCCAACTGATGCTTCTGGGGATCACATAATAGAGTGTATCAGCCAAGTATCAGCTTTCACGGTTTAAAATGAAGAGATTCTATAGGCAATGCGATCAGTGGCTGCTCCACAGCTCCAAGCCAATCAGAGCCTCAGGAAATCTGAATTTTTTGAGTGCTAATACACTCTAATTTCAGTTGGATTACTGTGAACAATTTATATTTAAGTCAGGGCTTTTACAGGCTGAGTAGAGGCCAATTGGAAAGTCCACCAATACTTGCAATTAACCAGCCATTGAATGGCTCCGTCTCTCCCTTGATTGGTGCCCTGCATCATGGCAGATATTGATCATTTGGCACTGCCAGCGGTGGGAGCTCTAGATATATAATTCTTCTGGCAGTTGCTTCAAAGCTGACAATGACCCCCCCCCCCATCCGAGTCCATTAAAATTTAACACTTGTTTCCGCCGATGTTCAGATCAACTCAGTGGCCTCTTGGATTTTTCTGTATGTTTACTTACTTTCCCTTTGCCTGTATATGCCGGTTGGTTTTGGAACAGTGTGTAATTGACAAACCCAAGTTAGTGGGCTCTGCCGCGAAGCGCGCTATAATTGTTATCTGACAATCTGGCTGAACTGTAACGTGGATGGCGCTGTGATCCCGAATAAAATCGAGTTAATCAGTTACCGTCATCATTGATCGGATAAGAAACCAGTGCTGCAGATCACCGGAATTATCCGATTTTTCCGATTGTCGGCCCGCGTTGCATATCACCGGAAAACCCCGTTGTGACCTAAAGGGGCATGGTCGGTGATCTGTTCTGGATCGTGAACGACGACGTGGGATAGTAAGGGGCTGGTTATATAGGCCCTATATCAATGAAATAAATACCCCACTCGCTACCTACTCGGAAAGAGATAGCCACTCAATCGAAACCAATGCCAGATGAAGGCGAGTATTTCCTCGTTGGCCGTATCTCAACTCACCCACGCACAGATCGATTCGTTGGTCGAGATTTAAAAGACGCTTATCTGGTTAAAAAGGTTCATGACTTCGTCTCGACATCATCCATGCTTGATGCGATCCTGAGAGAGTTTGACGACGAGACCTTGTTTCGAATCGCCCTTCATTCATCCGACCACTGGAACATTGTTTCGACTTACCTCGCAAAAGCCACTGTGCAGCCCTCTCATAATGCGAGTACGACACATTGTGAGTTGAATGCGAACTTATCAGGGTCGCACTAATTTGGTCAAAATATGTTTTAAATTGTAGTATTTCGATAAGACTATTTACACATGTTTGGTAAATATTATAACGCGATTTGTCACGTGACATGAGATTCGACTTAGAGCATGAAACATCGCGGTCGTTAGTCAGCTTCTAAATGTGATACTGACCCGGCCCCGAAGTTGACGGCTACACTCTCACGGACTGATCAGACTGAACGCGGGCGTGCCGACATTGCAATAACTGGTCATGTTTAATAACTGAATAAGCAGGTAAAACCCAATAGTGGACCTCGCAAGTCGCGTCGATATCACGTGATTTTAAACTGTCACTTTAGGAGACTTTCGGGAGATGAACACTCTGCGTGTAGGCTTGAAGTAGGGACATAAACAGTTGCTAAATTGAAATCTATTTGACAGCCGTAAGTTCGAGTTTTGCCGGGCCACGCCACGGCCCTCACCCCAAGTAGATATATTGCCTGAATTGGTCGCTATAGCTGCCATAGTTGCCTGCCAAGACTACGTAGTTCATATTGTCTATGTAGCATGGGGCGAAGGCTATACCACACAGTATAGTTGTCAGTCCAATAAATGTAGTCCCCTATATTCCATCCCTTTCAAGTTCTGCCAGAGAGCGGAACTAACGCAGTCCGACTCATTTGAGTGTATTTACCAAAAAAAATCATTCTCTGACAATCTCGAACAAAATAAGTCAGAGAGTTGAGAGTATTGCCAAGTTGAGGCTTGCACAGCAGCTTAGTACAGTGCACTGTGCAGGTGCACGACTTGCCAGCCACACGCGAAGGGTTCGAATTAATAATATTTCCCAAGCTTGGCAAGTCAGTTCAAACTCCGCGCGGTGCGTGATCCGATCGCACACGTGTCATGGTCCGTGCGCATCTATATCTGGCTTTGATCTGGTTCATCTTCTGATGCGCATCTTTCCCCAAACCCCCATCGCTGCCCCTTCGCTCCCCTTCGTTTTCTTGTCTACCGACTCAAGTGCCGCCAGTTTCCATCTCCGGGGTCCCTGCCATGTTATGTTTTGCATGTCCCTTTTCAAGATCAAGACCTCTTGCAAGATCTCCGGTCCTGTGGCACGTCCTGGGCTCGTTCTCCTGTTTGCTGCCAAGTCATCCAATACCCTCAAGTTCTATGTCCTCCTCAAGGCCCTCAAGTTGCATGTCCTCTTCAAGTTATGCTGTTAGTGTCAAGCCCACCCAAGTCCTCGTCTGTCGTGCACATGGTTACGCGTCACATCAAGCGGCTAATAGGTATGTGGATGTGCCGTCTCCTCATCTGCCTTGTTGTTCTTGTCTCGTCTTCGGCCTCTGTACAGTATATGTGTACCTAGCGTATGATAACTCAAGCTGTTTTTGTCTAATTCTTTCGTGCGATGCGAGTACTAGGACCCTGATTTTTTTCGGGATGTGTGAAGAATTCTAGCGATGTCTGCTATGTTGGTCTACATATGCTACATACCTACCGGACTATGGAACTATGTTGTGCTATAGATCTGTGGGGGGGAAACTACAGTGAACTATATAATGGGGGGTTAACGATGGCACTATGCGAACTATGCTGAGTACATCACACTATAGAGACAGTCAACATTTTCCTGATGTCGGTGCCATCCAGTCCACAGGCGCTCATTGACACGTGCTTGAAGGGAGAGCGGAGAGGCAAGGATGGTCTCGACTGCGGGTACTCCCCACCAAGATGGCGCTCGCGGGCAGCGCATGGGTTTCCGGGGCAGGAGGGGGCATGCAAACACGAAACCCAGCGCACGGGCCGCTATGAGACGGAGACAGGGTCGCAGCGCTCGGGCCACTATGAAACCCAGCGCGCAGGCCGCTATGAAACAGTACGAGAGCCCATTTTCCTTGTTCTTGGCTCGACTGCGGGTACTGTCCTCCAAGACTCAAGGGCAGTGTGGGGATTTCCAGGGCAGGAGCGAGGTCAGACGCGGAGTTGGCCAGATTCGACATGAACGGGTGAGGGCAGCGAGCCCCTCAACCAGGGATATTGGGTATTTTTGAGCCATTTACTGCCATATTCAAAAACGGTGTATATGGCTTCAAAGTACTCCAAAAAGAGGACCTGACCCCGAGCAAATATGAAATATGCCCGGGTACAGGAGGAATGGGTGACGCCGAATGAAAGCGAGAGGAAGACCGCGGTGCCAACGTCGACAGCATCAGCAGCGTCTGTCCCGATGTCTCAGACCTTTGTCCCTCCAACCAACCTCCCCATTCCTGCTTTGTCCACCGCGCCAGGCGGCCAAAACACCTTTCCGCCGTGCCCCCAGGACGCAGTTGCCCACTTCCATCCCCACCTGTATGTCTCCCTCCTACGTGTGGGGCTTTCCGACGCTCACCCCTTTACCCTTCTCATTTCCAATCCGAGCAGAGATGGACTGGGCACGGCTCCCATTGTACTGCGGGCGGACTACCCCAAATGCCAGGACGGTTGCTGCGGCAGCTCGACAATTACCCGCGGCCCAACCGCCGTCCGTCCTACGCCCACCCCTACCGCCGTTCTCGAAGAGGCCTCTACGGCTGTGTTGACGCCTGTTTCCGTGGTTGAGCTTGGCAACACCGATGGTACAGGGAACCTCAATGCGGGTTTCGATCTTGGAGACCTCAGGGGAAAATCGGACGATGGTGAACGAATTAGGCTCACGGATTTTGCGATCGCGAAAGCCATTTCTGAAGCGCTCGGAGCACTTGGGATATCGACGGTCATGGCTATACCGCTGCAGCCAGTTTCGCACCCCGTTTCATTTCCCGCTGTTCACGTTATCCATCCTTCTTCCGGCGGAGCTTCGGCACCTCGGACCTCCGCCAATCGCCGCAAGTTCCCTCCATCCTCGTTTGCAATACCGATTCCGCCGCAGCCACTCTTTTCACAGCCCGCCTCATCTAAGACTTTCCCCAGCGCAGTGGAATAAAAATAAACGAAGCACGAGAGGAAATGCGGAATTTCATTTCGGTTCGGCTCATATAGTTTTCAGAGCGATACATTGAGAATAGGGGCAGTCAGAGTAGACGATTATGGAGCGATTCACCTGCGATTAAGACGGCGATTAAGACGCGATTATCGAATTTTAAAATGACCAGAATCGTGCATAATCGTGGCATAATCGCGGCCAGCTCTGAACGCCCCCAATTATCGCGTAAGGATTATGGTTGCGCGATTAATCCGCCATTAATCGTGAGGCCATAATCCGACCATAATCGCAGCCTTAATCGTAATCGTTGCATAATCTCCTCCGGAGGAGATTATACAACGATTCGAGGATTATGAATTATCGCGATTCTCCCACGTTGGAATGAATCCTTAATCGCTCCAGAATCACTGCGTTCCGCCCTCCCCTAGACTCAGACTCGGGTTAGGTACCTAGGCATATAGCTCTGGCTAGGTGACTAGACTTAGTCTGATTAGCTCTGGGTAGGTCTGCGTAGCTCAGAGTAGGTCTTTGGAGGTCTGTTGAGGTTAGTTTAGGTCAGTGTAGCTCTTTCTAGTCACCTATACAGAGGTGCCCTCAGCTGAATGTCTGGCCTTTTGTCAAATTTGGACCATATTTTGACAATCTTTTTTGAACACTGGGTATGAATAGACCATCTAAATTTTAATAGACAAAAGTTCAAAATGGCTACAATCACCTATACAGATCAGCGCTGAGCTACACAGAGTCAGTCTAGGTAATCTGTCACCAGGCTACACAGGGCTAGAGTCGGCTACACTCAGCTGTCCAAAATGTGGGTGTAGTGATCTAAACAGGGTCTGTGTAGTGATCTAGGCCGATCTAGTCTGGCCTAGCCATAGCTACAATCCGCTGGCCAGACCTGAGTCTAGGGGTTAGCGGAACGCAGTGAATCGCGGCGCATAATCCGCCATTAATCGTCTACTCTGACTGCCCCTAATTGAGCCCGCAGCGAGGGAAATGGTCGAAAAGATCAAAAATGTCTCAAAATGGAAAAAAAAAAATGGCTGCAGCCCTATGTTCCGCAAAGAGCTGTAATCAAATCAGTCTTTGAACCAGATTTTCTGTCGAGACAGCAATTGTTTAATCAAACTTCATATAGATTCTTTGCGCGACTCGGGAAATGAACTTCGCAACGAATGGCCCGCATGCCCTCAGGACCAGCATTCGCGTTCGTTGTGGTTTCGCCAGTCATACTTCGCAGTCGACATTTTCCCCGACGCGGTACCTGATACACTAAGGAGGCCTGCTGGTGCCGGCTTGTTTGCGGGCACAAGAGCATCAGACGTTCTACGATTTTATACTCCTGGTCTTGATGTCGTTCGCGTACTATCCCCCCCCTAGTACCCGGACACTTACAGCCCTTTGCGGAACATAGGGCGCGGCGTTTTTTTTTTTCCTTTTTGAGACATTTTCGATAATTTCGACCATTTCCCTCGCTGTGGACTCAAATCTCAGTATTAGGCTCCAGAAACTAGATGGTCGGAACCGCACTGGAATTACGCGTTTCCTCTTGTGCTCCGTTCATTTTTATTGAACCTGTATAATATGTAGTATAAGATTATCCCTCTTTCAAGAAGATCTCCTCCCACAAGGGGAGATGTTGATACCGTGATCCAGGGCTTGATTAGAGAGAAGATAGGTGTATTACAAAGGTCACCTCGTCGCCGTATTTGTTTTTTTGTGCCCAAACGATGCAATTGAATGTGAAATATTAATGTCTACTCAAGTGCAGGGTTGCTGCATGATCTATCCACCAGTTTCAAAGGGATTTGTTCTGGGCCCCTTACAAGGTATTAAGAATACACCCTACGACTCAGATTACCGTTGAATGCCTTCCCGCTAGAATGCGACGCACACCAATTTGCCATCTGTAACAGTCACGTGGTGCAGTTATGCATAACTGATGTCAAATTGAGGCGCGTCGCGTACTAGCGCGAAGGCGGTCAACGGTAATCTGAGTCGTGGGGTTTATTTTAAAGACCTCACATGGGGCCCAGAACAAACCTCTTTGAGCCTGGTCGATAAATCATGCAGAAACCTTGTACTTGAGTAGACATTAATAAATTCACATTCAATTGCATCGTTTGGGCAGCAGAGGCACAAAAGAACAAATATGGCGACGAGGTGACCTCTAAAATACGTCTATGTTTGCTGTAATCACATTCTGGAGCACTGTATCAACATCTCCCCTTGTGGGAGGAGATCTGCTTGAACAAGTGATAATTTTATACTACATATTTTACAGGTTGAATAAAAATGAATGGAGGACGAGAGGAAATGCGTAATTCCAGTGCGGTTCCGACCATCCAGTTTCTGGAGCCTAATACTGAGATTTGAGCCCACAGCGAGGGAAATGGTCGAAAATATCGAAAATGTCTCAAAAAGGAAAAAAAAAAAATGCCGCGCCCTATGTTCCGCAAAGGGCTGTAAGGAAAAACCTTGAATAACTTGACTTGGTGATCACTTCTTTTAAATCTGAGTAGATAGATCGTTTGCAATTTGGAAAAATATGAAGGATGAAAAAAAACTTTGTGCCAAACGGCCGAGAACTCGTTGAACGAGCGTGATTTCTTTGACAAGCGGAAATGTCCGAGTTCTAGGTAACGTGACACTGCACCGCATTTGGTGTGCCAGCTCATTGGTCGTCCACTGCGGCTTGACTGCGGCCTCAATTCTTTTCCATTCCGTTTGCTACTTGACATGCGACATATCCCATATACAATGCACCTCTTGGACCCCTAAAACCGGAGATTCCGACCTCTGTCCGCCTCACGGATCCTCGTCGATAGTAGCAGCAAGTCTGGCCGCCCATGGACGGTCTGGACGAGCGCGACCACTGCGCCTTACCACCTGCGGGACTTCTGATTCGTCCTCATCATCAAACCCATCGCTGGAGGACCCCTTGGAACTGCTTTCTGCGGTGTCGGAAGAGTCCTCGGAATCGGAATCGGTGTGTGCATTCTCTTTTTGGCGTGCACTCGATCTGCTGATGCCTGCACCTCCTCGACCTCTTCCTCGGCCTCTGCCGTGCCCACGCCCACGCCCCCCTGCCTGCTGTCGTTTCTTCCTAGCGTCCTCGTTGACCAGCCGAGTCAGATCGCGTAGCGCGCGTCGCTCTTGCACTTCTTTGGCATGTTCTTCCTTCTCTCGCTTCCGCCTCTCCTGATCAGCCTTTCTCTGCAGCCGTTTCGCTTCTGCCTCCTCCTTCTGCTGTTCCTTCTCCCTCGCCTCCTTCTGCTTCTGTTCCAGCCCTTCGCCTGATGTCAGACATCGTGCTGCCCCCTGGAAGTGTGCGCGACCACCCTTTTTCTTCTTCCCCGCCTTCGCATTAAGCAGGTTGTTGATTTTCAGGTTCTCCCGTGCCATCAAGACAGCATGTGCAGTGGCTGCTTCCGCTTCGGCCCTCGCCGTTGTCAATTGCTCCTCAAGCATCGTCAGCGTCGCTAGTAATGCAGTACGCGATGCGTATGGCCCCGATTGGCCTGATACGGAGCGACCACTGCGATTTGCCTTGGCAGCCACTGCGGTCGCAACGCGAAGTGGGGGAACGGGCGCGTCCGATGGACCATCCGGTGATGTGGGGCGGGGATAGGTATCGGGGAGGTGTGGCTGAGTCGATGTCGCCCAGCTCGGTGCGTATTCTTCCTCTTTGAATACTGTCGGATCCAGCGGCTGTAAACCCGTCTTTCGGAAGGCGCTGATGATGTTCGCCCTTGTCATCGACTTTTCGCGCACTTCGAGATAGACAGCTATCACGTTCTCCTTCGTTACCTTGAGCCCGATATCTGCCAATTCATCACATTTCTCCCCCCAGTTTCGCTCTGTGGGACCAAATACACCGACATCCAAGGGCTGGGTTTTGTGACTCGTGTGAGAAGGAAGGCTGAATAGGTGGATGCCCTCCTTGATTGCAATCTCGAGCAGTGGCGTCGTCTCGTGAGAACCGTGTCCATCCCAAACTTGGGTGGGGGGCCGTGGCGGTGCCCGGCAAAAACTCGTGCTTATGCTTTGTTTCTTGTATGCTTTTATATTCCAGAGGAAGAGGAACTTGAATATATCAGCCAAGGGCCAAGGCAGTCTGCTGTGAATCTGAGAAAGATGTAAGTTATGAGGAATGGATATTATTTTGTGTTCAAGAAGAATATCTCTTGAAAATATTTGAACACTGTACTTGAATCACCAGTATTATCAGTGACTACCTACTGAGCCCAACTAGGTAGTGGGCCACTTGTATAATGCAAGGTGTTGCGATCCGAAATCCTGAGATTTGGTGACTAAGGGACGGAACTCGACCTATGAGGACACTGTATGTCAAATTGGAGGGAGAGTGACGCGGCGATCGTCTTTCATCAAGATGCCGACTTGTGAACACCATTTCTTAGCTCCGAACTGTCTTCCGGCTTGTCTTTTGCTTATTTCTCCCCCAATTCGTCACTGATTCCCAAGACTCGGGGCTCGTTCTCATCCCCTAGTTTGCACAAATTCCCTCAGGGCATGCAACCCGCCTAAATATATTTCCTTGTATCCTGGACTCATCAAGAAAATCTCGACCTGATCCCAATCGGTTCAATTGGGCCACCTCTATAGCAATCCACCTGCCTGTGCTACAAACCTGGAACTTGGTAGCTGTATTCACGACAGATCATTGTTGGCTTTTACAGCTCTTTGCGGAACTTAGGGCGCGGCGTGTTTTTTTTTTTTTTTTTGGTAAATTTTCACGAGAACAGCGATTGCGGGATCAATCCTCAACCGTTTGCCCTGGAAGTAGGATCATTCGATTCGGACGGAAAGGGTGGAGGGCCCCATCTCCTAGGTTTTTTTATGGGCACCGAAAATTTCCTTTTTGGGGTAGATTCCCGCGTTTTTCAGTGGTTGAGCGGAGAACACGTCCCATGGGACCTATTTTGCTCCGATTGACCTATATTTTTGTTATGGTGCACTTGAACATATTCTGGAGGGCCTGAAATACCGGGATAGTAAATGTGAATGCTGGTTCAAATCCATCATACACTTTGAGATCAGCAATATGAAAGGAATTTATCTGTGACCTGTATATTTGAAGTATTGATCACATTCAAAATACCGGTATTTGAGGCCCTCCGGAATATGTTCAAGTCCACCATAATAAAAATATAGGTCAATCGGAGCAAAATAGGTCCCATGGGACGTGTTCTCCGCTCAACCACTGAAAAACGCGGGAATCTACCCCAAAAAGGAAATTTTCGGGGCCCATAAAAAAACCTAGGAGATGGGGCCCTCCGCCCTTTCCGTCCAAATCGAATGATCCTACTTCCAGGGCAAACGGTTGAGGATTGATCCCGCAATCGCTGTTCTCGTGAAAATTTACCAAAAAAAAAAAAAAACACGCCGCGCCCTAAGTTCCGCAAAGAGCTGTAATTTGGGGTGTCATTGAGCTGTGTGATTTATAGCACTGGCCAGTTCAGTCTAGACTGCAATCTCACGCGTCCCACGTGCCGTGAAAGGCAAATAGTTATCGTCCATATACACCTCTGATTTACAGTTTCAGTCGACACAATAAAGTGGTTTGGACCATGAACGATTTGGAATGGACTGGAGCTAATAGTACCCTTGCGAACAAACAATTTGGCTAGGTGGCCCACTAGGCTGTTATTGCCATTTTTGGATACCACCGAAAGAAAAATTCAGTAGGCCATGCAACCAGCGCATAAATTCGGGATAAATATCTCGGCACACTCACAGGATGCATACCTAAATTCGTGAGCCCATATACCTATACAGTTGACTATCTCACAATGCATGATACAGCAATGCATACCTGCCAAAAAATCTAGCAATGCATAGGATTCTGGATGGAACAAGTGGCCAATTTGATATTGCATAAACCTGATAATGCATAGCATTCTGGAGATCATGGCAGGGGAACAAGCAGTACTAATTTTGAGATAGTCGACTGTATCCACCTCACTTTATACTGGGATCGAGGTCAAAAATGCTAAGGTGGCCCAGCACCCAGTCAAAGATCATATATGTTCAGTCACTCCAGAAGAGTTCCCTCTTACCTTGAAGTTTGTTTGGGCAACCACAGAGCCACGGAAGCGAGATTTGTTCGTTTGGAGTTGTTACAATTAACACAACACTGTGTCCAGAATCTGAATGTGTCCCGCTGTTAGTGTTGTCCGCCAGGTCAGAGCGGGCCTGGGTCGCAGGATATCCTGGGCTTGGTCTTATTATTTCCAAACTCTACCAAGGTGAGTATGTATTACAGCCAATGAAGCTCATGACGCCCCTCACATGAGTAACAGAGCTGCTCCCGCCTCAAGACAAGGCTTGTCAACATTGTACAGCAGATCTGCACTCTATTAAAATTGTTCGGGATCTAGTGATTTTGGATCAGAATTCCAGAGTGGAAAAGCATGCAAGAGACCCGGGCCCATGCCTGGTTGAACTTTCAAAAACTCTGAGGCCAACGTAGGGTCAGGACCAAATCAGGCTCAAAAAGCCCGGGCTTGGGTCAGGTCACTCCTGGTGGGTGTGGGTAGGACCCTGGTTTATCCGGTAGTAGGTCGAATACAGATTCGGGCCATCCAAAAAAAATTGTCCGAACTTTTGACACCGGCCACCGCCCAGATTTTGTCCGAACTCTGCCGCCAACCTACCTTAGGTCCCAAATTTGTCCGAACTTTGCTTCTGACCTCAATTTTCCCGAAATTCGGTTTTTTGGCCTCCAAAAATCGCGAAAAAATCACAGTATATTCCTAAGTTAACTCCTCATCCTCCTGTAGTGCTGTGGGCAGAATAGTTTGGGAGCCAATTCGCCAGGCAGATTGGCAGATTGGCAGGGCAGAATTCGGCAGAATTCGGCAGAATTGGCATATCATTTTTGGGTATTTTCTCAATAAATATAGCCAAAATTCGTATTTTCCGTCCTATCCCTTCCGCTTCATGAGGTCCTCGATGCTCCAACCGCCCGCACCTTCGACCCCAACAATATCCATATCGTCCTCATCCGCTTTGACAAATTCCCCGCATTTGAGATGCTTCAACACAAAATTGACAAGTTTGCCGTTGATAACTGATCCCGGTGTGTCGGCGGCGGGCTCTTTGTCCTCTATAGCGTCAACTCTAGGTAAGCCTCCTCAACTGGTTTTTCGGGCTGGTTGTCGTCGCCATCAAGCAGGGGGGCATATTAATGGATTTTCAAGATCTTTGGCAAAGTCTGCCTTGGATTATCACTGTATCAGTCATAGTGAAAGGGAGATGAAAGAAATTGTTGGTGGTACAATTTGACCAATCAAGCAATACATGATGTACGAACAATGGGAAATAAAAAATTGGCACGCCCTGACCGTGAACTCGATAAAATTCTGCCGGATTTTGCCACCCACTGCCCAATTGAGCCATTCTGCCGGGCAGAACGGCAGCATTCTGCCAACAGCAATATCCTCCTGGCAATCCAGTATTTGGGATTCCATGCGGCCGCGTTGTTCTCATCATCTGAGTCGATGATGTGCAAGATTTTTCTGAGTTCATTGGTGGATGGTGTTACACGGTGTAATTGTGTACGAGGGTTGTGTGAAGGTTGAGAAGGTCAAGAAAATTCATGGGATTCACAGTTCACTTTGAAGCTCCCAAGTGGCAAGTGTGCAGCGCGGGTACAAAAAAGGAAATAGAAGGAGACACAGCATTGTCCGAACTTCTATCTGACCTCGCTCCATGGCGGACCCATGTCCGAACTTTAGATCTGAGGTCAGGCCATTGGCGTCCCATTTTGTCCGAACTTTTCTCTGACATAGGTGGCCCAGATCAAATTTTTTGTCCGAACTTAGTATTCGATCTACTACTGGATAAGCCAGGGTCCTGTGTGGGTGCAAAAAAAAAGGTGGTAGATTGCATCATCGCCATCCTTCGGTCACTCCTCACGGCGAGTGGGATTGGAACTCAAAAATTAGTATGGAGGTAGAATCGAACACACGCGAAAGGACAAGCACTGTGTTCAGCCGGGCCATAGACAGCAAGGTGTCTAGCCTGTGGTAGCCGGGCTAGATGTCTATGGCCCGGCTGAACACAGTGACTGAAAATGCCAGTACGTTTTCTGATACCTTTCAATAGTTTTCCCTGGACCCAGGACAGTTTTCTCACGATAAAATTGAATTGTATATGAGCAGAACTCAATGCTGTCAACTGTTAAATGATAAAAACTAATGTGTAGCAGTACAGTCCATCTACTAAAATCATCAAACATGTGGGCTTGTCTTGTGTTCATCTTCACAACCTCAATAAATGGGAGCCGACCATATTATTAAGATTGTTCACGGTTCCCTTTTTTGGCCCTTTTTTCACTTCTTTTTCACTCCCTTTTTTTGTCTCAAGCTCAGAGAAAAATAATTAGATCAACATAACACCTAGCATTTGGGTATCGGAATATATGTTAAGAATGCGGGCTTGAATTGAATGATTAGTCAGCCTACAGTGGCTCTAGTGGCTAAATACAAGAACAAGAGAGCAAAAAAAGGGAGTTCTGGTTGGAGGGTTTCACAGTAGCCCTTTTCCTTCCTTTATCCCCCAATTTCCATCACTTTTGGACTTAGCTAGGTTTCTTTTCCCTTTTCAAATATTTTTACATGCAAAAGTTGAAAAGGGAAAAACAAACCTGGGCCAAAAAACAAAGCAAACGTGAGAAGTCAGAAAAAAGGGAGAGAAAAAGGAGTGGAAAAAGGGCTACTGTGAACAACCCTATTTGTACATGTTGAGTTGGGATCTGTTTGTATAGCTGTGCGCTAGATGCGGACAGCCACAGTGTCCCATTGAGAAAATTGACCCGAGTTTGGTTCATCCTACCTGGTGCTGGTGGACGGCTGAGGTGTATACCCATGGGCACATCAAGTAAGGTTGATGCCCTGGTTTTATCTGGGCCTCAGTGACCATTGCTTTTAGGCATATTTCACGCAAAAAAACCTGCATGCACCGAGGATCGAACACATGCCAGGATGCAGTTCAGAAAGCGGGCCGGTAATATAGCCGGTCATAGCCACTATTTTATCACAAAAGAATCTAATGAAACTCGTAAAAAAGCCTTCAACGCAGCCACTATTTTATCATAACGATCCCGGGGGACTGACTTGTTCAGAGGTCGAAAAATCCTCATATCAATTTCCCAAATGGACGATCACTTATTACATAAGCACTCGTAACAACAAGCCCCGGGTCGTTGTTGATGTTGTGCCTGATGAACCATGGAATGAACACCTTGACAAACCATTCTATGCAGAGATGGTCGTCGGTCCAACCATTCTCGGAAACACTAATGCTGTGATGATGAAATGATAAGAATCATAAGCAACAGCTCTGTCGGGGAGAATGATATTAAATATTACCAGCCGGCGCCTTCCGTCTCCTCCGTGAACCAACGCTTCAACAATCTCTTTCCTTGCAAGACAAATCCAGGAGGAAGCTTCTCCCCAACTGAGGATATGCATTCAATGATAGTCACGAGCTCTAAGTTCGCGTCGGAAGTTCGATATCGCGAGCGAGCATGACGCGACAGGATATATTTTACGCCTCGATTCTTTCGCCCGCCACCCAATTGGATGCCTTTCTCATCCATATTGTACACATTATGCCAAGGAATCTTCTCATCGATGATCGCTTTTAATTTCTGAAAGTAGTCTTGGATTGTCGCGTAATTGAACG
The DNA here is from genome assembly GCA_029289565.1 of Mycena galericulata. Taxonomy (NCBI): domain Eukaryota; kingdom Fungi; phylum Basidiomycota; class Agaricomycetes; order Agaricales; family Mycenaceae; genus Mycena; species Mycena galericulata. The sequence continues at coordinate 521,321 of JARKIA010000062.1, read as the reverse complement.
CGCGAGCACGTTTAGGGTCTAGACCAGTTGTTTTCCCAGTCAGAAGGTCCAGTTTATGTCTCTGGAGAAACCTATCCAGCCAATTGTGGCCGGGGGTTTCCCCACACAGGGCCTTGACCTTGGGATAGATAGTCTGCCGGTTCAATGGATGCGCCGTGATGTGCAGAAAGTGGCACCAGTCAACAAGCACATTCTCCTGTGCGGGTGTGAGACGCAATTGGTCAGAATGGGACTCGGATCGGGGTTTGACACCGTGAAGGCGGTCACTGAGCGTGCTAGATGACACAGAATGGAGCTTCGCTGCGGTGCGTCCCGAATATTTGCCGCTCCGGACATCGGCAATTGCAAGGGCGATGCGCTCCTCCTGGGAGAGCTTGTACTGTTTATCGGCTGGCATTTGCTCTGGTTTGCCCAGGGAGCGAGGCTTCTACGGGTTAGAGGGCATGCCGACGCTGTGGTGGCACAATATGCAGTCAATAATGCCCTACACTCCAGGCCCCCTACGTATGATTAATCCCTAGAGTTTAGGGCCCCCCGAAATCCGCCGGATTTTCGGCAAAGTCCTGGGCTCCTCAGCAATAATATTATTTCTACAATATTCTCTGACCTGTGTGTTAGAGGGGAGCCAACCAGATTTTCAGAGGTATAATATTATGCCCACCACATCACTGGGTTCAGCCAATGTAGGACCAGATGGGTAATAATATTATGCAACTTGCATACATGGGTTCGGCCTATGCAGGTTTTGATAGACCATAATATTTAGCTGCCTACAGGCCAGGGTTTGGCCAATCCAGTTACTGACCCACTTTAATATTTAATCACCTGCATACTGGGGTTTAGCTGATGCAGTTCCCAGCAGACTTCAATATTTCGAGCCCTACAAGCCGAGCTTCAGCTGATGCACCTCTGTAAGATTATAATATTTTGCACCCTGCATGTGAAGATTCAGCCAATGTGCCATTTGAGAGCCTGTATTATTCTGTACTGAGGAAGCCTAGGTTCAGCCAATGTACCTTTTGAGAGACTATAATATTCTGCGCCCCACATCCCAGGGCTTGGCTGTTGCAATTTGTTACATACTGTAATATTTAAGTCCTGCATGCTTAGGTTTGGCCAATGCACTGTCTGAGAGATAATAATATTTTGAATCCACATGGCAGGGTTTGGCCCATGCAGATACTGACAGACTGTGATATTTTGCCACCTGCATCCTGGGGTTTGGCCTATGCAGGAATTGATGGATTATAATATTCTGCAACTTACGAGTTTGGGTTCAGCTCATGTGTCTGAGACACCATAATATTTTGAATGCTGCATAGCTAGGTTTGGCCGATGTGAGCATAGAATATTTTGCCACCTGCAATCTTAGGTTTGGCTTATCCACAAATTGGTGGTAGGTTATAATATTTTGAGTCCTGCATACCCAGCTTCTGCTGATGCAGGACGATAATACTTTGCTGCCTGCCTAGCTAGTAGCAGCTATTTTAACTGCTCTGCGCGAGCAGTTTCCTAATTGGGACTAGTCTTTCCTTTGAGTTTCAGGACCTCGGAACCTCCGGGTATGTAAATTTGAGCCATTGGGAGCTCAAATATCTTCTTTTGTACTTCTCTCTCATGATTTCATGCTGATTTTCATTCCAGAACCTTGGAACAGCTTTCATGCTAGAGCAACCAGATTTGAGACACTGGCATGTTCTCTTTGATGTATGTTGACTACTTAATGTATATCTTGACAATGCCCAAGTCAGGAAGCTCTGGCATATTTGCTACACTAGCAACAAAATCATACATTATATTCATTTTCACTTCGGCAAGGGCCTACTGGAGGTATACTTATGGAGATGGAATTTCCTTCAGTGCTGAAAAATACTAATATAGTGTCGGTATAACATACAGCAAAATCAAGAAGATCCAAGAGATTATGTTGTTTGACATATTTCTGGACATTCACAAAATTTCTCAACATGTATACTTTAGTCTCCTGCTGTAGCAACTTTGTGCATGCTCCAGTCCTTTTTGGTAATGTTTCATTATATGCCCATGGGTAAAATACTGACTCAAAACAGCCATATTCTGTATTCAACCATTGGGAATTTTTATTCAGCTGTCAATGAACAGCCAATGTGTTTTAGCTGTTTGAGTAGATAGCTATATCCTTGGATGGCCAGTCCATTGATAAAACATGGGATAAGTGAGGTGTGTACCACTTGTGCATCTTCATACCCTCTGAGATGACAGAGCAGAAACTACAATGTCAGGACCTGATGGACAAGTTGCTCCCTCTTTATATTGACATTACACATGTCAGTACACTGTTTTGCAATAAATTATACTTGTGTGATTCAAATAGGTTCTGAATAAGGTCTGGGACTAGCCTGGAGAAGTGAGTTCCAGGAAAAATTCCCATATTCGGACAAAAGTGTAGTGGTCTATATGGGGAAACAAAGAAAATTCCCAAATATGGATGCAAGCGTAGCAGTTTTGATGGGGAACAAATATGACCAAAATATATTTTCTTATCGGACCTGCATCAGCTGAAACCAGCTTTAAATAAACTGATGTAAGGTATAATACATATATAGTTGATGAAATACAATAGTCCATCTGGAACTGAATCAGCCAAAGCCTGGGTTTTACACGGTGAAATATTAAAGTCTTGCAGAGCTGAAGCTCAGGTTATAGGACCAAAAATATTCTAGTCCACTGGGACCTCCATCGGCTGAACCTTGGTATGCAGGTGATGAAATATTACAGTAACTGCATCGACCCAACCCTGCCCCATAAGTGGCAAAATATTACAGTATATCACAACTGGCATAGGCCGAACACAGGTATGTTAGTTACACAATATTACAACCCATCTAGTGCATCAGCTGAACCTTCGCATGCAGGATGCAAAATATTATAATCTTACGGAGGTGCATCAGCTCAAGCTGAGCTTGTAGGGCACAAAATATTAAAGTCCTCTGGGACCTGCAAAAACCGAACCCCAGTATGCAGGTGATGAAATATTACAGTTGGTCAGTAATTGGATTGGCCAAACCCCGGCCTGTAGGCAGCTAAATATTATGGTCTATCAAAACCTGCATAGGCCAAACCCATGTATGCAAGTTGCATAATATTATTACCCATCTGGTCCTACATTGGCTGAACCCAGTGATGTGGTGGGCATAATATTATACCTCTGAAAATCTGGTTGGCTCCCCTCTAACACACAGGTCAGAGAATATTGTAGAAATAATATTATTGCTGAGGAGCCCAGGACTTTGCCGAAAATCCGGCGGATTTCGGGGGGCCCTAAACTCTAGGGATTAATCATACGTAGGGGGCCTGGAGTATAGGGCATTGTTGACTGCAGGCACTGGTGGTGGGTAGTAGAGGAGATGTTGATATTCTGACATAAGCTGATCTCGTATTTTTGGTATGGCGCCGCCGCTAGGGCATCTCCCACCACAGAAATTGGCAGGGATACTTAAAAATACATCTACTCTATGGAAATAAAGTCATCCGTGCATTCCTGGCTGCGAGGCCTCTTGCTCGAATGAAAATATGGGAAATTTCCGAATTTGGCAACTTAGACCGGCGTTGGGAAAGGATGGGTGGTGACATTCAGGTCCACTTAAGGCCTATGGCGATAGAAGACATATATACGAGTACTCTGAACCAAAAATCTCAAAAATCGGCCAAGAAACGGGTGAGAAATGTTTGTTTGTCCGAGTAGTAGGTGTGTCCGGCGCGGCGGGGGGGGATAGTATGGCATGTTTGTGAAATTCGACATAAATTGGGGAGACAAAAGGTACTTTAAAAAGATGCTCAGAGCCATAGAGGTCGCTGCATATCCAAAATCAAGCCTTAGAACCAACTCTTTACCCGGTTCCAGGCGAAACAAGTCGTTTCCTTGACCGGGTTTACCACGTATTTCCACACGAACTTGGCCACCGTTTTGATCTCCGCGAGTACCTTGTTGAGGAACCCCAGGACGGCTTTCCAAAATTGCGAAATTTCCAGAACCACCCGCAACGCGAAGTGGATGGCAATGATCCAGGCCCGAGAGTAGCCCAAATAGCGCAGCCCAAGATATAGTAGTACGGGGTGCTGGAGAAGGAATTCGATTATAGATTCCCAGCTCATGTCTCTCCATGCCCGTTTGCCAAGATGGTGCACGACCGACGCACGAACTGTGCCGATTACCAGGTCGGTAGCGGCCGTCATAGCCTGTGGCGGAAAAGTGAATCGGAATGTGAATGCGATGGCTATCACTATCATGGCGCAGGCGACATCGACCACAGCGCCAGTGACCGCGGGCCGGGGTGGAAGGACGGATTCGAGTTTGAGTGCTATATCCATCGCCGAATTTGCAATCTTCTTTACTGGCTTTGAAAGACTGTATTTCCAAACCACGGTGGACCCATATTGGATAATCGCAACCCAGAAAGACGAGAGGCCCAACCAGTTGAGTGCCATATGCACTAGCACGCGGACAAAGAACTCCAGCGCTAAGCCCGAGCTCACGTCTCTCCATGAGCGGCCTCCGTCGCGTTTTATGACATGGTGGGCGACCATCGCGCCGACTATGTCGATTATGGCCCCGGTGACCCCAGACGGAACGGTGTCAAGGAGTTGGGGCGGGAGAATGGATTTGACTTTGAGTGCTATATGCGCTGCGAATTTTGTATTCTCGATGGCTTCGGTGTGTTAGACTATAAAATGTCGGACAAAATATGAACGACTCACGAATTTTTAAGAGGAATTCATGGCACCGGCCAACCGCAAACTCACAAATCCGTCCCATATCGGAAGAGCGTGATCGAAGATCCTTGATAGGGACGCCTTCCACCACCTCCGAATCGATGGGCTTGAGCGTAAGCAGCAACGAGGGCCTATGTGGATGATCCCTGGGACCCAACTCCTGGATCGCATATGTCAGTATGACCATAAAATTGCGGAATATGTGCATACCGTTGCATCCCCGGAGGAACTATTGTAATGTTTTGGCTCTCCGCTATGGAAAAGCCCATCGCGGGTTTCTCTCTCGTTCACCAGTGGGCTCCTTTGGGCGTGGGCCACGGCGAGCCCTGAGAAAACGGTGGCCATGTCGACGAATAACTCGTCCCACGGAAATGTGCCCGAATTGGAATCGCCCGAGAGGGGAGCAACTCTCTCCGACGGCCTATCCCGCGAGGGACCTTCACCTGGACTGTAAGCCACATCTTGGTTAGAACTGGTGTCTGAAACACGGAGTGTCATTCAAACAACATTTCAATGAGCATAGCAAAACGAGTACTAACCGAAAGTCGTGACAAGGGGATTCGCAGGTGGACATTGAGCGTTAGCCTCGCCCACTAAGTCTGGAGAGTGGAAGCCCCCATCCGTTCGATCTCCTTCATCCCTTATCTGTCTCGCGCCTGTTCAACTCCAGGATGGAAAACAATGGAGTTTACGTACGGTGTATGAAGGTAGGTTATCTTCAAGGGCATCGCCTTCGCAAGCATGGCTACCCGGCATAATGGATGGCATTGGGACAGTCTAGATTCAATTTTGTGGGCGATACAGCGACGCGGATTGAAACTCGAAGACTCCCACCTCGGAAGCATATTCTGCGGCTGTCGTTTCTTCGTCCTTGCGCTCTTTGGCAGAGTCGAGTGATATTGAAGGATCGTCGGGGCCCCCTACCTTGCTATCTGTACCAACAATGGCCTGCAGGACGCTTTAATGGGACCGTCAGATGGAGGAATATGGTGTACCCACGATGCCTGAATGTGTTTTCACGCCCACCCGCCCGTCGGCAGGATTGCCTCTTTGGGCCTCAATGAGATCCGGCGGAATGGGTTTGGATTCGGCAGTCTATATCAAAATTAGCGTACAATCAAGGAGAATGGATGAAATGGGCCGCACCTCGGAAACATTTTCCGGGGCTGCAGGATGCACAACAGACTTGGGCTTTTTGTCAGAGTTGAGCAATGTGTGAGGATTGTTCTTGTTTTTTTTTGCGGTAGTTATTGTAAAGAAGTGGAGTGGTCTTCGACGAAATAATGTCACGGATCTGTGGACTGCTAAATAATGCGAACACGGACGGAGTGCGAGAGGCTTACCATGAAGCCGCCCATGAAGCCGCCCATGAAGATGCCCCCACCCTTGCACATAGACGCGGCGACCGCGACGGCCAACAGAGGAAGTGGCATGCCGCCGAAGAGCCTGCAAAGTACGAGTGACGCTGGATTGCGAGGAGCTGTACGTGGGTCTATATGTATTGTGCGCGATCTATAAAAGGTCAGATTCGTTTCGTACCCGGCGTTAAGGTGCTGTACCAGATCACAATGCGTCTATTATTGCGCGCGTTGGAAGGGACCATAGCATTCCTAATGTACTGTTCGGCTTCTTAGCGTCCAGGTTGGACAAGTAATGAGGTCGTCCATGTCAATGAATGAGAGGCCTCGATTGCGCTGCCGAGTCTTTGATATTTGGGAAGAATAAAATATACCCCAGAGGCACGCAGGGTGGCTGACCAGTGCGAGCTTCTGCGGGCATCACAATGGAAGTGTGAATATGATGGCGATACCCATCTTAGCGCCTGTCAGGAAGACAAATAGCAAGATGCATCTGCCTCATGCATGATGCGGAATGAGCAGCGGCACAGGGATCCCCGTTGCTCTGTGGGAACTTGGAAACTTCCTTCGTGTGGATATACTTGTGAGGAAGAGAATAGACAAGCTTGTGTATACGTGGAACGTGCGCTTCCCTCATCGCTGGGTAGCGACGGCACAAAAACCCCGGTTGCGCCAAGGAGGGATCTTCGGAACTTCCTGGGCTATTTCAGAGTTTTTGAATCAGGGCAGAGTTCTCTCAGCGTAAGACACCAACCGAAGGGGATTGCTGGCGCCCCGGATTGCGCCAGCTTGTAAGTACCGTGAGGCGGATTGATTGGAACCTGAACCTCCCCCATGATTAGTGAAGTCTTGAGTGCGCAAGCTTTTCTTTGGCGATCGTGGAAAGGTCCGAAAGGAATGGAAGGAGGGCAAAAAAAGCATCATCGGATGTTGAGTCACGTAGTTTCGACGAAGACAATTGTGGAACCAGTATGATCAGCTGATAGCTAAGGGCCTGATCGGGTGCATTAGAATTTCCTTAGAACCGGCTTAGAATGCCGGTCTATAGAAATATTGTCACGCTGCTGTCACTCCGCTCTTACCTCAACGCAAACGCGACGACGCGCGTCTCCCTTGCTTCCCATACCATCCTGTGCACTCTCCATGGCCTCGGGCGGTCAACCAACGGACGATGGAGGCAATAGCCGCGCAAGCACCTCGAAAACTCCATCAATGTGGCTTGACGGCGAGGTGAAAGCCATGCTGAGCACACTGTCGGAGATGAAGGAGACCCACATGAGCGGGAACGGATTCAAGCCCCAAGTCTGGGCTCCAGTCGTAATCAAGGTCAACGAAGCCAGCCCCGAAGTCAACCCGAAAAAGGACAAGCAAAAATGCATGAACAAGTTAAGCTACGTACGTCCCCGAGCGGAATTTGGGCAACGCGCGTGTACTAACAGGCCCCGCAAGCTCAAGAAAATATATGACCTCTATGTGTTTGTGCAGAAGTTCTCGGGAAGCGGGTGGGATGATGAAGCCAAGCACGCGACGAATACGGAGGACTATATCCAGGATTTTGTGAAGGTGTGTGCTTCAGCTCGCGGGTTCGCGTGCCGTACACATTAATCACTACACCAGACATATGGTGACGAATACTCTCGATGTTTCAAGTCTCCCTGCCCCTACTGGATCGACCTCGACTCATTGTATCACAATAACATCAACAAGGCCACCGGCGCCAACGTTGAGCATCTAGGGAAGCGTAAAAGGACAACTCGCAAGAAGAATTCAAACACTAGTGTCTCGAACGCGACTGCCGCTACTCCGAATGCAAGCAGCTCGACACACGCACCGCGCACGCCGCTCGACCCCATATCAACAAATCTGTCGACCAACGGCGCGACACCGACCCAAACCGGAGCCGCGGCCGACGAGAGTACATTCGACGATGAGCTCGACGTTGTACGGACCTCTTTCCCCGCATATATCCTCTTTCTCATCCATTTTGCCTAGGATTTGCCCGAATCTATTGTCAATAAAGGCCCCAAGAAACGCGAACGCGCACAGACAGACGACGATGCTAGCGAGAACGAGAACAACGGCAAGACCGCGCTCAAACGGCAACGTTCGGACTCCGGTGGGATCGCGCGCCGCAACGCAGAGGCTGGAACCCAGATTTCGCGCGCCCTCGACAACCTCTCGACTGTCATGGCGCAACCTCTGGTGACATCGGAAGACCTCAGCCACGTCAACGAGGTTGTCGAAATTCTCAAGGACAAGACCCTCCTCCCTGACGACCCTCGTGGACGGCTGTACCGCGCCGTTTCGACTGCACTCAGCCGCGATTCCGCTCTTGCACGTGTTTTCATTCTGGAAGAAGATAGAACGCGCCGGATCGGTATCCTGGAAGGAATCCTCGAAGATGCTAATCTTTTAGACCAATGAATGCGTTCGACTAGGTGTGCCAGTTTTGTGTTTACTGTACATGCTGTACTGATCATGCATCTAGCTGTCTCTACTATTGCTCGTGCTGCATAACCATCCTTTTCTCCGGCCCAGCATCATCCCACTACCGTACTTTTCCCATTGTTCTCTTGTTCTCCATCAATGCAACACTGTACTTTTCTACCTGCACTGTCCTGTATTTCCCTTGTCTCAGTTTCGGCAGAGTGTATATCGTACATCAGAGAATGGAATGGCATTTGATTACTACTGCAAATCAGGATGGTCACGAATGTACACAATCCACATTGCGTGAGCTATGCGATCCCTCCGTGCATCGGCCCTTGATTTCTCCGTATCGTTGACCGCGTACACATGCTCAATTTCCACGACCGGACCCCCGACCAAAAAAGGGTCTCCCTCGACATCGTATTCATCTTCTTCGCCGACATCGTTGATTGCTGAGTGGATGCGAAGGAAATTGTGCAGAGCCACAGCTGCTCCGACAATGAGCGCTTGTTGTTTGTAGGTGTATTCTGGCCGCGAGATAAGAAGACGAAAACGGCGCTTGACCACACCGAATATGCGCTCAACAACGTTGCGGAGCTGCGCGTGGCGAAGGTTGAATAATTCTTCGGGGTCTTGAGGGCTATATTATGGAGGCATCAATATACATCAGAGACAGGGCAGATGTTCTGACCGTTGGTTACCGCGCTTGAATTCTTTGAGGTGATAACGCTTCTTACGGTACGGCGTCAACATCATATCACAATTGGGAAAGCCAGCATCTGCCAGATAGTAGCGGCCGGGGGGCAACGCAAAGCCATGTCGTCGTGCACAGTCAAAAAGAAGTCCATCAGCAGCCGTACCCTCGTATCCGGGCATGGTGTGTAAAAAGCGCATTTCGAAGTCGCAGGTAGCAATCACATTCTGTGAGATTTCTCCGTGGCGATCGCGGTACCGAACAATGTCGTCGGCGAGAACATAGGCAAGGAAGTGGACGCCATCTGTAGCGCCGCGACAGTACTTGAAGAAGGGAAACCACCGCGGGTTGGATATGATATTGGCAGGGGTCTCGTCGGCAGGATTTTGGATGTACTTGTCATAGAACTCCCCAGTGAATAGGCGCAATCCTTTGTCAATATAGCTGCGGGAATCAAGATGGTGGCAATTACGGTGTGGAAACGCGCGCACCGGCTGATGGTATCTCCTGAGCGTTGAAATCTCTCTTGCAATTCACGCTGACTACTGCCGTGGACCATCCAATAGACAAAGATGGCCAGCTGTTCTTGTGAAGTCACGAAGCGGCTATCTGCAAGCCCACCAGTCGCAGCCAATTCGGCCCAGAGAAGGGAGAACTCCAGCGCTGACATCCCCAGCTCCCTATGACAACGATCTGGATGCCCAAGTAGAACCTCATCCAGCCAGGCTCTTCCCGTGAGTATCGAGGTGTGCATTGGCCTCGGTATCGGTCTGTCAATTCCCAGAAGTGTTGTAGCGAAGAAGACAACAGCAATGACAGCGCTGTGAGTAGCAGCGCGTCGTTTCTGGATACAGGCAACCCTAATCTGACATTGCTTGGCGCGAGGTCGGTTGCGCAGAGCCGCATACACCGGCATAGTCCAGCGGGTCGTATTAGAGGAGTGTGACTACTTGTGACATTCTATAGACGTCAATTCTAAAGAAATTCTAATGCACCCGATCAGGCCCTAAGGCAAAAGACGCCGCGATGAGGTGAGAGGAAACACGATCGGATCCGCCCGCATAAACAAGTGACGTAAATGGGCCGCCACCGCTTTTTGTTCTGCTGCTACTTTGACCGCTACTAGTACTCTCCTTTGACCTAAACGAGGTAGGTCTATTGTCTTGGCCCCTTGAGGCACCTTTTGTTCCTGGTTCCTGGTCTCTGATGTGGCTGGGAACATATTCTCAATTTCAAGTGCTTATTGTTCCCTTCAATGCTATTGTTTCCATCCCTTCTCTCCTTCGATCTGTGGCAAGTCGACCTGTAATCGGTGAAAGAATTGGCTTCAACTCATCGCATCGCCTCGAGGCATACATAGACCACGCTGCTCCCACTCATCGGTTCCTCGGACGCTTGAATTGGGAGAACTGAGAAATTTTGTTTTGTTTTGTTCTCCGACAGTCTTTGGATTCGGCGGCCTACTACGCGCGGCCTGAGCTATTTCATTTTTTTCCCTTGGCAGCCTTCCGATACACATATGGATCAGATACGGTGGCCGTTACCCGCCAGGTCCATTTCGGGACTCCATCAGACACCATCACTGGAGGAGTGATGGCTCCGGCGCATCACAGCCTCGCCATCAACGCCACGCCGGGACATTGTTCTCGTCCCCGACTCATGTATTCAGAAGGCCCTCCGGGCATCCCTGGTACCTCAGGCTCATCAGGAAAAAATGTTTTACTACGTTGCTGCCAGCCAGGCTCTGAAGGACCAGGAGCTCCGAGTCTGGTAGCTCTACGCAACTGATCAGTAGCCTTTGATAGCTATCTGCTCGCGCCGCCCGATTTCACAGCATCCGTCGCCACCGTTCCGCCCTCCACAACCTAATGCACTCCTGGCACCTTAACCCCGCCGACTTCGAAACCATCCAGCCCTTCCCCGTCCCTCCCACCTGGTCACCCCCATTCTCATTCGACATCGCCCCCAACAAGGACGACGCTCTTGACCGCGCACTCACACGCAAACGCGAGCACGACCTCTGCCTGTACAGTGACGGCTCCGGTATTGACGGCCACATTGGCGCCGCATGCATCACCGATCAGCGCGGCGACACCTTCTCTCGCCGCCTCCACCTTCGCTCCGACCACGACCACACCGTCTTCGAGGGTGAAGTCGTCGGAGCCACCCTCGCTCTATCCTCCATCCCCTCTCTCACCCATCTGAAACGGATCTTCCTCGGCATCGACAGCCAGAGCGCCATCCGCGCCCTCCAATACCCCCGGCAACAGCCCGGCCAATACCTACTACTCGAATTTCATGCTGAACTCGAACGACTGAAATCCCGAATCCTAGGCCTCCAACTCCACATCGGATGGGTCCCAGGACACGTCGACTTCGAACCCAACGAACGTGTTGATGTAGAAGCTAAGTCTGCCGCCCAAAATGCTGAACCCCCTCACCTCCGCTCTCCCCCCCTCTTCCACGAACCGCTACCACGCAGCGCTGCCGCAGCGAAAGCCACCTACCAATCCCGCACCACCTCTCTCTGGACAGCCGCTTGGTCCACGTCCCCACGTTATGAAAAATACAGCCGACTCGATAAATCAGCCACCGTCCACTCTATCCATAAACCCCTCCTCAACCTCTCCCGTCGTAATTCCAGCCTCATCGTCCAACTCCGCACGCGCATGGTCGGACTCAACGCGTGGCTCCACAAGATCCATCGCGCCGAATCTCCACTATGTCAAACATGCCAACGCCGCGAGGACGTCCCCCACTTCGTATTTTTCTGCAGTCGCTTCACCCACCACCGCACAATACTACGTACCGCCCTCGGCCGCAAAGCCACGTCCCTCGGCTACCTCCTTACGAACGAGAAGGGCATTCGCCATCTTCTACGATACGTACACGCTACTAATCGCCTTCCCGCTTATCGTGATATCGCCCCGACTGATCCCACCTCTTAATTTCTAGATAATTACCCTTGAGTAGACACTAATATCTTCACACTAGCTCAAGCCCGTGAATAAATTCACGGGCATTGGTAAGTGGAAAGAAATATATTGAGCTGGTTTTCAGACAATCCATTATCTAAGACCTCTTTTTTCCCCTTCATTTACCCTTTTCCCTCATCCTCAACCCTTCCTCAACCCTTTCCTAGAGCTCTTGCTCAGAGCCTGTCCTATTAAAAAAGTCCCTGGAGCTTTCACACCCTACTTCACGCTAGATATTGGCTATATGCTCCTTCTGAAGCTTCAAACTATCCTCAGCATCTGCGAGACGGCCTCCGGCTTGGCTACGGCATTCCTGGGCCCTTTTTCGCCCGGCGGTGGCATGCTCTCAACCTTTGCTTGGCATTAGCCTTTCTTCTGGTCCTGACCCTCCCATTGTCCAATTACTCCCCACCACTGCTTTTCAGCAAGTTCAAGCATCAGCATTGCAAAGTATACAGCTCACCACATTTGCGGCTTCTTTGGGCCCAGCTCGGCCCTGCCGCGGCATGCTTCGAAGCACTGCCGGGGCTCTTCTTGGCTCGGCGCGTTCTCGACCTCGGCATGAGCATGACCGTGGGCATGGGATTTAGAATTTTCTTTGATGTTCGTTATACCACCCCATTCTATTATATAGATAGATTCAATTGCATTGTCTGGGCAGCAGAGGGCACAAATAACAAATATGGCGATGAGGTGACCTCTGAAATACGCCTATGTTTGCTGTTATCACGGCCTGGAGCATCATATTAACATCTCCCCTTGTGGGAGGAGATCTGCTTGAAAGAGTAATAATTTGATACTATATATTATACAGGTGGAATAAAAATAAACGAGGCACGAGAGGACATGCGGAATTCCATTGCGGTTCAGCTCATATAGTGTTCAGAGCGATACATTCAGAATTGAGCCCGCAGCGAGGGAAATGGTCGAAAAGATAAAAAATGTCTCAAAATGGAAAAAAAAAAACGACCGCGCCCTATGTTCCACAAAGAGCTGTAAATCCTTGGAATGCAACCGCGAAGTTCAATCCCATACTGGGCCCACCCCACAGTGAAGTCCGAATTATGGGACGGACGGGCTCGCAAATGAATAGAACGGTCTCTTCAGATTTTCTGTCCGGGCCCTCAGAGAGATAAACCGTAGGGCAAACAAGGTTCTACTACATGGTGTATGATAGGTGGATCATTGATTTGTACGGTTCAGATTCGCCGAAAATGGCCCACAAAGTGCTCGAATAGGAACTTGACCCGTTTGTAGGTCTGATCCGATGGTGGGTCGGATACAGTACTTTATGCCCGGGCCGTAGTGGTATTCTCACGGGTGGAAAGAATTCCTCCTTAAAAGTCCCCCACTCATTATCCGTCCATGATAAAGAAATGATGAACCAGGTGCAAACATGGAGACGTAGCCGGAAATCGACTTACGGTCGTCCGTAGAGTTGGCCCAATCAGCGTCCGTGTAAAGGGCCGGGTGAGAAAAATCAGCATGCATCTCGATGTCGGAATCATTTGACACAGAGTATGTGATGCCGAGGTTGGGTGGGTCATTTTGTGACACCTTTTTTCAATTCGTAGATCCCATAAATCGGGCCCGATACTGGCGTCGGTGGACAAAAATAAAAATAAATAAAGATGGTAAAGATAATAAAATATTACACAATCTTCCCAATTTGAGAAGCCTCTATAACGGAGGCCTTTCCGCCTTTCTTTCTCGAGAGGACGCGGAAAAACGTTCGGTTACAGCCGTTTGCGGAACTTACGGCGCGGGCTGGGTTTTTTTTTTTTTTTTTTTTTTTTTTTTTTGGAAAATTTCATGAGAACAGCCACTACGCGTTCATTTCTCGCCCGATTACCTTGGGAATAGGCTCATTCGATTCGCATGGCGAATCCGCAGGGCTCAGTGTATTACGTTTTTTTTTTATCAGCCCCTCGGAAACAGTTTGTCAATTAGATTTGCCTATTTTTGGATGTCTGAGGGCAGAACATGCCCCACAATGGCAATAATGCTCAGATTGACCTATATTTTTGGTATGATGTATTTACAGGTATTCCGGAGGGCTTGAAACACCGGGATACTGCGGGTTATGTCCTCATATTCCCCGATACCCAGCGAAGACCAAGTTCTTCACCTCCAGCTTTTTGCGTGCTCAACATCACTCTCGTACCCCGTGGGCCCGTCGTTCCCATGTGCACGAGCTCGATGCCGCGCAGGCATGCGAGTGAAGGTCACATCTTGTGCCACTCGGACCGGAGCGGTGTCGGCTGCGGGCGCGGCGTATGCGGGTGCGGCGTAGTCGATCTTGGCTAGTGCGTTGCGTGGGCGAGGGGAACAGGTCGCCATCTATCGCGGCGATGTGTCGTCATTCAGACGGAAGTTTCCAGATGTGAGGTGGTGAGGGACACTTGAAGTGCGAGTGGGCAAGCTCACCAAAATAGGCAGTCTGTTTGTCAATGTTGATTGATCAAGCTTCCCTGCCAAATCACGAAGGCAAAACGCCTTCATGTTTTTGAGCCTCTCAACTCCTTCCCTCATTAAATTTAGGAGGCAAAGTCTTAGGAATTTGTTGAATCTCGGGATCGTAAGAGACAGTTTTGTTTGTCCTGGAGTAGTTGGATTGTTTCTGTCTCCAGCATTTCTCCAGACATCGGAGTTCGAATTCTGTTTCTTAGGATCCCAAAACACTATAATTAATTTGCAAGCCGTGGCAAGCCGAGAGTGCCAAAATGGGTGTGCCGGCTCAAAAACGTGAAGTGCCGCCCGCCCCATCAGGTGTGATGCGACGCGTGACAGTCCGTGACATAGCGCGTCAAAGCCTCAACACCGCGCTTACAGTCTAGATTAAAATATTTTGAGGTTCATAATGCATGTGTAAGTATCCAAGTAGTTATTCGGAGACATTTTATGTGCGCAATGTACGAAGAACATGGTCTAATTGGAGGTTCAACGGTCGGCGCTTTTGGCGGTGGCTGTACGCTGAGTCATCGGCCCATCAAAATGCCATCGCTGCCAAGAGGCACCCGTCCTTATAATTTGCCACACAGGGTCGGAAAAGTGCAATAAGACCCTCCGGACCCATCCTATCCTATTAGCCGAGCACAGCCACACCCAAATCGGGTAATTTTCTCAGGAAAAGTGAACGAAAAGGGGATTTTCTACTGAAATCTGGGCTTAATATAGGCCGTTCTGCGCGAATCTGCGGTGTTTTGAATCGGTTTCTGTCGTACGAAATGGACATTCTTCACCGTGCTATGCGGAAATGTACCCCTAAAAAAACTCGATTTTTTTTCGACCCTTCTAAACGCATTTTCAGAGCTGTCCGAACAAATTCCAAAAAGTGAAATAAGGGGTCCCGGACCCACCCTACCCTTCGAGGCTGTGTCTCGGCATCTTCCGGTGGGTACCTCTTGATCGCTGTCCCACTTGAAGTGGTCTGTCAGTGACAGTGTCAAGGGTGGGAGTGGACCGGAGCCGGCAGAGACACACGTGCGTGGTCCGTGCGCGTTGACGACGTGTGTTGGCAGATTGATCGTAAGTTGATCCCGTTGTCTCTTTCCCTCTACCACCATGTCCTCTGCCTCAGCTCCTCTCTTCCCCTCTCACCTCCCTCCCTTCCTCTGCTTCCCTGGCCTCCTCTGCCCCCATGCCTCTTCTGCCTCCCACCCTTTCGCCGCCCTTGCACCAGTCCAAGCCTCGGCCATATGAAACTCAAGCAAGCTCAAGCTCCGCACGCCATCCCGCATCCCTTCTCCTCCTCAATCGCCAAGCCTCTCACATCTCAAGCTCGAGCTCCCACACATCGTCAAGCGTCTGAAGCGCTGTCAAGACACCCAAACGCGCCGTCAACCCCAACCTCGCTGTCAAACCTCCAGCGTCAAGTTAATCTCAAGCCCCCTCGTCAAATCTTCAAGCACTTGTTCACCACCTAAATCTTCAAATTCCGCAACTCACCCATCAAGCACACAGTCTACCTCCCCCCTCCCTTTTATCCGTACCACCCGTCCGCGAGCATCGCCCTCTCCGCCATTGCGCGATCGTTGCATGGTTGTGTGTGGGATCGTATCTCTTTACATCCTTATGTACCGGTGCAATCTATTATATTTTGCATTCATTTTGGCAACGCGTCGTAAGCAGGAGCGGAGATCTGGCTGAGATTTGGCTGCTATGGCTGCTATGGGTCCTATCAGGATGGCGAACTTCATAGACGTGGCTCAGTCTATCATAGACATGGCTCAGTCTATCATAGCACATGGCTCAGTCTATGTTAGTCTATATCAGTCTATATGGCAACTCCCGCCCCTGTACCTTATTATGAAGACGGCTGTTTGCTATGTACTCTTTCTCGTCTTTGTTGGGCTATACGGGTCTATATGGGAATTTCAGATTTTCCTGATGAATGATGATGTGGCATCCAAGTCCGACAGTCCCAGATGGTGCGAAGTGAAATGCAGAGCACGGCAAAACACCATGGTAAGCTCCGCGACCATTGTCCGAATGATACAGACAGACATGTCGAATCGGCCCGGGGAGTTCTTGCCCAACAACTCTTGCTGATCCAGGGCACAAAGACGAAAGAAAGCAGAAGAGAAGAGATTATCAAATGAAGCGATGCGCACGGCATGTCGCGCGCACTGCGATCCTGGAGTCGAGGTTGTCGTCGTCGAGACTAAAAAGATCGCACCATCACTTGCCGAGATCATCTGACTCAGCAAGTATACCACGGCAACTTTCCGCTTGTTTGTTTAGCGAGGCTTAACTTGAGTTTGTAGCACAGCTCGTGCCTCGCAGTACTTGAGCTCACGTCGCCAGTGTGCGCTGCTGGCAAGCGAAGGTTACGTACATCTTACGTGTCGGTCGGCACCAGTGGAGGGCGCCGCGGCGCGCGCGCGGCGGACATGTACAGAGCAAAGTTTGCAATTGCGCCAAGTCCCATGTACGTATACAGAAATTTGTTATATTGAGAGAATAACTCCAACCAATATTAGGCCAATACGTGACGTATCGGCCGAATAATGGCACGTTTTCAAGTCGTCTAAGGCGGATACGGCCATGTCCGCATCCGCATGCACCGGTAGCCTATCTATTGGATCCTCAACCACGTTTGTGTCGCCACCCATCGTATCGGGCCTTCTGATGTTTGGGTTGTCTTGCAAGAATTAACATTTGCAACTTTGTAGCTTACAGTTGTTTGCAGCAGAACTTAAGGCGCGGGCTGTTTTTTTTCTGTTTTCCGCTGTCTGACAGCAGAACATGTCCCATAGTAGGTATAGTGCGCTAATTGGCCTAGATTTTCGATATGATGTATTTTGAGGCATTCCGGAGGACCTGAAATACCGGTATAGTGAATGTAACCTGTATTTCAAATATACAGCTCATAGATAAATTCCTTCCATATTGTTGATACCAAAGTGTATGCTAGATTTGAACCAGAGTTCACATTCACTATCCCGGTATTTCAAGCCCTCTGGAATATGTCCAAGTCCATCATATTAAAATCTAGGTCAATCGGAGCAAAATAGGTCCCATTGGATGTGTTCTCTCAACCGCTGAAAAACATGGGAACCTGTCCCCAAAAGGAACTTTTCGGCGCGCATAAAAAGACCTAGGAGGCCAGGCCCTCCGCCCTTTCCGTGCGAATCGAATGAGCCTATGTTCAGGGCAAAATGTTGTGAAATGATCCCGCAATCGCTGTTCTGGTGAAAACTTGCCCACAAAAAAAAAAAAGGGGGCCACACCCTAAGTTCTGCAAATGGCTGTAATGTCTCCAGAAACTGTCAGTTCATCAGAAATTATACATCCCAATTTTTCTCGTTGTTTTCCGGCCACCCGAGGGAAAACTGTCAATGATGTTGGTGGAATTGTTCCAACCACAATTGTTGGGTTCTGAATCCCTCCAATTTTATTCATGACTTCTACTGAAGCATCACAGTATAGGATTTGGCTATTTCTGAGTATGAGAGGGCCTCAAACGAAGATTTATTTCCAAAACGGATGGGTCATGCGATCACGGGTTGTCACGATTTGATTACCTGCCGGCTAGTCCAACTTCGACCCCCTAACTTGATACCAAACTGAAAACAGCGCTGCATATGTAGCAGACTTTAAGGGAAGCTTTCAGGCCCAGCGCTTCACGACGAACCCAGCTACGGAAAATCCGAACTGAAGTTTTGCTCAGAATTGCGCGGGCTATGTATCGTCTAAAAATGTCCCAGAAAGGATAATGGCCATTCTCGACCCCCAGCATATTCCACAAATTTTTTGAGGCACTTGAAATGATAATGGGTGGACAATGCCCTCCCTCACCACTTTTGCCAAAATTTAAATCGGAAGAAATGTTGCGCCACGATGAACGATGTTGCTGGGAGATCAAAATGAGCTGAAACCTCGCGCACGCCATTCTCGACCCCCAGCATATTCCACAAATTTTTAGAGGCACTGGATATGATGATGGGCGGCCAGTGCCCGCCCTCACCACTTTACAGAAAATTTAACCCAGAGGAAATGTTGTGCCACGCTGAACGATGTTGTTGGGAGATCAAAAAAACAGCTGAAACCTCGCACACGCCATTCTCGACCCCCAGCAGATTCCACAAATTTTGTGAGGTACTGGAAATGGTAATGGACGGCCAATGCTCGCCCTCACCACTTTTCACAAAATTTAACGCAGAAAAAATGTTGTGCCACGCTGAACGATGTTGTTGGGAGATCAAAAAAAAAAAAAAAATGAAACTTCGCACACGCCATTCTCGACCCTAGTTTCGAGATCAGCTGTAATATTGCATTTGTATTGCGGTGCAAAGTTACTATCTGCTGCTGCCCAGTTTAATCTTAGTTACGACTCCCTTGTGCTACATGAGCATCACACCGTGGTCTACGAAAATAGTGAATTTCACTCCAATTTTCATGGACTTGTAGGGAGAAATTCTCTGAATACATCCCAAAACCAGAAATTTTTGTTCGCGCCTTCGGTACTTACGTTAGCTGTAAATCATCAAGTGCGAACAGTTCATGACACACTCACCATTGCAACTAGATCAACAGTGCGAGGCGCACGTCACTGTTGTTCTCGCACGCGGAATACGTGCCGCTCGTGTATTTTTTCACCGTGAGTGCACAAGTTCCTTTTATTTTTCTTGCCTTCGAATCTTTCCGACCCGAAATCGATAAGATTATCTCTTGCAATCTCCTGGGAATCCATCCCACTGGGATGCTGGCAGCAAATCTCTTCCGTTCCTAGGGCTGAATTCTTTAATTGAGCGGAAAGATGCAATCATTTGTACGGCATTGCCAAATCGTACTTCTTTATATGTACTCTGGGAGCCGACCGATGCGGCATGCTGCCCACTGTACGGCGGTGTTGGACCGTCTGTCCCACGTCCTCCCACATCTCCGGGCAAGGAGTACTTACAAGAGTACTTGTGTCGCAAAAATCTTAAACACCGTTTGATTATTTCGCAAATAATCGGGAAGTTCTGTGAAATAGATTGCTCAATTGCTCTTGCGCTTCAAGTTCCAATTTCGCTTTTTGCACATCCTTCAGAAGTAACATATCAATTATTATCAAATGACCGATCCTATAAGTATCCTATATGATCTGTTCCTAAAGCCGACGTCGGGGCTACACTAACTCAGCAAAACTAATGACCGATGGGTTTTCGGCCATTTCCAGACGACCACGGCAGATTTCGGCCCAAAACAAGTACATACGTGGTTTACATTGTTTACATTTAAGGAAACCGCTTCCGCGTACATGATACACTAAGGATAGCAAAGCCACCTCGACGGGCCAATTATTAATAAAACGATTCTAACCGTCACCGGGAAGGTGAAAAGGTACCTCAGTTCCCCCGTATCCCCCGCACCGGACGAGAACTTGCTAAAGTGCTGATAAATGAAGCTCCCCCCAAATGATATCATCGAGTTGGATTCAAAAGGACATTCTTGGGGCTAGACTTGAGCTAGGGGATTGGATTAGATGTCGGAGAAGTGGCATAAGAAGTTTCAGAGCCCTTGGTTGAGAAATGAGTGCAAGAGGATATGATCAATACCGGATCGGGCCGTTACCTGATCAAAATTAACTGAATGAAAGTTTCCGAGATGCTCTGGCATGTCAGCTCAAACCTTACTCAACTCTATCCCGTGGATATCTGTAAGGATGGACACGGGTTGCGGGTACACCCGCGGGTTTGTACCCGCGGGTGCGGGCGGGTACGGGTACGGGCCGCGATTTCAGACCCGTGCTCGACCCGCGTACCCGACCCGTGTACCCGCGGGTTTTTGAGCTCCAAAATTCTTATTTTACCACACATACACAGGCACAAAATTTGTATTCGTAAACAAGAACAGAACTGCAGTAAAATTGAGTTTTGAGGCGGTTGATCGGGAGCGTGAGAGATCAAACTTCAAAGTGATCGTGGTGGCTGTGACATGGCGCTTCTCCTGGAACCTCTTCCACGAAGCCGCGAGTCTCCATTCTTTGGCGAATTTGAAGACAGACTGTGCTCCCAAGTGAATCTACTGAGTGCGGCAGCTACAATGACTCTCCAACAAACACCATCCAAGAATCCATCATCTCAGCAGCGGTACCTGGAGAGATACTCTCGGAAATGAAGATCAAAGATATTCGGTCTCCCTTTTTCACGTTCCTCTGTTTTCTTGCTCAGCATGGGCTCTCTAGTCATCACAAATCTCGTACTTATCCGATTTTCCGCTCGCTTGCTGACCCATCATCTCAAACTTGGCTCGAATTTTATCAATATCGTTCTCGTGGTTGTTCGGGTACCCGGCATATTTGGTCTCCCTTTTCACGTTCCTCTGTTTTTCTTGCTCAGCATGGGCTCTCTGATCACAAATCTCGTACTCAGCCGATTTTCTGCTTACTTGCTGACCCATCGCCTGCTTAAATTTTATCAATATTGTTCTCGTGGTTGTTCGGGTGCCTTCCGCCCCGCGCAAATTATCCAATTTCTCTTACTCTCACCGTAAAATTTCAGCCCACATGAAGGAACTATAACAGTAGGTCGAGTCAGCTGCTCTCGCTCATGGCTCCCGCGAAATCTAAGGGCAAATCTAAGGGCGGCGAGAGTGTCATTAGTCGCTCTTCGTCGTCTCACTCCTCTCTTTCGGCTCGAGCCTCCGCTGCTGTCGGAAAGGTCAAAACCGCGGCGCACAAGGTCACTCAAGCAGTCAAGGCCGCCGTTGATAATGTTCGCCCAAAACGCAAAAAGGCTCGCACTGAGCGCGCGCAAGATGCCATCGAAAATGGAGACGACGAGGTCCAGTTCCTCGCCACCTCCCCTGCTGCGAGCCGTACATTTTTTTATTTCGTCTTCTACTTTCTATCTAATTCACTTGCAGAGGCCGATAATAATTCTCAAAAAGGTATGTAGGAATGGCCTCACTCCTTCAGTGTTTGACTCCTTATATAGACGGAGAATCCGGCTCTCAGGTCGGCTCTGGCTCTCAGGTGGATGGTGCATCTCGCGCAAGCTCTCCTGAGGTTCGTGAGCTGACTGAAGAGGAACTCCTCGGTGCGTTAGTTCGGTATCACCTTCGTACGCACGCCTTCTGATTAGATTAAAGCGGAGATGAAGAAGAAATGGAACTCGCCCATATACAGCTTCTTCTCCGACAATGTCACTATCTGTGAGGGGGAGGACGGGCGTCGGTATCATTTCTTCAAGTGTGCTTCCTCCCGATGCAAGGGCGAGTTTTTGTTCTGATTTTCGGACTTCCTAACACTGACATGCATCTTCATAGGACGGGGTATCAAGGGTGTGAAGCGCGCGTTCGAAAATACCGATGGCTCACGTGCTTCTGATGCCGGGTCCACCAGCAATTTGCGGAAGCACGCCATTCTCTGTTTCGGTCAACACGCTGTCGACTCTGCCATTGCCGGCCAAGGCCCCAAAAATCCCGACAGCTCCATCTTTGCAGCGTTTGCACGCGCGGGTAAAAAACCGGTCACCGTTACACACCGTGCACATACTGATGCTGAGGCTCGGTTCGCTTCTCAGTCTCATATAACTGACTTGTGTTAATAATTTCCCAGCGCGCATATCGTTGAGTGGGTTACCGAAAGCACGCGCCCGCCCAATATCGTCAACGACCGTGGGTTCCGCACTCTCATGACTGCAGGTCGTCCAAATTTGCACCTGCCCTCCGCTCGCACCATATCCCGTGATATCAGGCATCTTTCAAGAAGTGCAAAGCTACCATCGACAACCTCCTTCATGTATGCACCTGCTATCTCAGAAAATGGTATTTCTGTGTGCTAACGGCTGTCCAGAATCACCCCGGTCAACTGAGCTTTGCTACGGACGCGTGGACCTCTCCGAACCATCGTGCCTTTGTTGCATGGACAGTGCATCTTCATCACGAAGGCACACCACTTTGTTTCCTCCTTGATATCATCGAGGTTCCGGAAGTAAGTTGCATTTTGTTGCGGCCCTCATCTTTTATAATCATGGTCTAGTCGCATTCTGGTACCACCCTTGCTCGTGCCTTCAACACGATGCTCGCTGCGCATGGCCTCAGTGATAAGGTATGTGCTTATTTTCGACTTTCTGTATCTGAACTTAATGTGGATTTCAGATCCTGGCTATGACTGGCGACAACGCGACGTCAAACGATACCCAGACCACAGCCATGTCCGAACTCGACACCAACACATTCACGGAGGAAAACCGTGTTCGCTGCTTTACCCACACCCTCAACCTTTCCTGCAAATCGATCCTCAAACCGTTCTCCGCTCCCGAGAAGAAGAAGAAGGACCCAGACACTGATGAGGGCGATGCAGAAGGTGACACGGACTCCATCCCGGATCTGGAGTCCGACACGGGTTCTTTTGACGGTGCTTTCATGGATGGAGAGGGCGAGGAGGAGGAGGAGGAGGAGCCAGAAGACGAGGGCAATGTAGATGAGGACGAGGATGAGGATGTAGTTCTGGACGAACGGGCTGAGTTAGATGCAGAGGAGCGGGAGGTATTTGACGAGGAGACAAAAGAGGTCAAAAAGTCGCTCGATAAAGTATGTGCTACCTCTTGAAAATATATCTTCAAACTATTTCTCATTACCCACCAGATTCGGAAGCTTTCCTTCGCTATTATTCACTCTACCACGATCCTCTTACCGGCTTGGCGTAAAATCTGCCGCAAGTGCAAGCTCAAGGAGCGTATGATCCCACGTGACGTCCATACTCGTTGGAACTCGACCTACGACATGCTCTACTTTGCACAGAACTACCGCGCCGCAATCGATGCGATTACTAGCGAGAAGTCGTACAAGTTGCGTAGATACGAGTTCAAGTTGGATGAGACGGAATGGGACATCATCGGGGACCTGGTATATGTACTCGAGGTGCGTGCTCGCCGCTCTCGAGACTCGCTGTCTGCTGATACTGGGACAGGTCTTCAAGAAAGCAACCCTCTATTTTTCGAGCGACTCCATCAGCACCATCGCCAACGTGGTTTCCACGATGGACGTAATCGACGAGGTCCTCGAGTCTCGAGGCGAGCGGCAACTGCAACCTGCCGTCTCGTCTGCTGTTGCTCTCGGCCGTGCGACCCTTAAACGCTACTATGTCAAGACTGGACTTTCGGATATCTACTATTTGGCCGTCGGTACGTACTAGCTACTTCAAATTTAATTCCGTTCTCATACTCCATATAGCGCTTCACCCCAGCTCCAAGCTGGAGTATTTCCGCATCAACAAATTCAGCGAGACAGCAATTTCAACCATGGAGACAAAGCTTCGCACCCAATTCAACCTCTATCGAGAGCGCGCAGAAGAGAATAAACCCGAATCTAATGTGGTATGGTTATTTCTTTGCTTGTAGGTCTTTTGAGTTGACATCCATCATCCAGTCTTCACAGGATATTTCTCCCAGTGTAAGCCCTTCTGCCGCGCTGAACTTCAGCATGTTCCAGAATCTTGGTGCCATTGATGAGGAGTCCCGGGATGAACTTGCTGACTATCTGGCTGCTCCACGCGTAAAAACTGATGACCCCATGAAATGGTGGTGGGCCCATCGACGCGAATATCCCGTCCTTCATCAGCTTGCGCTGGACTATCTTAGTGTGCCATGTGAGTATTTTTATTATGCATCATTCCATAACACTAGACATTGATCAATACATACGGAAGCCACTTCTGTCGCTGTCGAGCGTGTCTTCTCGCACGGGCGCCGTCTCTTGCACTTCACCCGTAACCGCATGTCCGCCGCCTCTTTCCGCCGACTACTTTGTTTGGGATCTTGGGGACGCCGCGACTTACTTCGGATCAACGACTTGATAGCAGCATGCAGCCCAAAAAAGCGCAAGCGCGTTCGGGCCCAGGACGACGCAGACAGCTCGGGAAATGAAAGTATTGAGATTGTGGAGTAGTCTACATTTTTACCGCACCGTATTTGACAATAGAATACCATTTATGTTGGAAATTCCGCGGGTATACCCGACGGGTCTGGCGACCCGCGGGTGCGTTGAGGACCCGCGGGTAACCCGTACGGGTTTAGACCCGACCCGTGCACGGGTACGGTTTCTGCGGGTCCGGGTACGGGTAGGCCCGAAGGTACCCGCGGGTGTACCCGTGTCCATCCTTAGAATCATATCTGAGCCCTTTTTGTATGTCTTTTGAAAGTGTCGCTGTGGGTGTCAGTGACGTTGTGCGCAGCAAGGTCAATGTGGGGAGGAACTTCCCTCGGGGGGTTCGCGAAACCCCCACTGAGATATTCGCGGGCGGGGGCACGTGACCGGCCAAAAAGAAGCTGTTTAAAGAGCTTGCCGAGCTTCCTTGCCATCCAAGGGGATTCCCTGCGACGGATATGACTGTGCGTCCTTATCAGTGGCTGAAGTCGAGGCATCAGGAGCTGCAGATGAAGCCACGGAGGGGCCAGGCAGATCTGTGGTGGATCCACGACGTTTTTGTCGTCGGGGTGGACGGCCCCGAGCTTTTGGAGCTTGGTTCTTAGGCTGGGGTGGCATTGACAACGGGGTATGTGGCAGATAATGACGTGAGGGAGCAGCGTGACCAATCACAAATTCATTTGAAACAAGCTTTAGGACCCGTACCTTCAGCGGCGCTAGTGATGTTCTGGCTTTGGCTTGGCCTGAAAACCGGGGCTTTGGCCTGGCCTGGCAGGGCTTTGGCTCAGCGAGAAGTCGGGCTAGGCCAAAAGCTCAGGCTTTGGCTTGGCGCGGTGTTCAATTGCACTGGAAAATCGGCCCAAGGCCCGCCGATGTTTGGCAGCTGTTTGTTTAAGCATGAAATCGTCTGGGAAGCCGCCAAAGAATTCTCCGCTGCGGTTCTGACTGCAATTCTGCTGGCAATCCTCCCAGCACGTAGAATTTGCGAGCTCAGGGAGTCAAATTTGATGCCATTCAGATGATACAGCGGTGGCCTCCGCTGTCCAGCTCGAGCCGCCCAGTCAGAAGGTTTTTGTGCAGGAAGACCTCTCGATTTGATTGTCAATCCATCCAAAGTTTCACCACTTTCATAGTCCCCTCAATTGCTGATTTTTCTAGGGGACCAGAGATGTCGAGTTCCACAGGGATGTAAAGGCGTGGGAGGATAATCCTTAAGTCATTAACCCAGGAGATTTTCTTGTCGCGTGCAAGATTACAACTAATAGTAATTGCAATACCAAAGGCGCGAAAAATCGGTCATTCCGAGGCTTTCATTTCGCCGGAAATGGCTCAGATTGCCGAGGCTTTTGCCGCTCGACAGCTTCGGTTTCAATCGGTCTCCCGACCGGTTTTCCATCAGCCTCGGAACGGCGGGGTTGCCAAAACGAGGGGAACACTAAGATTGCAGATACATGATGTTTGTAGGTATTAGTCGAGCAGTACGTAAACATGATTTCCCACATTATTCATACGACCAATAGACAATCGGGATAGTGAAAATCGGGAAGGACGCGAAAGATGGCAGACGGCTCGGATGCCTGGTATTCACGGCCTGCCGATTGAACGATACGACAGAATTTCGGATGACGATCCCATCCTTTATACGGCGACCTAAAATACTCAAAGTTATACGGACGGCATTGATTACAGATAGAGACTCACACTTCACCGCAAGACAGCACCCACATGATCGAGTCAAAGCACGTGGGGAAGAGGGAGGGATCTGAGGCGACAATCGACACGTATCTGATAAACCGTTCCCCTTCGGATCGTACGAGTGGGCGTAGAGAACAGATCACCGCTCGTAGCTCCTCCCAAGACAAATCCAACATGATGAGCACTTCGAGCAGGGGTGTCCCAAATTTATGCGAACTGAACTTGATGGCTTGAAGAATTTTGCTCAGTAGTGGGGCCGCCTGTGACAAAATATGGCATGAACGATACCGATCCTGATGGGTAACTTGGATCTCATCGTCTCGGGACCATATAGATTCACAGGAAAGCATGAATCGGTAGTCTTTCCAAAGCAGGATTAAATCTTCAGGTAGCGGTCGACTTCTCTGGAGCCAAATTTGAATTACCAATATTAATGAGGTTTACGAAGTAAACGAATATATGACCCACTGTTAACCAGTCCAAGATTACGTGCACAATTTCTTGGCCACAGAGGTTGAAATTGTTAAACAAGAAATCTGCATTAAAGGAGCGAAGAATGGTTACGAGGCCCAAGGAGGGCTCGGAAGAAGCTATGTATTGTAATACATGCATGGATCGGGAAAGATGCCTGCGAACCCGAGTTCATTTAAGAGATGGATATGTAGCAATTGGAATAGTTTTACTTACCAGGACACATGGCTGAATGCGTTGGGGGACGGATCATCATGCATATATGTCAATGCCTCGAGAATACGACGACAGAATAAATTTGCCCGGTGCTGATAATCCCCAAGGTAGAAAATTCCCGACCGCCTTGGATCTTGAAGAAAATCATAGAAGGATGCGTGATAGACAGTTATTCGTGACTCAGATGACCAATCATTGCATTTGGAGCCATCCCACTTCCTCGCACCGACGACAGAATGTAGGCCACGTAATTTTAACCGAACATCCCCGGCCTTTAGCCCGAGAAGCTGTTCAATCTGTCCAACGCAAAAATGGAATGATTTCGTTCCAATAACCGTCAAAATTTCGATAAGTTGAGATCGAGATCGAGCAGGAGTCTGAGAGAGTATTTGGATGTACAGCCCATCGAGAGCGGCAAAAGGCGATACAGAATCAGGCTCCTTCATGCCCATGATGACTTTCAGACGGTCCGTAGGGCGGAAATCTTTATCGTCTACGAATCTGATGATTGTGGAGGCGTATATGAAATATCCTGATGATTTCCGCACGAAATGGTTGATGATCTTTGGTGATGGCCAAGGTGCAGGAACCATTGTCATGGTTTCATGATGTTCCCGATGAATTCGTGCAAATTCACCCAATAGATATTGCTCGACGTCCGCAAATGACTGCTCGACATCGACAGGGGAATGGAACCTGCGCAGTGCACCCATGAAAATTTCCCGAATGTGAGGCTCCGGCCTACTGGCGATAAGGAAACGGAGAGGACAGTGCCCTTCGTGCATGACAGTGCCGATTGAGCGCAAAATTTCATGTTGGATATTTTGGCCCTCGCATTCGTCCAACCCATCAATGACAATGACCGATGCCTGGCTATGAAAGCTCTGGCGGCATGGTTCAATTATCAACCTCCTTAGCTGAATAGAAAGAGCTCGGGCGGGTAATGAAGGGGTCTCTTCCACTTTCCGACAGATCTCCTGTTTTAATCCGGGTAGACGCTTGAGCTGAGCGAGCTGATACGCGATCGTGGGGAACAGTTTGTTCCCAGTGCCCTGGGAGGGATGTCCACGTTTGAAGAAAAAACTGGCCCCAAGGCGACCCTCCGTTTCCAGCTTCTGGCAAAAGGACTGTGCGATCGCGGATTTTCCCGCGCCAGCGGGCCCCTGAAGCCATAGAATAGTACTGCTAGAATCCGTGTCGGAAGCCCATTTGAGAAGATGATCAAGCATCTCGGTACGGGTCTCAGGATGACATTTTGGCTGTGGGTACCTCTCCGCGGAATCGTGGAAAGCGTCGCTGGCCGCGGCGCGTTGAAGGATAAGCAGCCCTTGCGTATTCATCATCGCACTGTCTACATCAGAAGCCCGTTACTGACCTGGTTCGCCCTGGCGTTGGATATGGTTCACATTCCCGCCAATGTTGATACTTGTTCGATGGTCCCCAGGATTATCCAAAGAAAATAGTGCGGAGTTGATATCAATATCGGAATTTGGAAAAACTCGACGTTCTGGAGGGGAATAACCCCCACGGGCGCCTTCAGTGACCTCCTTGTTCGAAGGGTGTTCAATGCCTCTAGTTTTTGCATTTATTTTCCATGGTTTATCTCTCCGCATATACGCGCACTGACTGAATACCCGAGGAACAGCTGTTGCGGTGATATTGAAGCCTTGCTGTGTGAATGAGGGGTGGAGGGAATGAGATGATGGTATCGACGATGAAAGGGGCATTTCTTCATCGGCGTCGCCGGAACGGGTTAGAAGCTGTGATCGACGACAGACATCTACCGTGCTTCAACAGCGAGTCAATCGGATCATCTGGCAACGTACCGTAGGGTAACATCCTTCTCTCCGCTGCCAAGTACGGACGACTTGAGCTTTCCATCAGACCAGATTCGAGCGTTTCCAGTGCATCGCTATTGTGCCCGACCATAGTCTGAGTAACGTGGATATTCACATCCTTCCCAACATTGTTAAAGGTACCACCGTCGATGTGAAATGACGAGGAGGAGAACATAGGCATGGTGAAGAAGAGAGAGCGTGTTGGAAAGTCGCAGTCACACGAGACTTCGAAACGAACACGGGGAAACAAGACTATATTGCAGGTCAAGGTATCGGGCGTATATGAGGTGAAGCAAGGCTGTACAGGGCTGTAGCACAGGCAGGAAAGGTGTACAAGGCTGTCCTGGGGCCTTCCATGGGCTGTAGACAAGGCTGTAAGTAAATAGCGCCCTAGCTGCAATAACAAGTCCCCCATTTCAGACTGAACGGAAAGAACATGAGGGAACAAGCTGTATTGCCGTCATTCCTACGCTTTCCACCCGGCTATTGCCGGCCTTTACAGCAGTGTGCGCTTGTGCTCGCTCAGCCATGATTTCATCCGCAGCCCATAGTGCATTCCGCGGGCCCGCCGGCGCGCGCCTTAGTTGTAGGGCGCCGCAATTGACGGCTGCCGGACCCCCTGTTCCCACGCCTCAGCACAGCCGCAGAGTTGGCCTACGGTACAGTATGATTTTTTCCCAGATATTTTTTTAATCACTAATAGCGCGCGAATTATTCTGAGAGATCGAGCTAGGTTTCATCTCAATCAGTGCAGAATTGACACAGATATAGGCAATTGGGACGCGGGGATCAAAAATTGCCCAAACCGGCAATTTTCTCGTTCGCGCCTTTGGCAACCCCGCCGTTCCGAGGCTGATGGCAAATCGGTCAGGAGACCAATTAAAACCGAAGCTGCCGAGCGGCAAAAGCCTCGGCAATCTGGAGCCAATTCCCGCGAAATGAAAGCCTCAGAATGACCGATTTCTCACCCTCAGGGGAGTCGAGAGGGTAAAATCTGAAGAGACAGTTGGTTCCAAAATAGCAATAAATGTTGACTGGCTTTCAAATTTTGTTAATTGAGAGCCGTACAAGAGGACAAGAGTCGAGCGGAAATTCAAACTCCGCACTTTACGTAACAAGGTCGATCTCCTGACATCCGGCGCGCGGTAAACCACAGACTAACCTGCTAAGAAAGCCTGATGTTTGTCGGGAAATTGCCAGAAGATAGCCAGCTCCATTCTGAGCAACATGGCCTGTTCAGATTTGCCGTAGCTGCCCTCATTCCTTTGCATGAGGCGTGAATACAGGGCGGCTATGCGGCATTGTTTTCGAATGTGGGGTTCGAACGGAAAACTCCGAGCCGTTCAAACGTGACCTGTTATGAAAACCTGATCTTTTTCGGGAAATTTCCAGAAGATAGCCAGCACTGTGAGGCAGCCCTTTTGTTTGTTTTGGGGATTCCGGGAGAGGTGAGGCAATAAATACAAAGACCAGGCAATAAATATATCGAGATGCGCCTCGCGCCCAGCAACGTGAGCCCGCCCTTTTGTTCCTGTACGATTCTTCTAGGGGATTCTTGGGCTTCTTGAATGAGTGACCGGAGCCGTGGATTCAAATGGGTCAACTTATTGTTCAGTGGCGGCAAAGCTTTCGGGCCCCGTCGCTTCATTCTTGCGGATCCAAAGCAGAATGACAGATCACGATTGTTCGCTACCGATCGATCATGATCCACTGCCTAAAACGCCGATCACTTTATTGGTCCGTGCACCCCGTTCGAGCATGATTGGCCATTTGTACGCGATTGGCTCGTGTAAAAAACATGATTTGGGTACTGTTGGACATCTTTTGAGGATTTCTTTCGATTCCGGTGGTTTTCGGAGGTTATCAAAGAGGTCAGACTATTTTGTCATGTTTGCTTGTCCGCGACTGTATGATTCACAGTAAAACAAAAAACACAACAGCCGCACAAACAAGAAATATCAGACTCCTACGGAGATGTGAGTTGAGGGCCAAGACCAAAAAGTAGACGGACGAACATTGGTGAAAAGAATCATTTGCGAGCGGCTTTGCTCGCTGCGCCATGAATGTGTTTTCTGTCAGGTCAGATCAAAGAGGACCCCAGGGGAATTTTGGAGTAAGAGTTTGCCCAGAGCCACCTGATTTCTCAAACGGTACGCGCATTCCGGTGACTTTTGGTGACTACGAGTATTGAAGAAGTGACTTAGGAGGGAATTGTTCGCAGAAGAACTGAATATTTTCAGTGACGTACTACGGCTTAAATACAAAGAAATTGAATAGCTAAGAGTCATAAGACGGAAGGTGACAAGTAAACAGCGCGCATAAGAGTCCATATGAGTCCATATCATAGATTTTAAGTATAAGCACAGGTAGGTAACTGGGAAACGAACGGAGGATGAGTCTGAGTGAGTAGAACAATATAAAAGGTGGGAGAGGTCAGAGAGGAACTGAGGTTCCTATGGATCAACATGACATGAAGTTTCGTCTGCTACCGTAGTCGATCCGGCGGTCGCGTAAGAAGTAGCGGGAGAGGGGGTGGTGGAGGCGACGAGTTCCCCGGTGAGGTCGGCCTTGAACGAGAGGCCAACGTCCCGGCGATGTGGTTTCTAGTGCTGAGGATGGCATCGAGGAGGTCCAAGGAGTCAAAGGTTTTGGCGTAGCCGTCGACTGTGGGGTGTTTCTTCTGGCCTCGTGCAGCTGAGCTCATTTCTCTGATTGACGCGACCAACGCGTGACAATCAATATTTTTCGCCACCGCTGTACCAGCACGAAAAGAACAAACAGAACTACGACAGCTTTTTGGGCCTTTTCTCAAATCCGAGCTACTCAGATGATAGCCGGCGCAATTTCAAGCAAAACTGTCTCCTGGGATTTGTTCTTTTTGCCTTCCTCGTTGCAGCCGGAGCCTCGAAACGATAAATCGTTAACCAAACAGTTGCAATACCAAACTCGGCTTGTTAATGCTGTGCAACCATTCACCAAATTCCGCTGTATGAGCATGGCCATTTCTGTGTACCCTGGGAAAATACCGTAAAAATACGCCGTATACGTACGGTACGTACGTGACCCATGCTGCCATTGATTCCCGAATCCAGGTGTCTAAAGCCCTTCCGGGACGAGGTATTACATTCAGTCGCATTCTGCACCCAATTACTGATGCTGCATTAATGGCTCGATAATATTTCTCCTGTAATGCGCAAGCCCGCGGCAGGCAGTCATGAAGGTGAAGAATGACACGAAGGAGCCTGCACCGACATCCGAAGCCCGCAAGTGAGAAGTGCGTGAGTGAGGGAGGGCGGGTATGTGTGAGCCCGGACCTTTGGAGTGGCGTATTACAAGGGCGACGGAAAGTTCTGCACGTGCTCATTTCGGTTAATTTTTGGGCAAAATGACTTCAAATCAAATGTGGACATGAAAAGTTTTAGAGATTTAGGCACAGTTAAACCCATACACCTCGGTGGTTGGCTCACAGTGAAATAATTTGTCATTTTCCGAAAAATCAAGTCAAAATATCCCTTTGTTTCAAGCTTACCCTGACACCTGGATCATCCTGAAAGGCTGCGACGTAATTTGACTCTGACTCTTGTCCTCAACGCGATTCTTGAGCACCGTCGCGTCGCATACTTCGAGTCATGGCCCCTCCTACCGGCGTTTTGTGCGCCCACTGCGGCCTGCTATTCAGTATTTGTTTATGAATGGTAAGCCCCATTTTCATCAAAGCTCGGAGCGCTGCGGATTTATGGTGTACACAATCTCAATGTGCTCGGAAAAACAACCATATTCATATGTTGCAACCGCACACCACATTCGAAAACAATGCTGCATAGCCGCATTTTATGGAGACCTTTCATGCCCCGAGCAAAGGAACAAGGGCAGCTACGGAAAATCTGAACAGACAGTTTTGTTCAGAATTGAGCTGGCTATCTCCTGCCAACTTCCCGCAAAAGATGAGGTTTTCATAACAGGTCACGTTTCAACTAGTCTGTAGTTAACCACGCGCCGGATGTATGGAGGTCGACCTTATTACGTAAAGTGCGGAGTTTGAATTACCCCTCGATGCTAACTGCCCTTCAAACGACAAAGGACTATAAACTTAGGAAGCCAAATGTCCTAAATCGTCCTTTAGAACAACTCTGTCCCTTCAGATATTTTTTTTTCACCCTGGTTTGCCACGAAATGAAACGAGAGTCTTTGTAAGCAGCCGGGCCATCAAAATTCGGCATCATGTTGTGGGCTTCGTAGAGGCAAAATTAGTACAGAGAGTCAATTATCCTGAGACCTTGGAAAGTATCCTAAATGATAATTATGAAAGGACCCACCACAAGCTTTGCTTTTGCGTCCGAGAAAAAAAATGATTACCTAATAAGGTCGACCTCCGATCATTGACACCAGCGAGTCGACAGACTACAACAAACGAGGTACGAGTAAATATTGTTGTAACGTCTGTTTATAAGAGACTACGTTTCAACGGCTCGGAGTTTTCCGTTCGAATACCACATTCGAAAATAATGCTGCATAGCCGCATTTTATGAAGACCTTTCATGCCCCGAGCAAAAGAACGAGGGCAGCTACGGTAAATCTGAACAGACAGTTTTGTTCAGAATTGAGCTGCTCTATGCAAAGATGAGCGTCGAAACAGGCCGTGACCTGTATTTTCCAAATGTGACCTGCTATGAAAACCTGGTCTTTTCCGGGAAGTTGGAAGTAGATAGCCAGCTCAATTCTGAACAAAACTGTCTGTTCAGACTTTCCATAGCTGCCCTCGTTCCTTTGCTCGGGGCATGAAAGGTCTCCATAAACTGCGGCTATGCAGCATTGTTTTCGAATGTGGTATTCGAACGGAAAACTCCGAGCTGTTGAAACGTGACCTGTTATGAAAACCTCATCTTTCATGGGAAATTGGCAGGAGATAGCCAGTTCAATTCTGAACAAAACTGTCTGTTCAGATTTACCATAGCTGCCCTCGTTCCTTTGCTCGGGGTATGAAAGGTGTAATGCCAGGCCCCAATGCTGCTCAGTTGATGCACAGTATATCCCTTACGTCTGCGCCCACGGCACCGCTATCTCAGGGCAGGGACGACCGAGAGGCCACGGCGTACATCACGCCTTTTCTGTCGCATAGTCGGTGCCGACTATTCGCGAGTAAAATCAAACAATATTGCGGGTGGCGTCTCTCCATCCCTGCACGAGAACCGGAGAGTTGACAGCCAATTGTGGGATGCTCGTTATTAGACGTATACACTTGGCGTGCACGGTAAGTAGGTAGGTAGGTAGAATTACACGGCACGGTCCGAATAACGAACACCGGGCCCAGGGATTATCCCGGCATACAAGCAAACTACTTATTTGTAGAGTACACCTTCGCCCCTGGACTTCCATACACCAGAACGAACCTAAGCTCCCAGACCCCATGAGTTTCCCCATGGTTACAACAGCAAAAATTGAGCCTGAAATTCGCCTCAGAGGTACACTTACAGCCTTTTGCGGAACTTAGGGCGCGGTCGATTTTTTTTTTTTTTAGTAAGTTTTTGGCAGAATGGCTATCCTGACCTCAATTCTCAATGGATTCCCTTGGTGGTAGGCTCATTCTACTCGTGTTGTAAATTCGGAGGGCATGTCATACGATTTTTTCTGAGTACCCCGAAATCATTCAGATTGGGGTGTTTTGAGTTGTCTGAGAGCAGAACATGCTGCAAAGTGGCTGTAGTGCTCGGGTTGACCTAGATTTTTAATACAACACACTTATGGGTAATCCGGAGGGCAGCAAACACCGGGATAGTGAATGTGACTTGTATTTCAACTCTATCATACATGTAAACAGGTGGGATATCAGGTGAATTTCCCCAAGAGCAATAAATTTGAAATACAAGTCACATTCACTATCCCGGTGTTTGCTGCCCTCCGGAATATCCATAAGTGCATTGTATTAAAAATCTAGGTCAACCCGAGAACTATAGCTACTTTGCGGCCTGTTCTGCTCTCAGACAGCTCAAAACACCCCAATCTGACCTAGTAAATGATTTCGGGGTGCTCAGAAAAAATCGTAAGATGCCATGCCCTCCGCATTTAAAGCACGAGTAGAATGAGCCTACTACCAAGGGAATCCATTGAGAATTGAGCTCAGGATAGCCATTCTCCCGAAAACTTACCAAAAAAAAAAAAAAAAATCCGGCCGCGCCCTAAGTTCTGCAAAAGGCTGTAATTCGAAAAAAAAATCTCCGGCAGATTTGGTCACTAACTTTGGCTAGCGGCAGCTAGGTGGCCTGCACCATAGATGAGAAGACGACCCGTCCGCGAAGAACAATGCTACGGCGATTACGGATGCAAATTCGCCACCGGGCTTGATCCGCTGCTGCGACCATCAGCCGAAGAGCTTGCCTTTTTCCACGCCCTGCCTGATCGCGGGCGCGCTACGGCTGGCTCAACGGGGAGATCACTCTCTGTTGACCAAACTTCTGATCTTGAATCGACTGCTATCTTGGGACCCGCAACGTTTTCTGTGCAAGATTCTGCTGCGGGACTTCTGGTGATACCGCCGCCAACTGGCAGCGGCCTCAAGACGGATAGCAAGACAAGACAACAAAAAAGGAGACAACTCTGCCTCCGGCTACTGTGGAGGAGGTACATCTGGAAACCCCGGTCATTCTATATAGTGCTACATAGCTCGCGTAGAGCCTATAGACGCGTATGAGGTCGGCCTCTATGGAAAAACATTTTCTCTATGTAGATCTACTGTACTGTTTCATTCAATTTGTGTGTCACGCGTCACCCCCGATTTCTGAAAACCCCTGCAATAATCTTTTCTCGATTTTAGCGGATTTTGGAGATTTGTCGGAAAAATTAAAAGTCACGTGCATTTACGAATTGAGCGAAACAGTACAGTATATAGAGTCGCGTAGAGTCGCGTAGAGTCGGCTAGAGTCAGCAACAAGACGTTACGTGAGCATCAACGAAACAGTTTGACACCAGGTTTGCGGCCACTGGCAGTAAAATAAATTCAATTTTCTCATTATTCCCACTCGAAATACACGACAGAACGGAGAAACGAAGGGGGCAAACATAGCATTGAAATAGGGAACAATGGACCACCAAATCTCGGGCATACCGTAAGGCAACTTACCACGCGTCCACCAGCAAGCTCGTTGGGGCAACAGGGCTTGACGTTCAGAAGACCGATATCAATCGAGAAGCAATGAAGACGACGTTTGAGCAATGTTGACGAAGAGATCAATTTGCTGAACCGGACACAACGAGATTGGAGGGAGCTTGCGATTTGCGGTCTTGAATATAGATCGAGACTGGTTTGGCTTCAGGAAACTTGATAAGAAAACTTGGTGAGGGCGAAGGACCAAAGTCAAGTAGGTAACATAGGTACAGCTGCGCAACCAGAAATTTGCGGCTTGAGGCCTTCACCTGCGAAACTTGACGGATTGAATGATTGAGGGTGTTACAGTCCGGAAACAGTGCTAGGAGCGCCGTTGACACCGGGCAGCGGGGGACAGACTGGGAGAGAGACAGCGGGGAGATGGGAGTTCTTGTCTTCCGAAGACATCCTCTTTGGGACGACCACTATCCGAGTACTGGTTCTACCCGAGCTGTATAGAACGGGCAGTTCTATCCAGCAGAAATTCCTTTCCAGATGTAGATCCGCCTGAGGTGCGCGAGAGACGAGCTGCAGAAAAGACAAAACGGGTAAGTCCTGCCAGTCCTGCATCTCCATCGCGCCTTCCCGTTCCGAACGCGCCCATGAAGTGGGTTCCGCCTAGTCTGTAGTTAACCACGCGCCGGATGTATGGAGGTCGACCTTATTACGTAAAGTGCGGAGTTTGAAATCCATCCTCAACGCTGGCTGCCCTTAAAACACTCCAGCACCCAAAGCTTGGAGGCAAGACTGGCTATATTCTCCCATAGGACAAACCTGTCTCTTCAGAATTTTTGTTCTCATTCGTCTTTGATACAAAATGAGACGGCGGGATTTGTAAGCTGCCGGGGCATCAAATTTTGGCATCGACTTCTCAGCGCCGTGGAGGTGAAACTGGTTGGTACAGTCGATTATTCTGATGACTTCAATGATATTCCAAATGAAATTTGGGCAAGGATGCCCTGGAACCTGTACTTGAACGCCCGAGAAAAAATATGATTACCTAATAAGGTCGACCTCCGATCATTGAGACCTGCCAATCGACAGACTACAACATACGAGGTACGAGTAAGCTCTGTTGTAACGTCTGTTTATAAGAGACTAGGGTCCACCTCGGCTGAGCCAAGAGCGTCTTCGGTGCGTGGTAGCCAGCCTACGGCTGGTGCCCGTTCCGCGGAAAATGCGCGAAGTGTTGGAAGATCGCAGCGCAGCGCTGCTCCTCCGTACACGCCAGACCCTCTGTCATCCATTGTCAATGGATACTCAGGATCACAAGAGATGGGCGACGAGGAGCGTGAACGACGACGCCGCCGAAAGCAGCGCTCGTCCACGACCCCCGCAAATTCAGAGCGCGCCGTTGGGTGTTACACTCAATTCCAGCGCGTTCACGTCGCCGCTCGACGCGGCGTACGCAGATGACGGACACAGACGGGAGGCTCTGGGCTACAAGTAGTCGTCAATGCACTTACCGGCTGTCGGATCCTTCCATGGATCCAGCCTCAATCGCAGACCCTGCACGTGTCCACTAGTCTCCCAGATGTCAGACTCCAAATAAACGAAAAATTAAGATAGTCGAAATTTTTTAAGTTTGATTCACAAACAGAACTTGTTCTGTTTTGTGCTTAGAGTGGGGACCGGCACCGCCCTTGATCGGAGCGGCATGTTTGTCTTTGTTTATTCTCTTTCACTATTCGCGTGTTCCCTCGTGTACTCGCTTCCTCACGCACCGGATGGACTCATTTTGGCGGGACAAAATGCTCCCACAGTCCAAAAATGTCTACAAGAATTGTAACTTTTTCCGTGCTTTCAATAATCTGGGACATTGAAACTGATGTTTATGACGGCTCTCGTTCCGGAATTTCGAATCAAAATGCAGAGGAAGGTTCTCAAGTGCAGAAATTATTATTTGGTCCACGGTTCCGTGAATACTGACCTTCGCAGTCTTTTGAAAACTCAGTCCCAAATGATGTTTTCAAAGGATTCAACCATTTTTGATATGATATTGCAATTCTAAGTGCACAGACTCGTTAAAAATTAATGAATTCCCCTTCAGTATTTCTCTGCGAAATTAGGGGTGAGGAATTCGGCCATAGCTGGGGAATTTGGTTGAACGAATCGAGCCGTCACAAGGTGTGACATTTGTCACAGTTCAAGTCCTTCACCTCGTTTCAGACCCGTTGATATGATTATAAGCATGTTTGTGAAATACTGTACTCTTAAAATCAATTCGACAGTCACGTGATATTCGACTTCCGCCAGAAAACCCCATAAATCGAGAAAAAAAAATTGCCGGGGTCAAAAATTTTCGGTGTGACGCGTGGTGTAACAGGACTCCGCTGAACGGGTCCCACACTCGTAGCGTGGAATCAAAGGCGCTAACAAACTTCCGCGGAGAGAGCTAAGGTAGACGTCGAGCGAACGCTATAGGAGGATGTGTATGAATAGTAAGAATCTTGGGAATCAGATGCGCGGCCTTGGGCCGCCGTGTGGGATATGAGTTGTGCGGATAGAGATTTAAACAGAGAGGGATGAGGGGGAAATATAGGGTGGTGTGTGCGGGTGGAGCTGGGCCCCTTCGCGGCCCGACTCGCGAGGCTGTCAACGCGCCAACAAGTGGGCGGAACTGCGAGTCGGGAAAAGAAACACGCACGAGGCCCAGCTCCAGTACGCAAGGGAGTTAGGGTCTCGATGGGGAGACAACCGAAACAACCCGCACGGAGCAGCGCTCCAAGAGCGAAGCTCGCGTGAGGGTGACGACTCAGGGAGGCCCGAAGACCCCAAAGAAGCGATGCGACGTGAATGAATGAATTGAGGCAATAGTGAAGGAAAAATACATGCTAATCGGAATTACCGTCGAAATTGAGTGATGATGATCGTAAGGTATGCGGTGCGAGGATGCGAAATGTCTGATGCGCGAGGCCCACGCCGAAGTGATGCGGTCGGGAGGATTTGTTCCAGACTAACTTCCAGTCGACGCCAGTAGATGATGAAGCAAAGGGAGGTCTAATGATCTCGGGTTCGACGCCTGCGAGTGGTACTGGGGTATCACCAGGTATCGAGGGCAATGTCTCAAGGAAGGAAGGAAAAAAAAAAGCATTGATGAGGCAACTCGTGAGAATGTTTGTTCATGTTACCTGTGACGCGTTATCCCGGAGCCACGACCCGGGGGAAAGGACCAAGAGGTGAATGATCTCTGGATCGTTCAATTTGATCCTGAATAAGCGAGACAGCCCGATTGTTCCGAAACACAGCCACTTCCCTTTTGGTCAGTCGTCGACGACTTCAGTGCCCTCGCGGTACTGCTTTGCACACTTCCCAAGGCTAGAATCCACTGCTGTATTGTTTACACCCGGGCTATCTCTAAGTAAAAACATCAACATCCACTGAAAACCCATCCCCAATTTTTACAAGAGTGTTGTGTCGAAAAAATTTACATTATTTGACAAAGGTGTATGTGGAACATATACAGGGTTAGAGTCCCATACTGTTTGCAGAGTGAGTTAGGAGTGAGGTGAAGGACGAGGCATTGGCGAGCGAGAGTGGCTAGGATGAGTCTTGAGACACGAGTGGCGTGTGGGAGGATCGTTCCCTTTCTGGGGGGGGGGGGGGGGGTCGTGGGAACGTATTGGCTGATCCAGAGATCGAACACCTCTTGGAAAGGACGATCAACCATCCAAACAATCACGCAATGTGCACGTGCCGTCGGACTTTGAACTGACTTTGTGCAAATTTCTAGCGATGTTCCTTCCCAACTTCACATTCTTTTAATTTCTTTAGCGTTTCCTTCTTCCAGATACCATCGGATCCCTGTGATTATCATCCTTGGAATGCAGTGAGGCCCTAAAGGACTTCCAAACATATAGTATTTTCCGGCACCCTATCAGCCGCTACTGATCCGCGGCTGATGGCTGCCATGCGCTACTGATGCTTGGCTGAATTTCTACCGGCGCTACCAGGATCTACCAAGCGGACCAAAGTCGCTACTGGGACTACCAGTAGGGACCTTCAAAGCAGAGTGCTTAGTGCTTCTGCTTACCAGCCAAGCAGCTTAAGATCATGTGAACGTTACTTGCGTGATTTCCTTTTTAGCTTCCACATCCGCGGTTAGCGTCGTTTTTTTTTTCTGTCCCTCCTCTGCCTCTCTCTTCATGCCTTCTCAACATAATTACACCTTAGTCAATCGTCCTAATGGCGGTCAAGAAAAAGACCAGTGAATTGCCGCCTATCTCGTGGACCAAAAACAACAGGGATCTGATCCGGAAGCTCCCCGCCGCCATCCATCAGGAAAAACCCCCTTTGCCATTTCGCAACAAGTGGGGAGAAATCTTCAAAATCTGTGACATTTCACGCAAAATGTCGACAATTGGCAGATTTTCAAAAAATGTTAAAATGGACTGGTCCCTTGAAATTGTCACCAATTCTCACACAATTTTCAACCATTTGAAGCCAATAGCCATGTAATGTAGCACAATGTGAGACCCTTATATTGTAATGCAGGAATGAATATCAATGAATGATTGTATTGCACACCCGAACTACTGTACATGCGGTAAACTAACATACTACAATAAACCAACAACCACACCATCATTGGGGGACCCTCCACCTCCACCTCCGCCCCGACGACCTCACAAGAGCATCAAATGTATCCAAACAACTCTGATATTTGTCGTCAATATTGGCCGAGATAATTGATGTGAATTTTGCTTACCGCGGTCGTGGGGAACACGTGTGGGCGCAAGAGGCGTCCGATCTGCTTACCGGACCCACTATCAACAGCACGTGGATACATATACAAGTACTTGCACAAGGGACACGATCGTGCAGCGCTCAGTACCGTCCGTCACGGTGGCGCTGGTGCTGGATCCCCGGAGTTTGAAAATCGGGACGAGATGGCCAATTTTGTTGATGGTCGATATGTCAGTCCTCACGAAGCTATTTGGCATTTATTCGGCTTCACACGACATGCACACTCACAGCCTGTCATACGGCTTCAGTGCCATCCACCGGATCATCAGCAGGTTAGGTTCAATCCCAGGACCGATACTCTGGAAGAAATCCTTGCGTTAAATTCGACATACCGTACAAATTTGACGGAATTCTTCACGGCATGCACCCTGTATCCTAACGAAACGCGAGGATTAACGTATCATCGGATGCCCGAACGGTTCACTTGGAACAGTTCGGACAAGCGATGGATGCCGAGAAAGAAAGGTTTTGCATATGGTCGTGTTTACTTCGTCAGCCCAAACGCAAACGAACGATACTATATGCGGATGTTGCTCTGCACCGTCCCAAACCCCACATCATTCACAAACCTATGCACTGTAAATGGTATAACCCATCCGACGTTCAAAGCCGCCTGCACAGCTCTCGGCTTGTTGGCTGACGACGATGAATACGGGTCTGGTAAAAATGACGCGGCAGGCGCGCATTGACGCGCACCGGCGCGGCACTAACGCGGCAGTGACGCGGCGTTGACGCGAATTGACGCGGCATTTTTTGAATTCACTAGTGATCTTCTGTACTATTTTAATGCACTTTAACTATGCTCAGAAGAAGTCAGATAAGAGCTAGGAGAGGAACTAATGATGTTCAGGTCAAATATGAACTTTTTCCGTAGGAGAATTAACTCAATTCTGGAGTACACTGTGCCCTAACCTTCACATACCACTTTAAACTTGAAATGAAACGTTCAATGACATCTCAGCATGTCTGGAATCTGCTTTAAATTCGCTGCCTGGAGCGTCAACGCCGCGCCGGTGCCGTGCCAACGCCGCGTCAATGCGCGTCAACGCCGCGTCACTGCCGCGTTAGTGCGCGTCAATGCCGCGTCACTGCCGCGTTAGTGCGCGTCAGTGCCGCGTCGGTGCGCGCCACTACCGCGTCAATGCGCCCCAGTCCCGGGTGTCCTTGGACGATTGGCTAACCAAACTGAACTCAAACACCATGTGAAAGGGCGAACTTGAGCTTTAACTTGAACTTGAGTTGTATTTACGCCGTACCTGGCCAAATAGACTATGCGGCGGTACTAAGTAATGTAGCTCCGGGGTGGGAAGAATCTACCAGAGTATGAGTGAGATGTTATATAATTGGGGCGAGAAAGTACGGGTTTTGATGGAGAACCGACGGGATGTTAGTACGGGCAAGGGATTCTTTATCAACACTTACAGCTTCAAGTATGTTTAAATATGTTCTATGGATCTCTGATTCCGTGATTCACCTGGATAAGCACATTAATCTTGGTGGTTGCTGAATACTGCCTCAATTGATACCGGGTTAGCCGAATAGTTGGATGTTCGTAAAAACCCCGAGTCAGTGCCCTTACATACCACTTCAATGGTTCATAATGTACCCTACCCATGGCTGTGTGTGGTTGAGGGGGGTATAGACCCTCTGAAAAAAAAGAACTGGGAGGATTTGGTCCCCCTGTTGCGGCGTCACTCCTTCCGGAATTCTTTTCGTTATGCGGGCTTCCAGTGAGAGGCATTGAACCTTTCTCATCCTTTTTGCTCTTCTTTATGCATGGGAGCACGCAGCGATGTCCTATGCATTTTATTTGATATAGAGTGTTCCCCCACTTAGCACTATGTACCACTCATCCCTTGGATACCGGCGGCCCTGCTTATTCGTTAATTTGAGCGCTTCTCCTCCATTAATTTTAAATCTGTTCCTACACCCACGAATCCACTTTCGGTTATTCAGAGCCCCTAGCACTTCGGTGCCACATATTGATGTCCCATGAGCGACATTTTCCAGTTTTCCCATCCCTCAACTTTCCAAAGCTTTCTGCTACACGGGCTCATGGGTGGTGTTTGATATCTCTGTATGATATCTCGCCAGGTCGTGAGAGAATGCAGCTTTGTAGGAAATATTTTCTCAGCCTTCAAATCAACTTTTATTGACTCTTTCATTCTTTGAACGGATTAGTATGAGGTATACATTATATTTTGATTGCCTCGCAGAATTGATTCACTGTGTGAGATCAGAGAAAGTGGTCTGAATTTGACATCGGGCAGGCACTTCCCTAGCTGGCTAGGTTGGAACTAGGAACTTGGTTCCCCGGAGCGGAGTGAAACTCTGCCGAATAAGCTATGAACTGTTTGCAATGCATAGACTCATTGGTTGCATGTGAATCTCTGAACGGTTCGTACCGGAGGGTTGGGTGATCACGCGGGATTGAAAATTACAGTGTACATGCCAATACCCAAGTAGTCTTTTTTTTTTGTGTGGCAGTATGTATTAATCGGATCCTCAGTAATCATTCCTAATAGGCCCGAATCCCCTCGTGAAACACTATAAAATTAAGTATCAACAGTGCGAATGAATTTGCGTCTACAGCACAGGCCAGTCAGAATAATTTATCTTAGTGACCTTCTGACACAGCAAATAATGTTTCTTTTGCGCCACGAAAGCTGGTAACTCCACAAAATGAGTAGAAGGAGCAACACTTCCCACGGTTCAATTCTGGTTGGGAAGTGGTTGTGGAAACATTTACACCCGGAGTCATATCATATCT
The DNA here is from genome assembly GCA_029289565.1 of Mycena galericulata. Lineage (NCBI taxonomy): Eukaryota > Fungi > Basidiomycota > Agaricomycetes > Agaricales > Mycenaceae > Mycena > Mycena galericulata. The sequence continues at coordinate 477,875 of JARKIA010000062.1, read as the reverse complement.
GATATTACATGGTAATGCTACACGAGTCAATCACCGCACTATGCCAAGGCTTTCATGGTGTGCTCAAAATAATACTGTGCAATGCCAATTCAATTGTAGCTTGCCGGTTGAACTGTAATAATTTGAACAGAACCACATCAAGATTTGAGCAGAATGTGAATTGGAATACGAGGGTATGTCCCTTGTATTGCAAAAATTCCACGGTTTGACGGTCAACATTGGTCAGGGATTACTCAGATTTGACTCTCTTCCACCACAGAGTCTCATAAAAGTCATGAGCCATCTCTAAACTCGGGGTCTTTTCTGCACAGGGAGCAAACTCGAGAATGTGAGTCCCGATTAACCTTACCACACAAGCTTCCGGGTCAGCTTAAGTGGCGATATTTGTGATTCTTTGGAGAGATTCTATATATTTTCTGCCTGACGTTCCAACGTGGTTGAACCATGATTTACAGTTGAAAACAAGTCAGAAAATGGGATGCTTTGGAGGCAACAAGTATTTACATGGCTTAGGCAATTGTAGATTTCATATAGGCTTGACATTCCAGATTTCGAGTCGGATTTCTCTGTAAACAATGTCTGTACTTGCATTGGGGGGTGGGGAGCGTTGTTGAACAGGTCGAGGCGGCACGTCAATTGCCGTGTCAACCTGCACCTATCGAGTGATTTTCTGCCGACTCAGGCTACATGCCAGCCAGTTTTGACTCCCTCACTCAAATGTATTGCAATTCAATTTCAGGTTCAACTGCTCATGTTCATATGAAGTCAACTGATGGCGAAACAAGATTCTCATCAGTCTACCAAAGTTCCGGAACAGCTGAAGGTGCACGCACTTAAACCAAGATGTGAAGCAGACCCATACTCCAACTGCTTCACCATTTGTACACCATTGGACCAAGAAGTGAACGGAAGAAATTGGGGACAAATTCTCAGTTAAGAATCATTATATGAACTTGCTGACAGAGGTCGGGCAGAACAGTTCAACTTGGAGCATACCCTGAGTAATCGTACAAGGGACTTGAGAACTTAAATTTCTCCGTCGTTCCGACTATCCTGAGGGGTTTTGAACATAAAACGGCTGCATCGGGCAGCAAGGCGAGTCAAAATTTGGTCAAATGCCAACTACCAAGTGTGGCTTAAGCATGGCTTAGACAATACCTGATCACATTTTGGTATTCGTTCTTTAGGTTCTAAATCGTGTATTAGAGTCACTGAACCTTGCCTGAAGTAGTTTTGAGGCAAGTGGGACAATATACAAGGCCCTACAGGCGGCGCGGCAGTGCCGCGTCAATCGCGCGTCACGCCGCGTCACTGCCGCGTCACTGCCGCGTTAGTGCCGCGTCAGTGGAGTCTGGTAAAAATGACGCGGCAGGCGCGCATTGACGCGCACCGGCGCGGCACTGACGCGGCACTGACGCGGCAGTAACGCGCATTGCCGCGGCGTTGACGCGGCAATTGTTGAACTTACTGGTGATCCCCATAGGCTTTAAATGCACTCAAACTACACTCATAAACAGTTAGATAAGAGCTGGGAGAGAATCTGACAATGTTTGGGTCAAATACAAACTCTTTCCATAGGAGAAGTCTCATTAGTTTTTGTCAATTCTGGTGTACATCGTGCCCTAGCCATTTTAAACTTGAAAAGACACGTTGAATGACTTCTTAGGAGGTCTGGAAGATCCTCTTAATTTACTACCTGCCGCCTCGACGTCGTGCAGATGCCGCGCCAACGCCGCGGCAATGCGCGTTACTGCCGCGTCAGTGCCGCGTCAGTGCGCGTCAACGCCGCGTCAGTGCCGCGTCACTGCGCGTCAACGCCGCGTCAACGCCGCGTCACTGCGCGTCAATGCCGCGTCAGTGCGCGTTAATACCGCGCCAATGCGCGCCAGTCCTTGGATGGATAGCTAACATCAACCATTGTGAACCTCCATAGATTAACATTTCTCGGCAACTCCAACTTTCTCACTTAGGATCCAGTATCTACAACCAGAGAATGAGCAGTTGAGTACGCATCCCAAGGAATAGAACAGGTAAAACTATGGTGGTCCAGACGCACTTTATTCCCCGCCCCGCAAACTTGCCAATTTTTGGTAGTCTTGCCCCTCAAACAGGTCATTTGCCGGACCAAGTTTATTTTGCCGCGCGCAAATTGAACTTTTGTTCCCCCGCCGCCAAAAGGTGGTAAGTCGATGTTACTTCATCCTAATGGTACCGTGGGTTAATTAAGATACATATTTTGAGTCAAGCACCACAATTGACTTGCAACAAGTTGCAAGTCACCGTTGACCGGCTCATCTCTGTATCCTATTCCGCTGCCTCATAAAATCCGCGGTCATGGAATCAGGACATCCCTCAGGATATCGGTGAGGATTCGATAGTTGCACTCCCTAAAGTAGCTTGTAACTTTCGAATCTGGAATTTTTTTTCGCACCATTCCAATGAGAGCTGTCCGAGTACCCCTCCTATTGAAATATATGCAGTTCCTTCCCACTTCACTGGTGCCTGTATTAGAGTAACAACCTGAACTGTCCGTGCTGGACTCAGCCGGACTGACCCGGACTCACCTACCGCGGGCGCAACTAGGCGCACACGCCAATTCCACATGTATGTATAACAACGGACTCTTGATTATTTACTATTACTCTTATGTGCGCTGCTTGTCTCGGTGTTGACTTGTCCCCGTACGTAGATTCTATATCTATGACTCTTTAGCTATGCAGACTCGTTTGTATTTAAGTAGTGGGATTCTACGAATTTTAATTAGTTCAATCCTCATTTTATCCCCCGTTCAATAGCCTGCACCTCATGTGAGGTTTTTAGACTACTAGTACTCGGAGCACGATTCCGAGCAGTAGCTCACAGCCTATTGCAATGGTGTACCAAGGCACTTCACCTTCAATCATGCCGGCAGGCCCGGAAATCGTCGCGAATGGTCGAAGTTGTGGCAGTATGGACATCACATCTAGTCGCGACTGGGATGGCGGATTGTGGCAAAACAGAAGACATCTGCCAATAGCAGTGGTATGAAGTATACATTATATCTGATCTCCTCGCGAAATTGATTTGCTGGGAGAGATCAGGAAAAGTGGTATAGTTTTGATGTCGGGCAAACGGTTGGAACTGGGAATTCTTGGTTCACTGGAGTGGATTTGACGCTTTGCCGTATAAACTACGAACCATTTGAATATGAGTGGATAGACACATGGGTTGCAATGAAATTTCTCAACGGAAGGTTAGGATTGAACACTACTGTATACAGGCATATAGCATTTATAAGTCCATTTTCTCGGTAATCATTCTTAAGTGGCCCTCATCCCCTCAGGAGACGCTACAAAATTAAGTATGACTCAGTATAGTTGAGCATCGGTAATGGGTTCACATCTACAGCACATCCATGAAACAAAAAAACAATGGTTCCTTTGTTAATGCTGGGGATCCATAAAATCAGTAGACACTTCCCACGGTTCAATTCTGGCCGGGAAGGGGTTGCGAAAAGATTTATACCCGGAGTTGTATCCCATCTGATATTACATACCAGCACATCAGTGCGTGGCTTGATTTATGTACAGAGTCTAAGACCAATCCCGAGAATGTGAGTGCCAATTAACCTTCCAACGCAAGCTGCTTGGTCAGCTTAAGTGGTGGTATCTGCGATCCTTTGAGGATACCTCACGGCAATTTCCTCATAAATATTCTGCCCAACGTCACAATGGTGGTTAGAACATCAAGGAAGTCAGAAAATGTGTTGGTTCGGAGGCAGCAAGTATTCCACATGGCTTATGCAACATGCTGTAGGCTTGACAATCCACATTTAGAGTCGTCCTTTTCTGTGAATGATCTTTGTGCTTGAATTGGGGTGGGGAGTGTTCATTGAACAGGTTGAGGCAGCACCTACCAAGTGATTTCGGCCAACCCAGGCTGCATGCCAGCCATTGTAGACTATTTACCTCACTCAAATGCATTACAACTCAACTTCATGTTCAACTAATCATGGTCATATGAAGTCAACTATTGTCAAACAAGATTCTCAGTTCACGAAACCGTGGCTCCCGCAACAACTGAGGGTGCACACTTGAACCAAGATATGAAGCAGATTTAGACTCCGGCAGCTTCACTGTTCATGCACCACGGGATTAAGAAGTGGCTGATACTTTAAGTTGAAATCAGTGTTTTGAGAAATGGGGGGACTTTGGCAGAACAGTTCAACTAGAGCTACTCTGGTTACTCGTTGAAGGTACTTGAGAATCTGTATTTCTCCAATGATTCTGAGGGTAATGGAACATAAAACGGCTGCATCGGGCAGCGAGGCGAGTCAAAATCTGGTCAAAATGTGTATTACCAGCGTGGCTTAAGCATGGCTTAGACAATTCCTGAGGACATTTTAGTATTTGTTATTTTGGTTCTAAGTGATGTATTACAGTCACTGAACCTTGCCTGGAGTGGTTTTGAGGCACGGGGAATGATGTACGAGGCCCTACAGGCAGCGCGGCAGTGCCGCGTCAATCACGCATCACGCCGCGTCACTGCCGCGCCAAAGCCGCGCCAATGCGCGGCAATCGCGTCAAAATCTCCAGTCCCGCGTCAGTGCGCGCCAGTGCGCGGCAGTCGCGTCAAAATCTCCAGTCCCTCCCAAACTGATTCCCGTGCCAAGCCGCTGCTTCGAGATCTTCAAGCCCACTGCTGTCGAATCCATTCTCATCAAGGCCTCTGCTGTTTCTTTTGCCAGTGCTTTTCTATCCAAGCTGTCTTTTCACTGTGCATGACTCGCAGCCTCATCAAGCCTTTCAACCTATCGCATGCGCAAGAGTTCGCCTACTGTACAATTTCGTTCAATTCGGCGGTCACGCGTCACGCTCAATATTTTTTGACCCCGGCAAAAAAAATTTCTCGATTTATGGGATTTTCTGGCGGATGTCGAAAGTCACGTGACTGCCGAATTGAACGAAATTGTACAGTATTCCGAATCCATCGGATATGCTCGCCGTGGATCTTTCCGAGGTGAGTAATCATATGTTTGCTTTCGTCTTCTCACACCCATCCCATAGTTTCCTTTTGACTTCATAGGCCTTACATTACTGAGGTCAGCGGCTTCTTTCAACATCAGACTTTTGACAATCTGATTGTGGGGTTGTGCAACGCCAAAAAACGCGCGACAACGCGCCAAAACGCGGCAACGGACAACGCCAACAATTTTTGATAATTTTTGCCCAACGAGGCTCGGAAATCAGGCAAACAACGCCACAACGTCTGACAACGCGACAACGTCGACGGCCCGCTCCCGCTACTTTCTCTTCTCTTCATTCAGGGCCCCCCGTCCCCTGTCCCTTGTACTTCTCCGCCCGTCACCCTGCTCCCCGCCTTTCTCATTCCATTCCCGCGGCTGCGGCCAACGATGACGACAAAGATGACGACGGAGTGGGCCGGGCTCGTTATCTGACATCGAATTGGCACCAATGCCACGTGCGTCCCCTCTCCATTCTTGCTGTGCTCTACTGATGGTCTATTTAGAACGAGGTCAGCCAGTCCTCCCCCTTCTCCTTCGCCGCTTTCTGCGGAAGTCCACGGCCCCCTCGTTGTACCTCCCCCGGTTCAGTCGCAACCCAATCACTGTGGAGCACTGCGCCATCGCGCGCTTCTACACACCCGTTTTCTTTGTGGTGCAGGGGATGTACCGCGAGCACATTTGGGGAGAAAGAGTATCAGTGCACACTCATGTATTGGCTGGATATGCATGCGCACGAGTTTTTAGTGTTGTTACATAAAAAATGTTTTTATTTTCATACTAGAGTCTTGACTGGAGTTGTGGGTTGTGGGGTTGTGCGTTGTGAACAACGCGACAACGCAAAACAACGCCATCAACGCGACAATCAAAATGTCAGAAGGCTGATGAAGAGTGCGGCAACAGTTTGTGAGTTTTCAATCCTTTAGCACCGTCATCATTTCTCACCTTTTTTTTCTTTCTTTTTTTGTACACCAATGATTCGAACGCAGGGAGCGTTGTCAGCGCCCTGTATCGACCCATGTGCACGCCGTCGCCCGTGTGGCACCTGCCTGCCGTGTCAGCGCCCTGTATCGACCCGTGTGCACGCTGTCGCCCGTGTGGCACCTGCCCGCCGTGCCGGTCCTGTAGTGTGCATCCATGTCATGTGCCCACCCTCCCGTCGTCGCCTGCGTTGGTTATTTGTGCACGCCCAGTATTTGTCCCCCTTCCCTCGTCGTATTGTAGTGCGATCATGTCTTAGTACCTGTGAATTGATCTCTTTTCGCATTACTTTGGTGCTGTACGGGACAACTATCTGGGTTATTGCATATTGTGCACTATTGAGTGCTACTGAGGCTGTCAGTCAGTGCTACCAAGAGCTACCAGGTGCTACGTTACTTCCATGCCAGAGCTACCAGCGGCTATCAAGCCTTGGCGGAGAGCTACGTGAGGACCCCGGATAATCCCAACAAATGCCTGTTCCCGAGATGGCGAATTTGTCGGGACACTTTGAATTTTCCCGCGCTTTTTAAGACTGCGAAAACACGTCTTTTCACAAAGCCTGCCTTTTCGGTTTTTTTTGGTCGAATTTTTTTCCAAAATTTGTCGGGATTGGCGGAACAGGCATTTATTGGGATTATCCGGGGTCCTGCTACGTGGTGCCATATAATGGGGACTTGTCGACCTGGCTATCACAAGTATCGGAGCTATCAGGCGGTACGTAGCCATGTGATTTTTTCCTGATGCCCGGTTTGGGCATTCAGTTCTCAGACTGGGCAACGTAGCGATCATGCACTCCTTCAATTCTCCCATGACATGGATTAGGCCTCTTCGAGGCGGAGGCTGAACCTTGAATGAATAAATTATTTGGGGCAGAATTGGATGAGATAAATGCTAAAGGTGCTTAGATAGGGAGATCTGGTATGCACGATGCAAAATATTCATAAAATGTGGGAGGGATTCAATATTTTTTTATACCTCTAAAACCTGTGAATTTAAATATCCTCCCTTTTGAATGGACAGGACATCCGGAGATCGTGTCGATGCTTCACGTGATCGTCGCAGCGGAACAATCGGGATTACCCACCGGCTTGATTCCGGCAGGGTGGCTTTCGACCGACGGATTCCGAGTCCGAACGGATACGGCCCGAACATGAAGCAGACATGACTAACCATAAAATCCAACCCGTACTTCTTTGCTCACAGGAGAGGAAATGGAATTGTATACAGGTAGAAATTTAGACCAGCAGAGAGGTTCAAAACCCTGTTCCGACACTTTCAATTTCGATTCTGTTTTCTCTGCTTTCTCTTGCAATCGGTTTTTGTACAATGACTAATTTGTCATGACTAAATTGTGTTTGTACTTATTGTCAAAAAGTGACCCCAATCGATGTGCTCCCACATGTAAGTAGCTAAACCTAAAGGTTCAGCCAATAATGCATATACTTATGACTGGGATTAGGCCTCTTCGAGGCGGGTGCTGAACCTTTAGGTGGATGCACCAGTGAACTGTCTGCTTGCCTCATCAAAACTTAGATGCACCAAGCTCTGGTGAAGAGTTCTGAACAAAAGTGAGGCTCAAGCCAGTAAACATGATACATATATCCTGCTGCGTATTTTTTTCTGAACCAGGAAGATATTTCTGGACATTAACGAGAATCATATTAGTTCCCCTGAATATTCCTAGGTTGATTGAACGCGGGGTACCAGAGTGGGAGTCCCCGAGATTCTGTTTGTTTGATGTTTCGTGGCTCTGATAGATCTGCAAAACTGGGGTGCATTAGTACCGAAAAAAATTATCTGAACAATGAACATATTTCTGGACATCAATAACCATCCTATAAACTCCCCTGGAAATTCCTGGGCCAATTCAATGGGGATTACCAAAGTGGGAGTCCCCGAGGTTCTGTTTGTTTGATGTATGATTGTTCTGATAGATCTGTAAAACTGGCATGTATTTGTACCGAAAAAAGAAGAATTGAACCAGGAACACATTTCTGGATGTCCCTGATAGCCTTATTAGCTCCCCAGGATATTCCCGAGTCGATTTGACAGGGGGTACCAGAGCGGGAGTCCTTGAGATTCTGTTTGCAAAACTGGCATCCATTTGTACGGAAAAAAAAAATCTGAATCAGTCCCAAGTTAGTAGGCTCTACCGGGAAGCATGCTACACTTGTTATGTAGCAACAACCAACATGGAGACCAGGAGTAGCAAGCAAAGTTGTCGCCGGAGACTCGGAAATATTCGCCAATCACTCTCTGCGTCCGAACAACGTCCGAATTTCCGATGTTGTCCGAAAGTCCCACGTCAACGGATACTGACCCGAACATCAAGCAGAAATGACTAATGACCAAAATTGAACTTAAGAGAATCGCATTGCCTTCTGTGAATGAAACAAGCTAGCACGCAGGAATTCGAAGCAGAAGGAAGGTTGGAAAAATATGATTCCATTTTCATTGCTTATTTTCTCTTTCCTCACTTGCTTTTCAATTTTTTTTCTTGTGATGACCAATTCTTCATGACAAACAGATCAAAAACTGATTCGCAAAATTGATGTTCTCCTGGGCAGCCAAACCTAAAGGTTCAGCAATGAAGAATACACTCGGTGAGGTATTCCCCGGCCGTATTGCATGCGAGTCTGCAATGTAATCCGGAATTCCAGGCCCCGACCTAATACTACCGCTGACGAGGCGGAAGGATGACAGAGGTGCCCCGGATGTGGAGCCGTCGTATCCCTGGCAGCGACCGTGAAGAGTGTTGGGCGCACGCTCAAAGTGCGTCTCAAAGAACATCCCCCTTGTCCGTCTTTCCCTCTCTCACTCACACACAGCAGCCCGCCAGTGCCGCCACATGCCTCCTCGTTCTGTACTCCGTGCATAAGCACCCGCACGAAACCTAGTCGCCCACCGTGCTTCACACAGCATGGTTGTGCGCAGCAGCCGCACACGTCCCGCGGACACGAATCCGTGCCTCGCGCTGAGTGGGTGGCTGACCTATGGCCCTACCACATGCGTGTTGTTCTCCATTCCCCGCCGTTGTCTCGGCTCAGTGTGCGGATGACGATCACCGCCACAGTGGTGGCCACGAGTCAGGTACATATCGCTTTCATATGACCCGCCGGGTCTTGAACTTGAACTTGAACTTGAATTCTATTTACGCCGTACCTGGCCAAATTGGCTACGCGGCAGTACTGCTAAGTATGTAGCGTGGGGGTGGGAAGAAACTACGAGAGTATGAGTGAGGTGATACGTAATTTTTCAGTAAGCACAAGGAAAAGGAGAGATCGTATGGGGAAACAATGAGATGGAGAGGAAAGACAGGGGTGAGGGTACGAGAGGATAAAATAGGAGGTATGGGAGACAACTTTTTCGTTTCGGTATATGACGGTAAGAGTGGCAATAATTAAGATAAGTTTTTGTAAGGTATGAGACAAAGAAAAAGAGAAATAGGGATAAAAATAAAACAGGAAACTCAGCGGAAGCGACCGGTAGCGGAGACAAACTGAATGAGAGCTTTGAGAAGTTTAGGGTGCGAGAGCAGGGAGCGGACATCCACAGCGCCCAAAATACCAGCACCATAGGACGCCTGCTGTAACGGGGGTCGAAGATGTTCCCAGGCTGGGCAGTGCAGGAGAAAGTGAGTGCGCGTTTCATTGGGAGCACCGCAGGCATCGCAAGATGGGGAGGGTGAAAGGCGACTACGGAAGCGATGGGAGTTGAGGCCGGAAAAATTTGTGCGGAGTTGACAGAGTATGGATATGGTGGAGCGAGATGCAGATGAGAGATAAGGGGACCGCAGGATGAGGGAGGGAGGGGAATCGTCAATTTGCCGAAGTCCGCGACCTGCCTTGGTTACTTTCCATTCGGCATGCCATCGCTCGAGCACCACGAGATTGATCCGTCGCTTGCACGTTGTGAGGGAGATGGTCGTGGACGGCGGCGGTGGTAGGAGGGTGGCTGCCTTGGCCGCGTCATCAGCCAGCTCATTCCCCGTTGTGCCGATATGAGCAGGAGTCCACAAGTTGGTGATTTGGAGCCCTGGTTGCCGCGCCATCGCTCCGCGGACAAGCACGTCGTACTTGATAGCGCGGAATTGACCAGATCTCGGGGCCGTTGACAAGATACCCTGTAATCCGGCCTGAGAGTCCGAGACGGCAAGCATGCGGCACTCATCAGTCAGCAAAGCACGTTCTGTGGCACCCAGAAGACCATCGATCTCGCCCTCGGCAACTTGACCATCCCCAAGGGGTATAAGGATTCGCTCGCGCACTCTGCCACCCTGTATCCGAACCGCCGCACCACCCGCCCTACCATTCAGGAGAGAGCCGTCCGTGAACCAAGTCGAACGCGTAAATCCCGGATCCGCAAGGTACCGGTCGAGAACAGCCACCGCGTCTTCCTTGGAGGGGATAATGGTTGACACGGGAAGCGGATCGGCCCAGGGAGCAGCATAGACAGGCAGAATGGGTTCCATGCCCAGCGTGAAGTCGAAATCCAGAGCAATGGTGGCAGGACCGGGGAGAAGGGGGGTTTTGCGATTACGAATCCGCTGTCCACGAGCAGGGATACGCGTAGACCAGTGGACGCACGGGAGGCGCTCGACGTAGTGGAGCGCAGAAGCCGATTTCACGAGCTTTGGAGCTGATGAGATAGCATCTCGGAGGAGCGGTACAATGCCGTGAGAAGGAGGGAGACTTAGATAACGAGCAAGACGGTGAAGAAGAGCGGATTCGAGGCGCAGAGGTGCAGGGAGGATAGCTGCCTCCTTCTCGAGTGCGGCTCGCGATGCTGTCCGGTAGCCTCCCGTGATGTTCTTCGCAACAGCCTTGTTGACGCGCCGGGTCATCCATCTCCTTATCACATCCACCTTAGGCGAAGCCTTGTTTGCGGTCTCGTGGAGACGGACCCTAACCAAACTGATGATGCCTCGACAGCAACTTGCTCCGTTACGACCACGGACTCCCGGCGAGCGATGTAGCTCACCTGGTCGCTCGAGGACGTGAAAATGTGCACCCGCGGTGCAGGATCCGGCGCACCGGAGTAAGACGCCGACGTAGCTTACATCACCACCCCCCGCCGTCCCTCCACGGCACCCGTGATGGCCCCGACGCTGATGATCTATGGCCGCACGCTGGAGGGTCACGCCGCCATGCTCGAGCGCGTGTGGCAGGGCGCGCGCGCCGCGGCGCCGGGTGGCGCGCGGGTGGCCGGCGTGTTCGTCCGCCGCAGGCAGAGATCGCGTTGCCGCAGGGGTCGCGTGTGCCAAGTGCTTTGAGAAAAAATGAGCACTATCTCGGCCGCACCGCGCTCATGGGCACAATATCTTTTCTTTCTCATGCCTCTGTAACCTGCACGCGGGGCGACGACCATGATTGCGGGCTCGTATCACCTGTGCCACTCTTTGAGTCTGGACTTGTCGCGCGGATCTTGAGAAAGGCCGCGAAGGTATGTGTATGAACTTGGCAGTTTAGCTCATGGCGCTGACCGCCTGCGATCAGCACAACTATGGTACTCACAATCAACTCGGACGGCGCGCTCGCGATTCGGAGTGGTGGGAGATCGTACCGTAATCGATGTTCTACTGGCGGATTTGACTCGCAGTTGTTCTTGCGACACGTATCACAGGGATTCGAGTCGGGTTCCTCGCTGGTACGCAGAAGGCGACTTTGACTCGAACTGTACTTGAAATGAGCCGAGATAGACGGGATGAATGTGGGCAGGCTGTAAAGAGCAAATCACCTGCTTTGAATCTGCACACAACTTAAAATAAGACTTGCGGACGAGCTACCGGGTGGGTCCTCGCGGTTTTGGGAGGGGTTTGTTACAGTCGCGACAGAATTTCGCAGGGCTGGAGTCGCATCGCACGGGTAACTTAAGAAGTACGCAACAGTGATCATTCGACGACCGCCGCGCTCCCCGCGGGCTACAATGTCTTAAGTGACGGACCGAAAAGGCGGAGGCCTACTACAACGTGCAGCGCATGAATCACCACCCGAGTTTTGGCTTGTGAGCGGGCGGGAACGAGCTCGAGACCATCGGAGTTTGGGTTCCACAACATGCCGAGCGCGTTGACGTGAGCGGGCACGGCGGCGCCGGACCAGCTGTCTAGTCTACAAGTAAATTGCCGGCAACCTTCTTCAAGTCCTGAGACGGCCGTCTCTTTGCGCATCTCCCTAACTGGCATTGGACTGGCATCCATGTTTCTTCACGCCGACCTCCCTCAAACATTTCAATCTTCCTTCAGTTGCTCAACACAAGACTTCATTCAAGCTTCAAGCCTCGGATTTTAACCACAACAAAGATTACCAAGCCCTTCAAGTTTCTGCTCTCTTCAAACTTCGGACACTTGTTTCCTTCAAACGATAAATGACGCCTCAAGACTTCTTTTCTTTCCAAGCCGGAGTCTACGGCCTTTCCACCCGGTGACGCAACCTCTCAAATTTCAAATTTATTTTTCAAATCACATTCTTTGCGGTGTTCGGCCTACTTGGTTGAGATCTGGTAACACATTCTGTTACTTAACTTGAATACATATTGTTTTGTAGTGTCTTGTGAATTTAATTGCTGTTTCTTAATTTCTTGTGCTGGTCTATGAAAATTAGAAGAACTATGAGAGCTATGGTTGCTACAGTGTCTATGCAACTATGATAGATCCTGTGGTGTCTATGGTGGTCTATGTGGTTAAAACCGCCCCTCCCACCTTTCTATTTAGAAAGGGGTTTGCTATGGGGTCTCTCATGTCTTTCTTTGGCTCTCGTGGTCTATAATGCAATTTCAGATTTTGCTGATGAACGCGGCTTAACATTACAGAAACATGTCTCAACTGGCACGTCAACCTGTCCGGGATGAACAATACAATGCGCAGAAACCGTGGGCAGACTTCAAAGAGATGTCACCCTCAGAGCAAGAACAAGTGCCAAGGCAATAATTCCCAAAGCGACCAGAGAATTCAAGGAGGTAAAACTTAAACTTGAAACAATCCTGGAGGATACAGAGCTGTCGGATGACGAGAAAAAACTCTCAGCAGCAGTCCCAACTGAAAGACTCACCAAGCTATACGTACAATGGGTCCTTCGTTCTACTATTTACGCAAAAAAGGTACTCCCACTGAGTACCTCAATTCGTAGTACTTTTTCGGGTACTCTGTCAGAGTGCTCATCAGAGTACTACTTTCAGGGGTACTCCACTGGAGTGCCCTTCGAGGCACTACTTCTATGGGTACTCCACCTGAGTTACCTTAGTTGAAATGTCCTTCTCGGCAACCCAGCATATTCCCAGCCAATTCTGAGACATAGTTTTGACCAGATGAGCCAATAATTGCAGTGGAAATGCCCTGAAATCACATCAAAAGTATGGGGTTTTGCCCTCAAAAATGTATGGATTATGGAGTACCAGAGATGTATGGGTTTTTTAGGCTTTTTGGGTGGGAACCACCTCGGTGGATGCAAAAAAGTATGGGGTTTCACAGATTATGGGTTATGACAGCTATGGGTTAAGACAGCTTTGACTGTAGTACGAAGGAGATTTCGAGGGAAACCAGTTGGATGACGTCGTCGAGTGGAGCCAAGTGGAGACAAATCAGTAAACAGCGCTAAGCACAAATCGAGCACCACCGTCTCGTAAAACCCGTACACTTTTTTGAAAACAGCTGTAAGCATGGCCGACGCTTTAAACAGTGGACAGGCGATGATTCGAAAGGGAAAGGAAAACCTACAAAGTACGAGTTTCTGCCGGGCTATGCCACGGCCCCCCACCCAAGTGCGAAGCTGATGAACTTACGAACCAGCCATGCTTCTGTGGGAAGTCTAACATGATTGCGAGCACCCAGCCTCGTCCAGTACAGTGGCGGCAAAAAGAAATGAGTTTTGTCGTTTGGGGTTGTTTCTTCACCGAATTACTTCAAATAAAATGCTACTATTCACTACCCTCAATTTTATGATGCTTTGTGTGTTTGAGCCATATGATACTGGTTCCGTTCCTCCGTAATAAAAAAAGGGAGGGTTTTCAGGAAAATCAAGATTCTAAAATTAGATTACATGGAAGAATGGTGTATATAGTGCGAAAGTACTTGTAAAGGAGAGCTCATTGCCATTTTACTTGACCTAGATTGCTTGGGATTTGAGCTCACAATGTCCACTGCAAATCCAGCATTTTGGCTCAAAATGGCCAAAAATGGCTCTAGAACACCAAAAATGACGAACTTGCAGGCATTGTAGTGAGCTCAAATCCCAATCGATTTAGGTCAAGTAAGATGGTAATAAAGTCTCCTTTACGAGCACTTTGATGCTGTATCGACCATTTTCCTGTGTGACCTATTTTTAGAATCTTGATTTTCCCAGGAACACTTATTTATTTTATTCTGACAGAATGACACAGGTGTCCTATGGTTCAAACTGCAGCATTCATCATCTAATGCAGTGCAGTGTATGGTAACATTTTATTTGGAAGGATTCGGTGGAGAAATGACCCCAGACGGTGAAACTCATTTCTTTTTGCCGCCACTGTATGCGCCCTCCATGCAAACACCCATGGTTTTTCGTGCAGTGTGGGTTTCGGCACGGTCTGTGAAATCTAAACCGTGCTTGACTTCGGTACTGACAGGTTGTCAAGCCCGCCCACGGGTACGGCGGAATCACCCCAGGAATTTACCAAATCTTCAAGGCTGGGATGAGGGTCAAACTCCAGGGCTGCGAAGAGGGCGAGCCCATCTTCGTCTCTTATCGTCGCGAATGCCTTGATTCGAGAAGGTATGTGTGTACGAGTTTTTCCTGGGCATTGCCACAGCGGCTGCCCACCACAAAAGTATCCTAACAAATGGGTAACAACATCTTGGCCGATCGCTAGAGATCATGTTCCAGCTCATCCCATGCATCGGGATGGTCCGGGCAGTGGTGCTCCCCGCGAATAGAAGTAACACAAGCCATACAACCCGACGGTACCCTGACAAATTCTTGACGGACTGGAAGTCTGTATTAGCACCATGTATATGGAGTGCAGGCTATACTCACAAAGACGGCAATCAGAAACAGAAAGGCCATCCAGGAGTCTAGCGTCTGGTCTTGGGAACCCGCCCTGCCCGGCGTCTGGTGCCTCTGCGCAAACATACTCAAGCAGGAGCAGCGCCTTTGCGTCTTGTAACACAGCAAGGATTTGGTTGACGTCAAACTGTGTCCGCAGCATCAGACATCGCATTCCAAAGACTGCAAGTACCACATACACTAGCCGTCGATCCATAAAGCAATATCTCCGTGAGATGCATACAGTACCTCGCGACAGGTGCGAGAAAGATGGCGATGTGGTGCCCATCACCATTGACGTGAAGGGAGGCAAGGGTTGCACCAAGTGCAGATTTCGACAGCTCCCCACTGATCTTTGCAACGTTGGAGTGGACAATATTAATGTCCACCCGCAGCATCGTGGCCGCCACACTGAGGAACACGGGGACCCACATCATTGGGCATGCAATTGATTTCAAAGCGGGCACATGCACCATGGCGGCAGGGGAGGAATGTTGGATGATATGATGGGGAGGATGTGGAGGTCTTTCAGCAGCAGGTGGCTGGCAAGAAACGTCATCAGTGTGTCCGTCAAGGCCACATAGTCTGCCACGAGCCTGAGGCTCCGCAAATTTGGGTACTGCAACTTGAGGGCTTGAGTTGCAATAGAGCTCTCCGTATTTTCTAGCACTTCCAGCTCAATGAGATGGGGAGCTGTATTGACAAGGAGATCCCTGACAGTATTGATGAGTTGGCATAGTACAAACTTATACCCTAGGATGTATTGACTCACAGTGCAATGCTCCCTATGGTAGGGGGATAGAAGTGAAGCATTCAAATGTCTTTAGCCTTGGCTTCTGTCAGCTCTGAGACAAAGCTGGCAAGGCTCCTTTGGGTACGAAAGGTAATATGCCTCAGCAAATGAGGCTGAGCAATATCCCTAGTACTTTTGGACAATAGGGAAACAGATAGAAGATCTTTAGGTAAGAGGAGACAAAGAATCTCATCTTGCAAGTCTGTAATCAGTGGAAAGCGTGAGGATACAGACATGGAGGAGGATGTGAGCCTGACACGTCATCTGTGGCCAATGCACGTGGCCAACACATGTAGACAGATAACGTACTGGTTTTAGAATAGATTCACCATCACACTTGCTTTGGGGAAATGGTCTATTTTCGGTGTCAAAAACAGCACACCCAGGGCATGCAGCTATTGGCGGAAAGTGACGGATCTGTGTCTAGATGCTGAAATGTGTAACGGAGGGCCAAAAAGAAAAAGAAAAAGGGCAACCCATAGGATTCCTGAACGGTCAGAAATTAGGTACTGCGCGTATAACAAACGAGGACCGCTTGTGCATAATGGGAATGCATGCTATACCGGGAACAAGTGAAACAAGGGGAGTACATTATCTATCAAACCCCGTCCTCATCTGCCATCTCTCTGGTTGAGCGACGGGCAGGTTGATCTTTGATTGGCAGCTTCCTCATGACCACATAGAATGGACTGGGCTTGGTGGTGACAACATGGCAACGAAATACGTGGGAACCTCGTCACGTGTGGAGGGCACAACTTTCTATTTTATTTTATTTTTAATTTTTTCTTACCGCTACAAGCAAACACTTATACCGTGCTCCGAAAAGTTACAGCTCTTTGCGGAACTTAGGGTACGGATGATTTTTTCCTTTTTTTGAACATGAAAATCCGCAGTCAACTGCCTTCTTCTGTCTGCCAGGATGTCCTACTACGTACGACATGCCAGTAGCTGCGGGCGAGAATTCAACATGTTATAGGCTGAAATGTGTAGGTTGAGAACCAACCTATACCATAGGTTGATATGAAATCAACCTAAAATGAACCCAAAATAGGTTGAAAGGCGTTACAGCCCTTTGCGGAACATAGGGCGCGGCCAAATTTTTTCCCATTTTGGGACATTTTTGATCTTTTCGACCTTTTCCCTCACTGCGTGCTCAATTCTGAATGTATCATTCTGGAAACTATATGAGCGGAACCGCAAGGAAATTCTGGAGGTCCTCTCGTGCCTCAATTTTTTTTATTCGGCTTATAAAAAATGTACTCTAATATAATCATGTTTATATGGAAATCTCCTCCCACAGGGGGAGTTGGGAATATATTGTTTTGGGGTCTCATTAGGGCATATCTACAAGTATTTCTGAGGTCACCTCGTCGCCGGATTTTATCTGTGGGTCCTATACCATGTGAACAATGTAATTGAATCCAACAAAAACACCCACTTCTCAGACACAATGCTCTGGCATATTCTGGTCCCAGGTGAGCGTGATACTCATTGGGTGCTCGTCCTGTGGTGTTTGAAAGAGACTCCACGACTCATATTCGTTATCCAAGTCCCCGTTCCCGTAGGCAACACGATTCAATATGCCCGTATTTCCATCACGTGACAGTATATGTGCATATTGAATCGCGTCGCCTACGGGGACGGGGACTTGTATAACCAATGTGAGTCGTGGAGTCTCTTCAAAACACTACAGGATGAGCACCCAGCGAGTATCACGCTCACCTGGGACCAGAATATGCCAGAGCATTGTGTCTGAGAAGTGGGTGTTTTTGTTGGATTCAATTACATTGTTCACATGGTATAGGACCCACAGATAAAATCCGGCGACGAGGTGACCTCAGAAATACTTGTAGATATGCTCTAATGAGACCCCAAAACAATATATTCCCAACTCCCCCTGTGGGAGGAGATTTCCACATAAACATGATTATATTAGAGTACATTTTTTATAAGCCGAATAAAAAAAATTGAAGCACGAGAGGACCTCCAGAATTTCCTTGCGGTTCCGCTCATATAGTTTCCAGAATGATACATTCAGAATTGAGCACGCAGTGAGGGAAAAGGTCGAAAAGATCAAAAATGTCCCAAAATGGGAAAAAATTTGGCCGCGCCCTATGTTCCGCAAAGGGCTGTAATCAACCTACGCCTTGTTGGATTTCAACCTGAGATAGCTTCATAGTGAACTTTACAGTAGTACTTTACCGCAAGCGCTACTTGAGAGCCAAGAAATCACTGGATGGCATGAAAGGCCCATTCTGGTATGTAGAGAAAAGAGAAACACAGTCCGAAACAGGTTTCATGAGACGGAATATGACACAAACCCTACCTTATGGCCTTGCAGGGAGAGCGCAGTCGGACACGCAAGGTGGAAACGACTGAGGTGTGTGCTAAATATGTCACTTGGACGTCGGCTACGGATTGGCCGCCAGGGCTGTGGCAATACGATTGCATCTGTTTATTTAAGCATGAAACCCTTCTGGGCCCTCCCGTTCAACGAGGAAGGCACGAGACAAAAATCTGAATAGACAGCCTAGCTCAAAATTGCGCTAGCTGTCACCTGGCAATCCAGATTTATGATAGGGACCCAAATGCGCTCGGGATGCTGGAATTGGTGATTTGGACACAGTGCTGTGTCAGTATGGAGAGCTTTCAGTGAGCTGGCTTAAGAACTAGAGCAGTAACACCAAATCTGATCAGACAGTTTTGCTTAGAATCAAGCGCGCTATCACCTCGAAATCATGCGCGAAAAATTAGGTCTCCATACCAGGTTATGTTTTGACGGCGGCGGCGGATCAGAGTCTCTTCATCCTCTTACTCGGCTCCCTCGTTTTCCCCATTCCCTCCGGCTTCCTTTCTCTCACTCATTCTGGGTCACTCAGTGTCCTCTATGGATGGTCCACACGGCCCTGTTCTCCTTGCGATGTCGACCGAAAGCAGTGGTGCGTTAACCTAGGTAAATGTGCGTCTGTCGGCAGTATCTTAGAATCTCGTCGTGTACAGAGAACATTTCCACGGCGACGCGTCCTTTTCCCTCTGTAAACCTAGTCCGGCTCGTCTCGTCTCGTCTCGGTTTCCTCTCTCAATCATAATGCTAGCACTCATTGCCTTTCCGTTTCATTCTGTACTGTCCACCGCATGTGCCCCTCGCTCTAGGTCTATTCTGCGCGAGTCGCGACTTTTTCCAGCATTCAGACACAGTCTCGCAGTCGAACGTCGCTGCTGGAAAGAGCGCGGCAAGAAAATTGTCCCCAGGGAATGGCGGCTGTGCAGGTTTTGCTACGTTTATATTGAAGATCCGGCGCATACGCTGTTTGTATCAACATGAAGATCTAGGGCATCCTGTAGCCGTCTGTATTCAAGCGTCCGACAACGTAGCACTCCGTATTGAACCGGTAGGGTACCTTTTTGGTGACCTTTCGAGGCGAAGAAGTAGCAGTATTTCCTTCTTCGGGTCCTTATTTCCTGTTCTTGTTCACGCTTTGGAGCCGTGGGCTGGTTAAACTGCTGTTAAAAGAATGCGTAACATGTGGTTCGAACTCAGAGGCGCCTCGAAGAGGCCCAATCCCACGTCATACCCGGACGGATATGGTAGACCTGTGGGAAGAAGCAAGGCACGCCTCCCCTGGCTGTACTCATCGATGATGTTGAAATAACGGTTTCTCCTCCGTCACTTGGGAAATGTAGTACAAGACCCTGGCAAACGCGGAGGGAAGATTCAAAATAGTACAGCTAATATACGAGTTCGGGTCCGAAAGTAGTACAGCAATTCGACCAGCAGTTCAACTCGGAAAAAACAATTTGCCTTATCGGCCTTATAATGTGAGACAATCTTATAAGGCCTTAAAATCCACTTATAAGGTCTTATAAAGCCTTATAAGATTGTCTCAGAGTATGGCAGATTCTTTTTTTCCGACACAGAACGCCCAAATTTGCATTGTGAATTCGTTTGAATCGCTTTCCAGGCTGGCAATTGTCAGATCGATACCCAGAACATTTCTGGAGAAGTCTCTCGCTTCAGATTTCGGTTTGGTTGAATCCTCGTTATGTAAATGCGGGGCATTTCAAGTGCTCCATTCCAAATAATGTAAGCAGAATCACCGGCAATTCCCGTACAAAGCGTCAAATTTGCACTGTGGACTCGTCTGAACCGCTATCAAGGGCGGCAATTGTCAGGTCGATACCCAGCACAGTTCTGAAGAGGTCTCTCGCTTCAGATTTCAGTTTGGTTGACTACGCGTTAAATGCGGGGCATTTCAAGTGCTCCATTCCAAATAATGTAAGCAGAACCCGGAAATTCAGAAAGGGAAACTTAGCTAGCGGCGCGTCGGGTCGACGTCTCTGCTTACAGATTTTTTACGGTTTTTTCACACCTCATTTTCCTTCAGTTCTCGGGATTTCATGGCTTGTGGCCGGGATTTTTCAGGCTCTTTCTTGAGCTTGTGGTGTAGAGGGGGTGTTGTAATGCGTACTGTAATCTTCATTTTGCATAGGGTTTTGACGTCCACCGACGCCATGCACTATGAGCTGACTGTATAACACATACTAACTAGTTCGACACCAAAACCCATTGCCCCGAGTGATAACCGACCCCCCCCGTTGGGCCGGATGAACAGGATCGGTAGTGCGTGATCCTTCATGGTGGGCTGCACCGGGGAAGTCATGTTTACGGTAATAATTGGAGCTCCACCGCAACCGCTGGCAGTCATACTGCCGTCGTCAGAAGGTATTTCAAAAAACCTTCCATGTGCCGGGGATTTAAGCTCCAATACAACATGGTCAATCTTCGTGGATGTGTTCGGAAACCGTGCCCTTGGAGTTATCTCGACCGGAACTGGGCCCAGACTTCCAAAATAGACATCTAAAGGTCTATCCTCGCCAGTAATTTCATCGGAACAGAGAAAGTTGGCCACCGTTAATTCCAATCTCCCGATGGGCTGACGGTAAATAGGGGGAGATAGCAACATTGGAAAGGGGTTAATCGTATCTGGGATGTTGCAGTTTCTGTTCAATGCGTCGAAAAAGGTGTACTGGAATTTGGCTGAGAAGGAGGTTCAGCTATCTCATAACTACGCCAATCCCCAAATGTTACGTACCTATTCCAACAATTGTCCAACAGAGATAATCATCGATGAGATCGGTCACAACGCGGACGCCATACGTCTTTACGCTGCTCCCACGTGGAGCCTCGAATACAAGGGGATCCCGGACCACGTCTTGAGGTCCAAATATTTTTCTCCCTGCCGAAAGGTATTCTTGTGAAGAGTGACTGCCCTCGTCGAAGCGTTGCAAGGCAACTCGCTGCATTTGACCAACTTCTCCCCCATCTTCAAGTGAGACTCGGCCCTTGGTTACTTTGCGAATAAGAAGCGGAGTAGTCGATATTCCGGAGTGCGGGTCAGAGAGAATAATGCAGCTGCCATACAAGATTGGCATATCGGAGGACACAGACATGGATTGGGTTTGTGTCGGACGCGAAACGACCTCGACATTAAATGCAGCCCAGCTGACATTGCTACTGCTGACGGATCCATCATCGATCGTCATGTATTTTGTGCGCAATGCTTGAGAGTTGATGCGATTGAAGAGGGATACTGTGCACTCCACTCCATTCCTAATTTGTCACAACAAAGTTCTGTCTCGACAAGTAAGGTAACTGCCAGTGGTTGAACAATGTCCGAACTTTGATCTGACCTCCGATCACGGTGGCCCCGCTGTCCGAACTTCGCATCTGAGGTCCTGCAATTGGCCCTCCAATTTGTCTGAACTTTGCACCGACCTATGCCTCCCAGATCCAAAAATTTGTCCGAACTTGGTATCCGACCTATCAACCGATAATCACGGGTCCTCATCTACCCATCTCGAATTTGGCCCATCTTGAATTGTTGACATTTCAAACTCCGCTCATCATGCACACTTCGGCATTGGTTCTCTGCACTTCTTTGAAGGTCCTCTCATCCTGACGGGATTTTTTAGTATTCAAATCACATATAGTGTGCCTTCTGCCATTCTCTTTGAGACGTATTACCAGCAATCGTGACAAGCTTTAGTGTGCAACAAAACAGTTTACTTTCACCGTAGCATTTATTTTAGGATGAGACAACTATGTAGGGAAAAGTCTATAATTATCATCTTTGTCCACATGTAACTGGGCAGGCAGTGATACATCTACTTCAAGTGCCATTCGGTTGCTGGTTCAGCCTGGGCAGAGCGGAGTTTGAATGTTTGTTTATTTCGAACAAATAAGAGATGGGCGAGATGGGCTAAGGATTGAGCGCCCCTCAAGCTAACATTGAGATGTAAGCTGTCATCAAAAACCCTGTAAACTCAGGCTAATTTTTGTACAGTATATCTTGAAGCTATTTTCAGCACGGCTTGAGGGGCGGTGCCCTCCCGTAGCAGGTGCGTCTGCCAAATCTGGTCCCTTCCTATGGCACATATTTATACCGTGCAAAAATTATTCCGATGACATCTCCGTGGAAACAGGGGTTTCGGAAACATGGTTTTGGGACACACCTGTTCAAAATGGAGACAAGTTTGAGGAGTCTTACATGTCTGTATATCTGCATACGCCCTAGAATTCCAGCCCACATTTTAAAGTCCAATGATTTTTTTTTCTTAAGTCAAACACGCCGAAGCCCCGAAGGTCAGGTAACTGATGATTGATCGGAACACTGATTCGGAGACGCCATCGGAATGCCGAAAGGGATATTTGTGGTTTTCAAGCCCCAGACAGCAGAATACATGTAGAATGTGGAGAGGTGTCATTTACAGCTGTTTGCATAATTGATGACAGTCGGCTAAAAAAAAAACAAAGACAAAGTTTTGATGGCCCCCGGTCTTTTCGCCATTTCTCATCCTCTGAATGGATTTCCGATATTTTTGAAGGTACAGAACACATTCTCCTAGGCTATAGTCCCAGTACACCCAGTTGAACGGGCCGAAATGGATCACGGTAAGTTCCGTTGATTGACGGGCGGCCAAATTCGCGCCAAATACGCCGCGTGTCGTCTTCTTCTCTCTGTCGAGGGTCTATCCTATTGTGTTCTTTGGTCTCCCAACCATCTTCTTGGACGCTTCCTTTTCCCTTACTCGCTCTCTAGCTACTGCCACGTCCCTCCTATCCGACCTTTTCAATGGTTGGCCGTACCATTAGCCGAGATGTCAAACTCGCCGCTTTGAATCTATATTACCGCGACATACTGCCTCTCGCAAACATTCTCGACATAGTTCGGTTCTCTGAGTCTACCTTCTGGAGGACAATGAAGCTCTGGAAGGAGACAGGAGATGTTGCAAAACTGAAACCCACCACATCGGGCCGCCGCCGACTCCTCCATCGCGAAGACCTTGACTACATTCTGAGCCTCGTCAGGTTACGGCCTGATTGGTTCCTCGGCGAACTGCTTTCCCTTTTGAAGACAAATCGCTTCATTTCCGTCCACTTTACCACCATCTTTCGGGAGCTTCAACGACTCGGCATGTCTTGGAAGAAACTGAAGAAAATTGCCGCCGAGCGCAATGAACTCGTGCGGATGGATCATGTACGTCACATGGCACAATATCCAGCGCATTATCTGGGATTCCTCGACCAGACATCAAAGAATGAGCGCACGCTGAGTCGCGGCTATGGACGGGCAAAGAAGGGACGACCCGCACAGAAGAGGGAGAAATTAGTGCGAGGAACGCGGCTTACAGCGACGGGGCTATTGAAGCTGGATGGTATGGTTGCGAATAGGGTGGTTGAGGGTTCGATGAAGCGTGCAGATTATCTCGACTTCATCGAGCACGAGGTGGTGCGAAAATCTTTCCTCGTACCCTTGGAATCAACTTACAGTCTTGCAGATGCCACTCACCACCCCTTTTCCGGGACCGTTGTCTGTCCTGGTCATGGATAATGCTCGAATTCACCACGGCGAGGAGATACTCTTGCTCACAGAACGTTTTGGTGCGTGCAGTTATTGCGTATGCAATCAGATGGTTGGTGGTAACATAGTATTGCAGGTGTAAAAATCGAATTTTTGCCCCCATACTCGCCTGACTTCAACCCCATAGAAGAAGCATTCTCCAAAATCAAGGCTTTCATTCGCCGCAATGCCGACCTCTTTTCGGCTTCCACAGGATGTGGCCTTATTTTCGACATGAAGATTGCGATGGAGATCATCACCCCGTCGGATGCCGAGGGGTATTTCATGCATGCTGGCTACTTTTAGTTGTACTTTGGTGTTGTGGATGCTGTAAAGCAGATGTAGAGCTCAGAATCCCATTTACGCTGAGAGAAATCATGAATGAAGTTGAGCTCCGTTGAGCGCCTAAAGCGGAAACTTGTTTCCGCTTCCCACGTAAGACCAATGCCCTCAGGGAAGGGACTGCTGTCCCTTTGACTGGCTCGCGGCTTCAACAAGTTTTGGTCTCCCAAGAAAATGTGTTCAAGAAATATACATGTGACATGATCAAGCGATTATCAGTAAAAACATTCAACCAGGGACTACCCATTGGCGTACAGCATCTCTAAGCTCCGCAATCTCGCCCGGCAAAAACTCCACCGCAGCAAGGTCACTCAGCTTTATATAAGAAAACGACGACACTTTTTTGTATCCGTTGGTCTTGAATCGATCTTCGATGGAAGAGTCCAGGTCGTATATGGTGCAGAATGTCAAAATCGGCATTGGTTCTCCGACTTTAGCGTTCCTGGGAATTAGCATCGATTCGTCGGCAGCGTCGGAAGACACAATGGAGGCGGGAGGAGGAGCAGCGGGTGCAATAGTGTTGGCTGGGCGAAAGATTTCAAGAAGACCTTCCGGAAATGAGAAATTGTTGTTGATAACCGGGGCAGCGGGGGCGACAGGTTGGTTTGCGGCTGCGCGGCGCTGAAGGAGTGTGGGGGGGGCAAGCTGAGCACCTTTATTCTTCGTCCTGAAGAGGCTGTGGTTGGGGGGGGTGTCGATGTCGCATATGCCTTGGGCCTAACCATGATTAGCATAAAAATAGTGTAAAGTAAGGTATCTCCGTACCCAACCCGAGGCCCACATCTGCAGATGTGCAAACCCAAGCGCAACATGCTCCTTATCCTCCCCCGATATCCAGCAGTGATTGCTGCCGTCATTAGCATTGCATGCCCAATGGGCTCGAAGCTGTCCGATTTTCTTGTTTATCTCAGCGTTGGCGGGTGCAATATCATTTTCGCTCGGAATCTAGGCAATGTTAGCCTCTGAAGGAGAGGTTCCAGTGGGAGGATAGATAAGTGGAAAGATGAAGGGGCCGAGGACGCATTGAATCGCACAAACCTTTGTTTTCTTCCCCGCGTGCTTGCTTTTCTTCTTGTTTGGCGAGTCCTCGGCATCGCGTCCCTCCTTGTCCGCCTCCTAATGATTTCAAAGTTGAGTAAATTACAAACAGAAAGAGGAAAATCAACTGACTTCAAGCTCAACTATGATGTTTACGGTCGGGTCTTTGCATTTAAGAGCCATGGTGGTCATATGGTCGTATGCGGACTGATCGTCGAGTTCGAGGGGAGCAACGACATGTCATCATCATGAAATCGACAAAGGCTCATCGTGCCATGTTATTTGGCGTGGCCCAGAAATGAGCCCAAACGACCGCGCTCATTCTTTTTTTGCCGCCACTGTATGCAGAAGGGTCAAAAGATTTAAGGAATAGCTGCCAAACCCGCGACTTTTTTAGTTACCCGCTCAAGTTCAGGTTTGAGCCCCGAAAAGGCATGTCATGAATCGAGGCTCATTTGAAGTTGTATATAAAGTGCCAGTAGTGCTACTATCACGCGCTGGGATCCTGGCCACCTTAGCTCTGTTCGTCATTTACCAAGCTTGTGGGTGGGGATTTCTTGGGCCTGACCAGTTCTAAACGAAGGCATACATCCTGCGAACCCCGAATACTTATCGAGGGCCCGGACCGAGTGTGTTGCAAAGCCCATCAATGCGCTCGCAGATGAATAATCCAAACATTCTTTTGTCAACTTAGTGTACACTAACTGTTGAAGTCCAAAACTAATTTTCCGCCTCCTCAATTAACTCGGAATCCCTTTCCGCAGTACTGATTAAACTCCAAAGCCATAAAGTGTGCGACCACTTCGTTTGAGGGCATAGACAACATCCAGGGCCGTGACTGTCTTGCGCTTGGCGTGCTCCGTGTACGTTACAGAATCGCGGATGACCTGATGTGTAAAGTAGGTCTCTCAAAGGGAAATCAATACTAGATGTATTCATGGACTCACATTTTCCAGAAAGATCTTCAATACGCCGCGGGTTTCTTCGTAGATAAGACCCGAAATACGCTTGACTCCACCCCGACGAGCGAGACGACGTATCGCTGGTTTGGTGATGCCTAACCAAACGGATACAGTAACCATACCCAAGCGTATATTGATTTTTAACCAACCTTGAATGTTATCGCGCAGAATTTTTCAGTGACGCTTGGCGCCGCCGACTCCGAGGCCCTGAGGAACCAAAATGGTCAGAATTCCGTTTATCTACATAGCTAGATGAATGGGCACCAACTTTTCCTCCTTTTCCACGACCGGCCATCTTTGCTGATGGGGCGAATGAGCTTAGAATTCGGGTATGGAGTATGACGATAGGGGATAATGCTGTCGAGAACGCTCAGTGCGGAAATGAGTTTGGATTTATCTGAGCAAAGGTACAGGTTTATAATACTCTGGGCGGCTTCCCGCCAGCCGTAATCTCGGATGCCGCAAACCCGGACTTCGGGGGGCCAATTTCTCTTTCCCGCCGCGTCTGACGGTATGAGAATTTCCCTCGGGTAAGATAGGCCTATAGGTTACTGTAGAGCCAGATACAGGTTTTCCCTGAGGAAATCATTGAAAAATGCGCTCAAGGCGACCCTAAAAGAATTCTAGCGTCTGTGAGATATGGGTTAAACTGTGCATACCAGCTTTCGAGTTGGATGTATAACACAGAAACGCCAAAAAACACGTGAAACACGACAATCAAAATGTCAATTGGCTGATGACGCACACTGGTCAAAACCGACTTCGATAGACTCCAATACTACTCTCCTCGCGTGAAACATTTGGAGCTATTCGATCGAGAGACAAACTTGATACATGTTTTCGAGGTCCTGCGTCTCTTCCTTCCAGCCAATTCCCCACTTCTTCCGAACCTCCGATTCCTTTTATGGGCGCACACCTATGTCGGAGCGTATCCATTTACCGAGCTTTTCCTCAGTGCGAACCTTCGAGGGCTCATTCTTTGTGGGGCGCCAGATAATGTGCACTACACTGTGCTTGCCAAGGTGGGAGAGATATCCCCGTTCCTGGAAACGGTTTGCATACATCCCCCCGTCCCTGGCTCATCGCCGCCCACCACTCAGCTTTCGGATTTCGCTCGCGGCTTAGCCCATATCAAGGTGTTTCATGTCCTCACTACAATCGACCTCGCCGCCTTGACCCACCTCGGTGGACTTCCAATCCTCCAAACTCTCCAGGGAACTCTCCCACCCTCTCCATCCTTCCCAGCCGCATTCAAAAAGACTAGGGGAATTTTGGAGTACGAGTTTGGCCAGAGCCATATCTGAAGCAGTACGCCCATTCCGGTTACTTTTTGTGATGACTAGTAGGTCCGCCGCCGAGGGAAGTGGCTGATTGGAGCCCAGACCCTCCTGACAGGGTTTCCAAATTGGGATGTCAGGAGGGGCTGTGTAGAGACTACACGCTGTATGATGAACTTGGGTTGGGAGTGCAGATTGTTATTGCGCTTGAGGAAGTCGCGAAGCTGATCCATTCATCGGTGATGACTGGCGCCTAACTGGCTCGCGTTGGAGGTTACGTGATGGGTAGTGAGAACGCAGCCGCGTCGCTGGTGCGGCCAGCGACGGGCCCTGGATGGAATTCGACCGCGGATGGCTAAGTAAAGAAATACATCCATGTAACTAAGAAAATAAATGTACCAGGGAGAGGACGGTGGGTAGAGATTTTATCACTAGCATGCAGTAAAATGTCAGGACAAGGTATGATCTGAGAGGGAAAAACGGAGACGGACCCGGCGAGCAGTGAAACGGTGAGGAGAAGAGCAGGAGCTGAGACTCTCCTGTTTCCTCCTCGACCTTTACACTCGCTCGGGGTCTCGGGTGTGATCCTGCCACTCGCGCGGGGCGGTACGCTGCTTGCGCCGTGGGCAAGCAGGAAATACGGTAGCCTCTTCATGCAGTACCCGAGGTGTAAGACCCCGGCATGAAGAGGGTGCGAGTCCAGATTTTCGCAACGTCCAACAGAGGCTCGCCTTAAAACCCAAACAAACTTTAAACTCGACATAAAGGCGCATTCAAAAATCTACATATCGGACGCGCCAAGGACGAACACGTACCAAGTCGTCAAAACCCTCATCGGGAGTCTGTCGGTAAATTTGTGGTCACTGGGCGTGCGCTTTGAAGGCAGAGAGGCTGGATTGTGGGTAGCCAGTAGCGGGGCGATAATGGCGGGGTGGTGGTGATTGAGGAAAGATGGAGGGACCCCATCGGATGAGGAGTACGGATTTCTGAGAGGGGATGTGTAGTCCTGTGGGGCTTCCAGAATATCCTTATTCAGTGACAGAAATGAGAGGAATGGATCAACAATTACCGACAAAAATCCTGCTTTGCAAATAATCAAGGGGCTTTACAGCTCTTTGCGGAACTTAGGGCGCGAGTGTTTTTTTCTGTTTTCAGTTATTTTGGGCAGAACAGCGATTACGGGCTCAATTCCTGTCCATTTAACTTGTGAGTATGCTCAATCTTCTCAGAATCCCGACGCCCAGTTTCCCGTGTCCTCAGATTTTTTTAATTTGATCTGGGATCAAATTTTCATACATTTTGACACATTTCCGAGCAGGACAGCTGGGGCATCACTATTTCTTTCCCAGGTGCCCTAAATTTTTGTTATGGTGGACTTCTATGTATTATCTAGTTCCTGGAATACCGCGATAGTGGATGTAATGTCTAGTTTCAATCTAGGGATCAGGAAATATTGCGCTGATTTGCCCTCTCAGTCAGCCTGCTGTTGAATATCGGAACCTGGGATCATATTCACTATCGCGGTATTTCAAGAACTAGATTATGCATAGAAGTACATCATATAAAAAATTTAGGGCAATCGGGGGTGAACTACTGATGCCCCAGCTGTCCTGCCCGCAAATGTCCCAAAATAAGCTTACCTGAGACCCCCACACCGAGTAAAAAATCTGAGGACACAGAAAACTGTGTATTGCGAATGCAAATCGATTGAGCCTACTTCGAAGGTAAACAGACCAGGACTGAGGGTGCTATGAGTGTTCTCGTCAAAACAATCGAAAACCGAAAAAAATCGTCCGCGTCCTAAGTTCCGCAAAGAGCTGTAAACTCGAGTAAGCAATGGAGAATCCAAATTATCTGGGTGACACAAACCAATGTTCTACCGCTGTTTCGGCCGCTTTGGCTTTGGTGGGGCCATTGGAATTGCTTTGCACTTCATCCGCGTCGTCACCTGTGTGGCTCGATTGAACTGCGGCTCGGTTGTGATGGATTGGGAGGATTGAACCAAAAATGGTCCAGCCGCAGCAACCACTGCTGGATAAACTTAGGTGAGTTTCAACTAGAAAGATATGAAAAAGCCCGTACCTGAGGATGCGAGTGCGCCGGTACTGGGGGACGCAAGCGTGGGACAAGGAATCGACTTCCGAGGCACCCGCTTTGGTGGGGTGACAGTGACTCGGGTCGAACGGCTTGATGGCAGAGGCGCAATATTTGCGCGAACTGCACTCAGGCTAGCCCTTTCGAGCCTGGCTAATCTGACGAACGAATCTTCTGCTATGCATGTCTCATCAGCTTCCCTGGAGACAATTGTTCGGATGTCGACCTGAGCCCGCCAGTTTATTCTTTGCCTCTTCGACTTCTTCTGGGGATCCAGTCTCCACGATGGTATTGAGTGCCAAGATCTGGTGCTTTCTCGCCTCATTGCGAACCTCTTCTGACTGGCGACAGGTTATCCGATCCTTTTCAAAACTGTTCAAAATCAGCAAACCATCCAAGGACGTAACTCTTGAGATCATGACATATGGTGACTCGGTTCCTGAACAACGGCGAAGGTTAACAGCTGTTTGTTGCAATGTCTTTCCTTGGGACTTGTGTGCTGTAATCGCAAAAGCAGGGAGAACCGGAAGTTGGGTTCGCCGAATTGTCCTAGTTTGCTTCGAGTTAATTCAATACTGACAGTATCCTCAAGAGCAACGACATGATGATTAGGCAATCCTTGAATGATTCCAGTTGATGTATCTGGTGCTTCAATGACACATGAAATAGCATGTCTCCGACCCTTTGCATCCAACCTGTCAAGGTCCCAGAACATCCATTGACCACACCTCCAGGGACATCGAAATTCTACGAAATCATGACAGGCATTCCAATAACCAGAGCGAGTTTACCGAGTCGCTGGTTTGTTTGTTCAGAATCCATACGATTCAGCCGGTCAGTAAGGACTTCATCTTCGATCGGCCTGTTTCTTCCCATCGTGTCGCTTCCATAATACCAATGCATGGTACGTCCTGTAGCATCGGCAAAGGCTTGGGTCGCTTTAATGTTCAGTACATCCTCTGTAGCATTGTCCGGTACAATAATCGGAGCACGCCGCCATTTATCGTCAGTCCAATCAATGTTCAAATTGGATAAAACCCGACTACTGAGCAACTCGTAGTAGTCGGAGTCAGTGCATCGTCCTTCTCGAGACTTGTGAGCGTAATGCAAAGAAGGAAGAGAGTGCAAGGCGCAAGACAGTTCCTAGTATGATTATCACAGTCTAGCAGGAAGCGCGGAAGGCTCGTCTGAACAACTTGAGGAATCGATGTTGCCAGTGGTCGCAAATTAGGGCGTCTTGAAGTATCTTGAAGAGATGTTGCATCCAATGCTCAAGATGAAATTCGAGGGGCCGAAACAAATTGTCGAAATAATACAATATGTACCACAAGTCATAGGCAAACAACCCGGCGAAACCCATCAATGACCTCCTCACCATCTGGTCCCACAGTAACACGAGGAGGTGACTTGACAGTGTGAATGAGAAATTCACAGGTGTTCTTCATGCACTGATTCTGGCCAAAGGTTTCCGGATCGTAGCTGGAACGCCACAATTCCGCGAACGGCATCTTTTTCTGTCTCCAAAAATCGCGCTGTATAGAAAGAGGGAGGGCCTCTCTGGCGCGACAGTGGCCAAAGTCCACGTCTTCCCCGTCGCAATCGTATATGAGCAGTTTCTTCCCCGTGGCCGGTGCTTCTGGACTGATGATGATGTCCGCCCATACATGCCATTCAGCTAGCACTTTCTTACCACATATTTAAATAGACACCCTGTGGCGCTGAAAAATTGACATTTTTCGTGATTTCTACCAAAATTTGGACCAAGACATACGCGAAAATATGGACTCTGTCGACTGCACCTCGACAATACTTGAAGAACGAATAGGTACCATCGAGGATCATTACGGATCTTCTCCAGCGTCTCGTCGAGGGGATCATGGACATACTTATCGTAGAATGTGCTACTAGTAGCGGCGAAAAGGGGAAGTCCTTTGGTGAGATAACGGCTAATCGTGTCGCCAGATCTTTGGAAAAGTTCCTGGAGCTCCCTTCGGCTAGTTCCATGCACCATCCAGTAGACCAATATAGCGTTCTGTTCCTGCGCAGTGACAAAGCGACTGTCCACCAGATCCCCAGCAGCCGCCGACTCCGCCCATCACAGGGAGGATAGAGTCGCGGACATGCCCAGCTCCCGATTCCGGCGATCCGGGTGGCCTGTGAGCAATTCGTCGATACAGAGGCGGCGGGAGAGGATAGAGGTATGCATTGGTCTGGAAGGGGGCTTCTCGAGTCCGAGCACACTATCCGAGGCGAAGAAGATAACGGCTATAACACATTCGAGACGGAGGATCTACGGCTTTCGATGACGGCCGTTGTTCTGTGAGGTCCCAATTGAGATCTAGCATTCTAACAGTGTACTGCAACAATGCCACATGCACAATCCTCGTCGAGATCCAGAAGTAAACAACACGAACTTTGGTTCAAATGTGTTGTGATCGGGTTCCGAGCAGGTCTGATAATATCCAGGCTGCACTGAGGATGACAGCGGAGATTAGCTGACAAATTGGAAGGCTGTCTCTTGACAGGGCTCGGCCCTAATATTACGTTTAAATCGGACCTCTGATGTAATGCAATTGTCCGTGATATCAAGGCTGAAAATTAGCCCGGAACCAGATTTATCGCACTTTCAAGATTATAAAAGATTGTAAACTAATATACTGATAATTGTACCCAGACTTTAGATGCACCGACCAAATTATTTCCGAAATTCGCGCAGAGCCAGGGTGGGGGGATGAATCAGGTAAGTAATCGATCGGCACTCGAGGATTCCGGCCAAAACCTGTTGTCAACGACGCCCGGATGCAGTCCAAGGGCACTACCACCTCCCGAGGTCTGCATGTGGCCCAGGCCAAAATATACGAGGTTGCCGAACATGGGACTCCAGGCAGTAATATAATCATCCTCTAGCCCTAGAAAATGAGGCAAGAAATCGATTAGCACTCGAGGATTCCGGCTGAAACCCGTTGTCAAAGATCGCCCGGATGCAGTCCAAGGGCACTACCACCTCCAGTGGCCTGCGTGTGGCCCAGCCATAATATACGAGGTTGCCAAACATGGGACTCCATACTGTAATATAATCGTCCTCTAGCCCTGGAAAATGAGGCAAGTGATCGACCAGCACTCGAGAATTCCAGCCAAAACCTGTTGTCAATGATCAACCGGATGCATTCCAAGGGCAGTACTACCTCCTGAGATCTGCGTGTGGCCCCGGCTAAAATATATGAGGTTGCTGAACATGGGAGGTGGCGAAAATAACTGACGGGCTCGTTTGGGCCCATCTCTGCATCAAATTCGTTCAAACAAAATTTTAGCATCAATGGGAGGTGATTTCAAGAACGAGAGCGTAGTATCCGCCACCCGAATAGGGATGTGGCGGAAAGCATCCTTGAGGTCTAACTTGACCATCAAGGAACCTTGGCCGGAAAGGCGGAGGTCAGAGACGGCACGTCCAAACATATCATACGAAATGTGAACTTCAACGTCGGGAATGCCGTCATTGACGGAGGAGCCACGCGGCCAGGAGAGGTGGTTGATCATGTGAAGCTTGCCAGGCTTGCGCTTGCACCCAATCACCCCCAAAGGTGAACAACGGAGTTCGGGGAGAGGTGAAAGTGGAAAGGGACCAGCAGCGGCACCCTTTGCAATTAGGGTAGACAACGCATCGGACAGGAATTGACTGTGTTCCCGAGCAGACCGGGTCTGGTAAAAATGACGCGGCAGGCGCGCATTGACGCGCACCGGCGCGGCACTGACGCGGCACTGACGCGGCAGTAACGCGCATTGCCGCGGCATTGACGCGGCAATTGTTGAACTTACTGGTGATCGCCGTAGGCTTTCAATGCACTCAAACTACACTCATAAGCAGTTAGATAAGAGCTGGGAGAGCATCTGACAATGTTTGGGTCAACTACAAACTCTTTCCATAGGAGAAGTCCCATTAGTTTTTGTCAATTCTGGTGTACATGGCGCCCTAGCCATTTTAAACTTGAAAAGACACATTGAAGGACTTCTTAGGGGGTCTGGAAGATCTTCTTAATTTACTCCCTGCCGCCTCGACGTCGTGCAGATGCCGCGCCAACGCCGCGGCAATGCGCGTCACTGCCGCGTCAGTGCCGCGTCAGTGCGCGTCAACGCCGCGTCAACGCCGCGTCACTGCGCGTCAATGCCGCGTCAACGCCGCGTCACTGCGCGTTAATGCCGCGTCAGTGCGCGTTGATACCGCGCCAATGCGCGCCAGTCCTTGGATGGATAGCTAACATCAACCATTGTGAACCTCCGTAGATTAACATTTCTCGGCAACTCCAACTTCTTACTTAGGATCCAGTATTTACAACCAGAGATTGAGCAGTTGAATACGTATCTCAGGCAATGGAACAGGTAAAACTATGGCGGTCCGGATGCACTTTTATTCCCTGCCACGCAAACTTGCCAATTTTTGGTAGTCTTGCCCTGCAAACAGGTCATTTGCGGGACCAAGTTTATTTTGCCATGCGCAAAATGAACTTTTGTTCCCCCGCCGTCAATAAGGTGGTTAGTCGATGTTACTTCATCCCAATGGTACCGTGGTTTGATCAAGATACATATTTTGAGTCAAGCACCACAATTGACCGGCTCATCTCTGTATCCTATTCCGCTGCCTCATGAAATCCGCGGTCATGGAATCAGGACATCCTTCAGTATATCGGTGAGGATTCGATAGTTGCACTCCCTAAAGTAGCTTGTAACTTTCGAATCTGGTATTTTCTTTTCACACCATTCCAACGAGAGCTGTCCGAGTACCCCTCCTATTGAAATATATATAGTTCCTTCCCGCTTTACTGGTGCCTGCACCTCATTTCAGGTCTTGAGACTACTAGTACTCGGAGCACGATTCCGAGCAGGAGCTCACAGCCTATTACAATGGTGCACGAGGGCACTTCACCTGCAATCATGCCGACAGGCCTGGAAATCGTCGCGAATGGTCGAAGTTGTGGCAGTATGGACGTCGCATCAAGTCGCAGCTGGGATGGCGGATTGTGGCAAAACAGAAGACATAGCAGTGGTATGAAGTATACATTATATCTGATCTCCTCGCGAAACTGATTCGCTGGGAGAGATCAGGAAAATTGATATAATCTTGATGTCGGGCAAACGGTTGGAACTGGAAATTCTTGTTTCACCGGAGTGGATTTGACGCTTTGCCATATAAACTACAAATTATTTGAATATGAGTGGATAAACACATGGGTTGCAATTAAATTTCTCAACGGAAGGTTAGGATTGAGCACTACTGTATACAGGCATCTAGCATTTATAAGTCCATTTCTCGGTAATCATTTATAACTGGCCCTCATCCGCTCAGGAGACACTACAAAATTAAGTACGACTCGGTATAGGTGAGCATCGGTAATGGGTCCACACCTACAGCACCTCCATGACGCAAAAAAACAATGGTTCTTTTGTCTAATGCTGGGGATCCATAAAATCAGTAGACACTTCCCACGGTTCAATTCTGGCCGGGAAGTGGTTGCGAAAAGATTTATACCCGGAGTTGTATCACGTCTGATATTACATACCAGCACATCAGTGAGTGGCTTGATTTATGCACAGATTCAATTAACTTTCCAACGCAAGCTGCTTGGTCAGCTTAAGTGGTGGTATCTGCAATCCTTTGAGGATACCTCACGGCAATTTCCCCATAAATATTCTTCCGGTGCTTGGAACATCAAGGAAGTCAGAAAATGCGTTGGTTCGGAGGCAACAAGTATTCCACATGGCTTATGCAACATGCTGTAGGCTTGACAATCCACATTTAGAGTCGTGGTTTTCTGTCAATGATCTTCGTCCTTGAATTAGGGGTGGGGAGTGTTCGTTGAACAGGTTGAGGCAGCACCTACCAAGTGATTTCGGCCAACCTAGGCTGCATGCCAGCCATTGTAGACTATGTACCTCACTCAAATGCATTACAACTCGACTTCATGTTCAACTAATCATGGTCATATGAAGTCAACTATCGTCAAACAAGATTCTCAGTTCACGAAACCGTGACTCCCACAACAACTGAGGGTGCACACCTGAACTAAGATATGAAGCAGATTTAGACTCCGGCAGCTTCACTGTTCATGCACCACGGGATTAAGAAATGGCTGATACTGTACAATTTCGTTCAATTCCGCGGTCACGCATCACGCACCCCCGTGTCGGCGCCGAATTTGGCCGCCGGTCCCGCGTCACGCAGGCCTGTGTCGAAAATGGCCTCGCGTGACCCCGACCGAAAATCGCTTCAGCGAGGTGAATAAAGCCGAATTTTTCGCTTGGGTGTCGAAAAATTTCCGGTGGTCACGCAAAATTTTGGCTCGTGCCGAAATGTCGAACCTAAATTTTGGGTCACGCATCACCCCCTCTGTCGAATTGAACGAAATTATACAGTACTTTAAGTTGAAATGAGTGTTTTGAGAAATGGGGGACTTTGCACAGTTATGAGACCAAGGCCCGACACAGAGTTTGGCAGAACAGTTCAACTAGAGCTACTCTGATTACTATTGAAGGTACTTGAGAATCTGTATTTTTCCAATGATTATGAGGGTAATGGAACATGAAACGGCTGCATCGTGCAGCGAGGCAAGTCAAAATCTAGTCAAAATGTGTACTACCAGTGTGGCTTAAGCATGGCTTAGACGATTCCTGAGGGCATTTTAGTATTGGTTATTTTGGTTCTAAGTGATGTATTACAGTAACTGAACCTTGCCTGGAGTGGTTTTGAGGCACGGGGGATGATGTACAAGGCCCTACAGGCAGCGCGGCAGTGCCGCGTCAATCGCGCGTCACGCCGCGTCACTGCCGCGTCACTGCCGCGCCAAAGCCGCGCCAGTGCGCGGCAATCGCGTCAAAATCTCCAGTCCCGAGCAGACTTGAGATTCTTGACCGGCTGACTGAGTTCAGGGCCAGAGAATCAAATGTTGCAACCAAATTCGATTATTTGGAGTAATGATGATACAAAGGTCCTGTCGGGATAATCCTTTAAGTAAAAATACCAAGCGCTCCGATTCAGAGATGATGAGACGGGCGGCTGGCCATGATTAGGGGGTAGAAGGGCATTACAGCGAGGAGAGGTGTTGGGGCGTGGCGGTGGCAGTGAGAGGGGGGGAAACAGGAGCTGGTGTTGGAGGCGAGGCTGGAAAACAGAAAGTGGCCCAGACGAGGTCCCACAGGGTTTTAACCGGTGGTCCTGCCAATCAAAGCCGGCCAGTCACAGTTGCTCATCGTCTTGTATTGCTCGCCCCCCTGGAATTTCTTTGTGCTCCGTTGACATCTTGTAGGTTTATGTATGGCTAGCCACCTGTATGTTCCCACATGTTTGTCTTCGGTAGACTCGTTGTTCATGTTGTGGACCTCGCGAATATAATAAATCCCGACCCCCCCCAGTGCAAGTAATGACACGTCTCCGCGAGTTTTGAACCCGGCCTACAGTGGTGGCGAAAAATACTGCAACATGGTGTCCTGGGCCTGTGGCCGGTCAAATCGTCTCAGACCAAAGAGAGGACATGAACTTTGAGTGATTTGGAGATTTTTGAGACACTTACTCAGTTACCATATATGGCAACTCGGCCGAGACGAATTTTTCAAGTATTAAATTTTGCGTACTTTTTTTTTTAGACTGCCTCTAAACCAAAAACCGTTTATATGGCATGAAAGTACTTGCAAATGCAACCCCATCCATATTTTATTTGACCCAAATTGCTTGTGGTATCTGCTCTTCAGCAGTTGCTCTTGAAAACGAAATCCAAGGGTGCTCGCCCTGCTCATAACGTGCGAAAGGGCCTTCAACTTGAATTCGAATCGGACTTTGATCAGTGTCCCGAGCCTGTGACTCCTTGCAAAAACTACACCACCCGATCCTGCAAATTTAAACGTACTGGGTCGGAGAGTACACTTTTCTCGAGTGCTACAAGGTTACTCAACAGGTTGGCCGTGATTCAAAATTTTCCCTTCTAGTGCGGAACAAACACTCGGGCCCCGACCTCATTGTGCTTGATCTCGGCCACATGTTCTTAATTGGGGCGTACCTGCTGCCGATTTCTTCGTGCTGGCAAGAATGGTATAATTCGACTCCAGGAGTCTATAGCGGCATACTCTCTGCGTCCAGATAAGCCTTTGCTCGGGGCCGGTGATATCAATAGGCGGATTGCGAACAAAACACCACGCGGTTCGACCCTGCTGCGCGTATCTAGCGACGACGTAGTCTATACGCACGGTCGGTGGATTGTACGGCTGTGCGCAGATACCGGCCTGACAATCCTGAATGGCACCGTAAAAGAAGCATCTGTGCCGGGCGTTTTACGTCATTCCACGCCCTGGGCTCGACGGTTATTGACTTTGTTTTCACATCGCCTGGACTCTTGCCACGAATCACGGATTGCTGTGTTCGCATCACGTAGATGCTTGAGTGGTCTGGTCGCGCGCAGAATGAAGTCAGGGGAAAGATGTGTCGGACAGGCCGTATGGCCAGCCGCCCATTATTTTGAAACCAACGTTCATCGAATTTGGTCAGCCCACCGAGCTAGATATTACGGCGGAGAACGGTTTGAAATCTTGTGTGTCCCCGCAAGAGTCGCTACGTCGACTCTATGGCCCAGTATTGAAGACGGGACGTCCAATCTCCGTGTCCAGCGGCCAATCAGTATTTTACATTTTGAAACGCGTGACCCTATTGCATTCCCTTACATTTTGAAAGGCGTGATGACATTGCATTGCTTTACATTTTAAAACACGTGACCTTATTGCATTCCTTTACATTTTCGAACACATTCCAGCGCAGTCCCAGAGCCAGTGTTGGCAATTAAGGCTTAAGAACCTGCCCCAGGGACCCTTAAGGGTTATTAAGGGTTAAGCCTTAATCTTAAGGGCAGAGTTAAGGCCTTATTTCCATTTTGGGAAATAGTTTCCTACGCTCAATTTTCCGCCCAAAAAGCCTCGTATAGGA
Source organism: Mycena galericulata (assembly GCA_029289565.1). Lineage (NCBI taxonomy): Eukaryota > Fungi > Basidiomycota > Agaricomycetes > Agaricales > Mycenaceae > Mycena > Mycena galericulata. The sequence goes on along the minus strand of JARKIA010000062.1, from coordinate 439,509 downwards.
CATACAGTAGAAAGGTAAGCCATTTAACGGTATAAACTCATCAGAACACTGATTTGCGCCTGACTCTGGCCTTGCCTCACCATCTAGGAGAGAGTGCCCGTCTTCCTGCCAATCTAGTACGCGCGGTGTCATAGGTGCTGCATCCCTTTAGAATTTCTTTTTGTCGCAATGGACAATGTTCCAGCTCCCCACAGCTTTTTTTAAAAAAAAGTCCTATGCCACGGTAGGTTGGTGAACGTGGCTGAGGGCAAATTTCGGAGCGGCAATCAGGGTTGCCGATCCGGGCCACTACTGGCCCGTGCTCTTGAGCCTTAACGTGCTAGCGGCCTGACCCTTAAGGCTTATGTTAAGGCCTTAATAAGCCTTAATCGAATTAAGGCCTTAACCCTTAGGGCCAACACTGCCCAGAGCAATTTTCTGAGGCACGTGCGCCGGCAATGGATAGCCTTGGTCATTCCAGTCATTTTTAGCTATTCAGATCCGACTTCATAGAGGTGTATTGGGGGCAGCAAAATTTCGGTACCGCGCAACTGCCAAAACATTGAATATTGATGAGATGGAGAAGAATGTAAAGGTGCGCTTGAATGATGTTCCTGGGTGATCAATTCAGCCAGACTGCCTCTGGGTCGCCAGTCCAAAAGCAAGCCCTGGGTGCAGCGGGTTCAAAGAAAGAAAAATACCAAGTCAGTTTCCGCCTTCAATCTCGAAGTATATGGTAATGGCGGTTAGAAGCTGATATCTATATACCTCATGTATTAAGGAGATGGCTCGTATCAGATTGTCTGTGTTTGCTCTGGTCCGATAATACCCCGTTTAGATCTCGCTCTGCCTCGAGGTGATACCACTTGACCACAGGACCTCTAATTATATTCAATTGTCTAATCACCTTCCCTCCTTCTCCCACCATCATCCCACCGCCGCCTAGCATTCTTCTGCCCCCAATACCGTCTCCAAGGCCAATTCTTCTGTCAGTCAAATGCCTCCGCGGGACCTCGCAACCGTCCAACCAGGGTCCCTGCTCTTCCCCACTCGTCATGGCTCAAATCACGATAAAGGCCTGTCTCAAAACCCGAGAGGCTGAAGACTTCGCAAGATCAGCACGCAAGGACCCCTCTTGACACTGCAAAAGCTCAGAATGTTCCAGAGTTCCTCAAGGCGCTCAAATTGGCCTGACTGGACGATCAAGTCCGTGGTCAAGACCGGCATGCTCAAGACGTCTCAAGAATTCTTTCCGTTACTGAGAGCGGTTCCTTTCTCCTCTTTCGTCCCGTTCATCGCCCTGTCATCCTCAAATCTTTCCATTCCCCAATCTAACGCTATGCTCGCGAAGTACACACTGGTGAAAAGGTCTGGAAATGACATTATTTCAGCTGGCATACATCGAGACATCAATTTAGGTGGCAATTTGTTTCGGGATGTTTTCTGCTCACTTCTATACTCATTCTGATCAGTCCCAACTCCATGTATAATCATCTGGAGCACAGGTAAGTACTATGCCATCCGAGTCGGTAACCGTACACTATCAACTCTTCTTTTATTGTTTTATGGTGCTGAATTCTATCTACCGACTAAAAGATGTTCAGACGACTCAGATGCATTACTCCTGCGAAAGATGATCCAAGACGGCTCAAGGATCTGATCTAGGCTCGAGTCCAGCCTGTCGTACCGAAAGAATTTGTGTCGGTAGACAGGCTGGTCGATCGGAGTTTGAATTGCCGCGCGAGTTACTATAAAAGGCTAATTAGTCAGCAATGCCCGCCTTCAATCCAATTATTATGAACCCTCTAAATCATGACATAGGCAGTGTCTAGACAATATATAAAGGTGTTTAGAGTTTATCCGACCACGAAATACGCAGTGTTCAGCTCACAGAAAATATTTCTAAACTTTTGATGGAGCTTTGCTATTGTTAGGCTGCGGCTCCGCCCCGCCAAAATCTTGCTTACAAATATACCAAATGCGGTATCTCGCGCGTTACGAGATTTTAAACTCCGATCGACCGGTCTGTCTATCGACAGCATTCATAGACAGACGGTCACCGGTCAAGATCTGATCGAAAACAGATATTTTCCACAAGGTAAAGATACCCATTTACGAGCGCTTATGTAATAAGTGATCGTCCATTTGGGAAACGAACATGAGGATTTTTCGACCTCTTGACAAGTCAGTCCCCTCTATCAGTTCTAATAAATTGATGGCATTTTTGTAGTGTTTTTAAGAAGATTTATTAGATTTTTTGTGATAAAATAGTGGCTGTAACCAGCTTATGTAATGTCACGAACACTTTGTGCGCGTGTTCGATTCCCATTGCGAACATATATTTCAGAACCAACCAGGTAGGCAATGAGCAGCAGATATTTTTTAAAGTTCAATCTATGTACAAGCCAATCCAGAACCATTCCCACAAGTGCAGCCAGGACAATGAATGACAGCCTGCTTTCACTCTTTGCTTGTGCTGCCAATTTCCAACACTTCACTGTTAACATGCTGCAGCCAAGTCGGAGGCCATCACTGAGGAGGGTTTGAAGCTTCAGAGGGAGGGATCACAAATTTGTAGCAAGTACTTAGCGTGAAATAGGGTGTGATAGCTCCATGAATTTCTCTCAGGGAAAGACCTCGAGGAAAGGAGGAGGAGTTGAGAAGGGAAAGGGAATGAATTTCTTTCAACTTACCAACACCCGTGAATAAATTCATGGGCTTGAGCTAGTTCTACCAATAATATCCCTTCCTTGTAACTTACATCTTCTTCAACAGACACGTGAGACTCTCAATTTCGATGTCTGAGAAGATGTCAACAATACACCTCTGGGCCTTTATAGTTCCCACATACTGGTTGACTGTGTTTGGTCAGCCAAGTTCATGGCAAAGGCAGGTGTTGTTCCTCTTGGTCATCAGCCCACTATCGAAGCCGGCAAGTCAAACAGCAAACACCCGAGATCTAGAGCAGAGGATATAATAAAGACAGGTGCACCGAAGAAGACGAGGATATGTTTGGATGAAAAGGAAAATATCGAAGTTAATACTGGAATATGTACACGGAGTGGGAAGAGTTTAAATTAGTTGTCCTGTTTTGTTTTGCAGGTAGACAATTTTCACATTCAAACTTAAGCTGAAAATATTTGAGAAGACACCTTAGATGCGGAGGAGTTCCTACGAATGTGTGCATGAGATAGTAGCCAGTAGGAAGAGAACAATACACCCACCTTTTCGGCCTGACAGTGGCGAGCAAATAAAGGACAAAAACTCGGGATGTCCCAGCCTGGAGTAGCCCAGTGGATTAATCTAAAAATATTTGGGGAGACTCCTTAGATGCAGAGGAGTTCCTAGAAATGTGTGCACCGAAATCGTAGCCAGTAGGAAGAGTAAAATACACCCACCTTTCTGGCCTGACAGTGGCAAATAAATAAAGGACAAACAAAGATTCGGGATGTCCCAGCCTGGAGCGGCCCAGTGGAATAATCTAAAAATATTCGGGGAGACTCCTTAGATGCAGGGAAGTTCCTAGAAATGTGTGCACCGAAATCGTAGCCAGTAGGAAGAGTAGAATACACCCACCTTTCAGGCCTGACAGCGGCGAACAAATACAGGACAAACAAAAAGTCGGGGGTCCCAGCTTGGAGCGGGTGAGTGCAATAATCTGAAAATATTTTCGAAGACTCCTTGGATGCAGAGGAGTCCTTAGAAATGTGTGGACTGACATCCTACGGGAATTACTTTGCATTGTGAAGTTGCACAGTGTAATTTTTGTAAGCATTGCGTTGAATTTAGAGGCGAAGCTTAGACCATACATTTGCCGCTTAGATTATCAGACTTGTAGTAGGGATGAAAAAATCATAGAGATGAATAAATAGGGTATAGCATTCATCGTCAGAACTGTAGTACTTCCATACCTCACTACACGCCAATGTCCTCCTCCGGCATAAAGATATTGTCAGCCATGTGAAAGCATTCTTCAATTGCCCGGGCGGCATCGTTCCGATCTTCTTCAGCGGTAGCAGCAAGCTGCCGGAGCCAATCTTCTTCGTCATGTGGAATCGGAGGCGCCTGCCATTCACTCATGAAGTTCAATCGAGATTTCTTGAAATTGAACTTCAGCATCTGTAGCGCTTCCATCAAGAGGGGACTTATCCGGTTGCGCCGCTTTGTGTCTGTCTCCGCCGATGAGGAAAAGACTTGTTCGGAGGGTACAGATGTGGCTTGAATTGGTGCGTAATCGGTGAAAAGGCGATAGATCGTTGGCCATGTTGATTTCCCGTGATTCTATGCGTAAGTGAGTATTTCAAGAGTGGATTACAGATCAAATCCCTCACCATCCAATACCCAATCATATCCGTTGTCTGGGGGGGCGGGATCGGACTCTGGATGTAGCTATCCAGCTCCTGCTCCACAGTCCGAGAACTGCCGGGCCCCGAACCAGTTCCTGCAGAGAAATCGAGTGCATGTTGAACGTTGCGGTATTTGTTCGCGGCGTTGGCAAGTATAGTGGGAACTGCTGGTCCTCGAGATCGAGATGAGTTGCGGGAGCCCTGGGAGCCGTCCGGGCTGCTGGAACGGGACACTGGACTCGCATCATCGTTCTGGTCTCGATAAGATTCGAGCTATTCACGCAGGTGATGTGAATATATCAATCAACTGAGATGCGGTGTACTAGTACATTACCTTTGTCAATATAACTGCCCGGGCTGCAGTCTGATCACGAGTAGACCAGTTCTTCTTGATCCATTCCATCCGAATAGAGGGGTTGACGACTGAATTGAGCCGTCAGCACTTTGTGTATGAAAGGTGGAACAACAGTGAACACTCACACATTGCAATGATGTATGCATTTGAGTCGCCAAGCTTCTTGTAGTAAGACTTCGCTAGATTCAAGCCAGGTCTGATGATTGACGCAACATTCTCCTCTTCCAAATCCTCATCATCCTTCATTGCCTCCCAGGCAGACAAGAAGAGCTCAAAGGCAGGAATGGTTGCAGCGAGGATCGGGGTATTTTGCGAGGACATGATGGTCTGAACAGTGTGCGGCTGTTGAACATACAATCAATAATCACATTGTAGATGGATCATGAATGAACGTTCACACACCTGAAGAATTAGCTCCAGGATTTCGAGACGGTTCCAATGGCGATTTTCCAAAGGGTGGCTGAATGATTGAGCGTCACGGTACATGTTGAAGAATCTTCTGATCGGCTGTTTGCGTGCATAAAGATCAGCAATTGAGTGACTGTATGCGGTACTCACCTGCTGGAGATATCGAAGACGTCGGAGCATGTAGAAAACGGAGTCCCAGCGTGTTTTAACATCTGGGAGCACCGTAACCAGTGACAGTGAAACAACCTCTGTCCTACCCCCCGTGCTGAGCCCCATCCAGAGACCGCTGTCGTTGCCCTCTTTGATGATCCTCAACAGTTCGTCGCGACGCTGTCCAGACTTCCGAATGAAGGCCACTGTTTTGCGGCAACGACGGATAGGACCCGCTCTGCGCCGAAGACGTGCAACCTGTCCTGGGTCTTCATCATCGGACTCGGTCTCTGTGTCTGTATCGGAATGTATGTCGCGACTGTCTTCCTTCTCCATGGCCTTGATCGTAGCTTGTGCACAGAGATCAATAATATGTGCAAAGCAACGAATGTAGTTGTCCTTAGCGTCGAAATCAAGAATCCCGGCTTCTGCAAGAAGAACGGAGAAATGATGCATGAAGGTGGTATTATTGGAGGCGTTGTCCATGGTGAAATGCCCAATCTAGGACGCACGAGTCAGCAAACATATTTCAATTAAGAACAGGCTGTTACCTTTCCGATTATCCCAGCCTGTTCGCAAATGTCAAAGATAATTCGAGCCAGTATTTGACCACTGTGAGCACCGCGAACACGTCGAAAAGCGAGCAGTGCCTGGCGTAATAAAACCTGCTCCTCCTTGCGCCCCAGCCAGTGTATAGTGACAGATAAATATGAGTGCATTCCCGCACTGCTCCACATGTCAACAGTAAACGAGATCTTGCCCAAGGACGCCTGCAATATCGATGAATAACGAGAGTTTCGAACTTTTTAAATGGTTACCTGGAGTTCAGACTTCAATTTATCGTAATATTTGAGCCATGCGTCCATGATCCGGGTGCGGAGCGTGTTTCGGTGTGGGATATCGCTGTCTTGCAAAGATTCACGGAGCAGCAGCAAAAGGTCACGAAAATCGCGGTTCTCGATCAAATTGATAGACTGAACATAACTTAGCATAGGACTCCTGAGCGGGATTTGAACATACCAGGTCATTTGCAACAATTACCGTTACTAGTTGATCTTCAAATGTTTTCACCGAGAATATTGTACGTGCAGATTCCCTGGCACGCTGTTCTTCGCGTTGCTGCTTCAGCGCATTTGGGAGTTTGTTCGCCAATCCATGAGCCTGAATGAGTGCAAGATATTCAGGCAAGTGAGCCTTCCCAAGGTGGTTCCGTCGAGTCGTGAGACTTCATGCTGAAGCGTAAAGTTGTCTCAAAAATGCGTTTTAAGCACACATTGCAAATGGAGAAAAATGCACTTACGGACATAACTTGCATTTAAAACCTCGGTGCTCAATGTGCTCCCCATAAAAAGCTTGGCAGTCAGCAGATTTCGAGTTCGCCTCTAAAACTGCGTCTTCAGCCCACGCAAAACCATCCTGGTCAACTCGATATCCATTCCACTTATCATTTGTACTACCAGCCTGAGAACGACCCCGCTGCTGCGGTACAATGGCTTCGTTGATCTGAGGAAAAGGCTGAACAGGAGGAATGCCCCTTCTTCTATTCAACTGGGGAGGACGGGGAGGTGGTGATGAGTCCGGAGTGATACCGAGATTCTCCTGCATAACACAGTAAATCTGAACTCAAGAGGCAGTGTGGGAGATATGTATGCGTACAGATTCCTCGTCATCTTGCTCTGATTCATCGTCACTTTGGTTGCGGAGTGGCGGGCCCGGACTAGCCATCAATGTTCCAGTTTTGAGGCGTGAAAGAAGGTGGTTTGCGGCAACACGCCCAGGAGTCTGGGGTTGGAATGGTGGCTGATTGTGTGGCGCTGCACGAGTGGGCTGCAGGTTGAAGGATGCTGTTAGAAAACATACTCATGTAAATCTGAAGACTCACCGTCTGAGGTTGTAAGGCCCGAAGAGGGGGTGCGGCGGGTGTAACCGTGCGACCTAGCTTCAATCAATAATATTTCTCAATCACAAGTAAGAAAAAAAACTTCGGCTTCCTGCCGGCAGCGTTTGACGTGAGTCCAATGCTGTGTTTGTTAATTAAAAACATTTTCCGTCGCTGCAAAGATCTTACCAGTCAGCGGTGCAAAACCACGTCCTGGCTCAGGTTGAATTGCATCCTGAACCGTGGGAGTGGTACGTGGGTTACGCCGCGTCGAGCGAGAGGGTGCCCTCTGAGGTTGTTCCGGGGGAGCTATAGTGTGAGAGCTGCTCCTTGTCGAACGAGAGGTAGTTCTGGCTGAATCAACAGGTGCAGGCTCATTTTGAGAAGGCGGGCGTCGATGGGCCATTGTGCAGTGATGAGAGATGACCTCGTCCTTCTTAATAGTCTATCGGCCTGTTTTAAATTCCCAAGATCAAATATTGTGCCATGGGTGACATATCTAATGTTCCTCGTAAGATTTCAGATTGAAGTTCACTCAGGAGAAATCTCGCAGGTAAGATGTATACAATAAAGACCAAATCTCGCGACTCGACAGATGAGATGTGGCCCGACGTGATGAATACATCGGAGGTAGTCTCAATAAACCAATAGGGGTGCAGAGGATGTGCATGAAATGAAATCAAAGATATAATTTTGTTCAACTGTGCGAAATCTGTTGTTCAATAATCACTTTTGTTTCGGATAGAAGTTCATTTAGGAGAAATCTCGCAGGTAAGATGTATACAATCGAGACCGAATCTCACGACTCGACAGATTAGATGTGGCCTGAAGTGATGAATACATCGGAGGTAGTCTCAATAAACCAATAGGCCCGGTGGGAGTAGAACGACGCACTGACGCAGTAAAGTGTGGTAAAGTAAATCACGATCACCGGCTAAGCGAGTCTGATGGATTTACTGTGTATGGAAAGCCCTTGAGTAAAGAAGAAATCTACAGAGCTCTGCAGATATAATTTCTTCTCATCTGGGTATTTTTCAGGGCTCAATTCCCGGTCAGAATACACCAGCCAACCAACTAGCTCCCGATTGATGGAGGAACGGTGTCGGTCGAAAATCCCTTTTGGGCCAAGGAGATTACAGCCTCTGAGCGCGTTTTTTCCACTGCATTGATTATCTGACACATATGTACGGTCTTTAGAGCCTCAAAACGCGTCAATCGACTCGTTGGGAGCAAAACAACATGGTAAACTGTGGTAAGTAAATCACGATCACCCGCTAGCCGAATCTGATGGTTTTACTGCATATGGAGGGCCCTAGACCGTGCACGTGGGGCCGATTTACGATATTTACCGTAAAGACCGTAAATTTTTCCAGCGTAAGTTCTTACGCGACTTACTCTCGGATATTTCACTTTCCTGACTAAATATATTCATTCTACGCGTCCCTCGCGTCTTCTTCCTCCAGAAAAAATTGTGAGACAGGCTAATGGTATTAAGTGTGATATGACACGCTTCAACGAGGCAAACAGCTGTACTGCGTACGGGAAATGGCAAAAAAAGTGGCGGGAAGGCGGGAAGAGATCGGCAATCACGGCCAAACACTTCCCGTTTCAAGTTTCAAAACGAGGGAGTGTCCTCCGATACTGGCCCGGCGGGCCGTTAGTTGGAGATCCGCGGCTCTTCCCCGCCGCGTCCGCGAGTGCTTGTGGGAGGACCCACACACATTTTGACGAGCTACGCATGCTCACTCGCGTCGTACCGCCGGCTCTTGTCCCACAGGTCGCGTGTGCGAGCACTCCAGAGCGTAGTTGCCCGTGCACGCATCCGTTCTCTCTCGCTCGCGTTGCTCCTCCGCGTACACGTCTTTGAGGTGCGCGTCACCTAACCCGCCCCGCGCCCATATTGCGTGCACGCCGCATATCTCCGCGGACCGAGCGTCACGGAGCGCGTGCCGTCCGCGTCGTCACCACTGCGTTGCACAAGCCTGCAACGCCGACAGGAGGACCGTGTCCTGCTGTACCGCAACCGTGCCACAACGGGTACACGCGCGTGGTTGGTGATTGGCGAGCCATGCGCGCATCCTGGTGATGCGACTTCGGGTCACTCGCGACGTGCGCGGGCGCGGGCTCCCCGGCTGTGTACAGAAGAGCGGGCCGCACAGGTAGGCTGGAGTCGTAGAACCCGAATATCGAACGGCTTATAAAAGGAAAGTCACGCACTCCATTGAGTTTCCCGTGCCCGCACCTTTGCCTGTTTTCCCATCACGGGAACGGGTATGCGTATGGAGGTTATCGCACCGTGGACGTCAAGTCGTGCCATTCCGGCCCATTCGCGACGTGCATGGCTCCCCGGTTGCATGGAGAAGAGTGCGCCCGAAACCTTGGCGTGAGGCGGGTACGCGAAAATTACCGGCGCCGCCGCATCATTCGTGAGCAAGTTGTCGAGCAGCCTTGGGCTTGTGCATCGCACGTGTTCGTCAGGGAGGGGATTGTATGTATTCCTCACAAGGTATCAGGCTGATATAAATGAACTCAATCTACTGTATGTATACCCTTACTGGGGCCTCAAAGTTCCCAATTGAAGCTGCATTAAAACAGTGCTTTTCGGTGATATTAAGCTTGGAATAGCTCAATGCAAGGTCCCTAATCTCCCTAATTTACACTGAGAAGGGGGGATGAAGAGGGGAAATCATTTCGGCCCAAGACGCGTCCGCAAACGCGTTGAGCACGTGATGGTTGTAACCGAACCTGTCAGTGGTTTGCGAACCGCTTTCCCGATATGGGCTCGATCACTGATCGGATCACGCGACCAACGGCATCGCGGCCCCAGCCATGATCGTGACCGCCAAGCGTAATTGGACGTCTCTTCTCGACGGCCATCATGTCCAAATCGGGCGATGCCTCGCTGGCGCGTCAAGACCCAGCAAACACGCTACCCTCCCCGTTGGAGACGCCCTGGGCGCCTCCTTCGGCCCGATCAGTAGATTAGTCATCATCACACCTTGTCCTTACCTACATCTACGCTTTGCTGGTTTTCCGCTGCAGACCGCCGGGAGCTCCCCATTTTGGTGATTAGAGTGCGATCCGCTCTTCCTCCGCTCCCTGGACCCACCGTCGACTTTTCTTGGCGACGAGACACCGTGCTACGGCACGAGCCAAAAAAAAAAATCACTGCTCGACTTTCGACGCGAGAATCTCGCCATGGCGAGCTATTACGATTATTACGACTACGGCCCTGCCGACGACGACCCCCCGGAGTCCACGTACTACGACTCCGAACCCTCCTACGACCCAGAACCGGAGTATTACGACCCCGAGCCCTCATACGACGATGACGGGTCCTACAACAACCAGGACTACGCCGACCCGCCAACGGACGAGATCTACGAGGACTATGGCCACGGCTCGGATGCCGACATACCCGCGTACCACGAGGACGGTTATTACGTGGAAGAGGATGGAGATGTGAGCGCGATGGGCATGGACTGCAATGGACCCAGGTACGAGGCCGACTACCTTGCGCAGGGAGGCGTTGAGTACCTGCTGGAGGATGAGCAGAGTCCCGTCGAGGACGCATTCGCGTGCACCGCGCATGTAGAGGCCCCGTGCGCATTCACGGATATCCTCGAGGCCGGTGGCATCTATTGCCCAGACGCCGTCGCTTGGGCGGACGAATGGGTGAGCGGCCCACCTTCCGGCGAATGCGTCGCTACGTGGGAGAGTGGGATGCACGCCTGGAGGGAACGCATCATCGCAGACGCAGCCCCCGAGTCCCCCTCTCAGCTCACGGACACAGAGGCGCTGAGCCCCGCTCCTCCCCATGTACCGTGGATGGCGGACCACCTGGATGCGATGCAGTATGCGCTCCAGCAGGGTCACGTCCCTGACGACGAGCGGGCGCAGTACTCGCAGACTCTTGCAGAGTTGTGCTCAGACCAGCTCGCAGATGAGCGCGCACAGGCTGCGGGCTGGATTTGGGATGAGGAGCGCGAGGATTATTGGCACCCTGACCATGGGTACACCGCCGACGACCTAGAGCTTGCTGGTGACGAGATTTACCTCGAGGGACAGCTGGAGTCGATCATCCCCCCCGACGACAATCCTGGCGACTTCATGGGAGCCGCAATCCCTGACATCGCTGCTACCCCCGCTTCCGCCGAGTTTTTCGAGTCCCCACCGTATCCAGTCAACTTCTCCGCTGCGTACAAAGTTGAGGCTGACTTCCTCGATGACGCCTTCCACCAGACCATCAACATCCTCTCGTTGCGGTCGATCCCCTCCCCACCACTCCGTGTACGCCCGCCTCCCACTGCATGCAAATACCCCATTCGCATGCGTGCGCCACCTTCGACCTCCAGCCTACGCACCGTTCGCTCTCAGCCACGTGTAGTCCAGAGGAGCGCCTCGGCACGATCCAAAGGAAAGACCCGACGCATCCCGCCCCACCGCGCGCGCTCATGCCCGGATTTCAAACGCGAAGCTCCGCCCCACCTTCCGCGACCACCCGACGCGTCGACGCCCTCGGTAGCTGCAATACCGGCTGACGACCCTGTTCCCCAATGCAAGGCCCTACCCCCCGACATCGCGGGCACCATCGTCGCCATATCCCCATCTCCCAAAAGTGCCGTCCGTGCACGCAGCCGCAGCCATCCCGCAGTAGTCGGCCCCACGTCGCCTCCCGTACCCCCCGACATCCCTCATGCTGTTATCACACCGGCTGGGTCCCCATCCGCCGAGCACAGACGCAATGCGCTCCGCCGAATTGCCAGGAAAGGCAAGGGCTGAGATCGCGCGAGGTCGCGCGTCGCTGTTTGGAGGGGGCCGGGGTGGTACTCCTTCACTCCTTCGAGTTTCCTCTTGAGTATCTCGAGCTGCATCATCCTTCTATCCTCATTTCCGTCATTTATGCCTCTGATATATGCTCTTCTTTCCCTAATCTCTATGCACCTCTCCATTGCTATCACTTTCCCCCTCACTTTCTACTTTACCTACTTCGCTTTTCCCCCGCATTTTTTTTCCCCCGAGTTGCAGACGTCCGGGGTCGGACGTCGTTTGGTGGGGGGAGACTGGAGACGCCCTGGGCGCCTCCTTCGGCCCGATCAGTAGATTAGTCATCATCACACCTTGTCCTTACCTACATCTACGCTTTGCTGGTTTTCCGCTGCAGACCGCCGGGAGCTCCCCACCGTCTCCCTCATCCTCCGACCTCCCAAACGCTCCTGACGACCCCTCGGACACCCCTCAGAACTCCCCACAAGCCATAGTCTCCACTATCCGCAACATTCTCTCTACCGCGCGTGCAAAGAAGAAGAACCTTACTGTCGATGGATTCGCGCGCTGTTTCGCCGCGTTGGACTCCCTGGACCTTCTTCTGGGCTGCGGCGACCACTTTGAGACCTCGCTGAAGGCGTTCAAGGAAGACCTGCTCGCGGAAGTCGCGTCCCTCGCCGCCCGCACTCCTGCCACGTCGTACGCGGCCGCCGCCGCCTCAACACCTCCCGCTTCCCGCCCATCCGCCCCCCTCCCTGCCGCCAAGCCCCCAGCCGCCAAAGCCTGTGAACTGGTCATCGTCCTCGACAAGGCGGACGCCATCCTTTCCCTCGCTGTGCCCGAGATCAAAGCCAGGGTCGAGGCTGCGGTCGCGGCTACCGGAGCTGGAAAGCTGAAGGGGGTGACTCTTCGAGGCGTCAAGGTCCTTCCTCGCAGCCGCCTCCTTGTCGCTGTCGACTCCGAGAGGGCAGCGTCGCTCCTCCGGCAGTCTGCCGCGCACTGGGTGCCGAAGCTTGCGAGGAACGGCAGCCTTGTCGTCCCACGGTGCCAGATCGTCGTCAACGACGTCCCCCTCACCTTCAACCCGTCCTCCCCCACCGCTGCTCACGAAATTTACGCCCACAACCGAGGCGCCATCTCCGACCCCTCCGTCATCTCCTAAGTACGCTGGCTCAACCCGAAGGTCCTCCGGGACCCGAAGAAGAAGGCCTCCTCTCTGCTAGTCACCATCACGGACATCCCCTCCGCCGACCAGAGCATCTCCCAGGGCCTCGCGGTCGAATCGACGATATGCTACCCTCATCGATACGAAGAGCCGCCCGTCTTCTGCTACCACTGTCAGCAACACGGCCACACCCAGCACATGTGCAAGCAGAAGACTCCCACCTGCGCGCGCTGCGCCGGGCCCCACCGCACCTCGGAATGCCCCTGTGCCACCAGCTCCACCAAGTGCGCGCCTGGGAAGAGGTGCGACCACTTTGCCCCTCGCTGCGCCAACTGCCAAGGCAAGCACACCGCACTCTACAAGGATTGCCCCGTGCGTGTCAAGGAACGCGAACTCCAGCGCGAGCGCCACCGCGGGCGTATCTTCTTTGACCCGAACTTCGACCCGTACGGCCCCCGCGACGACCCATCCCTCCCCTTCCCCGAGCCATTCTCCCTTCCCCATGACACCCCTTCCACCCCTCCCTCCCCCCGTCCATGAACACCACACCAGACTCCTACACCGTTGACGAACTCCGCATCCTCTCATTAAACACACACAAATGCTACGACGTCCTTATCTCTTTACTCAACTCCACAAACCCCGTAGACTATGATATCCTTTGCATACAAGAACCCCCTCCCAACCTTAATAAATACCCCTCCCTCTCCTCCCCCCACTGGGACCGCCTTCTCCCTACGTACCGTACAGACTCTCCCGACACACTACTTTACATTAACAAAACCATACCATCCGCTAATTATAAACAGAATAATATAAAATCCTCCTACATTACCTCCATCAACCTTACTTTAGACGAACGTACCTTACATATCTTCTCTATATACAATCCCCCAGACTCCGACGACACCCCCATCCGCGACACATCCCGCTTCATCTCCACCCTCGGCCCCCTCCCCCCCGAACATTCCCTCCTCCTCTTCGGCGACTTCAACCGGCACCATCCCCTCTGGTCCGGCATCCATTTCCCCCACCGCACCGCGCGCAGCGATGCAACGGCCGTCCTGGATCTAATGGCTGCGCACTGCCTTGACCAACTCGTCAAGGCCGGCACACCGACGTTCTTCTCCGCGCCGCACAACACCTGGTCGACCATTGATCTCGTGTTTGCCTCCAAGGGCCGGCTCGCAGACAACCTCGTCAAATGTTGGACGACCCCCGGCCACGGCTCGGACCACGTAGCGGTACACGTGAGGTTCGACGTCAAGGTCGTCCACCACGAGGCACCCCCGCGCCGCAACCTCCGCGCAGTGGACTGGAAGGAATACCCTCCCCGCCTCGAACGCTACTTTGCCGCCGCCCCCCTCCCTCCCCTCCCGCTCGCCACCCCTGCAGCCATCGACGCGTACACCGGCGCGCTGACTCAGGGCATGGTGACGGTCCTGGGAGAGCTCGCCCCGCTCAGCCGTGCATCCCCGCACACCCACCGCTGGTGGAACAAGGCTGTTCTTTCTCCCCTCCGCGCCGAGTACTGCCGCGCACACCGGGCCATCGTGAAGGACGACCCCACCCATCCCAGCTGGGCGGAGATGCGCGAGGCAAAGAACAAGTACCTCGGTGCCGTTCGACGCGAGAAGCGAGCCCATTGGAGGCAGTACGTCGTGGAGCTCCCACGATGCAATATCTGGAAAGCGGCGAAGTACGCGCTCGACCCCACGAGCTCCCCCAGTGCCTCGCGAATCCCCGACCTCGTCGAGCCCAACGGTGACGTCGCATCCACCCCAGAGCAGAAGGCTGCGGTGTTCCACCGCAAGTTCTTCCCGCCCGTGCCTCAGATCCCCGCTCCTCCTGCCACCGCACTCCCCGCCCCATCCCCTTCCCCAACTTTCACGGTGCAACATATCCTCCGCGCCATCGCACGCATCTCGCCATGGAAAGCTCCCGGACCAACGGGCATTCCCAACGTCGCGATCGCGTCCGCCCGACTTGTAGTCGCCCCTGCCCTCCTTCACATCCTCGAAGCAGGGCTCCGCCTCGGCTACTTCCCTGACTCGTGGAGGGTGTTCATCACCGCCACCCTCCGCAAACCCGGGAAGAGCGACTACACCCTCCCCGGTGCGTTTAGGCCAATCGCAGAGGAAGAAGGTCTCGGGAAGGTCGTTGAGTCGGTGATCACGGACTGGCTGTCCGACTTCGCAGAGAGCAAGGGATTGCTGTCGCGGAATCAGTTTGGAGGACGCCCGGGACGGAACACTGTCGATGCGATCTTGCTACTCACCCAGAAGATCAAGGATGCGTGGAGAGTTGGGAAGGTGGCGAGCGCGCTGCTGATGGACATCTCGCAAGCGTTCCCATCGGTGAGCCACACCCACCTCGTCCACGTCCTCCGGGAAAAAGCCGTCCCAGACCAGATCATTGGGTACATTAGCAGCTTTCTCAGCAATCGCCGCACCACACTCACCTTCGACGACCACATCTCCCCTCCCTGCCCCGTCCCCAACGGCCTCCCCCAAGGTTCGCCACTCAGCGCCCTCCTCTACCTCCTCTATGCCGACGAACTCCTCCGCAACCCCGACGGAAACTCCATTGGATACATCGACGACACCACTCGCCTGGAAGTCTCGTATTCCGTCGAGGACAATGTCGAGCGACTCCACGAGTTCATGACCGAGGAGGCTGCCCCCTGTGCGGCGCGCAAAGGGCTCAAATTTGACCTGTCGAAGTTCCAACTCGTCCACTTCGTACCGCCGCGGCGGCACTCCGAGCATTACCGCCCTGTTCCACTTTCGTTCGCGGGGATCACGATCGAGGCGTCGGACAGCGCGAAGTTGCTCGAGGTCATCCTCGACCACAAGCTTAATTTCCGCAAGCATGTCGAACTCGCCCAGAGCCGGGGTACCAAGGCCGTCCTTGCCCTCTCCCGCATCTCCTCCCCTACGTTCGGCCTCCCGCACGCGTACACCAAGCAGCTCTTCCAGTCAATCGTTGTACCCCGCATGGAGTACGCCCTCCCCGTATGGTACAAGCCTGTGTCGTCGAATGACAATGCACGCCGATCGGGCACGGTCTGGGTGGCGAAGGCGCTGGGCAAAGTACAACGGCAAGCCTGCAAGATGATCACTGGTGCACTCCGTACCACGGCGACGGACACCCTCGATTATCACGCCAATATCCTCCCCACCCACATCCGGCTAAATCGCACCGCGTACAACTCCATGGCACGGCTCGCCTCCCTTCCCCCCTCCAACCCCATCCACCACATAGTCCGACGTTGCCGCCGCATCCCCCGCTACCATCGTTCCCAAATCCACCACCTCCTCGCAGCATTCCCCATCTTCAAGAAGGACTTCGAGGTTGTCGACCCGCATCGCCCGTTCGAACCGCTGCCTCCGGGCCTGCTCTCAACGAGTATCGTGCAGACAAAAGAGAGGGCGAGGAAGGCGATGGAGGAGATTGTGGCGAGGGGCGGGATGTGTGTGTTCACGGACGGGTCGGGGTTTGAAGGAGGAGTTGGCGCTGCCGCGGTAGCGATGAAAGGCGGAGAGCAGGGGGAGCAGAGGACGCTGCACCTAGGAACGCAGGAAGAACACACCGTCTTCGAGGCGGAAGTCACCGGCGCCATCCTGGCACTCGACATCATCAAGGCCACGCCGAGACTCACTAGCGTCGACATCTTCATGGATTGCCAGCCCGCGATCGCTGCCATAGCCACGCCCCAGACACAGCCTGGTCAATACCTCCTCGCTGCGTTCCACTCCACCCTCCGCCGCCTCCAACGTGCCCGCTCCACACTCCACATCCGCATCCATTGGGTTCCGGCCCATGTAGGCATTGTGGGGAACGAGGCAGTAGACGAGCGCGCGAAGGACGCGGCCCGAGGAGCCTCCTCCCCCCTCACCTCGCGCATCCGGGCACTCGATTCCCCACTCCCACAAAGCAAGGCGGCAGCCATTGCAGCAGGCGCACACGCATTCCGCGCGCGCTGGCTAGCTGAGTGGTCCACCTCCTCGCGCTTCCGCCGCCTTGCCCTCTTTGACGACCCCAAACCCTCCAATGCAGTCGCGCGCATGTACACCGACTTGAGCCGCCCACAATGCAGCGTCTTGACGCAGCTGCGCACGGCGCACATCGGCCTCAATGCGTTCCTCTTCCGCTTTCATCTTGCTCCCTCCCCTGACTGCGCTCTCTGTCTCGTCCCAGAGACCGTGCCCCATTACCTCCTCTCCTGCCCCCTCTACCGTCGCCAGCGCACCGCCCTCATCCTCCGCATCGGGACGGCGCGACTCTCACTCCGTCGACTCCTTGCGTCCAAGGCGGACCACGGACCGGTTCTTGCATTCGTCCGAGACACGGGCCGTCTCCCCAGATACGCGCTCTAGAGCGCCTTCGAGTTCTCTTTTCTCCTTTTCACATATACACGACTCTTATAGTACATAGCTTGACACGACTTTACACCCTGCCTTGATTATACATCCACCCCCATACTCACAGCACCTTCCGAAGCAGCCAGACCCTACATACGCATCACCCGCACCTCCTCCCACCCTCCATGCCCGCTAGTTCACCAACCTTGTAATTAGTATAGTGCCACATGGGCCCCCAGGGGCCCGCGCGCACTCAAATGGAAATTTGATTGATTGATTGATTGAAGCGTAAATTGAACGGAATAAGTTTCTATAATCGGAGTGATAATGTCAGTCTTTGTCAGTTCTTATATATAAATAAATCATCCTTCTACGACCCAAATACCACTGAATTGAGCATTAGCAGTCTTATTCAGGCTCGTCAAGTTTGGAGGTCGGGGACGTGATACTATCACCGATCCGATCGCGGACATCAGTGAGCCGTGACTGACCATCAGTCCGTAGGCAACTGCGCCGGGTTATACCGATGATGTGCAGTTCGGTTGATATGCCGAACAGATGGACCTGAACAACCGGATGATAAAAAACCCATGCCTACCCTCATCGTATAATCCGATTTCGGAGCGGATTTTAGAGCATTTAAATAGATACCGGGCTGCTCGATAAAAGCCCAGGTAAAAAAAAAACACGCTATCAAGTTAGCCTGGCAGGGATTCCATCCGTCCGATCGTATACTGACTGAGATCAATATGAAGACGGTGCGCACCATACACCACCAGGCCGTGGTGACGATAATGTCGAGAAGTTATACCTGTATCTAAACCTCCACTGGAGTCCGGCAACAATCGGCATGCAGTGTAACTCGGGAAAATGTCGACATGGGTATGCAAAAAAAAAAAATTGTGTGCTAGAATCATATTGTCCTGCTGCTTACCGTCAATTTCTGGACAGCCTCGCAATAGTTCGGCAATAAAATACTCTCTAAACGCGAGATGAACGCTTAGAGTAAAAATATTCCGTTGATCTCATTCAACAGGTCTGGTAGGGATTCGAACCCTGTATATCCGTCTGACCGCATTTTAATAGAGATTCATATGCTGATGGTGCGTACCATACGCCACCAGGCCGTGATTGAATCTGAAACCCATGACATGAAGTGATAGTACGTACCACGTGTAGCTCGGCAGCATGCCGAGATGGGGTATAACGTGTAGTATTAGAATGAATTCGTCTTGCTACTCACCGTTAATTTCTTGACAGCTTTGCATTAGTACCGTGATAAAATCACTGCCACAGTACGCCACCAGGTCATGATGGAATGCGAGACCAACGATACGAAGAGATAAGTAGTATGAACCACGTGTACCGGTAAGTAGTATCCGGGAACATAATTTCGGCAGATTCCGTTTACATCTGCACACGGCTTTCCTTCGGCATCTCGGTAATTTCCGGTGATGTGCATGTTTGCACCTGTTTAGACGGACACGAGCGAAGACGTCGCATGGGTTTTCCGCCCACTTCACTGGGTGTCCGAAGAAGGAAAAAATCTAAGAAATCCACCAGAAAGAGGGGATTGAAGAGGATATCTAAGAAATTGGGAGAGGTATCTAATCTCTATCGCGGCTGTGGCTCAGCAAGAGCCCGGGCCAGGCCAAAAGCTCTGGCTTTGGCTTGGCTTGGCCTGGCTTTGGCCTGAGCCATGGCTTTAGGCGGGAATTTTCAATTTCACTAAGCGCGTCCTCAAAAATTAGTCTATTGTTGTATTTGGTTCGTAATTATCAAGGTCATCATCTATAAAGCAGTCCCAGCCCTCCGCATGATGCGGGGGCTCACTGCGTGGGGCTTTGCGCCTTCGGCGCATGCGCATCGGCGGGGCACGATTCCGTCTGATGGCTTGATGGCCAGATCGCCGGCCGGCGCGCTGAGTCCAATTCTCAGCCTTTCATCGAGGGGGCTCGGCCCTTGAATAAGTGGTGAAGCAACTCCCATTGTCGCGAGTCCCATTCTGAATCAGTGGCATTTTTCTCGTCAGTACTTGTCTAGGTGTGAGCAGTGATGAATGATAATTGACAGTGATGGATTCACACCGCCGCCGAGGGCAATCAATGTAATTCAATCACTGTACATAGTGAAATACATGCTATCTACTATCACCTGACGCGATGAAACCAAATTACAAGTATGTAACGCGCGGACAAGCGCCGGAGGCGCGCCGAAAATGATTAAAAATGGCCATCAAAAGCCATGGCTTTCTGGCCTGGCTTTGGCTTTTCAGAGGGCCAGGCCAGGCCAAAAGCCAACCCAGGCCAAAGTTTTGGCTTGGCTTTGGCCTTGGTACCAAAGCCAAAAAGCCGGGGCTTTTTGGCTTCAGGCCAAAGCCAGAACATCACTAATCTCTATGCTCATTGGGCAGACGGGAGTGCAAAAACACGGATTTTCCGGCGCGCTTCACACGCAATATTCACAGAATGCATTGAGATGAAGGGAAAATCCTAAGTAACCAATGCCATATGGGTCTCACAAGGAGCCGAAACAACCTGAATTCTGTTTCTACGGCCCAACCCAAGATTTAGGGCGGAGCGAGTCCGAGCGACGGGCGCCAGTTGGAATAGGGGTCACTGCCCGACCCATCGTGTAGACAGAAAACATTTGGTCCTGTGAGAACTGTGGCTCTCAGGCAGTGGATTTATAGGCCCAAAATGGCAGAAAGCTCATGAGTAGTCGAGGAATGAGCAAAAAAAATAAAAAAAATTGCGCGAAGAGCTGTGATCGCACGTGACATGTTATCTGCCGCCAACTCTTCTGCACAGATTGACCGCCTATAATTTTAATCTGAGTACTCCCGAGTCTTTCTTGGTTCAATTCAATACTTCCACATCATTCTCGTGAATTTAGATGACCTGGGTCTGACTATATCGGCCAATTTGGCAGATAACATCACAGCCACCGGCAGATGACAACCCAGCACAGCCGGCGGTAAACCGTCGCTTGCTTTTCATTTCAGTGGTGTCGGTTCTTTCCTTTGCACAATTATAATACAGTAAATTGTGGGGTCACGTGATTTTGCTTCCACCGACTTGGAGAGATTTTGAAGAATTTTTTTTTTTTTTAAGTAAGTTCGAGTTTTGCCGGGCCACGCCACGGCCTTCACCCCAAGTCAATTGTGAGGCATGGCACAGTTGACGGCTGTCCCTGGTGTCAAGGTTGAGTCGAAGGAAAATTATGCTTGATCAAGTTGCGCGGCGAGACCCTCTGTCAAGCGTCATTCAAGGACGGCCTATACACGCTGGAGCTCCATGTCATCCCATGCTGGTTCCCCATCTGTTCTTAAAGCCAAAACACCTGCTCCGACTGGTAAGTGCCTCGACATCCTCGCCCTACACCGGCGCTTGGGCCATCTGAATTTAAATGATTAAATGATCTCAGAAAACTCGTTGCTTCGAAAATGGTCGACAGGCTGGACATGAGGATCGCTGGGGATGATTTCGCGTGTGAAACGTGTTTACGCGGGAAGACCCCGTACAAGGCTTTCCCAAAAGAGGGAGAAGACGGGCGACTCGCGTTTTGGAGCTCGTACATTCAGATATCTGTGGGCCACTTCCAATGTCAATCGGCGGGAGCCAATACTTCATCACCTTCATGGAGATACAGCACATGTCGACGTCGACTTCATGAGGCTCAAGCGCAGCGCTCTGGCGCGATTTCGTGTGTGGAAGGCACAGGTGGAGAAAGAAACAGGCCAGAAAATCGGAAAAATCCGTATGGACAACGGCGGCGAGTATGCATCTGACGAGTTTGAAGTGTTGCTGGAATCCGAAGGCATTATTCATCAGACTACCGCCCCACACAGCTCTCAGCAAGGTGGTGTGGCGGAGCGCATGAACCGCACGCTTGAGGACAGCGCTCGGGCGAATCTCAAGGAAGTCGGCCGTCCTATTGGATTCCGGCCAGACGCCGTGTTATACGGCACGAACACGCGGAACTATTGCCCGACGCGTTCCTCGCTGGATGGGCACATTCCCGAGGAAGCATGGAGACAGCAACGACAAGATGTCAGTCACCTGCACCCATTTGGCTGCGAGGTGTATCTTGCCGGTAAAGGGACGCCCAAAGCTTGCGGATACGACGGTGAAATGCATTTTACTGGGGTACTACGACATTCCGGGTACACAGTCGAAAGCATACAAGTGCTACGACCACGTGAAGCGCAAGGTCTACAAATCCAGGGACATAACATTCTTTGAGCGCAACAAGACATCTGGATGGACTGAAGTTATCACGGACCTTCGAAATCTGCCACCAATTATCCTGTGCTGCTGCCGAGGTACCTTCTACCTCCGGGGATCCATCAAAATTGACCTCAGATTTAATTCATGTTGACATGACGTTCGGCAGTCACGTTTGTGCTAAACAACTCCACATTCGACGCGTGTTTACTCCCTCTCTGCCCACATCCACACCCCGCTCATTCACGCCCCATAATCCTCATCCTACGGGCTCCCTCTATGGCCCCTAACACAACTCTTATAAAGAAGGCGAAGATGATAGTGTGGAAGAGAGAGGGGCGCACACCTGACTGGATCCGCGCGCACCTCACCGGCCGCCACAACATATCGGATCGTCAGATCACTCGCATATGGACCAGATACAACGAGAAGGAGAACTATTACGATGTAGGACACAAACCAGGGCGACCTCACAAGATGTCCGAGCGGGAGACACGCTTTGCTGCTCGACAGCTTGCCACGCGCAGCGTCGATAAGGCCACGCACCTACAGCAGCAGGATTTTCCGGAGCTCAATGTCAAAACGGTCAAACGACACCTCCATGACGTCGGTCTCAACGCCCATATCCGCCGCTCCGTCCCATTCATCTCACGGGCAAATATCAAGAAGAGAATGGCATCATGATGGGCTGAAGAGATGCGGAAATGGACGGTTGAGAATTGGGAGTGCGTGGCGTTCTCAGATGAGTCGATTTTTCGTCTTTTTGGGTCGGACGGAGTGCAGTGGTACTGGAGGAAGCCAGACGAACGGCTGGACCCCAGATTCACGAAGAAGAAGGTCAAACACGGAGGGGGGAAGGTTACGGTGTGGGGAATGATCACCCCCTACGGCTTGGGTCGGCTTGTCCGCATCGAGGGGAATTTGAACAAGGAGTTATACCGCGATATCTTGCAGGACAACTTCCTGGGAAGCATGGAGGACCTCGGGCTCGACGTCAAAGACTTCTATTTCTAGCACAACAACGATCCGAAGCACACGGCGGGCATCGTGACCAGCTGACTTCGAGAAAATCACATCGATGTTCTCCCCTCGGCCCCATCCAACCCGGATATGAACATTATAGAGCATGTTTGGGACCGCCTCAACCGTATGGTAGCGCCCCGCAACCCCCTGCCCCAAACTGTCGAGCAGCTATGGGTCGCATTGCAGGAGGAGTGGGCGCAGATGGATGAGGAGTATATTGCCCATCTCTACTAATCGATGCCCCGGCGCGTCCAGGCATTGCACGAGGCGAAGGGGGGGAACACGCACTACTAGTTTGTTTTATTCAAATTGCTCGATATCTCGCTACACGGACTATTTTATTCGCTGGATTAATTTCTGCACTTTCCAAATTAGGCACTTTTCGATTTCAAGAGAGAATTACGGGATGTGTCGGAGAGTAATGTACTAGCTGTTCTATAAGGTTAAATCCAACATGGTAAAGTATATTTCAGTCACTCAAGGTTTCATGATAACATCTGTTTCTGGCAAGAGGTGCATGATCTCTGGATCTTCAAATATGATGTTGACGAAGCGAGATCAATGCGGAACGGCGGCAGCACAACCGGAACGGCGGCAGCACAGCCACTTCCCATTCCGGACGACTGCGCCAGCACGAGTCTCTATCTTCCCTCTTACTTCTCAGATACTCGCACAAGGCTTCCAGCACTGCAACTAACTGAATACATCTCCATTTACCAATGAACTACCCTCTGGCTGTGATTCCATTCCCTCCTGCACAAGCTGCATCCGCTCGACATTGCCTTCGCGGCGGGCTCCTTTGAGGACTCGGGTGCGACTGGGAGTTCCTGCCGGAGAACTCGGTAAACATTTCTTGCCTTTCTGGTGATTTTCCATGGGCTGCGACCCCGAATAGGATCCGTGCTTTATGTAGGAGGAGCATTTCGGACAGAAGACCTGGCGTGTTCCATTGAGGTGGTCTCCCCTTTCTCCCGGAATCTCAGAACTAGGTACAACAGATGCGGTATGGAAGTTTGTCGTCTCATTATGTGCTGAAGTTGAGCCGAGGGACCCAGATGTAGTATGTGTATGTTCAGAATATACAGTGTTAGAGTTCCATTGTGTTTGCAGAGTAGTCTAAAAATCTCCTGAGGGACGAGCGGCCTTGAGCGCGGGCGGGACGCGAGTGGTCGGTAGCAGAGACGCGTCGAGTGGCGCGATGATGGATTGATGTGGCCGTGGCTGCCGCTGATGAGAATTCCCTTTTCTGGGGGGGGGGTCGTGGGAACTTATTTGAAGATCCAGATCTCAAGCACCTCTTGGTTTCTGGCGCGCGCTGAGGCGATTTCGATCAAAAACATCATGTGACATTTCTTTTGTCCACTTAGTGTATGTATGTCACCTTCCCTCGACGGTGTCTTCCTGCTAACATGTTTCACAGTACCCAATCTTACGAACATTTTTCCGAGGCAGTATTACTTGGTGAGTTGTTGTCTCCACATCCATTTCAAGTGCTGACATTGATTCCACAGATGTAATGTCCCTAAACACGACTTTTCTTACTTGTGTATGCAGTCGCAGTTATACATTCTGTTTCCGGTCAACCATATTGTTATTCAAAGTATCGAATTGATTTGATTTTTGCCAACTACGACCAACTATGAAGATCTACAGTGTGCTACGGGCTGCTACCTATCATACAAATAGAAGCTACCAGGTGCTACCGAGCTCCCTGCCAGAGCTACCAGGCGCTACCAGGCTTTGGCATGGAGCTACCAGGAGCCTAGTATTGGAGGACTACACTGCCAAAGTGCTCCCATGTTACCAACAGCTGGAAAGTTTACATGACGGTCACCATTTCGAGCACCTGGCTGCAAGCTGAATGTCAGGTGGATACCAGCTGCGCTTTCCAGCTGAGTTTTCAGCTCTCAGTCAGCTGCAACACACATAGTAGCAAGCTGGTTTTGCCAGCTGCCGTCCATGCTATCTTTTAAATGCAATAATAATCTTTCCCTCCCCTTTCCAACTGCAGATTGAGCAGATTTAGAGCCTGTTCGGATGCACAATCGATTGTCGATTGTCGATTGTCGCTTATCGGCTTGGGACGGTAATGCATCACCGTGTCGTTAGCACATCAATCAAACCTTCCTGGTCATCGTCTCCCGAATCCCGCCTGATCCCGCCCGCTGTGTGCGCCACCCCGCCCTCAATGAAAACTGTCAGGAATGTAAGTGATGGTGGATTTTTTTCAACCATCAATGTTGAATATCATTCAATGGATAATTGCCAAATGATTGCAATAAAATTGCAGTAAAATTACCTTTAATGGGCATGTCCACCTGCGACGCTCCTGAGGGTAGACAAGACTGTTTTTGCTGTACCCTTAGGAGCTTTGTGGGTGGACATGCTCATTACAGCTCTTTGCAGAACTTAGGGCGCGAACATTTTTTTTCTGTTTTCAGTCGTTTTGGGCAGAACTGCGATTACGGGCCCAATTCTCGTCCGTTTACCTTGTGAGTATGCTCAATCTATTCGGAATTTTGATGCGCAGTGTTCTGCGTCCTCAGATTTTTTACGTTGTTCTTAGATCAAATTTGCGCACATTTTGGGACATTTCTGAGCAGGACAGCTCTAGCATTAGGGTTTCACCCCCAATTGCCCTAAATTTTTGATACAATGGACTTCTATGTATAATCTAGTTCCTGGAACAGACTCACACCAGGGGGTTAGATTCACTATCCCGGTGTTCCAGGAACTAGATTATACATAGAAGTCCATTGTATCAAAAATTTAGGGCAATTGGGGGTGAAACCCTAATGCTAGAGCTGTCCTGCTCAGAAATGTCCCAAAATGTGCGCAAATTTGTTCCAATAACAAAGTAAAAAATCTGAGGACGCAGAAGACTGCGCATCGAAATTCCGAATAGATTGAGCATACTCACAAGGTAAACGGACGAGAATTGAGCCCGTAATCGCTGTTCTGCCCAAAATGACTGAAAACAGAAAAAAAATGTCCGCGCCCTAAGTTCTGCAAAGAGCTGTAAAGGTGGACAGGTATCGTGCACAGTAAAACAATCGTGTCTACCCTTAGGAGCTTTGTGGGTGGACATGCCCTTTAAAGGTGGACAGGTATCGTGCACAGCAAAAACACAAAAACAGTCGTGTCTACCCTTAGGAGCTTTGTGGGTGGACATGCCCATTAAAGGTGGACAGGTATCATGCACAGCTTAGGAGCTTTGTGGGTGGACATACCCTTTAAAGGTGGACAGGTATCATGCACAGCAAAAACAGCCATGTCTACCCTCAGGAGCTTTGCGGGTGGACATGCTAATTAAAGGTGGACAGGTATCGTGCACAGCAAAAACAGTCATGTCTACCCTTAGGAGCCTTGCGAGTGGACATGCCCATTACAGGTGGACAGGTATCGTGTACAGCAGAAACAGTCATGCCTACCCTCAGGAGCCTTGCGGGATGATTCCAACAAATCTAGAATTTTCATGGAGGGGTTATCGTGCAAAAAATGATTTAATCTGGAATTCTTTTGCCCCAGAAAGTTCAACCAACTTCGAATGATGTTGTTATCATGTCTGTGGGACACAGTTGGCTGGTTAAGTAATGTATTCCACTCAATAAAATCATATTTCACAGGTATTTGACCCTCTCACCACCCGAAGAGGTACATACAATTTCGTTGAACCGGCCCAAAATATTGAGAAAAACAACGGCTCGTGGGAAAATTTTCGGAGGACCTTTTCTAGGGTCCTTCAAGTTTTGAGGCCCTGAATCTGAATCCGAGCTCAGATTGACGTGAAAATGGCTATTTGTTTCATTACAGCATAGGTGGGCTTTGATTGTCCCCTACTGTACAAGTTGACCACGTACTGGCACTCCCCCAGGTAGTAAAAGTCGATATCAAGAAGCCATGTGCGCCCCAACTTGTCATGCAGTCTAACGCAAATCCCGCCGACCTCCTCACGAGAATTCTCCCTCGCGATGCGACACTACGATGTTGCCGTATAATCAGTTTGGAATCAGGAACCGGATGGCGAGGTCAGTGGGAGTGCTGTAGTATTGACCTCGCGTCCAGTCCCGATGGGGACGAGTCGGGTCTGAGGGTTGTGTTTGTCGCGAGTCTTGTACATATTTGTAAAGCTGTGCCCGTTCTCTGGTCACAGGTGCGTGGTACTCTTCCCAGATATACACAGTCTGAAGAGAACGGTCACAGACCCTGAACTCTTGACCTACAACAAAGGCTACGTTCGAGAACTCCAAAACCGAGCTCATTCACCACTCACCTGGCCGAGCCGACCTCTCGGACTACCACATCACGTTCGGCGGCATCCTTATTCGCCCGTCTGAAGCGGTAATGTGGATTGGGGTACCGATTGATTCGGAGCTGTAAGACGCGCGCAACTTCTGCGGCGAGGGCTCTCAACGCTTCCCTCGCCATAACTCATGCAGTATGGGGCCTCAAACCTCTTATGGCCTCGCGCACGTGGTGGTTTTTTCGAGGGCCGACCATGGCGTCAACTGCTTCATCCCCATTCCTGCAGTATCTCAACTGTCCGCAAGGCACCTGTAGGTAAAATGACGAATCTAAAGTCCATATTACAGCTCTTTGCGGAACTTAGGCCGCCGGCTGTTTTTTTTTTAGGACTGTTTTCGGCAGAACAGATCTGACCAATTACAGCATGTCTACCATTAAGCCGCTTGATGGTAGACATACACCGTGAGCAGATGTGACTAATTACACCATGTCTACCAGGTCCGCCGTTAGGTTGCCTGATGGTAGACAGACGCCATGAGCAGATATGACCAATTATACTATGTCTACCAGCAAAAACAGTCGTGTCTACCATTAGGAGCTTTGCAGGTGGACAGGAATGATGCACAGCAAAAACAGCCATGTCTACCCTCAGGAGCCATGTGGGTGGACATGCGCATTACAGGTGGACCGGTATCGTGCAGAGCAAAAACAGTCATGTCTACCCTCAGGAGCCTTGCGGCCGGACATGGGGGTAGACAAGACTGTTTTTGCTTTTGCTGTGCACGATTCCTGTCCACCTGTAACGGGCATGTCCACCTGCAAAGCTCCTGAGGGTAGACATGACTGTTTTTGCTGTGCACAATACCTGTCCACCTTTAATTAGCATGTCCACCCGCAAGGCTCCTGAGGGTAGACAAGACTGTTTTTGCTGTACACAATACCTGTCCACCTTTAGTGGGCATGTCCACCCTCAAAGCTCCTAAGGGTGAAGAGGAGCAGCAGCCAGTCCAATTTGGCGGAGATTACTTCGGGACTTACCAGGAGGAGGACTTCGACGTGGATCAAGAGCGAGATCCAGTTGATCCCGGCAGTGATGGAGAGGACGACTTTGATAACCTGCCGGACTTGGAGAAATCTGATGATTCCGATTCCGAGGATGAAGACGGTGACCTCGAGCGACGCTGGGAGCCACCAGTGCTTGATGGCCACCAATTCCCAGGAATTGAGGAGGATGAGCCGTCTGAGCCGCGTGAGGCCGATGGCCCAGAAGCGCCTAGAGTTGCTGACCCCAACCGAATGTCCCGGCGTGAGAGAATCGTGCTTCTGGGAAGGAACAAGTTCGTCAAAAGCTGATTATCGTTCAGTTCACGGAGGGCGATGCCGGGGCCCCACTGTGCCAGGGTCAGGCTGGTTACGAACGGTACAAGGCCGGTTTGGGAGATCCATCAAATGTTTGGGTCCCATTCACGTCGAAATTGGAGTGGGAGTTGGCGCGCTGGGCAAAATTACGCGGCCCGGGATCAACAGCTTTCACTGATTTACTGATGATTAGCGGAGTAAGTAGAATGATATAGAGAAAGGCACTACACTGACTTCAGTTCAGGTAACTGAACGACTCGGATTATCATACAAAAACAGTCGCGAACTCAACAACATAATCGATACAAACCTTCCTGGGCGTCCGAAGTTCAAGCGCAAGGAAATCATCGTTGGTGGGGAAGCTTACGATGTTTATTTTCGCGATATCTTGGAGTGCGTGAAGGCGCTCTTCGGAGATCCAGAGTTTGCGGTCCATTTGAAAGTGGCTCCGGAGCATCATTATGCCGATGAGGACCAAACCGTGAGACTTTATCACGATATGCACACCGGCAAGTGGTGGTGGGCGACGCAAGTGAGTCTCGGGTCCATGCCCAACTGGATTCCTGCTAACAGTGTTGGTCAAGCGCGAATTGGAAAAGAAAAAGAAGGGCGCAACTGTGATCCCAATCCGCGCGACCGCACGAAACGCACTCTGGCATGTTTGCTTGCGCACGCATAACCATTCAGCTAAAGCTCCAACACATACCTAGGAGCACACAGCGAACATGGCGTGCGGGGGCTGGTGCCCCACGTGATCTGCATTTTGCAGGGGTGGTATTGCCTGTATCCGCGGCTCTTGATGTGACGTCAATCCGCTGTTATGGTTGGTCGAGTATCTCGCGACTTTGAGATGTTGGCGCGGGTGGCTTTATTTCAGTCGGTTATTTCACCCTCCCTTCTCATCCTGAAACTCGCCATCTTGCTTTCAACCACCTGCTTTCTCGGGTCAGCGCATGCCCCATGTCTCGCGACCTTAATTCCACGACGCGGCTCTTGATGTGACGTCAATCCGCTGTTATGGTTGGAGTGGTTCATCGGGTATCTCGAGATGTTGGCGCGGGCTGCTTTATTTCAGTCGGTTATTTCACCCTCCCTTGTCATCGTGGAGCTCACTCATTGCCCTCGACGTTCCAAGCGCAAGCCCTATTCCGCCTCGTCCCCCGCCTTTTCGGATCTGTTCTTTCCTCATGGCAATATTCCAGGTATTGGTACTCTCTGTTCTACCAGTTCTCCCATTCTCACAGCCTTTTCAGCGGCGGCAACCAATGCCAACCCTCTCCCTCGCACGCCTCCGTGGCTCCTTGGTTCTCCCTGTTCCACCCATTCAGCCATTCTCACTGTCCAACAAGTCAAAATACGGGAACAAGTCTATCAACAAGTCCCGAGTTCTTAAGACATGACGGAAAACTTTACTGAATGAAGACAGACGCCTTGAGGATTGGACCAATGAGACCGGAGTTTCGGTTGGTGTGGGTTAGCGGATGACGACGGCCCAGTTTCTATTGAATTAATTCTTTTTGCGTTGGCCTCCGCGGTCTTTACGAGTGCTTATGTAATAAGTAATCGTCTATTTGCATATGAGGATTTTTCGACCTCTGAACAAGTCAGTCCCCCGGGATCGTTATGATAAAATAGTGGCTGTGTTGAAGTCTTTTTTACGAGTTTCATTAGATTTTTTGTGATAAAATAGTGGCTGTAACCGGCTATATTACCGGCCCGCTTTCTGAACTGCATCCTGGCGTGTGTTCGATCCCCGGTGCGTACAGATTATATATATTTAGGAGCAACATTCACTGAAGCCCAGATTAAAATAGGACAGGCCTGTATAGCCTAGCACTAATCTGGCATGAAATGCAATGGATGATTGAATTAAAAGGAAGTACATTACGGGCGACCATCTGTTCCCAATGCTGAATGTTGCCGATTAATGCTGATCATAGGATTTCCTTGTCAGACATGCCGACACATGTACCCGTGTTCCGGTGATGCAGGTGAATGGAAGTGTGGAGATGCACCGAGGCTAGCACCCCGAAGTCTACATATAAGAGGTGACAGTCAAGTTGTATCTATGTACTGTATTCCAGATTTTGTCTGGACAGCAGCAAAATTAGCCTAAGATCCAACTGCGCACTGTTGAGCTGCATCTATCCCATTGTGGTGGGCAAGGCATCAAGTAAGATGAGCCAAATTGGGTCGACCCCATATCAACGGGACGCTGTGGCTGTCCGCATCTAGCGGACAGCTATATAAACATGCACAAACAATGTGGTCAGCTCACTTGTATTGAGGTCGTGTAGATGAACTCAATACAAGTCCACATGCTAGATGATTTTAGTACATGCACTGTATTGTTGAATTCCAGTTTTCTCGGTTGACTATCACGTTCCGGATGTAACAAAAATCAATTTGCCGCGCAGATGAGGTTGCCAATTTTTTTTTTCTTTTTCTGTCAATTTGGAATGGCTTCATATCATACAGAGGACTCTAATTAGTGTCTCTGGTGTTCATTCTCGAAGGTATAAGCCCATCCTAAACGTGAACAACGTGTTCAATAGGGGCATCAGAGTAGAAATTAAATACCCGATTCTGGGTCGATTCTGACGGCGATTATGAGACGATTCTCGGAATTATTTTAAATCAGAATCGCCGAGAATCGATGTAGAATCGCCTCTGGAGTCGATTCTACATCGATTCTGCGGCGATTCTGCGACGATTCTGAGTCGATTCTGATTTTCGACGATTCTCTCACACTTAAATAAATCAGAATCGCCGTCAGAATCGACTGTCAGAATCGCCTCAGAATCGACAAGAATCGTCTACTCTGACTGCCCCTAATGAAATTGATGGGACTTGCCTTACTCACTGGGACAGACTTCAATAACTATTGTTGCTACTTGTATTGTACTATGCCAATGGAAAGCCTAAAGAATGCCCTGAGACAAAATGCATCTCCCACTTCAGTCTCCTTACCGTGATACCATCAATCTTGACCAGAAAGATCCACTGGCAATGTTTATCCCGCCACAGAGTTTTGCCCCGGGCCGACCTTGCGTGTTATGCATGACAACCTTGGCCTAGACTCATCACCACTGCACACCAGTTTGCTTTTGAGGTATGCATCCAGTTGCTGCAAGACAACTCGGTGCCCAGTTGGGCTGCGTGCGGAGTTTAAATTATTGAGAGCACGTGTAGTGCCCCGGCACTTCGGCTTCGACTCATGTAACGGTGCCGTCGGAAATTCCCGAGCGAAGTTCAAAGGCTTGAGACGGACAGATGATAGAATTCCGAGGTCAAAACAGAGGGTATTGTCATTATATTCCGGGGTTCAGAACAGTATAAATACTATAAATCTGCGCTCTTCGGCATCATACCCGCTTCAATTTTAAACTCCGCAAGGCGCAATCCTATAAATGTCAATTGGGCCGCCCGAGTTGTACAAGTCTACTTGCTTGCACACCACAAAACAGACTGGTGACAAGTTGAGTTATCAATTTCTTCCGAATACTAACATAGTACTTAGTAAGTCCCATCATTTCATTCAATATGTCGTTCGCGCTCAAGATGGGCTTATCCCTCCAAGAATGGGAACAAAAGACACTAATTAGAGTCCTATGTGTGATATGCAGCCATTCTGAAATTTCAGAATTTTTTTTTTTTGCAACCTCGTCTGCGCGGCAATTTGATTTTTAATATGTCGGGAACGTGATAGGTTGACATTGAGCTCTGCTCGTATACAATTATATTTTAGCATGAGAAAACTTTCCTAGGTGAGCGAAAACCGTTGAAACTTAAAGATATCGAGGTGTTCTCAGTCATGTGCTCTTGCGATGAAAGCGAAAGATGTATAATAGATGTGCAAGATTGGATGA
Source organism: Mycena galericulata (assembly GCA_029289565.1). NCBI lineage: Eukaryota > Fungi > Basidiomycota > Agaricomycetes > Agaricales > Mycenaceae > Mycena > Mycena galericulata. The sequence goes on along the minus strand of JARKIA010000062.1, from coordinate 407,374 downwards.
GAGGAAGGTATAAACAGAGTAGTGGCGCCATGTGGCTGCATCCATGGATCATATAGATCAATTTGTGATGCGCTCTGGAGGCGCCTGTCATACCGCGGGTGGACCATGGGGGAACAGTGTGAATTCTCAGGGCTCAGATTCTACTGACTCTAGATCTTGTGTGGAATTTATCCAAATTTATCATCTCTGTAATCTGTTCTAAGGTCAACTATCTGCCAGGTCACCCAGTTTGCTCATCACAAGGGGCTACCGAGATCCAAATTTTTTACATCACCGTCAAATTATGGGCCAGTTTTCGGCGGGGATTCCGAAAATCAATATCCGGAAGTCAGAACTTCAGCGGTTGGTGAGCTAGAGACCAAAAGATTATTACTGCATTTGGGAGATGACATAGGTACAGCCACTCCGAACAAGGTAATCTGGCACGTGCTCGGAGCACGGCCCGGTGGCTGGAACCTCTGTTCAATGGGAACACGAACTTCTGGAGTGAAAACAGTCTAGGGACAGCATAATTCAACCATTTGACCCACAGCTTGTATTCCCAACCACTTTCATGGAGTTGGCTTCCATATTTGGACAACATGCACAAATCCGGTGCATACTCAGGTCTAGCAGCGCAAATGAGTGAGGATTTGGCCTGATAATATTCATAGGCCTTGGTAAACTGCTATATCGAGTTTTGAATATTCTTATGAGTAACCTCGCTACGCAGTGAAGTTTTTGAGAATCTCAAGCCATCCCCAAAAGGGGATTTGATGGCATCAGGTGGCTGTGAGAGGGAGGGAGGGGTCGCCGACTCTCTGAGAAAAAAATTTCGACGTGCGGTACATTTTTCGGGTATCGGCAGCCCCTTGGCTCATCAGGCATTTCAAATTTTTGAAGGACTGCCATTGGCATGGTCGGACGGATTTTAGTGCTATGAAGAATGCCCAGTGAATCTTCATTTTATCAACTGCAGGTCCCATGCCCGAGATCTACAGCCATTGAGTGGCGAGCTCATTGATGGTGTGTGGCTTGTGGTGTAGTTGTTGTTGAGAATCTGTGTGATGCAACCAGTCAGCTGGAGAACCTTCCAGGTTGCTCCTTAGTAAACATTGTTGAACATTGTAGAATATTCTAGATTATTTGTACAGTAGTATAAATACCCGAGAAATCTACTGGCAAGGGCATCCGTTTGTCAGGCACTGCCCTAGCCTCAGTCAACCGGAATATCCTGTGTTCTTACCTCGTCGTTCTAAGCCTAACAGCTTAGTCTTACGCGCACCCGAAAAACCAACAGTTGTAGTACATTTTGTGGGTTGGGTTGTACTGTCGCTTCAACTCGGCACGTTCCGAAAGGGGACCCAGCTGAGCAATATTATTATACTGTGTTTTATCCTGTCTTATCTGTGAGAAGATACCATAAGATAAGATAGATGAGTAGATATACATAGGCCACCGTAGAGCAGACCTGGAGTTTGTACATTTCACAAGAGTTTCACAACCTTGGCAAGCCCTTTGCTGGAGCACATCAAGGGCGCATCATAAATTGATCGATTTGATCCGTTGATAGAATCCTTTTGGTGCCATGCCGATCTTTGCAGCCAACATGGAGCGTTGCTTCATTGAAGTTCAACCTGGAACCATGCTGGTATTTTTCGATGCCGTATCATCGGGTCACCTAACAATCTATCTGCTCATAAATGATTTTTTATACAAAGGAACCCACATGGCCTTGGCCCTTGGCTGATATCTAAGTTGGTCATAAATATAAAGGCATATGAGAAACAAAACATAATGGCCTAGATTGAACTGGAGCCTGATGGGTTGCAACCTTGTAAAATCTAAATCCAGCGAAGGCGCAAACATCCCAGAAAAGGGGAGATTATTTGCTATCCTAGTCTCAGTTGCATGGCATCTTACTTGGAACCTCCGACTAACCCGAGTTATTGAAAATCCAAACCTGGTACTTACTACAGCAGTAATTCACAATCAATGGTTCAAAGTGGTCGATGTAGCTTTACGATGCGACCGACTCTTGACAGATGAGAATAGATTTCGACTATTTGCCTGGAAAAAGGAACTGGTCTTAAACACATGGAGTGGCTTACTCATGGACGAGTACTCACTGCAAGATGACTACTGCATACAAGGGGGTTTTAGTTGGTATGCGGCCCATGAACAATATAAATGGGATTGGATAAATTTTACAGGCTGGAGTCCCACACTGGTGGAACATTGTGCGTAATGGCATTTCTTCCTGTATAATTTCCCTGGCAGTGACCGGTCCAACAACCAGCAACACAAGCAGATGACCTTGGAATGCTTCTGCAGACTGAGTCTCATTATCCCAAACACTCCAAAAAAGAAAGAAAGAAAGAAGAAGAAAAAAGAGAAACAAAGCATAAGCGCGAGTTTTTGCCGGGCACCGCCACGGCCCCCCACCCAAGTGAGGATTTTTCGACCTCTGAACAAGTCAGTCCCCCGGGATCGTTATGATAAAATAGTGGCTGTGTTGAAGTCTTTTTTACGAGTTTCATTAGATTTTTTGTGATAAAATAGTGGCTGTAACCGGCTATATTACCGGCCCGCTTTCTGAACTGCATCCTGGCGTGTGTTCGATCCCCGGTGCGTACAGATTATATATATTTAGGAGCAACATTCACTGAAGCCCAGATTAAAATAGGACAGGCCTGTATCGCCCATGCGCTAATCTGGCATGAAATGCAATGGATGATTGAATTAAAAGGAAGTGCATTACGGGCCAATGCTGAATGTTGCCGATTAATGCTGATCATACTAGGATTTCCTTGTCAGACATGCCGACACATGTACCTGTGTTCCGGTGATGCAGGTGAATGGAAGTGTGGAGACGCACCGAGGCTAGCACCCCGAAGTCCACATATAAGAGGTGACAGTCAAGTTGTATCTATGTACTGTATTCCAGATTTTGTCCGGACGCAGCAAAATTAGCCTAAGATCCAACTGCGCACTGTTGAGCTGCATCTATCCCATTGTGGTGGGCAAGGCATCAGGTAAGATGAGCCAAATTGGGTCGACCCCATATCAACGGGACGCTGTGGCTGTCCGCATGTAGCGGACAGCCATATAAACATGCACAAACAATGTGGTCAGCTCACTTGTATTGAGGTCGTGTAGATGAACTCAATACAAGTCCACACGCTAGATGATTTTAGTACATGCACTGTATTGTTGAATTCCAGTTTTCTCGGTTGACTATCACGTTCCGGATGTAACAAAAATCAATTTGCCACGCGGAGGAGGTTGCCATTTTTTTTTTCTTTTTCTGTCAATTTGGAATGGCTTCATATCATATAGAGGACTCTAATTAGTGTCTCTGGTGTTCATTCTCGAAGGTATAAGCCCATCCTAAACGTGAACAACGTGTTCAATAGGGGCAGTCAGAGTAGAAATTTTTACCCGATTCTGGGTCGATTCTGACGGCGATTATGAGACGATTCTCGGAATTATTTTAAATCAGAATCACCGAGAATCGATGTAGAATCGCCTCTGGAGTCGATTCTACATCGATTCTGCGGTGATTCTGCGACGATTCTCTCACGCTTAAATAAATCAGAATCGCCGTCAGAATCAACTGTCAGAATCGACGAGAATCGTCTACTCTGACTGCCCCTAATGAAATTGATGGGACTTGCCTTACTTACTGGGACAGACTTCAATAACTATTGTTGCTACTTGTATCGTACTTAGTGATCACCACGGGTCGGGTCACCCGTGGCGGGTCGCGGGTACGGGTACGGGTCGACTTTGTTGGACCCGCCTTGACCCGTATGACCGCCCACCCGTGCCTTTTGCTGGAGTCGACGATGTGCTCGTCTGGTGGTACAGAAATGGTTCTTTCTTGTATGGCCCGGGACTATCGGTTCCTCGTGAGTCTGGTTTTCAACCATGCGAAATCTCATTCAAATTGACATCAGCGACCTCAGTTTATGTTGAACGGTAATTCTCTCGTGGCCGGCTCCTGATATCCAATGTCTGCAGCTGTATGAGTGACTTGTATTGAACTCACATTCTATGAAATATACCGTGGTTTGATACATATCTGGGCCTTTGAGGGCACGGGTTTCACGGGTCACGGGTACCCGTGGGCCCGCGGGTAGATTGACGGGTAACCCGCACCCGCGCCACGGGTCGGGTTAAACCACGGGTACGGGTATGGGTCGTGCTCAACCTACCCGCGGGACACCCGTGGTGATCACTAATTGTACTATGCCAATGGAAAGCCTAAAGAATGCCCTGAGACAAAATGCATCTCCCACTTCAGTCTCCTTACCGTGATACCATCAATCTTGACCAGAAAGATCCACTGGCAATGTTTATCCCGCCACAGAGTTTTGCCCCGGGCCGACCTTGCCTAGACTCATCACCACTGCACACCAGTTTGCTTTTGAGGTATGCATCCAGTTGCTGCAAGACAACTCGGTGCCCAGTTGGGCTGCGTGCGGAGTTTAAATTACTGAGAGCATGTGTAGTGCCCTGGCACTTCAGCTTCGACTCATGTAACGGTGCCGTCGGAAATTCCCGAGCGAAGTTCAAAGGCTTGAGACGGACAGATGATAGAATTCCGAGGTCAAAACAGAGGGTATTGTCATTATATTCCGGGGTTCAGAACAGTATAAATACTATAAATCTGCGCTCCTCGGCATCGTACCCGCTTCAATTTTAAACTCCGCAAGGCGCAATCCTATAAATGTCAATTGGGCCGCCCGAGTTGTATAAGTCTACTTGCTTGCACACCACAAAACAGACTGGTGACGAGTTGAGTTATCAATTTCGTCCGAATACTAACATAGTACTTAGTAAGTCCCATCATTTCATTCAATATGTCGTTCGCGCTCAAGATGGGCTTATCCCTCCAAGAATGGGAACAAAAGACACTAATTAGAGTCCTATGTGTGATATGCAGCCAATCTGAAATTTCAGAATTTTTTTTTTTTGCAACCTCGTCTGCGTGGCAATTTGATTTTTAATATGTCGGGAACATGATAGGTTGACATTGAGCTCTGCTCGTATACAATTATATTTTAGCGTGAGAAAACTTTCCTAGGTGAGCGAAAACCGTTGAAACTTAAAGATATCGAGGTGTTCTCAGTCATGTGCTCTTGTGATGAAAGCGAAAGATGTATAATAGATGTGCAGGATTGGATGAGAGGAAGGTATAAACAGAGTAGTGGCGCCATGTGGCTGCATCCATGGATCATATAGATCAATTTGTGATGCGCTCTGGAGGCGCCTGTCATACCGCGGGTGGACCATGGGGGAACAGTGTGAATTCTCAGGGCTCAGATTCTACTGACTCTAGATCTTGTGTGGAGTTTATCCAGGAAATTTATCATCTCTGTAATCTGTTCTAAGGTCAACTATCTGCCAGGTCACCCAGTTTGCTCATCAGGCATTTCGAATTTTTTCTTCCTGGATAATTTCCCTGGCAGTGACCGGTCCAACAACCAGCAACACAAGCAGATGACCTTGGAATGCTTCTGCAGACTGAGTCTCATTATCCCAAACACTCCAAAAAAGAAAGAAAGAAAGAAGAAGAAAAAAGAGAAACAAAGCATAAGCGCGAGTTTTTGCCGGGCACCGCCACGGCCCCCCACCCAAGTATTGCTCAACGTAGAGACTGGCATCGAGTCTAGGCTTGGAATGCCTCGAGCAAGTCGGGCATTTTGAGCAATTTTGGCCATTTTCTGCGCCAAATACCAAAAATGACCAAGTTGTTCGGCCCGGTGTGAGCCCAATTCAAGTCGACCAACATATGAAGTACTTTCAGGCTGTATACACCATTTACCATCATTCCACAAAATTGAATTTCCAGAAAATCCCAAATTCTTTCATCATGAGACAATGACCCAGGTGTGCTATGGGTTTACAGCCTTTTGCGGAACTTAGGGCGCGGCCAGTTTTTTTTTTTTTAGTAAGTTTTCGGCAGAATGGCTATCCTGACCTCAATTCTCAACGGATTCCCTTGGTGGTAGGCTCATTCTACTCGTGTTGTAAATGCGGAGGGCATGGCATCTTACGATTTTTTCTGAGAACCCCGAAATCATTTTTTAGGTCAGATTGGGGTGTTTTGAGCTGTCTGAGAGCAGAATATGCCACAAAGTAGCTGTAGTGCTCGGATTGACCTAGAATTTTGATACAATGCACTTATGGGTATTACGGAGGGCAGCAAACACCGGGATAGTGAATGTGACTTGTATTTCAAATTTATTGCTGTTAGGGAAATTCACCCGATATCCTACCTGTTTACATGTATGATAGAGTTGAAATACAAGTCACATTCACTATCCCGGTGTTTGCTGCCCTCCGTAATACCCATAAGTGCATTGTAAATCGTAAGATGTCATGCCCTCCGCATTTACAACACGAGTAGAATGAGCCTACCACCAACGTTGGGACGTATTCGCCGAAACATCTTCAACGCCAGGCGTAGCTATGGAACTCATCTGATTGACTCGGTGTTTCCTTCCGAATACCCTTACCAAGGACATTCACCGAGTAGTTGATATGTCCGGAGCGATGATAAACGATAGTAGAAACACTCAGAAAAAAAAAATCACATAAAATTTACGGGTATAACCTGATTCGGATTACATAGGTCTCCATACTGCATGAGGTGGTCCCTTCCCAGCCGGACCGATGAGCGCAGATGGTGCGGCCTTATTTGTGGTATTCAAACAAAGCGGTTCCGAGGACCGAGCCCGGGCCGAATCATTATGCCGCATTCAAAGGGTGCGGCGTTGTTTGCCAGTGTGGTATTCAAACGAGGATTACTGTAGTATTACATGTACATTCAATTCCACAGGCCTTGTAACGTGTGACTGGTTGAACCAATTCGACAATTCGACAGCAGGCAAAATTTTGCGTGACATCGGCGAAAATTTCGAAAGTTTTGCCTTTTTTGCATCGCCGAGGAAGTCACGGTTTTTGTATTCGACAAACTACTCGGTGACGCGTGACTGTCGAATTGAATGTAATACTACAGTAGACAGGTTGCGCACAGACAGGTTCACTCATAGGTAGGCAGGTAGGATTACAGCATCTCAAAAGGAGTCAATGTGCGATTCAGTCCAATCAGGTGCACATGTCCTTTTCCTCCGAACGGCTGCCTTTGGCTAACGAATCTCTCAGGTGCCGCCCGTCGCTGCCCAGTCTCAAGTACGTTTCCAGCGATTTCCCGAAACAATCCTCTAACACGCTGCTGCAGCTGCGATGCGAGACACAATTGCCAACACCCCTACAACCCATTAGTCTCTTATAAACAGATGTTATAACAGAGCTTACTCGTACCTCGTATTCCCGGTAACGTAAGTTACTGGGTTTTATAGGGCGCCCTAACTTCAGCCACTTGCAGTAGATCACATTTTCATTACAAGGACAAACAAGGATCTGTCATAAGAGATGAGTCATGGTTTGAGAACCCAGCAATAGACAACCTTTTGACCAAATTTCCCTGCCTGCTACGAGTGGAAAAATCTTCTGCTTCATGGGTGTTTTTCTTCGATTTTTTGAGCTGCGCTACAGATTGCTGGACTCCAAATGAGATTCACTTGATGTGTCATTTTTGCCACGTGGCTCACTAACCGCCGGCCGCGGCCATCATTTTCCATCTGAACGGGATATTCCTCGGCCGATAGCACTTCGGCCGATCCCTCGTCACGCCAGCCTACATACGCCCCCTATGTCGTTATGAAAGCGTCCAAAGCTTTTTCACAGTATAAAAAGCTAGATTGACCAGACTATTTATTTAGTTTAACAAAGTCTACAGACCCAATTGGACTTACTAGACAAGTATCAAAGATGTTTATACTCTAAGAAAGAATTTGGGTAACTAGCCCTTATAAGACTTAAAGCTTCCCAAGGGGATACGAATACCCGAAAAATGTGGTAGTTCCTATCAGATTTCATCGCGGCTGTTGGTTCCGCCACCAGTGTCGGCATTTGCCGCTCACCGCAGGTGGATTAATTGTGACCGTGGCATGGGCCCTAGCCAATATTTGAGTTCCCAAATCACTGAATAAAATGTCTTGGGCTGCTATCACTATATTTTAGCTCAGCTATGTAGTACAGAGTGCTCTCCAGTCCCAGAATGCTCCCTGAGACCACCAATATTGGCATGAAATAGGCATACATGGATGTATTTGGGCTCATAGAAACTTAGAAATACTACCCAGCTCATTGAAGACTCAGAATAACTTTTGAAACTATAAATTGAGGCTTGGAAAGATCATACAGAGGGATTAGACAGGATGCGCAAAAGTCGCATGTGGGTTTCAGAGCCGTACATGGCAATATATATTTTAGCTCTCGGGCATGACTAGGAGTGCTGTCTGACCACCAGATCCTCCTCCAAAGAAAGCCGCATGCAGTGAGCTTGCGCACCAAAAAAGCCGCATGCGGCTTTGTGCATCCTGTCTATTTACTGCTCGAGGTACTATCTGGTTTGGAATTGGTCTGACTATTACTTGGTAGAACATCACACCATAAAAAGGTGTATCTTGGGCTTCCTAAAAACGAATCTGATACTTTTAGTTTCTGGCCACCCAAAACCCATCGGCCCGGCCCGGTCCGGCGCCGTAAACTAAAGGTATCAGGAGCGTGTCTGAAACTAAAAGTTTCAGAAACATTTTTGGGAGGTCAGAAATATCAGAATTTCCGGGGTGCATGCAGTTGGCAGGCCAGTGGACCTTAGATTGGTGCCAAACCACATTTCAAACATCCATTGGTCCTCATACATATACCATGCCAACTAAAAGGCCTATAATTTTTTTTCCAGGGCCGGAGGCCCTCCCCATCCCAAAAGATAAGGAATTTCCTTATCTTGGAAGCCCCTTGTGACTTCCCAACTACTGGTTGCACGGAGCTTTGACAGTGGTACGTTCAATATTTGATTTCAATTTTTTCCCGTTACCGGGCCCTGCCGCTCGTCGGCCTTACCCGCTTTATGTTATAGTCTGTCGATTGGCAGGTGTCAATGATCGGAGGTCGAGCTTATTAGGTAATCATTTTCTTTCTCGGGCGTTCAAGTAAAGGTTGCAGGGCATCCTTGCACAATTTTCCTTGGAATATTGTTGAATTCATCAGAGTAATCAACTGTACCAACCAGTTTCACCTCCACGGCGCTGAGAAGTCGGTGCCGAAATTTGATGGCCCGGCAGCTTACAAATCCCACCGTCTCATTTTGTATCAAAGAGGAGCGAGAACAAAAATTCTGAAGAGACAGAGTGTCTCTCAGACAGTGGTCAGTATTATCTTTTTCGTTCCGTCTTCTCTCCAGCTAACTTCCGCATTCAGGACATGCTTCAAAAGGTCTTCCACGTCGAAGGCTCCATGCCCGACATTGTTATCTACGACAACAACTGTACCCTGTACAAGTACCTCGTTCGACAAGGCATCCGACTTTATGAGACCGTTGGGTTCCCGGTTGATGTCTTCCGTTGGAAGTGCAAGCACGCAAAGGAAGGGATCGAATGCTCGTACCACTGCAACCCGACACTCTTCGCCGAGCTACTCGGAACCGATGGGAAGGCATGGTTCTTCAATTCCTCAATTGCGGAGCAGACCAACGTGTGGCTTGGTGGATATCACTCGATTCTTCGGGAGATGGGCTCAGACAAGTATGATTTCTTCCTGGATGAGATGGTAATGAGGAAGAATAGATTAACAAAGGCCAAGTTGGAGGTAGCAGGTGCGCTCCCAGACTATGTCCCTAATCTCTCATACTATGTACCTACTTGACACGACTCGTTATAAAAGATGCATGCGAGCGATAAAATTATATCCGAGATACTACGCTGTTCAATACTACAAATCTAATCTAGGTGGAGTAAAGTAATGGTGGCTAACGGCGTTTTTCCTCGGCAACTCGAGCCCATCCAGATGATTTACCCCGCCACTCCGTCCAAAGCCCATCGCGGGTGCGTGGCAGTTGGGAGGCAACGTCGCGCTCTGCCTGGCTGGAGTACTTCCAGGCCCGTTGTTGCTGATACCACGCGCCCTTTGGGAAACTGAGCCCAAAGACATCGACGAAACGTTCCGGGACGTTCCTGGATCCTATCAGGCGAAATGCAGTAGCCATATCGCGCGTATACATCCCCTCTGGCCAGACACCACACCCGAGGGGAGCAAGCACTTGACCCTCTTGCCAGAGCAAGTCAGGGTCGACAGGTATTGAAGGCGGTGTCAAAGGCGAGGGCGAGGATGGCGAGGGAGACGGGGGTGGCGAGGATGACAAGCAAGATGAAGACCCGGGGATGGGCCACGATGCGCGCGATGCAGGAGACGATGGGGAAGATGGGTTTGGTGGTGGCGAGAATGAGCGCGCTGACTTGGATGGCCGCAGCAGTTCTTCGGACGGCAAACGCCTGCGCTTGGGAGCAGCGATGGGAAGTGCACGACGGGTAGCGATGGGCTTGCGGCCGTACTTGTTGATATATTCATCCAGACGCGGACAATCCACCACCCCGAAATGGCGTACGAGGATAACCTGCTGGGGGACGACCTCCATGACGTGATCAACGTCCTCGCGGTCCCAGCAGCGACCATCGAAGTCGAAGATCCTAATCTCGTCGGTGGTGGCGAGCCCCATCTTCTTCAGCAACGCTGGGTAGTCAGCCATGTTGAGCCGCAATGACGCCAAGCCCTGCTGCCGAAACATCTCCGGCTCGACGCCATCCTGAGAAGAGCACGGTGAATACGATATCCAAGATGAAGAGACCGGCATACGCACCTTAGACCAGTAACAGAAGCGGACCTACCTCTCGAACAACTGATCTTGCCTCCGCCGTTGCTCCTCGGCGACTTTTCGCTTCTCTTGCTCAGCACGATTGGCATTGTACTTGCGCGCCCAATCAGGATCCATCGCCTTCTTGTAAAGTTTAGGAGGAAGAGGTTCGTCGCCAGCGTCGATTGTGGACGAAGAGGACTGGTATGAGAACATTGGCCGCGGGCGAGACAAGGCAGATGGATCCCCAGACTCGGGAACCGAGGAAGACGCGATGGGGGCGTCCAGCAAACGGTGTCCAATATAGCGGCACCCTTTCCCTTGGTTCTCGCAGCACTGTTTACACATTTTGTAGGTGCAGCTCTTTCCGCCTGCGAGCCGTTTGCATGTGCGGACTGCACAGGTCGCCTTCCCCGACTGAGAGTTGGCAGGCACCGGCTGCGAGGGTGGGACGAGGGGAACGCGTGGTTGCGATGATGGAAGAGCAGGAGGCGTCGACACAAGTGCAGGGTCAATGGGTACGCCGTTCCAGAATGGAATACGTGGCGATAGGGAGTACGGATCGTTGGGCCCATCATGTGGCGGGTACGGCGGGGCTCCGTTTGCGGGAGAGTCCCTCCAACGACGCTCGGCAGCAGCTACTAGCTCAGGCGCGAGCCACTTGAAGTAACCGCAACAGCACTGGGAACAGATGTGAAGGTGAATCGAAACCGAGGGAACATCACGACGCACTGCTTGGTACTCCAGACCAGCATGATAAGGAACATTCCTACCGCTGCAGACGAGGAGGGATGGGATGCGTTCCGGGCAGTCTGGCTTCGGGCATTGTATGAACTGGTGGACCGGCGGTGGGGCGGGCATAGGCGAGACTAGTGATGTGCATGGTAAGTACCATATACCTTTTCAATATTCCTATCAGTTTTGGATGGGTTCTGGACTAGGCGGGGACTTACAGAGGGAAAAATGAGAAACATACCGATGGGCGAGAGAGAGTGACGAGGTAACGTTTGTGTGACATTGGCCGAGTTTGGTATGCGAACAAACACGGCCAGCGGGTTACATAACCGGTTTACCGGAGGTTCACCCGGTTCACCCACTTCACCAGGTTCACCGTTAACTTGGTAAACTTTCTGATATACGTATGTTCTCAAAATTCCAAAGGTCGAAATTTTTCAAGCCCGTTTACTGCTATTTGCGGTACTTAGAGCCTGTTCGGATCATCCTGAAAACTTTGGTTTTCAAAATTTCGAGGATTTCGGCCCCGCGGCATTCGGTTATGGTTTGCGCGTGTCAAATCATCACTGATATCCGGAAATACTCCAACCCACATGATGCGGTCTGTATGCCGACGATGAAGTCCCCTTCCTCATCGTCCCCATTCCCAACCGCCTTTCTCGAGTTTTGAAAGTGACCTAAATGATGGCGCACTTCGAGTGGAATCAATATAAGGGTCAGTAGATATATGTAGAGTAATTTATACTTCGAAATAATAGCTGACACTCGAGTTCTTGCATTTGCATCAAACGGCGGGAGGGCGGGAGGGGTTGGCGGGCGGCGGGCAACGACACTGCAACGATGAGGAAGGTCCATATCAAATGATAGGCCGAATCATTGCCGAATCACCCTAGCAACAAGCGAGACATCGGCTCACAGGGCCCAGGTCCGTAAATCTCGAAATTTTGAAAACCAAAGTTTTCAGGATGATCCGAACAGGCTCTTAGGGGCAAACTTTTTTTTTTTTTTTTTTTTCTTCTTCTTCTTCTTCCTTCTTCCTTTTTCCTTTTTGATCGTTTTTTGATCGTTTTACATATATTGCATCTTCCGGGCTCAATTCTCGCCCGTATCCACTTTGGAAATAGGCTCAATCAATTTGTATTGGAAAACTTCAGGGGATAGCCTCCTTGTATTTTTTATTTGAGCCTCCAAACGACAGTTATGTCACAATACGATCATTTTGGTTGATTGTTTCACATATATCGCATGTTCCGGGCTCAATTCTCACCCGTCGTATTGGAAAATTCCAGAGGATGGCATCCGCAAAAAAGGGAGGAAAAACGGCAACTGTGAACGACCCTAATGTTGATATAAGATTCAACTGAAATTTTGTAGTCCAAAGCGCAATATTTGACTCCCAAAAAGACTTTGAGCAAGCAGATAGCATTCTCAGTCATAAACCGAGTGACGCCCCATTGACGCCCAAGTGCCGCCGGGTTGACGCCAACATGTCACAACTGACGCCCTGTCACGCATGGACTGACGCCCCCACTGCCGCCCTTGCATTCGGCCTGCCGCCCCCCGCCCTCAAATGTGACGCCCATAGTGACGCCCCCCCCTGGCGCCCTGTGGCGCCCCCAGTGCCGCCCTCACGAAGTTCTGTCCGCAACCATACTTTGTCCGTACTCTTGCCCCAGTTTGTCGCAATGGTGCGGCCTTCGGATATCGCGGCCACCGGAGAGAAAGGGTCCGGCTATCACTCCATCAGAGGGCAGAGAGGATTTGAGTGTAAAGCTGCCGAGGACGCGTGGCTTTCAGAGCTGCACCTGTACAGTATAGTACACCGCCGTTTGTGTCAGATGTTTTTAAAACATTACGAAGTTTCGTAAGAGAACATCTCTGTAATGTCACTGAAATATTGTCTGACGCCCTCTTGCCGCCCTTTGACGCCCCGTTCTGCCGCCATCTGACGCCCCTTACACATGTATTGCGGCACAATTAACTGTATCCCGGGAATCGAATCAGCTCAAGCACATCCCCAGTACTATACAACGTCTATTAGAGCGCACCAAAATCTCGTCCGGGCAAATGCAATGCAAATACATTATGACATTGCCGCCCCACTGACGCCCCTCACGGCGAAGGGCGTCAAAGGGCGGCACTGGCGGCACTTTCACTTTGCCCATTTCGCAGCCTCAAGAAAGGATGGAATGAAGTTCAGAAAATTGAGGCGGCTATCAAAGGCGACGAGAATCGTCGTAATAACCGCCGCCTGAAGAGTCGCGCACGAGTCAGTCTCAGTCTAACCTATTCCTCCGATACTCACTATGTACCGGTCCCAGAAATCACATAAACTTTCCAAGAAACTTAACGCATTTGCCGCGAAGCATGGGCTTAACCCCGGCTTTCTAGCCGATGTCGTCCACGAACAGTTTCTTTCCGACGAGGCCTCCGGACCGGAGGACGAGGTTCAAAACCGGATTTTGGAGCCGTTGACACCACTGGATAGCCCTTTGAATTCTGAGCAAGACTGTCGGTTCGAAACATTTTAATTCGCATTCCCCGTGCAGCCAGGGCATTTTAAGCTCTCCCAGCCCAACACGGCATGTTCTCGTCAAATGCATTGAAATGAATGTGTCACAGTGTTCAATTGTGAGGCACGGGGTTCAAAATGGGGAAGTGCACAAGGATTCGTCCCCAATTTTGTTCCGAGACCTGTATTGCGTTGTCTCAGTCAGGAATGGTGACTGCAGGATACAACAACATACACATCGGCCGCCGCCTCTCTGCAAGACGAGCTCCATGAGCTGCGCGTTCCTGAATTCGGTGCCCGCAATCACGAAATGGTTTGGTGAGGATGGCGACGGCTCAATGGAATTTGGTTGGAGTGCGGAAACAGGGTGGTATAAAAGGGAAGGTTGGAGCAGTGATACCTTCTTCAAGTCATCATCGCTATTTAAGGCAAGGTCAATTACCTGCAATAGAATGAGAAATCGAGGGAGAGATGACTTGGACTGGCCACGTACCGGCTCTGCATCTTGTATATAGTCCACACTCGATTCTTCTCCTCTGCGATCACGACTTTCCTCCCGATGGTTTAACGGGACTGTTGCACCTAGCTTCTCTTTGGCCTTCAACGCCTTCTGAAATGAATGGCTCAGGGTGTTCAATTGTGAGGCACGGGGTTCAAAATGGCGAGGGCAGTGCCACATTCAAATTGATGGCCAGGCTTTGGTAGAAAGCTTAAATATGTCAAGTGCTCCCTTATCCCCACCGAATCCGACAAAAATGGACTGAAATGAATGCCTCAGGGTGTTCAATTGCGAGGCACAGGGTTCAAAATATCTCCCTTATCCCTGCCGAATCCGGCAAAAATGAACTGAAATGAATGCCTCGGGGTGTTCAATTGCGATTATATGGGGTTTGCGCACTAATATCTAGTGCTTCTAGGCACTAATTTTTGGGTATACAAGCGTTCGACGGCCCGCTCCGCGGGCCGTCTCCCACTTGGCTAAAGAAAGGCCAGGCTAGAAGCTGATCAGGAGTGGGCCCTTATGGGCGCTTCCGAAGTTTTGGGTAGACAGCCCTATAAGCGGAGTTTGAATGCTTCAGACAGACACCCGCAATTTTATAAAGAGGGAGATCCAGGCACTAATATTAGTATCTAGTGCTTCCTCTATCTGCAGTGCGGCCGCATTGAATCCTCTGAATTCTTCCCGAACAACCGTCTCCAACTCATTAAATTCATCCCGCATCACTCATGACTTTGTTTCGGAAAGGAGTCCCGCCGTCGGAATCACTATCACTCGCCGCCCCTCTGGATCCCACAGCGAAACCGTTCCGAACAATCTATACTTAGAGTTCCGGTGCAAAGGAGAATAGCACCCAGCGAAAGATAGAAATGAGGCGGAAAGGGATGTGCAGCGATGGAAGGGGACATGGAAAGAAACGGAAGAAAGGAACAGGAATATAAGGAAGCAACTTAGCTTGAGGCTCAAACACTCAAGGTATTGTAGCGAGTCTTGAGGATATCGCGTCGCTCAAGCTAAGTTCGTCGGCAAGAGATGTAACACAGCCACGCGCTAAGGACATCCGCAGATTGCCAGCGCATCCAGCCAAGAAAAGCGAAGAAAGTCGAATCCTAGGGATGGCCAGAAGAACGGAAGCGTGGAAGACATCTCAAGCCGTGAAAATCTGCGAGGCGAGCTCAGCAGCCCCAGAGGTGATGAGCGTCGCGAATTTCGCTGGGATCCGTGTGATAAAAGGACTCCTGGGCACTCAAACATGAGGTCAATTTCTGTATCAATCTCGATGTGTTGGATACTCTCATCTGTTATAAGCCTAGCGTGGTTGTCCGAAACTTATTTGAATTGGACTCTGGCTACTCTTTCATTTAATCGAGCAAATACGGCTCTCAGAAGGCGGAAATTTGGGTCCAGTAAGTCATTCTCATACCTCTCTCTCCTCTTTACAAGAACACAGGATAAGAACTCGGAAGAAGAGCATACTAGGAGCGGCACATTTCTCGGGGTTTTCTGTAATATGAACAGTAGGCCTCCCAAGAGTGCAGAGCAAAATGTTAGTGGAATTTCAACTTTGTCAAACGTCAAGGACAGAACTTCTTCGTCTTCCTGTCCATCGTCTGTAAATTTCTTGATCATTACTTGGATTGTTGGGAGGAATTCTCCGGCATGAAGGACACATGCATGTATAAATACTGTGGTCAGACTTGGTTCGGTTCCGGGGATCCTATATCTCCTAGCAGAGAATGCATTCAGAGACTCTTCGAACGCAAAAATGCGAAAACCACTTTCGATATTGTACAGGGTGTAATTGGGATCATATGTCATTGTTTGATATGTTTATATTGGTAGATTGTTCGATTCCTGTTCATGGTTGGTAAGAGATAACTCTTCACACAAGTCCATATTATCCATGGTTGGATTCCACTTTGGCATAATACTGTCTATCAGCATTTTTGCCGTCTCTATGCATTGACCTGGATGTCCGCAACCTAATACATTCCGGTCATGATGACACGCTGGGCAGCCACAATTTTTTCGGCCAATTCCTGAGGGGCTTACTTGATGAGGTTTGCGGATAATCATTGTTTTCCGAGTTGCAATGGTGAGTGTATCCTCGACTGTTCGTACCCCATGGTTGAATCTGAGGCATGCTGCGCCTGGTCGACGGCAGCCTTGTTGATAGAGCACCTTGTTGGTGGCTGGATGTTTCCAGATAGGTATTTGTAACTTGATCTCATTGCTGATAGATAGAGCAGTGAATGTTAATTTATACTTCAGAGCCGTAAGGATCATTCGCTTGATCTCTTCAGGTAGCTGTGACCTCGGAGAAAGCGGGATGTGGACGTCTTGTAAGAAAACATTTAAAATTTGACCAGGTCGAGCATTAACATAACTTATCTCTAAGAATTTTGCAAGAATGTAATCAACGTAATAGCACCAAGATGCTCGTTTATCACCCTGTACTAGGTATGACTGTAGATTCCATAGATCAATGGCTTCGTTTCTTGCGGATATATCCAATATTTGTTTTCCGCCTTCGGTAATGTCCAGAATCATAGATTCATGTGCTACTCTCGCTCTTTTCCCTTCCCACAGGAAGGTATGTTCTGCCTTTATGAGGGAATCTTCAATGTCTTTTGGCATACCCTGTAGTCTCGTCAAGTATTGAGTTCGACCTCCAATGACCATGTTGATGATATGTCGTTTTCCTTCGAGACTTGGTGAGGATGCTTGCCACCTCTCGAGGTCACTGTGAATTTTTTCAAGCACGGAAGGCCATGGTGTGATGTATGAAACTTTATTCCCGATCCACGCGCCTAGCATACGGCAAGTTTGGCCATCTGGTATAATCCTGGTACTTTGTTCAATTGATCCGATTCGAGTGTTACTATTTATTCTTCTCTCTTGTAGTACTTTAGATCGGTAAGCCACTCGGCCAAATGGCAAGATAACAGTCTTGTGTTTGTTGAATTTAGCAGTCGACGCTGTGCACCAAAGATGGAGAATTTCCCAGAGTGAGGCTAACGAATCCTTGGATGAAAGGTAAACTGATGTATCGTCTGCAAAAAGAGAAGCTACGAGATCCTGGTTTGTACCCGGGATTTGACTCCTTTGAGATCAGAGTGGCGTATCAAACAGGCTAAGGGTTCAATGGCATAGTTGAATAATAAGCATGATGGCGGATCTCCTTGTCTTACACCACGAATAACTAGGAAGGGTTCACTTATCTCTCCATTTATGATCACTACTGTCTCGGCATTTGTGTAGAGACTTCTGATTGTGTTGCAAAATTTTGGGGGGAATCGCATGTGTTCCAAGACACTAAGCAGGTAACTTTGGTTAATTTTATCATAGGGTAGTCAAGGGCTACTATGACCCCGTCCTCCTTTGCAGCTTCTGCATAATTTAAGAGGAATTTTGCGAGCTTAACTTGATCCTCAATCTTCCTGCCTTTCATAAATCCGGCTTGGTTTGGATGTACAAGAGATGGGGCAACGTTCATCAAGCGCAATGAATATGATTTGGTCATCAATTTGTAGTCGCAGTTCAAAAGTGTGACCGGTCTGTAATTACTTATCAAGGATTTGTCTCCCTTTTTGAAAATTGGACATAGCCAGCCAGCATTGAATTTAGAGCTTTCTACAATCCCATATTTTTTGATGTCAGTCTAGAGCTCCGCCAGGAACTTCAATATATCAAACATTTCCCGAGCGGATCCTTTGCTCCGTTGGAATATAATGTCAAGCATTTTGTAGAATTCATAAGGGAGGCCATCTAAGCCTGGTGCTGTACCATTGTTCGAGAGTTTGAGTGACTCTTTAACATCGTCCTCTGATAGACATTGCATTGTTCGAGTGTGATAGGCGTTGCCATCATTCTTCCGTACTCGTCTGGACGATCCTTATCTTGGATTGAGTTGTAATAGTCTCTGGCCATCTGGGCCATCTTCTTTGGACGAGTCTCGTAGTGTGGTAAGTCTGCATTGGTCTCATTTTCAACTCTCAATTCGAGGATCGACTCTTTTGGGTGATACCTTTTGGCTGACCGGGTCCATGAATTTGTTCGCAAAGTTTCACCTTCGACATCATATCTTGCTTCAGATAATGCTTTCTTCTTGTCGGATTCCTGTTTCAAGCGATCTGGAATTTTTTTCTCTAACAGGTAGGCGGCTGCATTTCTATCTTCCAACGATTTTCGGAATCGTTCGGGCCTGCTCTCTTGCCGGGTATGGTGAGCATGCCCATTCACGCCGTGCCAAAGCCAGACGGGGATAAGTGCATGGTCACCAATCATAGCGCCGGCAACTTCGCACTAAACTCCCTCATCTCATCCGCGTCTACTGTAGTATTACGTTCAAATCGACAGTCACGCGTCACGCACCCCCCTGTCGGCATCGAAATATGGCAAAGGTCACGCGTCACGGAGGCGTTTGTCGAACCTGCCAAGCGTGACATGCCCCAGAACGGTGCTGAAAATGAAAATTTTCGCTTGGAATATCGAAATTTTGGGGGGTGTCACGCAAAATTTTCGCTGGTGTCGAAATGTCGAAATGGTCCCACTGGGTCACGCGTCACACCCAGTGTCGATTTGAACGTAATACTACAGTATCTCCGGGGCCCCGCTGGATGGTTTGAAACACCTAGCAGACTCGTTGATTGAGATGCGCCGAATTCACGGCGACGCTGAGCTCTCGATCTTCAAGTCTGATGTCAAGGGAGCTCACCGCCTGATGCCTCTGTGCCCCGAGTTCCAAATCAAACAGATTAACACCATAGACGGCCAGCGCCACGTCGACCGATGTTGCTGCTTCGGGAACCGTGGGTCGTCCAAAATTTGGATCTGCTTCAATGGGTTGGTCAATTGGATTGCAGTCAAAAAGCGAGGGGTGGATCGCCTGAACGCATACGCTGACGACAGCTTCTCGGTCGAGCTGGAGCTGTACTATGCGCCGTATGGCAAGAGCTTCCCATACGAACAAACCAAACTCTTGCTTCTTTGGGACGAGCTTGGCATTCCTCACGACCTGCCGAAACAACTCTCAGGCGCCTCGCTGAAAGTTATTGGCATGAATGTCGACTCCCGTGCAATGACAATCTCGATGCCAGCTGACTCCAAAGACGAGCTCATCATCTTCATCAAGACATTTGCCGCAGGCAAGCGCTGGACTCTCAAAGAGTTCCAGCGGCTCGCCGGATGGGTAAATTGGGGTCTAAATGCTTACCCACGGCTCCGTCCCGGCCTATGCAATGTCTACGATAAGTTGTCCGGCAAGCAGAACCTGTGGTTTTACGATGCAGTGGGAGACCAAATTATGGGACAAAATCAAACATATACAGTATGCCAACGTGAGTCCAACTCACCTGAAGTACTCTTGTTCCTCACCCATATATCTGAATCACTTATCCCAGCCGAAATAGTCAGGCAAGCATGGTAGCTGTAAGTCCTACTCAAAGATCAGCCAACATTAATGCGAATCAATCAGGACGAAAATCAGCGCAAGATTATCCCTTGATGATAAACTCATCAGTATCGGCGAAAGATTCGGCCATGAAAAATAATACCCCGCTGTCGTACAGATACTGAACAAGACTTGAACACGTTTTAAGGCCTTTGTCCCAAGAATTCAACACCAGGTTTATTTTCAAAAGGAAGCGAAAGATGCGTTATGTGTGCCCAAATATTTTCAGATTTTTTCAATACCATGGGACGAAGCTATGGACGAGTCAAATTGATGGGTTTTTGGCGCATTGATGTTCCATCCCAGCTTCTGCGCTCATTCAAGCACCATTCAAAAATTCTGAAGAGGCAGAATGTCTGACATGTGCCCAAAAGGCCCTGAAAATGGATTTTTTCGCCCAAAATATGTATCTCTGTATTCCACGCAGATTTGTCTACAAAACAACGATCTCTTCGTTTGCATACTGTCCCTCATGCCGGTATGACTTTGGTACAATGCCGACGTGCTCTCCTCCATCATATTGCCACAGGTGCGTGCGCCGACGATTGGGTTGATGTTGTGTCGTATCCAAGACTAGATCGTTCCGCATGTCGAGCACTATCCCAAGATTTCAAGTGTGCTGCAGGAATGTCCAAAGCTGTTTTGACTATTTTTCTTGACGCCGACCACAAGCAAATGTCCACAGAGAATTTATCACACTTGGCTGCCACTTTGAACATATCTGTCTGGTGTCCGTACCCTTCGTTTTAAACTACATTATTTCCGATCCACGCCCCCAGCATGCGGCAAGTTTGACCATCTGGAATAATTCTTATTGTTTCCGCAATTGTCCCGATTCGCATCTGATTGTTGATCCGTCTCTCCTGAAGTACCTTTGCCCGATATGCGGGCCGGCCAAAAGGTAGGAGAACCGTTTTATGCTCGTTAAATCTTGCTGTTGATGCTGCACACCATAGGCCCAAAATTTCCCAGAGTCGTTCCAGGGAGTTAATACATGATAAATATATTGTCGTATCATCGGCAAAGAGTGAGATGACCAGCTCTTCATTTTTTCCAGGCACTTTGATTCCCTTAAGCTCGGAATCTCTTATCAAACAAGCCAGCAGCTCAATAGCTAGGTTGAATAATAGGCATGAGAGGGGATCTCCCTGTCTAACCCCACGGATAACTATGAATGGTTCACTGATGTCTCCGTTAATAATTACTACGGTCTCGGCATTAGTGTATAGGGCCTTGATTGTGTTGTAAAACTTTGGGGGGAACCCCATATGTTGAAGGACCCGTAGAAGGTATGCATGGTTTATTCTATCGTACGCCTTCTCCTGGTCCAAAGCGACTATGAGTCCATCCTCTTCTGCCGCCTCAGCATAGTTCAGAAGGTATTTTGCTAGTTTCACTTGGTGCTCAATTTTTCTCCCCTTCATGAAACCCGCTTGGTTAGGATGCACAAGAGACGGGGCCATGTTCATGAGTGTTAAAGAGTAAGTCTTTGTCATTAGCTTGTAGTCGCAGTTTAGTACGGTGACTGGACGATAATTACTGATCAATGATTTATCTCCCTTCTTGAAAATAGGACATAGCCATCCAGCGTTGAATTTACACGTCACAATCATACCATATTTTTCGATGTCAACGTATAGCTTGGTCAGAAAATCTATTACATCGAAAAGCTTCTGGTTGGTACCTTTACTCTTCCGGAATAAGATGTCCAACATCTTGTAAAATTCATACGGAATCCCATCGAGTCCCGGGGCCTTTCCATTATTCGAGAGTTTCAGTGCTCGTCCAACATTCTCAGGTGTCATTTCCTTGTTCATATCATTGGATTGGCTTTCTGACAGTCTGACCTTGCATTTCTCAAGAGTAATTTCGGTTGCCAATATCCTCCCGTATTCATCTGGCTGGTCGTTATATCAAGGAAATAAGCTTAATTATTATTGGCCTGCAGTTTTGAGGGACAAAAGTCAATGTAGATCTAAGTACTCTAATATCCGGCGCAACTTGAATTAACAGGATCTGTCCATAAATGAGTGAGAAATGAGCATGTTCAAGTTGTTCTTTTTATTCTATTTTTACTTTAGTGTCCCAGGTCTTTTGCGGGAAAGATTTCTGCTCTGCATTCCAGGGCAAACAAATGCAATTTAATGGTGGCTTGGTGTGCCTAGTTTCGGGCTGTGCACCCAAAAATGCAATTTAATGACGGCTTGATGTGCCGAGTTTCGCATCAAATCAGTAAATTGCCCTGTTTGGAGCCATTTCAAAGCAGATTTTCACGGGACCTTGTTTGTTGGAAAGCCAGCGCAATTTCGGTTAGAACTGTCTCTTTAGATTTCCTTCTAGTGTCCCAGGTCTTTTGCGGGAAAGATTTCTGCTCTGCATTCCAGGGCAAACAAATGCAATTTAATGACGGCTTGGTGTGCCGAGTTTCGCATCAAATCAGTAAATTTCCCTGTTCAGAGCCATTTCAAACCGGATTTTCACGGGACCTTGTTTGTTGGAAAGCCAGCGCAATTTCGGTTAGAACTGTCTCTTTAGATTTCCTTCTAGTGTCCCAGATCCTAACGCTCATCCTACTACTGCTCCCTTGCTTGCCAATGCGACTGCATCACAGCACAAGGTATATCCTGCACTTCCTTATATCCATAACTCACTCTCGCCAATATAAGGCTTCTTCCAGCAAGTGAGCTCCCTCTACTAGCGTTGGGCCTTCGGATGTCGAGTCCGAAGTCGAGGAGGATGCAGACGATGACGTTGTCATGGTGGACGCCGGCAGCTCTGTGAGTCTCTCCCCTATTTTTGTAACCCATGCAAATATCGCATTATATAGGGCAAATCCACCCTTCCACCCATCAGTGTTCTCTCCGATGGGGAGTCCAATGTCGAAGACAAGTCCACCCCTGCCAAGAAGAATGCGGTATGTCCTTATATCTGTTTGACCCCTTCGACTCGCCTTACTAACACCAGTCTGGTTTACGTTTTCAGAAGAAGGTTGCAGCTCCTGCTGTGTCTTCCTCCAAGAAAGCATCTACCAGTGGCCCCAGCGTGCGTTCCTCGTCTTATATCCTTGTGTTCATCGCTTATTCGAGTTATATCCTTGTTAGAACGAGCTTGGTGCGTGGCATTTCGCCTATATCTGCCCATTAATTACTCATTCTCCCTCAGATCTAATCTCGTATGACAAGATGCTTGGTTATATCAACAACGCCCGTCACATTGGTGCTACCAACAAGAACGTTCCAACCTCCGACGACGGCCTTCGTCGTATGGACTGTGCCCTTCGCACTCAACTTGCCCAACTTGTGATCACTATCAACGTTGAGTCGCGCAAGTATGACGCACCTGATAATCCCAACATTCCTCTATACTTATAGGAGCTAAGTACCCCCATAAGCTCTTATAATTATAGGCGGTTTTGGGTGATTTCCTTACCACTGATATTCCATCGTTATTCCATGGTAACCACAGTGTTTTCTGAGGTACTGGTGGAAGAAATTTTCAATTTTGCTCTCCATTAGACTGCTTCTAATGGCCTTTGGTGGGGTAGCTATACAATTTTACTGACTTAGATTACCATGCATACCATGAGTACCGCCAACACTTTGACCAAAGTTTGTGACTTGGAAGAGGTACCACACATACCATGAATACATTCTTAGGAGTCACAGAAAATGCTGACTTGTCTGATCAACCACCGTTACCACCGTCCGTCACTTTGGTGGTCAGTAAATTTGTGACTGGGTTAAGCAACCACCATTACCATGAGTACATTTTTTGGAGGTCAATAAACTACTGATGTACCTCAGTGCCCACAGCTACCACAGACACTGTCAACTGAAAAGACTTAGTAAATTTCAGGCATGCCAATTACCACTGTTACCACAGTGAACCCATCCAGGACATGGCCCGCCAAAACAGGCCGAGGTCGGCATCATTGGATCAGACTGATGCGCCTCCTGTCGGCTGTGACCACGGTTACCACGGCCACTGACATCGAAACAACTTAGCAGATCTGGCGGTGCATGTTGCCTGCCATTACCACAGCTAGATAATAATATTTGCATGTTGCCACCCTTACCATGGTGCACTCACATCAAGATGACTCCTTAAAGTTGATGGCTGCCTGTATTAGGGTTTTATAGCTGCCCTACCATTGATGGCTGCCTGTATTGGGATGCAGTTGATGCCTGGTTGCTTTAAGAGCCCCTATTTGGTCAAAAAGCACTGGCTCTGGGAAAGTATTTTGCATTTCGCGGGCCAATGGGACCACCAATTGAAAAATGATATAGATGACTCTTGTAGCCCTTGATGAGCTCTAAAGCTTGGCTATATAGATCAAAAGATTGGCCAATAAATTTTCTTTTTGGGACACTAACGCTTTCAGCCCAAAAAGGGAAGTCACGCCTCATCCCTTTCACTGCGCAGGTTCTCCTTCCCGAGAACAAGGCTGTCTCAGAGGGAATGTTCGGCGGACGCGACCTATACCATAGTCTCGTCAATCCAGACAACTTGCCCAATGCAAAGTTCCCTTCTGGATACGAGGTTTTCCGCACCTTTACTCGTCAGGTCGTCGAAAAGCGCAACGCAGATAAAGGTAAGGCCGCTATCACCGCTTCTGCGAGCAGTTCTGGCAAGTCTACCAAGACCGTATGCACCGTTATTTTCCCTCCTTGTTCAATGTTTTAACTGGTTCCGATTTTCTCCCAGAAAACGCGCTCGCAGACCGCGAAGGCCAAGGAGAGCGTCGAAGATAGCGAAACGGAGTCGGTTATCATCACTAATGGCCCCGAGACTCCTGCTAACGAGCTGGCATCCGACCAGGTGCGAACATTTTAACTCCCCGCAGGCCTCCTATGCCGCTGCTTTCGCAGTTGTTGACCAAGTTCTATTCGGTGTTTCTCAGATGAATGTGGACGATGAACCAGCTCCCAAGAAAGGTCTCAGCGACTTAAAATTCAAAAAGAAGACTAAAGAGGCTAATCGTGCGGTGCGTCCTCCAAATCATGCTTGAGTACCATCATCTGACTCAAATCATGCCAGGAAACTCAACCCTCGGCCGAACCCTCTGTAAGTTCATCATCCAAGTTCTGGTATTCGTTCTAATCGTTCCATTCAGGCCAACGCGACAAGGAGCAAGAAGACTGGCTCCTCTAAACGCCCCCGCACGGACAGCAATCCCTTCAACGAGGAAGCCTTCCTTACTGCATGTATGTTGGTCAACTTCTCTTTTCAGGTCCGGAACTCATATCATGAGACCAGCGGCTGCGGAATTCTACACAACCTCGGCTTCCATTCCCGTGCTGATCGATGAAGTCACCAGCATCGCACGCCAGGACTCCGATTTTCTGGAGAACCGCCTTGCTATGAGCAAGAGGATCTACTACATTAATGTGGAACTCTCGTGCATCCTTGAGCAGTTCCGCAGTAGTCTCCTGCGTCGTACTCAGCTCATCGAGGAAGGCCAGTTCTTGACTGAGATCATCCAGAAATTGGATGGCGCCTCCAGCGCGGGCCTCGACAGCATGGTTCCGTAACCGCATCGCTCAAGTTGGTGGTATTTTCTCAGGCCTCATTATATTAACTTGGTTCCTCGTATTCGGACGCCGCGTCACTCTTTTCAGCTGGTATCTCTTGTACTAGAATCACTCGTGTCTCTAGTTAGGTTACACCCACTCTTTTAATTTAGAATGGTTCAGCTGGTATGATTCTTGTTACGACGAGATTTTAAGTAACCTCGGGTTCGTGGCATTCTGGGAGTGTCAGAATTTTCAGAATCAGACTCTTCTTCGTTGAAGGCTTCCTCCGTGTGATCTAATTCCTCAGAATGTATACTTTCATCTTCATCCCGGAGCCGTACATTTTCGAATTGAAAATCTCGCCCTTGGTATTCATCCGGTTCTTGTTCATTGACTAACAATTCAAGAGTCCACGCCATTTTCGTCACTTCGTTACTTCGCTTAGCGTTGTGAAACTTCGTGACTTTGATGGGAAATTGTGAAAGTTCGTCATTTGGAAGGCTTTCTATGAAAGTTCGTGAGTTAGTATTTCTAGCTTTCAAGCGGCGACTCCCCGGCACATCACGAAGTGATGGGTATCAACAGCTTGCCGAGATTGGCCGGTTAGGTTAGCTGAACTCACCCAACTCTGTATTCACTTTGCGCGGGGGGTTAAGTTTGGGTTAAGTTTGTGGTTAGAAAGGTTAGGTATGGTGTTCTGGTTAGGTCCCCAGGTATATTGAAGAAGTGGTTGAAGAAAGAACTTGTGTTTTCCTGGTATGCCAAAGGACCACTGATGGCCGATGTTCCGAGTTTCTGAACGTGCCGAGGTCAACTGACGAACTTTCACAGAAACCAGGCAAAGTGACGAGCTTTCACACATTCCCATCAAAGTGACGAACTTTCACATTCCTACGCGAAGTAACGAAGTGACGAAGATGGGTACTACTCACAATTCAAGGGTTTCCGCTGAGAGGTCAATCAAGTCATGAATATTCTGAGGCAAAGGGATTTTTCGGCGAGCTTCATAAGGGACTACACGGAACTGTGCCACCTTATTCTGAAACATCGAACCGTCCATTTCAGCTACTAAATAGCTTCCACCCTTGGTCCTCCTAATCACGATTACTGGCCCCAAATAGCGTGTATGCATCTTGGTATTCAAGGATTTCTCCACCATGGTGTTCCTGACCAGAACTAAATCTCCAGGTTGAAAATTATAGTCCTTGATTGTATGTTTATGAACTGTTTCATATCTTTTTACTGCAGCGCGTTTGACATCAGTCAGACGTTCGCGCATAGCTTCTACATGGGTCCTATGTTTTGCTAGTGCCTGCGCACGGTACCCAATCAATTCTGCAGTGCTGAGGACACGGCCAGGTATATCTACAAGCCATGTTGCCTCCTCAATGTCCAGTGCCAATGTTGGGTGTGCACCTGTCACCACAAAATATGGTGAGCACCCAAGTCCTCTCCTCACGGTTATTCTGTCTGACCAAAGTACCTGGGGGAAAAACCAAAACCATTTGCTTGGATTCCCACCAGTAGCCTTGTACAAAGCTTGTCTCAATGGCCAGTGACCCGTTTCAACTTTCCCATTCCCTTGGGAGTTGTACGGAGACACTCGGATCCCGTGAATTCCATACTTCGCTGCTAGGTAGGCCACCGCTGCTTTGAATTGCGGGGCATTGTCTGTGACAATATTCTCTGGACAGCCCCATCGGCATATGATCTCCTCGAGAATGAAGAGTGCCAAAGTTCGTGCATTGTCATGCTTAATTGGCCTCCCTTCCAGCCATGCTGACAATGCATCTCGTGCATCAACGACTTTATTAAAGCCATTAGAGGGGGTTCCCATTATCATGACATCCAGATGTACCTGTTGAAACAGCGACGGTGTGTGCGTGACCACCGGAGGTATTCTCAACAATGTTTTCTGTCGTAATTGACAAAGCTCGCAGGTTTTCACATACCAGCTTATGTCTCGTTCAAACTCGGGCCACCAGAAGCGCAGTTCAAGCAAGGATTTTGTGGCATAAAATCCTCGATGCCCCAAGCTATCATGCGCGGCACGCATCATAAACATCCGATGATCTTTGTCAACGACTAATTTATGAGCAGTTCCTTGTCCTTTCTTATACAAGCGGTCTCCTTTATCTAGGAAGAATGATGCCGCGAATCTCATGAAATTCTTGTACTCTGTGTCCGAAAATCCTTCGGGCCGTACAAGCGGGTTCTTTAACCACCCACGCAATAACAAGAGTCGTGCATCAGCATTCTTTCCCGCAGCAGTTCTGTGATTCTCTTCATATGGTTCGCGTTTCTCCGCGTCGTATTTCAATTCTAAATCGGGAATCAAAGGCTCTCCATCCGGTCGCGGTCCCAGCTTCACCTTCTTAGGTTTATTTTGTGCAAGAACTTCGACAGTTTGGTAGTTCTCACACCGATGTACTTCTCTCGAGTGTGCCCGCTGTAGATCTTCTGCGAAATCCAGAGGAGACTTTGCTTCCTGTCCCAGCATAAGCAAATAACCTCCCCGAGGATCAATTTTAT
Source organism: Mycena galericulata (assembly GCA_029289565.1). Taxonomy (NCBI): domain Eukaryota; kingdom Fungi; phylum Basidiomycota; class Agaricomycetes; order Agaricales; family Mycenaceae; genus Mycena; species Mycena galericulata. The sequence goes on along the minus strand of JARKIA010000062.1, from coordinate 379,387 downwards.
CCATGAAGTCTTCAAACTCCAATACAGGTGGCCATGCTTCGCTGTCTTCATGTCCCAAAAGTGGTGGATTATTATCCAGTTCCCTGTCCACATCCTCATAGATTGGATCTCCAGGTTGAATTGTGCGGCGAGATAATCCATCTGGACCAAATGTCTTACCCGCGACATGCTTCAACCGAAAGTGAAACATGAGGATTTCTTCGATCCAACGATTGATAGTTGCGTTCGGGCCCATTCCTGGGTGATCCAACATTCCCTTCAGATATTTTGCATCGGTTTCAACAACCAGCTTTCTGCAGCCCAACAACCAGAACTGCATGTGAGTCAAGGCCCGTTTCAATCCGAAGAGTTCCCTCTTTGGTTGAGAGTACCGAGCTTCTCGTGCATTCAATGGTAAAGAGGCAAACTTTGCATAATATTTCTTTTTAGGGTCGTGGGGGTCCTGCTGATATATATGAATTCCAACAGCCATCCACGAGGTGTCCACCGCGCAATAAACCTCTGCATCCCAATCATGGCGAATTGGACGAAGAGCTTCACACTTGGTGAGAGCATCTTTCAATTTCTGGAAGGACTCCTCTTGTCTCTGGCCCCACTCAAATTCAACACCGGCACGGGTGAGTTTCTGAATAGGTTCTGCCATGATCGAAAAATCTCTGAGGAACATCCTCATTACCCCGATGGTTCCCAGAAATGATCTCACTCCGGAGACATCCTTTGGGGGACCCCATCTGAGTATGACACCGATTCTATCATCGTCGGGTTTCATTCCTTCGTACGTGCATACATATGGACGCGTAACATGCGGGATCTCATCACGGAGTATATACGTGACATCATCATGAAAGATTGGGACTGAATTTGTCCAACCCTGAGGCAGACGTACCAATCTCTGAGCACCGAATGGTGTCTGAAAGGTTGTATAATCGCGTGAATCAGGGTGTAGCAATCTGTGATTATATCCTGAGTAGAGATCAAAAGTTGAACCACATGCTCGCCCAGCAAAATGTTCTGCCAATTCGGCGGCTCCCGGAGGCACTCCAGAGTGAGCAATTGTCACTGCATTCAATGGTTCGAGAGCATGGACCAACCGAATTGATTTCCCATCGCTCTTCAGAACGCTGAAATATTTTGTTCGGTATGCCGAGTTAGATGGCTCATAAATATTGGCATCTATACTCGAACGGAGAACCTTGCACACCTCTTCCAACTGTCCAGGTGGAATTGGAATATTTCGTTCCACCCACACCTTATGTCCGGGTTGCAATGGTATTCTCACGGGTGGGAAGAACTCTTCCTTGAAAGTCCCCCGCTCGCTGTCCTGCCAAGCAAATTTCTCTTCATTTATCATCATGAAATGATGAACCAAATCCAATTCTGCCTCGGATAGAAAATCGTCATTATGCATTGAGTCAATTATTTCCTTTCGCTCCTGAGTGTATCTACCCGTGGGAGTGAATTTCGGAGGATTCGGTGAGAGCGGTTTGAGATCCGCTAGAGGGTCACCAGTGATTTTTCGTTCAATGCGATATTCTGAGGGTAGCTCAGAATAAACTGGCCTGACTTTGTCTGCTACGGGTTTGTACTTTTTACCCGCAAAGACTTCCTTCACCTCGGTTTCTTTGTCCGGAATAGGCCGATCATACCTGGTAGGTCGAGGAGTATTCTCTGTGCATGTCATATTTTTCTCGAAGCCTGGAACTAACCAGTCTGCATATGCGCAGCATTCACATCTCTTCCCAGTGGTATGCCTGTGTTTTCCGACATTCTGCACGTGGTCTTCGGCGTAGGTGGCTTCAATATTGAACCCCTGACTACCAGTCTCTGTTCCATCACGGTACTTCGACGGACCTGCAGCTTGAACGGTAAACACTTCCGTTCCCTTCAATTTATCTCCGGATAATCCCATGTATTCATTGAATAATTGGACTGCCGGTTCGTCATCTTTCACGTAGTGCATCGCTGCTTGCAAGAATGCCTGCGTGGTTTCTTCGGGAGTAAACCCATGTTCATCGCTAAATTGTACAGCAACAATTCGGCTCTCTCCATTCTTATCAAGTTGAATCTGCACTGCGAATTCTCCCTGATGTTGCATCAGTTCATCGAATTCTGAAAATCCGCTCGAGCTTTCTCTTCGGGAATTTCCGTTGATGCGTCTCGAACCTTCTTCAATTGCTTCACCGCCCCTCTCTCGAAGGTGGGGATCACGCAACGTCTCTTCGTGTTCGGATCGGTCAGAGTAATTGTCTGAGAACCATCTGTTCCATTTTGGATGGTGCTTCCGGCCAGAACTTCAAATGGCCGTCCAAGGAGGACCTTGTATGCAGGATTTTTGATCACATGGACTTGTAGATACAAAGTAAGCTCGCCAAATCTAAAGGCAGCATTTCTTGACAATCCAACAGATCTCTCGACTTGCCCATTTGCGCTCTGCATGTAGATGCAGATATCTGGGTTCCAAGTCAATCCCAGACGCATGGCTGTCTCCTGGGACATAGATACTATCTGAGAACCTCCGTCACAAATAGATTCCTCTTCTGCAACTCCATTAATCAATGGATACAGGACTCTCAATGCGGCTGAGTCCCTTCCAACCAGCATAGTATCCTCATAGGACACAAAAACCTGCTTCGGAGCCTGCCCATCGGGTATGGTATTCAGATACTGCACAACCGGGTCATTTACAATAATTCCTCCAGCAGGTACTAAACCATCCGGCTTCTCAGCAATTATCAATTGTGAGGCAAATGGGAGTTCTCTGGTGGATATAGCGTCCACTTGTACATACCTGTCAGCAGGGTCTTCAAGTTGAAAGAATGGCAATCCCTTTGCAGGATCTTCAACATCCTCCATGTGACGGAGAGCAGGCCCGACTAGAGAGTCGGCGCTAGTTCCGGCACAGAAGGGAGTCAAACGAGGTGAGTGGCGTAGTGGTTCGTCGTTGACTAGAAGACTAACTACGTACATCACAGGCTTATATACTACGGTACTTAGGAGTGACATGATAAATAAAGAGACTGAAGTAAAGGAGTGTGGGTCTTGGCGACGATGATCGCGTCGAGTCGGGAGTCAGTGGGAAATCAAGGGAAAATAAAGAGTGTCTGGCCAGATAAAATCCAACCGTTACATCCGCCCTCCAGATCGCCGAAGCGGGGCGATCTAGGCCTCGTGTTTGTAGTTCTATTCTTCACGCAGGTATCGTGTGCGCGCGCCGTCAGCGCAAATCGGCATCGAAGGATAGTCGACACCCGAATTGATCACCGAGTTCAATAAGGTCCGGACGTGATCTTTGCTCTCCGTCACATCTGATGTGACGGAGAGCAGGCCCGACTAGAGAGTCGGCGCTAGTTCCGGCACAGAAGGGAGTCAAACGAGGTGAGTGGCGTAGTGGTTCGTCGTTGACTAGAAGACTAACTACGTACATCACAGGCTTATATACTACGGTACTTAGGAGTGACATGATAAATAAAGAGACTGAAGTAAAGGAGTGTGGGTCTTGGCGACGATGATCGCGTCGAGTCGGGAGTCAGTGGGAAATCAAGGGAAAATAAAGAGTGTCTGGCCAGATAAAATCCAACCGTTACATCCGCCCTCCAGATCGCCGAAGCGGGGCGATCTAGGCCTCGTGTTTGTAGTTCTATTCTTCACGCAGGTATCGTGTGCGCGCGCCGTCAGCGCAAATCGGCATCGAAGGATAGTCGACACCCGAATTGATCACCGAGTTCAATAAGGTCCGGACGTGATCTTTGCTCGCAGCATCATTGAGGTATCGTTCGTTGAGTTCATATCTTGGATCACAAAAGTCGAGCTGACCCGGTTGTGCATTACCAGGACGAGCGGAGGAAGAGGAATTTGCTTCCGCGGACGGATCAGAGTTATGGACAGATGGCTGTGCTGACCCATCAGTCGCCGCTCTCCTCTTACTTTCACCATCTCGTGCGTCGTTGGTGTTAACCACCGGCGACACTTGCAAATCACTCTTCTGGATCTTCTCGCCCTCCATGACGAAGCTCTGAACCCCGGGATCAAGGGACTGAGAGGCTTTCGAATCAACTTCAAGCACATAGTGGGTACTGAGCGGATGGCATCGCAGGTCCATATCCGCAGGGAAATTTGCCGTCGCGGGGTCCTCCTTATGTAGGGTCTTAACGCCATCGCGGGTTGTCAGGTACTCGTCAGAATCAGTAATCGCACCAGACGGAGGTAAGTCAGAGTCAAATTCAGTCTCGGAGTCGATATTCGCAGTCAAGCCGTTCACCGCATCAAATTCCAGGCAGGAATCATCGAAAAATTCTATGGGTTGTACCCCGCCCTCCTCGACTTCGAGAGAGATATCAAATCGCACGCTTCCGATGTGCAACGGAGTCATCTCCGTGCTTTCATACAACGCGTCACGAGAGCTCGGGCCATGGGAGACGTACACCGCGTGCGTTCCAAAGGTCGCCTCCGCATTGAATTGTGCTGACTTTGGGGAAGGACAGTCCCGAGCCCTATGTCCTCTGCCTCCACAGTTGAAGCACAGTCCCCTGCGCATGAACTCGCCGCGTGGTACTTGCGCGCGAGGCTCCTCGTCACGGGTATCAACTTCAACAGCAGCAGTACGCATCGTTTCAATTTGCGCGCGGAGTGCTTCAACGCGCCCTCCATGGCGGCGCGTATCTTCCTCGTCTTTCTGTGCGCTCGGTTCATTTCTAGCTGGTTCGTTGGCTTCTCCATCGTCGTCGTATTCGATATCTTCTTCGTCTTCATCCTGAGACTGATCCTCATCCTCAGATGCTTGGTCGTTCTTCTGGGAGATATTCAGCAAGATTTCCGCCTGGGCGGCGGCCTTCACGATCTCGTCCCAGGTAGCGATCTCGGGATCGAATCCCTTTCGATATATCTCGGTCCGAATCGACGAATCAAGACTGTTGAACAGCATAACAATTTTTTCTTGGGTATCTTCTAACCCAATTGTGCTGTATATCTCAGACCACTCCGCAACATGAGCCGCGATGTCCTTCGCGCCCTGGAAGCACCGTTTAAGACGCTTTCTCTGTGAATTGCGGAAATCAACAGGGAAGCAGAATTCGAATAACTCGATGAAGAATCGCTGTAGATCCCAGTTCTCTTCGTCAGGTACGACAATCTGATTATAGAAGTCGAGAGCCTTCCCATCTAAATAATAGGAAACGAAGAAGACTTGTTCCTCCCTGGGAACATGTCCCATTTGCACGTAAGTCTTTGACTCTCTGGCAAAGCGCTGAATCGCATTTGCGTTAGGTTCACCGTTGTAACGGGACGGTGGAATGGGCTTCAGCAACATCCTGCCCTTGCGTGCATGCCCCCGCTTGCGTTTAGACGACAAACGGTGACTCGATGCACCACGCCGCGGTGATCCAGGCCCGTCGTCGCTCGAGGAGCTGGAGCGTTGGCTCGAGCTTGAACTCGATTGGTCGGACGGGTCGGAAGGCGGCGGTTTGGATTTAGCCAAGAATGCCGAAGTGCCACGCAGAGCTTTCTCAAAGAACTGCTCTGCGGCCAATCGACCGGGCGTAACACCTCGTACAGCCGGTGCACGACTATGGTTCGTTCTGTGCTCTTCACGAGCACTCTGCTCTCCTTCGAGCTCGCTGATTCTCTTTTCAAGCCGAGCGTAAAATTCACCCAAGGTGAGTCCGGACATAGACCCGCGATCGTTGTTAACATCGCGGTCGGAGGCAGACACAAAATCTTTAGATTTTGCGGGTTCAACCTTGGAGATCTTGACTCTCTCCACAGGTTTCGGGGTCGGTTCAACCTGAATAGGTTTTTGAACCTCGACCTTCTTCGACTTGGGGCTTTTAGAACGTCTTCTATTAGCCCTCGACCGGGAAGAAGGTGTCTTCGCAGTGGGACTGACCCCACTATCCGCGAAGAAATGAGAAGGTTTCTTATGTTCTTCCCTCTCCTCTATGCGATTAACCTCGGCATAGTTCTGCGGCGCTGTACGCTGCGCCTCCAGATCGCCCCCGGAATATTCACGGAGCGAGCTGGTTCGTTGGCCGGGGCCCTGTCTGTGGTCGCGGGAAGGACCAGCCTTTTTGACGAGGTATTTCCCATCGTCAACTTTGTCGTTCAGCTTCGCCTGGCGTGTCTCACGTGCGGCGATTTGAGCAACGTGTTCATCCAGCTCTTCCGAGCCTGATTGCTCAGGGACATTGCCCTCGGAGCCGTTGATGTTGACGTCCCCCTCGACGTCAAGTAGCGCAAACCCCTGATTGTAATCAGGCATGGTCTTACGCAATCTCGCCCGCAGTTGCGCGGCGAATGCTTCATGACGCAGTGCGAGGTTCTCACACTCGTCGCGGCTCAGGGACTCAGAATCAGACGTAGAACGAGATAATGAATTATAATTATAATTCTTCGATCTACTGCGCTCACGGTGCGATCGCGAGGTTCTACGAGTAACAGGAGTCCAGTCACTGTTGTGCTCGTTCTTGGACGCGGCGCCAACGACGCCAAATTCCACCGAGTCGTTTAACAAGTAACGCGACTCGGAAGGGGTATCTCCAGTGTGCACGGCACTGGGCTGTCTCGCCACCGAAGTGACAGATGATCTCAACGCCGAAGCGTTGGTGGGTCTCGCTGCCGAAGCAACGGTTCTCATCGAAGGATCAATGGCAGGGTTATCCAGATCTAGCAGGTCTCCAAGTTCAACAGTGCCAAAAGAAAGTGGTGTGGGACTGATGAGGGACGGAGAGGCTGGGAAGACTCTGTGGGTATCAGGAGTATACATCGGATGTTCCATAGTTAGTCTGTCAAGGATGTCGACAGCAGAATGGTAGCCTCGGGGGATCAGTCTTAGATCAGCCAGAGGGGGAACCAGTAGAGCAGCGACGAGTTCAAGTTATCGACACTCAAAAAGATGTGACGGAGAGCAGGCCCGACTAGAGAGTCGGCGCTAGTTCCGGCACAGAAGGGAGTCAAACGAGGTGAGTGGCGTAGTGGTTCGTCGTTGACTAGAAGACTAACTACGTACATCACAGGCTTATATACTACGGTACTTAGGAGTGACATGATAAATAAAGAGACTGAAGTAAAGGAGTGTGGGTCTTGGCGACGATGATCGCGTCGAGTCGGGAGTCAGTGGGAAATCAAGGGAAAATAAAGAGTGTCTGGCCAGATAAAATCCAACCGTTACACTCCATCATGGACTGCTCGACTACCACAGCCTTATTGACTGGCACTCGGGTTTTTGTAATCATTCTTTTCGTCTCATTCCGTACTCCTGAATGCGAATCAAGAAGAAGCTTGAAAGGGACACGTATGTGGCTTTCCAAGACCTCATCCATAATTTTGGTCAACGACTCATTCCCCTGTCCTTCTATAGGGGCTCTGAGCTCGTAGGATTTTTCCTTCTGGCTCGGAGGGATCATTACGAGTCGCTCCTCGCTCTGAGGTTTTGGTTGAAGTGGCCCAGTGGCAAATTCCACTGGGGCAACATTTCGAAATGGCAATTCTTGCGGCTCCGGGGGTTGAGGATTCTCCTCATCTTCTACTTCTTCAATGGTGGCCTGCCAATTACTTCTGGTAGGGCCTTGTTGTTCCTTCTTTTTCTTAGCCTCAAATGTGACTCTTTTCTTTTCTGCCTCCATGGATCTATTTTGATTCGCCACTCGCGCTTCTGTATTCTGGTCCTCCAGGGGTCTATTATTCGCGTTTGTGGGAGGCTTTTTACCTCCTCTAACCCCTCTCCTCGAACCATTCAGAAACCCTCGTTGGTGTCAGTATTAGAATTCCCCGTTCGGGAGGGATTTCCATTACTAGCACTTCGGGTTATAGCCGCAAATTGCGAATCCGGGGCATTCAAGAAAGGCTGCATTTTTGCGTACGATGCCAGGAACTGGCTAATGGTTGGGTCTGCATTTGAAGCCAAAGGGGGTGGTTGAACACCCCCTGGTTGCATACGCTGATGTTGAATCAATTGCTTCTGCAGATTGGCCCGCTCTCTCCGGAGTGTCAATATTTCATCGTCCCGCGGATCGTACTCTGTGGGATCCAGGTACCCGTAACCGGTTCCATCATCGTTTTCAATGGCATCTTGTTCCTCAATGGTCAAGTTATATATCCCGGCAGGATGAGCACCAGGTGCCTGTTGATAATTCACTTGAACACCCTTGCCCTTGAATTCCTCAACAATCTGCCGCCGTGATTTATTTCCGTATGCGCGGATAGGATCACCGTTTGGTAGGCAGTCTTGGCCATTGATAACTTTCAGGTCTCCTGCTTCAATATGACGACGTCTATGAGGACAATTGCTTATGAAGTGTGTCCCAGCCTCTGCACAATAATGACACAAATCGGATGCAGTTACAGGCCTCATCCTGACTTCACGGCGTGGGGGCAGCGTTTGCGGATCCGGAGCCCCTGCGACACGGCCAGGAAGGGTTTTGTAGAACTGCTCCAGCTCTGCCCTTTGAGCCTTCTGACCAGTCTCAAGTCTATCAACCATATTTACTACGGTCTGCTTGATGGTCTCTAGCATGTCCAAATTTCGCCGTTCATACTCTCTGTCTTCTCGTTTGATAGTGGCCGCCGGTTCGGCTCCCACCCGTAGGTTGGAAACACCAGCACCACGTCTGCCTTTGCTCTGGAAATAATCCGCATCTTCGTCAAAATCCCGTACCAGAAGCTTGGCTTCGTCGGTGACTTGTTCAAAAGAATAGCGGCTCTTTTCCTTCCCTGTGGCATTCGGATTTGGTGCAGCTGGTGGAGCCAATGCCCTCTTATTATCGAGCCGAGCTATTATGCGTTCCACAAAGGATGGATCCAATTTTTCTAGGAACATAGTAACAGCTTCTCGGTCCGTTATCTGAGGTGGTTCAACCATTAACTTATCAACCTCCACATTCATTTCTCTGATCAGTTTCATAACTTCGTCAGCATCATCCATGGTTAGATCTGCATCGTCGTAACCCTTCATGATCTTCAGAAGTTTTCTCATTGAACCGCGTTTATGACTCTGAGCGGTGGGATAATTCTCAAGAACCTCTTTCTTGAACTCCTCATATGTCTTTTTGTAAGACTTGAATTTCCTCCATTGCTCCGCGGGTTTCTGAAAAGCGTAGCGCACTAGAAATTCATTCTTTTCAGTAGCATCAGTCTTTTCAATATCCATCATGCGTTCCATGTCCTCTAGGAACTGGGGTAATTCTTCCGGTTTTTCATCGTCGAAGCGCGGGGCATTCTTCTCAAACCGCTCTGGGATTCTCTTTTTATCAGACATTATAACAAAGGGATTGTTAATGTGGCTCTGGTTTTGATTTTGGTTCTGCAAAGGTTCACGGTTCGAGTGATCCGAGTTTGTACCTTGCTGTTGCACAGGGGTTTGGTTCTGGGTCGCGTCTGCGTTATCCAGAGAAGATGAACTGTTTCTAGCGTGAACTAGAGCTTGGTTCGATGAGATTCTGCGGTAAGTTCCAGCAGCAGCTAATTCTCGAGCTTGTGATGCAGGGTTAGTTCTCCTGGAGTCAAGATCAAGCTGTTCGTTGCCTGCTTTCCGTGAATTCGCAGTTTTACGTGCGGTTGGTGTGACCCAACGAGATTTAGAGTCACTCGAAAGTGAATCAGCCACGTCGAGATTTATGTATCTCGGAAGTATTCTTGGTTCCCGGAGCAAGGCTCAACAGGTAAATTCAATGATTTAATTATGCTCAGGTCTTTCAACAGCGAGATTTTTCCCTAGTGCTTGGTATAGCAAGATGGTCCGTGCTAGTGAATAGCAACGTGCCACAAATTTTCCAAATTTATATCAAATTCTCTTGGACCCCCTCGCGGTGGGCTCCAGATGAAACGGTACACTTGTGTGTAGCCGTGAAATCCTACTGATAAGAAAGAGCGCAGCGAGTGAACTCAACTAACACTCTAATCCAATCTAATCAATTCACAACTCTCAAGTATCTCGTGTGTGTGTGTTCGGGGGTAGGGTACGTATCACCCGCAAGAGTTCAATGGCAATTCGGAGTCTTTGTTTTATTCTAGGGTGGGTGAGAACAAGAATGAAATGGGTGGATTTCTATTGGCTACACCGTTGAATCTATCCGAGCTTACAGCTTCTAGGAAATTCGACTCAAGGTAAGTTGTTCTGTAGAGAGAATAGAATCCAAGTCCCGAGCTTACAGCTACGAGGGTACAAGGAGTCCGACTCTGATTAGGTACTACTGGCTTCAAGTCTTCACGACGAGCACTTATGCAGTCTACTGGCTTCAAGTCTTCAAGACGAGCACTTAGGTAGTCTAATATTCAGAAGTCGAAAGTCCAATTCTTCTCAATTCAATAGTCCCAAAACCACTTCTATTCTGTCTCGAGTCTACTCGGGCACCCGTAAAATGGGGGGAGAGTCTACTGCCTACATACGAGTAATCCTACAGCTTTTATACAAGTTACAGATAATAAAAGGAGATAATATCCAAATGGGATTCTGCTTTTGCTCAGTCAGCCCACAACCTGTGACAGGTCTAACTGTGCCTGTTCGGGTTTCTATACCCATTTTGGTTATATTGTCTGTTCCACACCTCGGCATGCCATAGTCCTTAATCGCATCACCGCTGTGTGTGGGAACTTGATCGGCCAAAGGAGACCAACAATTCAATTCTTCATTAATCCTGTTTTCGGGATCATGCCCGATGTCTTCACCACAATGAAACACTCGGAAAGAGCATGGCATAATTCTGGTTCTGTCCTCGGTCCGTGCGCACTCATTCAGACTCCCATATCGCTTCCCACTGCCCTTGATCACCTCGAACACACTAATGTAGTGCCCAGCAGAGGCTCTAGTCACAATTCTGGTCCTTTTAGGTACCATCCTCGAGTACTATAGCTCTTGTTATGCCGGCTTTATGGTTCCTGCGGTGTAGTACACCATTCCGGGCTGAATGTGACCCTCAATTGTATCTCACTCGGGTAGTAAATGATTGGTTGAAAATCGCGAAAATGCGTATTTTCATGCATGCATGAATGCATGCCTTATCACCGAGTCCGGATTACATCGTTGCATCCCTCAGTCCTGGAAATTTTGACCAGCTGAATGTCAGACATCTAAAGGTGACACCTTTAAGTGTAACTTGAACTGGAATACCTGTGCGAGCGGGCGCGGAGAAAGGTGTAACCATGCCGGACCCCTGGGCTAATCTCTGCACCTCTCCGCACCATTCGGCGGGGTCTGCCGAACTCTGACGGAACAAGGTTTGAATACGGAAGGTCAACCAATGTCATTCGTCGGCCTGCAGACTTGCTTAAATTCTACAAAACCCCACCAGTGGTGTATTTTTTCAACTACCCTTTTTCAACCCGTGATTTTTTTTTTCCAATGTTTCAGCGAAGTTGTGTCATTTTTATTGCTTTGCGACAGGTGGTGAAGTTTTTAATTATTGGTGGCAAACAAAGGAGCAATGTGTTAGGGCGTTGAAGTCCTAACACAGCGAAGTGGAAATGAAAAGAATAATATTAATATTTTAGATGTCGCGGAGGACGACGGCATCACGGAATTACTTTTTTTTCCCGATGTTTCGAGCATCTGGAAGCAAATCGAGAAAAAATTGAGGTCTGAATCAAAGTTCGGACAAATTTTGAGTCTAGGTCGGGCCAGATGCGGAATTCGGACGAATTTTCAGGCCTGGGGTCGACCGAAAGTTCGGACAAAAAAAATTTTGGCCCCGAGATTGGAAACGACCTCTCAACGGATAAACATAGGTCCTTTTTCAGTGCTAAGTTCTCCGTTTGAGTGAGCTTTGTGGTATTTTTTTCTCTCTTTCAGTTTTTGTCCTACTGAGTTCAAATAAGTTTCTCTGTGTTTTGATATTCGAGGAGCGGTGGAGGAGCCAGCGAACTTCTTGACGACGGCAGTTCAAAATGTGGAGCATTGCAAAGGCAATAGGATCACGTGTTTCAAAATGTAACCCGGTAATTGCGCTCTGGAAAGCGCAATAATGCCTCCGAGCGTGCTCCGAATAGCTGTAAGTGTTCACAGTGATAAGGTCTATCCACTTCGGAGGGGCGTGGCTTAAAAAATGGCCCCCGGGCTTCATTTCAAAATGTCCACCAGTAATTGCGCTCTGGAAAGCGCTGACACGCGCGGGTAGAAAATGGCCTGGGAACTTCACTGGAATTGAAATGGTTAGCAGGATGTCAAGTCACGCGGTTCAAAATGTGGACCATTGAAAAGGAAATAGGATCACGAGTTTCAAAATGTAACCCCAGAGCAGTAAGAGCACAACCGAAGAGACAGTTTTTCTCGGAATCGTGCTGGCTACCACCCCGCATTTAAACCGCAGAAAAAAACATCTCCATACCAAATCACGTTGGGGCCGCGGACCGGTCTGAGTACAGTCCTACTGAGCACAGCCTCCCTGCAGAATGAAGAGCCTCTGGGCTTGTGGCTTAACAACCAGAGCAGCAGGGGCAAACCGAAGAGACAGTTTTGCTCAGAATCGCGCTGGCTACCACTCCGCATTCAGACCCGAGAAAAACCATCTCCATACCAAGTCACGTTTTGGGGCCTTGTCTAATATCAAATTACATGTCCGAGTAGTCTCTTATAAACAGACGCTACAACAGTTGAGGGCTCGTGCCTCGCATGTTGTAGTCTGTCGATTACCCGCGATCTGTGATCGGAGATCGGTGTTGTTATGTAATCTTGAAATTTTTCGGATGTCGTTCGCGGCAATGCAGCGTCTCTTTACGCGTTTTTACATCGGATTACGGTGAAGTAAGGTGTATTAAACATTGTCTCCAGCCAAAAATTCCTCAGCGAGTTTCAAATCAGGCGAATAAATTTTACTCGGCCGGCCACGTGATTATCGCACTGTTTCTATCCACCCTCGGTGGAATCGAGAGAGTAAAATCTGAAGAAACAGTTGGATTTAGAATGTCAAAAAATGACAAATGGCTTCCAAACTTTGTTCATTGAGGGTCGGAGAAGACTTCAAGAGCCAAGCGAAAATTCAAACTCCGCACTTTACGTAACAAGGTCGATCTCCCAACATCCGGCGCGCGGTAAACTACAGACTAATGTCCGAGTGCCTTTCCCCGAGTCCGTGAGAGTGTCCTAGGTGCAGAAATCGGTTTCATTTCAGTGAGTGGGATGCGTTTAATGACCGCTGTGGGTATCTAAATAGCCGTGTTTAAGTTGCCCTACGCTCCAGTTCCTCTACGTAGCTTTCCCACGTTGCCTTCGCATTAGTATCACGCTTCGTGTCTGCTCTTTCGGTCTCCTCCGGTGAAATACCCGCGGACAATTCCTCTGGATCGATACCACCGTGGCGAGCGCCGTCGAGCTCATTCTCCTCCTCCATCTCATCGTCTGAATCGCAGTCAGCATCATCTGGGTCATGGATACGGATAAAGTTGTGAATCATTCCGCATGCCAGGATGATTCGGGGTTGTGTGCGAACAGAAAAAATACGAGGGTTGTCGAAGCATCTTGAACTTCTTTTTTGTGGCTCCGAAGGCCCACTCGATTATGTCCGGGCCTGCGAGTGTCGAAGGTTGAACAACTCTTCGTGATTTTGGGGCCTGCAGATACCTATGAGTAATGGAATGAAGCAAGATAATGGGTCGTACCGTTCCCCTGCCTCCCCCCATTCACGAAGATAGTAGCGCACACCACGATATAGTACCAGCAGAGCATCACAAGATGGATACCCCGCATCGGCCAGAAGGAACTTCTCCCCTAGTATCACGAGGTCTGACCTACGCGCAAACCCAAAAAATGGCGCTGTCGGACGCAGTTCCCTCCCAGTCTGTGAGCAGATAGATGTACTGAGGTCGATGCCGCGTCACGGGGGTCGGCAGACTTCTCAAAACTGCTAAAGACAGGCACACAGAAGAGAGACTTGCCGCCCAAGCCCAAGCTGGGCAAAAAGTCAGTCATCCCCGTTGTTGACGATGAGGAGGACGAGGTGGAGGAAGAGCCTATGGATGACCGCGACGTGCTGCTCGAAGTCATCAGGAAACACCTCCGTTCCCAATTCGGCCCAATTACCCCGAAGTCCGACCAAATTCGGACGCTTACCTTCATTAGTTTTCTGGTGACGTTGGAAAAACAAATCCACCACATTTGTTCAAAGTGCAAGGAAGAACTAGTCTCTTCTAAACAGACGCCACAACAATTCTCGCTCGTACCTCGCATGTTGTAAGGAAAAAGCTCCTCTGGAATTTTGTGATATTCTTTCCCAAAATTAGGCCCGAAATTTTTGAATTTTTGAGCAATTATCGCCAACTCCCTCAAAGGTGAGGTCAGATATCCAGTCATTAGATCGCTTGCGTAACAGCCACCCGAGCCACGTGGTGGCTGATTTGCCGTGCGCAGATCGGTGACTGATGGCTCGGGTGGTTCGTCTCGTTTGCTTTCCTCGAACACAACTTTAACACAACTCTCATATACATTACCACTACCCATGAAGACACACCCTAAGACCACCCCAGAGACCCGAACACGGCCCTGGAAAGCTATCCAGTGCTCATCTTCAGCATCTAGAAGCTCTGCTAGTAGCTGGTGAAATGAAAAAGATGCCTCAAGCATCTGGATCTCGATCGATGGGTTGGTGAGATTTGGGAATCAATAATTTGTCAGTGAGCCAGCCATCAGCCACCGATCTGTGCACGGCAAATCAGCCACCACATGGCTCGGGTGGCTGTTGCGCAAGCGATCTATTTATTGGCTCACGCAAAATCAGCCATTGAATGGCTCGAATGGCTGTTGCGTAACCTGGCTAATTTCGATGCCAGTCCTTTAACTGATGTTTTCTGAGGCATCATAGGTGGCGCAGACACGGGTGGCCGCTAGTTCGCCTGAAACGCAAAAAATGGTGTATATCACCTGGACGTCCTTGCAAAGGTGTTATTCTTCGAGAACTATACTAGTACCTCCCCCGCGATTCTTTGAAATTGTGGATACTTCATGCTGCCATTGTATTTGAGGTGATTTGGTGCATAAATGAGCCCAAACGATCGCGTGCGGAACATTACACATGATATCTCACTACGGTCTTTCTGGGAGTCTCTCTGGGTATAACCCCGAGCGCTATTTGGGTCGGAATATTGGCGATCTGCTTGGGATTCTCTGGTGCTGGCTTCAACGTGCCGGAAATCATCCTCTGGATCTGAAAGTTCAGGTCTTTATGGTCCGGTCACCCCTGCATCCTTCTCTCCATAATATTCAAGATTTAGTGTCCTGGAAAGCTCTTCGGGCAATTATGCGTTGGCTACATTTCACGTCAATTTTGAATGAAGAATGAAGGTCTTGGGTCCATTTACCCCGTTTTTACCGCGCTGGTGGAATCTTCCACAGAGGCTCAATCACTATTATCTAAATCTAAATGCCATCCTTGGATGCATTAGAAGGCACTCGATGCAAACTGTTCAACTTTCAATGCACGACCCAAGGATCGCTCAAGGACATTCCAGGACACATTTCTTCGAGTCGACCAAGTGCTGTATGCCATCGCTTTGCCTTTGTTTTCTCTCCCTTCTTTCAAAGATCAACATTGGCATCTCGTTTTTAATCTGCATTTTGAAATATCCCAGCCAGCAACTATAATTAAATGAACATAGATTCATCAGCCAACAAACAATTTGATTGCGGCTTGTTTGGCCTTGTGAGCTTGTTGCCAAGCCCACAAGGTCCAAGGGCCAAAAATCACCCCTCCGAAAATGCAGAACAAGACAAGATAATGTCTCAAACATCTGAGGATGTATGTAGAATGCCCTATGCAAATTTTCAGAACTGTCCTGTACCGAAACATGAAAATCAAATTAAATTTATGCCACCCAAAGGAGTCGAACCGTCGACCTTGTCAGAAAAAAAGATAGCCTTGTGACCTTGCCAACTTGCGACCTTTTTGGCCCTTTTTTGGCCTTTTTTGACCTTGTACAAGCTCACAAGCTAATTGTCAAAAGTCTGATGTTGACCCTGCCACTATTGCTCTGAAGGATCATTTGGCATGCCAATTGTACATCTTTGACTGCCAGCAGTTCAACTTCAGTCAATGAACGGAAATGTGCACTCAGATTTCTTCAAATTCTGCCGGACGCGGTTAGTCTGTGTCAAGTGTCGATGGTCGAGCCGTCGAGACCACGTGTGATCACATGAAATTCTCACGCACCGCCACACATATATTCTTTTTATGCGTTCCACATAAGTTCCACACCCAATCCACGAGTAAAATCAGCCCATAATACAACATCAGTTCGGGAAATCTCATGACCTGCTTGGGGCCTCAAATTTCACCGCAACTTGAATACCGTCGTGTGATACCAAACATCAAGACTACACATCAGGAAAATCCAAAGTTGCCACATAGCTCCACATAGCTCCACATAGCCCCACATAGACGACATAGTTGCCATAGCAAACATCAGGAAAACTCCCCCCAGATTATTTCGCCGAATTTATGTTAAGCTTGACTTAATGTTCCATAATTACCTTCCGTACCTCGACTTGGTAAAATTTGGTGAAATTATGACTTCTCGATTGCAAAGCCGGACAAATTTAGCGCAGTTTCCCATAAGTTACGGCGAATCTTTCCGCGTTTCTTTTCCACTTATTTGTGTTTTTCTCAACTTTCAAGCATTTAATAGAATCACAGATGGCTTCGATTAATAGTGGGGGTAAACATAGAGTAAACGAAACCATGTACAATAAAAGGATTAAACGACAATAAAAGAGTCAACAAAACGAGCGAAAGGAGGGATCATTCCGAGTCGTCGGCCAGATCTAGACGAATCACGTTGCGAGCCGAACCAAGCGTCGCAACTGCAACGCTAGCAGCAGATTGACTGAATTACAGGATCGGAATGAGCAGAAAGTTGACGCAAAATGATGACATACGTGGTTTTCAGGTAGAGGTCGTGCATAACCTTGTGAAACTTGTCGGGTGTATCTTCGCGCGTCCTGGAAATGGTTTTGAGAAGGTCGATGTACGTCATTTCGAGGCGTTCCTGAGAGAATTCGGCTCCTTGAAAGCGGCCCGACTTCCAGGTGTGCAGAGCGCCGGCAACCTATGGCGTGTATTATGAAATTACAGACCGGTCCGAAATAAGAAACGTACATTTGCGGCGACCAACGCTAGCATCACATCGGGTAATTCAAGCTCCTTTGGGAGGTCCTTGTTGGGCGACGTAAAGAGTTGCTTGTGCTTGCGACCGAGCGATTTGTTCCCGCTGAAGAATACCTCTTGCATGATGTCGACGATCGGTGAAGCATGGAAGGGAAGATTGACTTTAAATTTCATCTGCGTGTATGGCTCGAGTTGAGCACGGATACAGAATGAATAAAATTTACGTACCTCCAGCTTCACGCGTTTGGGAGCAACAGAAGGGCCGGTGGGGACATTGGTAGGGGTAGCATCGGGGACATTGGTAGGGGCAGCGTCGGGTGCGGTGTCGGCAGGGAGCTCAGGCTGTTTCACGGGGCGCCAAGTGATCGGAAATATGTACCGTTGGTTGTGCAAAGCCTCCGCCACGCGCTCGCGGATGTCGGAGGACCGGACACCCTCAGAGGTTAGCTGATAATAAACTGGAACCTTTGCGAGCGTGATCTTTTTTATCGTGGTCTCAAGTGCTCCCTGAATGCTCTGTAAACTTGGCAGTATATTCTAGGATACTGACATTACAACCTTGTTTTATCTCGAGGCAATTGAACTCAAATTGAGGCCACGAGGTCAAAATTTTGCAAAGGTATACATTTTTTGCAAAAGTGGGCAAATAATAGGACTTCTCCGACTGGGCTGAGTGAGGAGTTGTGAGCGGACGCTACATAGTGAACCATGAAAATCAACTCGAGTCAATGGGGTATAGCTTAAAATAGACGTCGGTGTTATCCGTTTTCGAGTATGTACCACTTGTCGAGGTTCTCGAGTCCAGCGTTGATTGAGTCTCACATACCTTTGAATTTCTCGGTTTGTACCAGAGCCTCGTCCCATTGACATCATTTGGCCGTACCGAATATTCGTGCCATCGACCGAGCCGGACCCCGGTGTCCCGATAACTCGTATTATGTCAAACGAAATAGTGGTGAGCTCAGCACTAGTCTGGACGTATCCCGGCTGACGCTTTTCAATCAGCCAACCGTATACCGCATTATCATCGACGAGGTCATTTCGTCTATTAAGCAGGAACTCGAAGCCCACGGTGTGGCGGAGGACGTCCTCATACAGCTACAGCATGTGAGGGAGCATTTCTATGTACGTCCGATCTGCTGTTGATTTGTTTGGGACAGACATGGGAAGACAGGGTGATTGCGTCTCGTGTGGTTGATTTCGAGTCCCCGAAGCCTTCCCCGAGGTTCCCTCCTCGCCTTGCCACGATGACACCTCAATATGAATATGTACCGGTAAGTCACCCTCTGTCAGAACACACAGCTCAGGCCAAATCCACCTATATGGACGATCCGATGAGTGATACTGGGCGAGCGCCCATTCTTCCTCAAGTAGACGGCCCCTCGCATTCTCCGGATTCTACGACACTTTGTACTTCTACAACTGGACAGCGTACATCGTACTCTGAGTCTCTGCATGCGCCTCAACCACAGACTTCATCCTTCACGGCTTCGTCAGAAACAATCAACAGTGACTTAGATGACTCCGACACTGAGGAGGAAGAGGATGAGGATCCCAATCCCAACATCGCATTTTGCACATATGACAAGGTCTGTAGGGTGCGAATAATCGGTAACGGGCGCTCCTGCCGACACTTATATTATATGTTTTAGGTTACACGTGTCAAGAGCAAATGGAAATGTAGCCTGAAGAACGGTATGATACATACCAACGGAAAAGATTACCTCTTTTCAAGGTGCACCTGGTGCGTGTTTAGATGCTCAATTGAACTGGCCTCATTGACTCCATGCAGTGAATTTGACTGGATTTAGTCCTTTCGATGCGCTTTTTATGATAGTCTGTGAAAGCTGTGTCTTCAGTCTGATCGTCGGTAGAAAGCGAAAAGGAAACAGGGACAGGAATCGACCATCGTTGCATTCATACCGTACATTGAAGTTTTTCATTAGTCTTGTCGCTTTTTTGTTGAATGAATGCTCAGTGAATGTTTGGTGCCAGTTATCGACGGTATTCTTCAAGTCACTCCCTTTGCGCCAGGGTTTAAACAAGGCAAGCATACTGGGTGATGGGTATGAATGAGATTGACACCGCTTCACCAGTTTGTGCAAATCCTTTGACCGAGACAGTTCGGGGTCACGAATGTTGTCTGCAGGGGTCGGACCTCTAGTTGCGCATAAATAAAATCTACCCAATTCAGTATCAAAAGATTGGTCCGGGTCCTGAGGCACAGAAGATGGTATCGTCCAAAAAATCCAGGAGTCTTTTTCTTAAATTCCAAATCCCCCCCATTCCTCAAAGCCTTCTCCTTGATCTGATTGGGATTCAATCCTCCTTCCAACCAGATAAGCATATGACAATGAAGAGTGCCTCGCCCTTGTGCTTCAACACAGCCGTGTATTCGCCTGGTCAGTTGGTCAGGTTCCCGAACTGTTGATCAGTCTTAGAAATGACAAATAACTACTGACCAACCTTTCAGTATGATAGGCCTACTCTAACAGATAGTGCTGGCAAGGTTCGGTTCGGTTCAGGTTCAGGGCACTTTTCTCTGAACCCCGAACCTGAACCTGCCGTTCGGTTCAAGCAACTTCTGAACCCTGAACCTTAACACAGGTTCAGGTCCAGTTCAGCGTTCAAACGCGTTCGGACCTGGACAAAATCGGGCATCTCGGGGAGGTCAAATATTGTCCAAGATGGTATCAATTCGTTACCCTCGCATACCTGACGTGTAGGAAGATGTTTAGTGTCAATTTCAGGCCCTCTATCGGCCTACATGCAATGAATTCCGCTCACCGATTTTGCTGACAAATGCGACACAGTAATATTTGATGGGCAGAGTCGGCGCAGAGATCAATATCAGTGCTAAATTCAATCCGAAGGGACATATAGATAGTATTAGGAGGGTAATGAGTTAGTTGACAGTGAAATCGGCACGGAAATCTAGTGAGAAACCCCAAAAATCTGCTAATTTGTTTGAATTTCAGGTTCAGCGTTCGAACGCCATCCTTCAAGCCCGAACGCCGAACCGGACCTGCCGTTCAGGTTCAGAAAATAGCCGAACCTTGAACCTGAACGTCGCGTTCGGTTCAGTCCGGTTCAGGTTCGGACCGATTTTTGAACCGGACCTTGCCGCCACTACTAACAGAGCTGAGAGTCGAGCACAATGCAAATCTTTTCTGGGTTGCACGTGATCCAATACTGGTTCGGACTCAGTGTACGGCCTCTGGCTCATACAGCACTACACTGCCACCGAACCCAACTGGGGAACCGCCAGTCCTAATTCATTAGGTCTCGTTCTTGGCATCTCTCGTTCTTGGCATCACTTTTCCCCTGAGATTTTGGATCAAATTCAGTACCATGAAGTCCTTGAAGTTGTCGTTATTTGTTGTCCATTTTGTTGCCAGCTTTGATTTCTCCGTCCCGCAAATTGCAATCCCTCTATCCCTCTCCTTGCATCAATGTCCGGTTCATGTCCACTAATTTCTTTGTGTCGGGAATTCTTTGCGGCAGTCTATCTTGTTTTACCTCGCTGTCTCGCTTCGGGAAATCTGCAATCCGCCATCAGATCAGATATTTATGATGAAGATTTGATGACCACATGGCGCCCGTTGCCACGTCCGTCAAGATTTTCCTCGCTCCTCGTTCTTGACTCTCATGTCTCTCAAAGACGTCTCCGCTGGTGTACTCTTCTGCGTCTCAAGACCCTCTGCTATGCCTCTCTGTCTCCTGGGGGTCTCTGGTATGGGTCTTCTGGATTTGTCTGGGCATCGGCGTGTGCCATTTTATGTTCTCGATGTACTGTTTTCTTAGCCGTCTTGACAGCCTGGGGCCTTTATGCACTTCGCATACAGTGGCGGCCAAAAAGAATGAGCGTGATGGTTTGGGACCGTTTGTGGGCCAAATGACTTCAAATAAAATTGTAGCATGAACCTTGAGCAATTTCATGACTTCGCGAGGGGTACAAACCATACCACTCCCGGGTGGTTGTAGCATAATAAAATAATTGACCATTTTCTGAGAAATCGGGTTTTTGGATTCACATGGTATGCAATTGACGTTGAAAAACCCACGGCCCCTATGACCCGGTCCTCCTCAAGATAACATCCCATCCCCATACCATTCTTTATTCCCAGTGAGCCCGTGTTTTCCGATCCTTTTCTACTGCGGCAGGACTGCGAGCTGTTCAATTTGACAGCTATTGGAGGACCTCAGGCGAACTGCCCTGTCCCGTGGCCCAACAGCTTCGCGCCCGCAGTTCAAGATTTTTTTAGGCGCTGGTCGAATACTCAGGCATGAACCGCCGTGTCTCTTCATTCCATGGCTGCGGAATCTATCTCTTCTCACTCCGCTTTCGAGGAGCTACAACGCCGTCGAATCTTGATCTTCCAACACTTACATCTTCGTATTTCACGCGGTCGGAATGGCTGCAAAACTCATCGTATTCATCCCTCCTTACCTGGCGCAGGCTCAAACAGCCCCCGTCTCTCCATCGGGAATCTGGAGTTTTGCTGCATCGATAAAGCAGGCGTGATTTGTCAAACGGAAAACAACTTGAAGCATGTTACGGTATATTGTATCGAGCGAACATGTTTCCTCCCCCATTTTTTCGACTTCCCACGGAACCGGACGAGCCTGGAGCGCCACAAATGGCGCCATATATAATCTCCCATTTTCACGGGCCCGGGGTAAGGACAAGCGCCGGGGGGCCCTGATCTTCAAGCTAGTGTGTCTGGCCCACGCTAATCGTGCGCGATGCCAGAATGCCAGTCACCTCTGCCTGTAACGCAGCTCCCACATCCAAAATATGCCATTCCATTTTGACCTCAAAGGAGCCTGTCGTATTGCTCGACCAAAATCCCTTGAGTCACAACGCCGTCCTCGACGACCTGCACTCCAGTGGGCCCTGAGCGCGACGTGGTGGGAGATGTGGTCGTTGATAGCGATGTTCGAGTCGGCGATGAGAATAAAGTCATTGTCGTAGTACGTGTATTGGAATTTGTGGAGGTCCGGATTGTAGCGAAGAATGACCGCCGTGCTGAGGGTCAATTTAACTTCGGTTGTGGTTTCCGGCAAGAACTCGGAGCATCTCGGAGAAGTTTCAACTAATGTGGAAGTCGAAGAATAATACAATGTCTCCGAAGCAGAGGGGGTAGAACTGTCAATGTCTGCAGCATGTCCATATAATTGATTCAGTGCAATTGTGAAGTGCGTACTTACATACTTCCACGACAACATTTCTGAATTTTACCGCTGAGAGACGTGCAAGGCCACGTACTTCCACGACACAAAACCCGACTATTTAACAGTGCCATCCCAAACAACCTCTCAAGACGCGAGCCGCGAATTTCTGCGCTGCACTGCGCATCGAGTCTGTAGTAGGCTTTTGTCAGTTGCCGCTGTCCGTTGGCTTTCCGTGTTATTTGCGACCTTTACCCAGCCCTCATAGGCTTAGCTTCACCCAATTGAAGGTAAATATTATTATGGTCTCAGTTGGTCGACGCCAAGCTCACGGTCGTCTATTATCAATAGAGGCGACTTCAGGAGGGCTGTGCAAAACTCTAAGCACGAGATGAATTTGAGTCTCGAACAAAGCATCTATGGCTACATACAGTGGCCTTTCCATTCAGCATACAGCCCGAAAGTGCTCGAAAAGGCGACCATATACTCGTCATCACAAAAAGTAACCGGAAGGGGCGGACCGCTTAAGAAATCAGGCGGCTCTGGGCAAACTCTTACCCCTCAATTCACTGCTTCATTGATTCGATAATTTCAGAGATATCGTTGATTGTCACGGTAAGCCGGGTGAGACACTGAGACGCTGCGGAGATGTCGAAAGGATGGCAATGGAAGTCGCTGATAATCCGGATTATTTCGATGCCACGAAACTCTGCCCTCGCGGAGATGGTATAGAAATTCCGTTCATCCTCCGTCCCAGAAAATACGTGTCGTAATCGCATGTTTTCGATGGACATGGATGAGAAGGAGAACATCGATTTGGATGTCAGTATACAGGATACATACCCGTGGGAGGAGTCTATTACTTTTGTGTTCTTTAGCCACTCACTGCGTTCAGGCGGCCCCGCGGCAGACCCCGTCGGAGCTACGTCGCCATACGACGGATGTGTGCCGAGGTCCCTCGGCACATTCTGCCGCCATCACTCGGCACAGCTTCGTCGTATGGCGACCTAGTTCGGCAGGGCCTTTGTATCTGTGCCGCTGAGCCATCTGAACGCAGTGACTATCGCGTAAAGAATATCTCGGGGAGTCCCCCAGGTTTTTCAATCCGAAAATATTCAGCTGAGCTCATAAGATGCATATACACGTACAGAAATGTGGTTTAGATGGGCACAAAACTTTATGGCGATGAATGCAAGCCCGTTTTGCGATTTGATTAGAATACCCAAATATTAAAGGCCGGGGAGTCCCACTGTGGGACCCCGGGGTTCTTCATCCCTGAAATATTCAGGGGAACTTATATGATGCATAGAAACGTCCAGGAATACGTTTTGGATCCCCATAAAATTTATGGCCACAGATGCAAGCTGTTTTGCAATTTGATCACAGAACACACATTGAACATTGAACAAACAGATCGTCGCCAGTTCAAGCAGGAAAAATGGTAAAACTCCATGCATCAAACAAAACTACAGAGGTACATTAGTGACGTTCAAAATTGGCGTACTCCAGCTCCTACTCAGTTTCCTGCTCGTCTTCCTGAACCAGTAGGAAGCAGAGTATGAGACTTTTCGGGAACCTCAAACCTCTTTTTTTTTTGCAAAAAGTCTCCTGCTCAAGGTTCCTACTCACTCTCCTACTCGCAAATTAAGTGTGTTTTGAGCTTCTTTGGGGTAGGAGAACTCTCCGACTTGCTCGTACTCCCAAGTTACAAGGGATGGGTTTCAAAGTTTCTCCTTTTTGGTCTCCTACTCACTCTCCTGCTTGGACCTTTACTTGCCTGTTTAATTGAGCATTTGGTTGTAAATGGCAAGCAGGAGAGCAAACAGGAGCCGGAGTAGGAGCGTGAATAGGATGAACTTTGAACAACACTATTCACTGTATGTTCTATATGCTGCTCAAATCATATGCTGTCACGTCTGGTACATTGTAAGGTCTGGGCTCAAAATTGGAATGGGCCAGAGACCTAAGTGTGGGATGGATGAGGATTGCAGGCAAAAGTATACTGTATGCAGCGTGGCTCATGTGCGTGTGCACAGACAACAATTGCAGAATCATGTACATACACATCGGAAATTTTTACAGGTTTCACATGGGAGTACATCAAGGAGGATGACGACAGTAAGGAAAAAGGAAGACGGGTTGATGCCAACCCGCTTTCTAAACAGGTCAACGGAACGAAGAAAAATCAGATGAGGGGAAAGTACTGACCCCCAATTGTCATGTTTGCTGGATGCAGAAACCAAGACATATCGGCAAACGATGAAGGATCATGAAGCAGCGGGAGAGAAAATAATCACAATGATAAGAACATAGTAGGATTGAGGAATGTTACGATGCACATGCAGGGTTAGAAGAGGCCGGATCCACGTGAAGAGTTCCGGATATTGTAGCAGAGTCTATTACAGAGAAACAATTATAAGGGAGGAAAGACTTGCTGATGAATAAAAAACAGACAGGACAAACGGGGTGATGCAAGATATACAGAAAGGTCTAGTTCTTTGGACAGTCCCAGATGCAAGCTGTTATACTAATTCCTCAACAGCACCTGCCAGTCCTGGCCCAGAGCATCAGACTTTCGACAGATTACTTAATTGCACTTGATTGGCCTTGAATGGCCTTGAATCGGCCGAAAAAGTGCTCAACAGACAAGTGGTCCAGCCAGGCCCGACTTTCCACAAGTAGAAAAAAAAAAATTTGTATGGGGAGCACGGTCAGTTCCCCACCCTCTCGCCAAAATTTTCATGTCCATTTTTTTCGATTCAAGTGAATCAAGCTATTCAAGTCCATTCAAGTGACAAGAAACCTGTCAAAAGGCTGATGAGAGACATCCACAAAGAGGTAGGGCACAGCAGTGTAGGGCAATTGGATCATAAAAGGGGCTCCATGCAGACCAGGGGCATCATGCAGACAACCAGAGACTGTGAGAGCAGTGAAAATTTGGTGGACAGACTATACCATTAGAACTCTACAGGACCCACTACCTGAGCATTTGAAGTTTGTCTCGGGATAATCGGAGCAAGGAAAAGAGTGCATATTTGGGACTCGAACGCACGAGCTCAAGCCTCGGCATTTCGGACTCTATTCCCGAAAAAGTGAAAATTTGGCGGATGCTCTACACCATTAGGGCGCCACAGGACCCACTACCTAAAGTTAGTGGGCATTTGTTAACCACGGATTTGAGCCGGTGACGTACCGGCTCATTCGTAGTCGCCGGCCCGGAAGGCTCCGACTCCTTGCTTCTCGGACATTCATCGTGCGAAAGTGCGTGCTGTTCTGCACGAGGCGCTCAAGGTGACCACTCTTGTCTTCCACCTCCAAGTTCACTACGCACGAATACATCCTCCTCTTCCTTTCTGTGGGCGGCTCTTTCTGCTGTGTAATCTTTGCTTGTGGCTGACATGGTGTTCCACCAACCAAAGATTGGTGCTCTAACGGCCCATTTTGACCATGTCCGCCAGGATATTGAATCCAAGACCGTCAATTACAACATTTCTGGTGCGTACGGAGCTTTATTGGGACGTCAAAATCATGATATCTTGTCCCCAGGGGGCCACGGAGGCCCGGGTGGACCGAGCCACAGAAATGGTGGCATGGGTGGCAGAGGGATGCCACGATCCCAGTTCAATTGGCTTTTCGAAGCCACCCTGCTGAGGTGGTAGCCAGCGAAATTCTACAAAGAATGGTCACCTCAGATTTCTCTGTTGTTGATGTGACCATGTAAATTGTTAAACAAACAGCTGCAAAGCTGCAAATTTTGCGTGCTTGCATCTGTTTGTTTAACAATCGTGTGCTTTGTAATCAAATTTGCATTAAATCCACTGCCACGATCCCAGTTCAACTGCCTTTTCGAAGCTGTCCTGCTGAGATGGTAGCCAGCAAAATTCTACACAGAATGGTCACCTCAGATTCCTCTGTTGTTGCCCCGTCCATGTAAATTGTTACACAAACAGCTCCAAGCACTCAAATTTCCATTAAATCCGATGCCATGATCCCAGTTCAATTGGCTTTTCGAAGCCACCCTGCTGAGGTGGTAGCCAGCGAAACTCTACAAAGAATGGTCACCTCAGATTCCTCTGTTGTTGATGCGACCATGTAAATTGTTAAACAAACAACTGCAAAGCTGCAAATTTCGCGTGCTTGCATCTGTTTGTTTAACAATGGTGTGATTTATAATCAAATTTGCATTAAATCCAATGCCACGATCCCAGTTCAACCGCCTTTTCGAAGCCGCCCTGCTGAGGTGGTAGCCAGCGAAATTCTACACAGAATGGTCACCTCAGATTCCTCTGTTGTTGATGCGACCATGTAAATTGTTAAACAAACAGCTGCAAAGCTGCAAATTTCGCGTGCTTGCATCTGTTTGTTTAACAATCGTGTGCTTTATAATCAAATTTGCATTACAGCTCTTTGCAGAACTTAGGGCGCGGCGTGTTTTTTTTTTTTTTTTTGTAAGTTTTCACGAGAACAGCGATTGCGGGATCAATTCTCAACCGTTTTCCCTGAAAATAGGATCATTCGATTCGCACGGAAAGGGCGGAGGGCCTCGTCTCCTAGGTTTTTTTATGGGCACCGAAAATCTCCTTTTTGGGATAGATTCCCGTGTTTTTCTGTGGTTGAGTGGAGAACACGTCCCATGGGACCTATTTTGCTCCGATTGACCTAGATTTTTATTATGTTTTCTAGGCATCCCAAAATGATTCACTAGTTCAATTTTCGGTGTTTTCCACTGTCTGACAGCAGAACATGTCCCATAGTAGGAATAGTGCTCCGATTGGCCTAGATTTTTGGTATGATGTACTTGGAGGTATTCCAGAGGGCCTTAAATACCGGGATAGTAAATGTAAGCTATACTTCAAATATACAGCTCATAGGGAAATTCACTTGATATTCTTATTGCCACAGTGTGTGATAGATTTGAAGGAGAGGTCACATTCACTATCCCGGTATTTCAGGCCCTCTGGAATACCTCCAAGTACATCATACTAAAAATCTAGGCCAATCGGAGCACTATTCCTACTATGGGACATGTTCTGCTGTCAGACAGTGGAAAACACCGAAAATTGAACTAGTGAATCATTTTGAGATGCCCAGAAAAAATCGTAATACACCGAGCCCTGCGGATTCGCCATGCGAATTGAATGAGCCTATTCCCGAGGTAATCGAGTGAGAACTGAGCTTGTAGTGGCTGTTCTTGTGAAAACTTACCAAAAACAGAAAAAAAAAGCCCGCGCCCTAAGTTCTGCAAACAGCTGTAAGGTAATTTCTTCTTCAATTTCAGTTATTCCATATGCTATTGATAATTCCATCTCATACTGGCTGCATCTGGGGCTGTTAGAGCTTTAAATTGATATATATTCCTGAGAGTCAAGGATCCATAACAATGGAAGTATATTGTGGTTTGCTAGCCTGTTGAACTGCTACATAACACCACATTTACAGCCCTTTGCAGAACTTAGGGCGCGGTGTGTTTTTTTTTTTTTTTGTAAGTTTTCACGAGAACAGCGATTCCGAGCTCAGTTCCCAACGGTTTTCTCTGGAAATCGGCTCATTCGATTCGCACGGAAAGGGCGGAGGACCGCGTCTCCTAGGTTTTTTTATGGGCACCGAAAATCTCCTTTTTGGGATAGATTCTCGTGTTTTTCAGTGTTTGAGTGGAGAACATGTCCCATGGGACCTATTTTGCTCCGATTAACCTAGATTTTTATTATGGTGGACCCTCTTGGTGCCACCTCGCTTGTAGTCACGGCACCTGTTTGCGGTGGATAATATGACACGGTCACCGACTTGATAGACGTCTTCGGCCCCTCAATGATCGTTGGCATGGTATGCTTGTCTGACCTTGGCAGCAAGGAGACTGTCTTGTGCCGCCTTTACATCTCGTTGAAGCTGTTCAATAAGGTTGCCGGCCTCCACTTCCTCTGAAGTCTGTGAGGCAGCAGTCGGTGCGAGTACTGGAATGATCCGAGGGGAATGACCGGATTTCACCTGGAAAGGAGAAAACCCTGTCGAGGCATTGAGGGTATTCATGATTGCAAAGTGAACTCGTGGTAGGGAGGCAAGCCACCCCTTCTGCGTGCGGTCCACATGATATCGAATAGCTTGCACCACCGTCTTGTTGGTGCGTTCCCTACTTCCATCCGTCTCAGGATGATACGATGTAGAAATTTTGAGCTTGACCCCAGTGACTTTATGCAGGGCGGTCCAGAGTTTAGAAGTGAAAACTTTATCGCGGTCGGAGATGAGATTTTACATCAGGCCATTCTCGCAATACCACCTGTCGAAGAAGACCAGGGCGGTGTAGAATCACTCATATTGGTCCTCGAAGTGTTGCATACCACGAGTCCAAGGTTACTTTCGCCCGCCTGACCACCGGTTTGTATTTTGATTCTAACACAGGACGAGACCGAAGATCAGAACCGTGAAACATGTTGATGTTGAAATTTGAAATAAGTTAAGTCGGAGTGGGCTGAGAGGATTGCAATTTGAAATGATGACAAAAGCGATGTGAGAATGTGCAGGTTGGAACATGGGTTACCGATGAGGACACTGGACCCCTCCGAGAGGGTCCGTTCGAGGAACTCATGGGAGATTATATGCGAAGAGTTATATAGTAGGTACTCTACTTAGACTGTCCAAGTTATGAATGTTTCAGAGACGGATGCCATTCTATTGAAATTGGTCGAACAACTACGGTTTCGCTCCACAATCTAGCCGCCTCAGAAATTCGCCGTAGCATTCAGGAGTACTTCCACCAACGTCTCCGGTCTCTTCTCGAGGAGCAGTCGTGGGATCATCAGCTGCTAGCAGAGGGTTTCATCCTAGGTCTGTTGACTCATCAGTATTATGCCCACTAACTTTAGGTAGTGGGTACCGCCCTATTTCAAGTACGCCTTTTCTCACGGCAATCATGGACAAACAACCGTATTTACCGTGCGGGTTCGAGTCCCGGCCTAGGAAACTTTTTTTTTTTTCTTGCCATTTTAGGGTCCATGAGCTATCGATTATTTGGCCTGTCGCCACGGGATTCCGTGGCTACCCCAAAACGCGTTCCACGGAAGCGGACGGATATGGCTGGTGAGTTCATTTTGTATGAGCTTGCATGTCCGGCCATTCCCACCAATTTTAATTAGTTTAAGGAATTTCATCCCCTCTGCAGTTCTGCTGTCTACTGCTATTCTGACTGTGTCCGCTCCGCCTTCACGGTCTACTCCGGCAACAATTATAGCAACTATGACAGCATCCGAGTCTATGCATTCTGATTTCCAGCCGAACACGCCTATCAGAGTGAAGCGGAAGTCTGTTAACATCCCTGATGCATACTCGAAATGCAGGCATATATGTCTGACGGCAGGTCTGACGGTAAGTGATTTTCTGCATGATTGTTTGCAGTCTGCGGCCGTTGGGAACCGTCTCAGACAAATCTTGGCCAGAAGTTGTAGATCTCGCCAGTCTGCAATAACCATCATCCTTTGTGCCCTGGCTCCATCGAACCATCCCCCAACACTTAACATTCTGGGACCATTTTCTACGTGCTCTCACCGATCCTTTCAACTTATCCGCTGCTTCGCCGGATCAGCTGGTCTCCAATTCAGTGCAGCGCCCACACGCGAGGAGGTTGCTGGCTTGGTTTCCTGCGAAAGACAAACACACAATCCCCTAGCTGCCCTGAAAAATCTTGTATCCAACTTTTTAACCGGGTCAACCACCCCATTCCCATCTCTAGAGCACCTCCCCCGATGATAGCTACGATGATGGTTTAGAGGAATTCGAACTGAATAGATTATACCCGTTAATGACAACCCTGTCAGAGCGTGTACCCTCTGCTGTGTGTTCTTGGATTCCCCTGACGGACTTCAGGTAGTTTGATCCTATATAATTACGGCCTGCCCATTAAATATTATCACTTGATTTCTATTGTATTTGTGTTGTATTCAGATGATGAAATATGTAGCATCCATCACCAGTTTCTGTTTTTGGGGTGCAGCGCTGGAAAGTTCGCTGGCGGCCGCCAGTGGCCGCCAGTGAGTTCTGGCGGCCATCTGATGATGATAACCAATGATAAGATAATGTTCCCCGCCAATTATCAACAGGTTTGGCCATCTTGCCTGATCATCGCCGGATTCCAGTGGAGTTCAATGGCCAGCATTGGACCTGGAAATATCTAGGGACAGAATTCCAACAAATCAATGGGCTGGCTCTTACATGGGTGATTTTTTTCTTGAACCACTTATTTCAACGTTCTTAAATTTCTGCTGTCCACCATCAGCTTGGGATGGCCATACGATACCGTCTTACGGTCCACGGGAGGAAGAATGTACAGCTCAGCTTATTAATTCCCTCAGAATTTCTTGGCAACTCAGTAAATGCAGTCTGTCTTTTGCCGGAGCTCTTTGGTTAAGAGTTGCTGGTATTTCAATCCCAGTTCGGTGTCAACAGGGGAGGTCCACCGAAGCCCAGCAGACTACACTGAAGACCAGTGCATTACATTGGTTTCAATGAGTCGAGATTGCAATCTAAACCAAATCACAGCAATTCCAGTTGCAGTCAATGGCTTTGCGAGTCAATCGGGATCCACGGAAGAAATTGAGAACCATTGAAAACATAATCAGATGTTGTCCACTGAAATCCACTGTAGACCAGCAAACTACGCTTGAATTCGACTGGTTGCCGGCATGAACCGATGCCGACCAATGGCAATCGGCGGACTTTCCAGCTCCGTGTGTATTACTGGCGAAACACCGTGTAAAGCCGGTGATGCCGACACACAAACTTTAGTTCGGAGTTTTGATTAACAGCTGTGCAGGCACGAAAATGGGGCTTCCAGTTATAAACACAGGGCAGAGTTGTCTTCTTTCTTTCACCTTGGCAACTTTGCATGATGGCCTTTCACAGAGCTTTAGCTCAATGCATGCTTCAACCCAAATTTTCTTTGTGGACGTCGGAGTCCAAAGTTCAAACATATTGATTCGATCACTAGTTAGTGGGCTCTGCCGTCAAGCGCGCTACAATTGTTATATAACGTCAAACTCTCTGGGAGAAATGGGAGAAAGCCAAACAAAGACAAACATCAAACGCCTTCAAGTTGAACCAAAAATATGGCATACACAAAATAAGATTGCATGGCTATTTTATGGGATCAGATGGCAATCCCGTCCTGAAGGTGGCCTTTCTGTGTCATTGGAATTTTCATGGCGTGCTTTGGGCCTCAATAGCGATCCAAACAAGGTCCTCACCAACACGATCAAGGGCTCGGAAGATGCGCAACACACTGCGCGTTATTTGGCATTGTGCCGGCAAAATGTGCGTTAGCGAAACCAGTTCATTGCTGAACCTTTAGGTTTGGCTACCCAGGAGAAGATGCGTTTTGGCCCGTTTTGCTACAAGTACAAACAATATTTAGTCATGCAACATTGGTCATGGCAAAATAAAATCGTAAGAAAATGGGGCAAGACCTGTAAAATGCAAGGGTATGTTTTCCAACTTCTTACCAGCTTGAATCCTTCTGGCCCTTCCCTTTTCACTCACAGAAGGCCCAGAAATTCTCCCAGTTCAATTTTGGTCTTTAGTCATTCTTGCTTTATGATCGGGCTGCTATCCGTTAGTTAGTCATTTCTGGTGACATTCGGATGCCCGAGATCAATTTGATCTTGCCAGCGCACACCTCTCTCCTTTCCTCCCCCATGTCCTCTCTTGCTAGCTTCTGCAATGTCCCTGTATCTGCTGGGTTCGACGGCCATGCGGCAACCTCTCGTGTTTCTTTGGAATGGGTGATTAATTCTGGGCTCCGTGCACCTAACTCTCAAGCCTCCGGGCTCCTAACCCTTCAGTGCGATGTCGGCGTCTTCTCTATGTTCCTAAACAACGTTCCTGTGGCTGCTTCTCTGGCTTCTGACCTGGTGCTTGGCTTAGACTGGTTTAACTTTGTCCGGTCCTCTGCACCTGACCTTGTAGTGCACCTAGGCACTGGTATCTCACTTGATTTTCGACGCCCCGCCATTTCCGCCATGAGCACAATGGAATCTGGACCACAATCGTCGTCCACCGGTGCGTTGTAACTCTGTCTAGCAGTATTCTTGATTAACTTATTTACTCCCAGCCGCGCCCGTTGTTGGTGCTGTTGCGGCTGTGTCCCGAGGAGGCACCAGCTGGGACCCTTTCTCTTCCTCCCCATCAGTGTCCTCGGGCGGACCTGGTGTGGTATCTACCCCCTCATTGATACCCCGTACGCGAGGTATCGATGTTGTAGCTGCACATCCGGTCGCAGCCCGGTTGGCCCGTCCGCGAGGCGACCAGACATCTCGTACGCGAGGTGCCGCATCCCGTACGCGGGGTGTTCAAAATGATAATAACCATATAATGCCTGTTGATTCTCCTGATAAACCTTTACCCCCACCGCTTGCATCTTGTGACGACCCTTTTGTCTCCCTCACTGTGAATGAAAAAATCAGTGTTGTACGTTTTCTTGTTGACGATCAGCGAGTTGCTCTGCACACATTGAGAGAGATGGCTGCTCGTCATGTGCAAATGTCTGCAAGAGAGTCAGGTGGAAACCGAATAAGTGTCCATATGTTGCGCACAGAATTTCTTGCTCATCACTGTGCAGAAGGGTGTTTGGTTCTGAAGTCCGAAGCCATGCTTGCCGGCCTGAATCCAAGAAGTCTTTCACCCAGTGAGCTACAACAGTGCAAATTGAACCTTCAGTCTAACCCTCGGAAAAGAAAGTCTACCGCCCTGGACAGCAATGTTCAAAAGCGTCGTCGTTCATCTGTTGAGATACCTGGGACTCCTTTTCCCATTATACTATCTCAGGATGAGAAGGACCACCATTCACGCTGATCCCGCCATGTCGTTCCAAGTCCTACCCGCACCTGAACCAACATCTTCTCATCTGCCAGTCTTGCCGATGCCCCAGCCTTCACCACCTTCTGTCGCGGGAACAATCGAAGAAGAGATCCCGGCCTTCAAACCGACCAGGAAGCGCAGTAGGCAGGCGGAAGTTGACAAGGGGAATATTATTGAAGGATCACGTCACCGGGTTAAAAGTCGTCGCGCACAGGGAGAACTGTAGTCCAACTTCAACTTTAATATATTTATGTGCAGGTTCTATTGAACCTGCCACTTGGCTAGCCCAGGGTGGCAGTACACCACAGTATTACTGATCGAACAGAAATTACAAGCTAAGCCGAATACATCTTTGATGGATCTAATATTGCTCTCAGGCACTTGGCTTGGAGAGAATATACTATTTAAACACAAACTATCCGCCGGAATAGTGTTGTTTGAGCGTTGAAGAGAGTTGAATATTCACAGAAAGTTGGCCCAAGTAGTGATATTGCTTCGGCAGTGAGATTTGCCCATATTTTGTTATAAAAACAATTAATTGTAGACTCAGTGTTCCTAAAGATACTCCAGGAATTTTTTCGTCAATTTTGGAGGGCTGGTGGCAGCCTCGGGCTGACTATCTCGGAATCAGGGGGTTTTGCCAAACAGATGCAAACTCTGGAGACGACACCGCTTTAAGGAACATTTGTACATTAAAGATAAATCAGTGACTGGACGGCCAATGGTTACTGGAGGGCCAATGGTTAGGCTTGCTCAGTAACCTGTGTCCGGGTCGAAGGTCGAAGAGTTCAGTCACAATTGATGCCGCATCAACTGCGTGATGGCGCATCAACGGGAAGATGGCGTCGCAGCTCGGTATTGCCGAGTCCCACTATTGATCACCAGCCCCACTCTCATCAACTCCTGATAGTGGGACTGGGCCACCGTTAGTGGAAGTGGGTGAGTCCCACTCCCACTCTTCTCGTATATACTCGATTGAACCCCAAACTCATGATCGGCTGGTTCCGATTTTTGCGAAATATATACATTAACATCCTACACCGCCAACGGTCCGACATGTAGTCATCAGCTGGAGCGGACATGCGTACCATGTGCGAGGACCGGCTGGTACCAACCCTCCTGTCGGCCGGATATTGGCCGACGGAGCAAATGGATCCATGATGGACCCAGCTTTCCTGGGGACCAGCCGATGAGTCAGGGCTCGGCGTACGCTGCGCGCCAACAGGGGAATTATCAGACACATTGATAAGATTAGAAAAAAATACACTGAATTGATGCGTATGCGACAATAGTATATACAGAAAAGTACACATATCGGAACTACCTGCCTGTCCACGACAGAGCGCAAACCTCCATCGCATACAGCACTGCACGCAGAGCGCTACGGAATGTGCGGTCACCATCAGAGTGTAGGCTGCGGCGAGATCGTGTTCGCGCTGTGTACAATGGGCGAGGAAGTGGGTGTAGGGGATGGATGAGCAGAGGGGGGGGGGGGGGGGAGAACGAGTACGTAGCGTGGTTGGGGGAGGTAGGCGTGGACTGCAAATTTACTATGCAAGGAGTGAGGTGTACTACGCACAGCAGGCGCAAAAGTCGAGGGAAAGGATGCTGTTGATAGTAGGTAATAGATGAAAGTTAGTCGAGGTAGAGCTGATAAAACAATGACACACCTTTGTTTCCCTGGCAGGGTACACTCGTCGCGACGCTCAGCGGCTGGAGAACAGCACCAGATAATAAATGAAAGGAGATTTAAGGGCCACGACGTCTTGGAGCGATTTGAATCGACTTTGATGTCCGAGAGTTTAGACAGCTGGAAACCGGCTCATGTACACTTGACGCAACTTGAACAAATTTTGAACACTGAATCTTGAGCGAGCTTTCAATATTTGAGGTCGAATACTTGAGGGGCAAGACAAGGGCAAGAGGCTTTGAGCCAGAGACAAGTAGACACAGAAGCACCGGAAGGAGGACCACGACGTTGGGACGTTCGACGTTAGAGGTGGGCTCGGGCGATAATGCGTATTCCGGGAAGAGGGCGTAAGGGCCGTGATCCAACTGGACTTGGCGGATGGACTTCAAAGTGGCTTGAGGCTGTCTTGAACGTGGTTCTAGATAGCCGCACGATGGCTCGGGCGAGACCGAAGTCATTTGAACTCTGAGCGAGAGGAGGCAGGCGAGCATGGGGGTGAAAGGGAGAGAGGTGTTGTCGTTTGTTGTAGCCGCATCAAAACGAACCATTTTCACGCTCACGTGGTCCGGCATCGCGCATCAGTCGGCTATTGACTTGACAGAATTTCGCATGTCGCACTCTCTTTCAACTTGGCCTCAACACCGCGCGATCGGGGGTTTGGCTCTGCCATTCTTTCGACAGACTCAAGAATTTGGCAGAGCGACCAAGGCCTAGCCGCTCAACTCCGGGTGCAGTGTCTCGAAGTCAAATTATTCAATCAAAAGTCTCGAGTGTTTTGAATTCTGGGCTGGGATTCATAAGGCTCCAACCGTTTAGTTTTCGTTTACGGATTTCCGTAAACTAAACGGAAACGGTTCGTAAACAGTTTATAAACGTT
The DNA here is from genome assembly GCA_029289565.1 of Mycena galericulata. Lineage (NCBI taxonomy): Eukaryota > Fungi > Basidiomycota > Agaricomycetes > Agaricales > Mycenaceae > Mycena > Mycena galericulata. Next base: position 343,728 of record JARKIA010000062.1, on the reverse strand, counting down.
TATAAACGTTTATAAATGGTATCTTTTCTAAAAAAAAAATCAGTGCAGCCACCGACCACCTGCCATGCCCGGGGGTGCATTTTACATTGAGTATGGGCCTTCTTCATTGTACTATGAGCCTTATAGAGGGCACAAGGGTGCATTCCAATGTCGAGAGGCGCCAACCTGCCTGTTGGGGAAGGTACCAAACACATCGACAAATTCTGAGGGAAGAAACCATCAGCCAATTGACAAAATGATTGTGCCGTTTTAGGCGTTGTTTGCCGTTGTCAGGTTGTCTACAACGCTCAACGTCACAACGTCGCAACCCCGGCAAAAATATTTTTTCAAATGTAAGGTAAGATAATAGGTACAGTACTACGACAAAAGCTCGTGCATATGGTGATCTGCGTACTGATTTACAAAGTAAGTATTAAATGCATCGAGCGAGCTTGAGAAGTGGAAGTCCTCGGGAAGGGCCGAGGTCCCATAAACCCCGATTAAATGGCAGCCACGCGCAATTGCCTTCAGATCCACGATTTCCAACGATGGGCCACCAGCAACCAGCTCCGGTTCTACCACCCACATCCCGGTATCTGGATCAGAGGTATCTCCAACGGGCACGATCCAGTGTACCAACGCACACTGATAATCTTCGCCGCCGAACGCGAACGAAAGAAACAGCATGACTCGGCCGATGATCAGTCCACCCATGATCGGACCACCAATGTCGATCAGCACCGTATCGCGCCGGGGATAACCGTGCCAATTGGGATTAGAGCGAATGCGCTCCCGGTACATGCCACCAGCACCACCGAGATCGCTGGGAGCGTAGAAGCGGGCGATCGCGGAATGGTGGACTGTGATGCGGCCTTCGAAGGTTGGGCACGAGTGGAGCGGCAGAGGTGGAGCACCATCTGCGGGTGCACCATGGACTTCTGCATGCAGAAACCGGCGGAGGAGGAGCGGGAGGGAGGGCTGACCAATATGATCAGCGAGAGCTTGCAAGTATTTCGGATAACCGCGCTCTGGAAGTAGTGGATCAGTATTGCACGGGGAAAAATCAATTAAAAAGAACGCACGAGGAGTCGTTGCTAACTGTATATCCGACAGTGCTTTGGGTCCATGTACAACACCGTCATCATCATCGTCGTCGTCGATGGCGGCCGCGGCTTCCACGGCCGCTATCTGCGGTTGTTCACCGGCGAGAACTGCAGCAGTGTATGATGACGAGGTCCCGGTCATCATACCGCGGCCCGTGAAGTCGCGCATGGCAGCTGCAAGTTTATCGAGCCGAGTAAGAGTCACGAGCATTTGGGTTAATGCTTTATATCGGCTTGAGCGCCGCCAGGGTTCTTTCACTGCCTTGATGTGCTTCGACTCCGTGATCGACGAGCAAAGGCCGTTGGGGGACCCAAAGAGGCGGATAAAACGTATATAGTGAACCAGGGAGTGCTGGCGAGGAAGGGAGATGCTAACGCGCACGCCCGCTTCGATAAAGACGGCCCGAAAGGTGTGGAAGCGGTCGAGGGCACTTTTGATGTGAGCGAGGTCGATAGTCGAGATGGCGTTCCGGCGGACCAGGTAGCAGAAGTCCATGAATGCCGACAAGCATTTAACCATGTCTGAAGGGAGATACCCGGCGACGGCAGCGAGATAAATCTTCGCGAGCAAATGCCCAAATTGGTCAGTGCCATCTCAAATAAATATATGCAAACACACCTTCATCAGCGCCTTCGAGTCGTCACCAGTCCATTGGCTGAAATCACGGCCATCTGGGAATCGCCGAAGGCCAGGGAACTCAGGGACTGCTGATAGCCTATCCCAGTAAGTGTTAGGTCCCCGCCGATGATATGAGATGTGACATTTCATACCTTCGATCAATATCTTGAATGATTTCCAGGGCGCGTTTCTCGCCATGCTCGAGATGTAGGTACTCGTTGATCCAGGAGACTATGTGGTCCTTGAATGTCCCCTTGATGACCTGGTGCAGCAGGTCCGATGAGAGAAGCTCGTGGATATCGGCACGGGGAAAGTCGTGTGTAAACGGCTGTTCGGGAGAATGAGAAGACGGTATTATATCCTGGAAAGAAACACACCACGACGTCGCTCCGGACCCCGTACTCGTCCCAGAGAATTCCGGGGTCGAAGCACATTATTAAAATGTCGGTCTTAGTCTTTGTCCGGAGCCGAGCACCTTCCGTGTCGAGATGATCAGGTCGAGCTTCACACCTACCAAGTAGGATAGTAAGCATAGGTAGATAACAAGGAATGGTGAACACACTTCGGACACCAGTTCTGGACGATCCCCGCCAGCCACACCTGCTCAGGATAGTCGGCGATGTAAGGGCCGATTCCATAAATAATCCGGCGGAAATGACCATCGGGGCAGCGAACAATATCGGGGGTAGTCATTCCCGCCTTCAGTGGCTCGAATATACGTGCCAGGCTTGCATGATACATCTGCCGACAGAATTTCTGGTATTCTGGCTTTGACCGATGCTTCTTGCTGGCTGAGAGACCATCAGTATACGGCGGTATCATTTGTGAAGGGCACGACAAACTCTTTGGGATAGCAAGGAAGGCTACAGGGAGGACACCGTTGCCGTGCGCACGGCGAGCCGTTCCCGTTAGGACACCGGGCGAGACATAAACCGGATGATATTCTTGGTGGCCAGTAGCAACTGATACGGTGGTCTTGTCGCTACCAGCTACCACGGGGACAAAGGCGCAGCCGTGAGTATTAACATCTCGAGTGATGATATCCTATTTACCCGTCAGTGTCGACCAGACAGCTGACAGGGGAGCACGTACCGCTTGCTTCCAGGCCCAATCACCCGACATCAGGTTTGACCAGACTCTCTTTCCACCATGATTGAATTGCCGATAGGGTACGAGGTCGACGCTGTCTTTGAATGCGGCCGTCCCGAGTTGGTTATGTAGGAGCTTTCGGATGTCGCGAGTGCATAATTGATAGTCTTGAGTCATCCACCGGGGCGGAGAGGGAGGTAAAGGGCCGGTGTAGCGAATGGTGTAGGTTTTCCAAGGGGCGTCCCCGTGTCGTACTCGGTCAATGTCCGCGTAAAGTTCCGCTGTATTTGCCCATGGTGCTGATCGGCCAAATTCGCTCACAGAGGCAGCCCATATGTCGAGCGCGGTGTTGATGTTGCGCTCGGATGTCTGCAGCTCCACAAAGTGGTACTGCGCAAAGTCGAATGCCGCCCGCGAAGGAAAGGGTTCCCATGCATCCGGATCTTGACCGTCGTTGGGGGGAGGAGGGGGTGGCGGCGCAGGCGCATGAGGTGGGAGAAAGTTCCCGTCAGCATCACAGGGGAGCGCTACAGGGGTTTATTAGGAGGGGAGTGAACGAGGGGAGGCGATATACCATTTGCGAGTGGATGGCAACGCCGCTCAAATGTGTGCTCGTCTTCACCCTCGGATGCGGGTGTGAATTGGCGGTGTTCTAAGTTGCGATGGAGCGAGAGCCCTCTCCTGGTCGCGCATTCCCGAAGGCATTCAGGACAGCGATAGGAGACGCCGTGGGGCATGATGATGATGGCGGTAGGTAGGTAGGCAGTGACACGCGGACTTGGAGAAAAAATTGGTTGGAGACGGAACACGTGCACACTTGACCGAAAAAAGCTTTGTTTCTGTCGTCTTCCTCCATGGCTCCGAAAAAAGGACGAGGAGGAGCTGCTTCTGCACCCAAACGTCCCCTTCCCGTCGACTCTGACTATGAGGACTCTTCATCACCGACCGCGCAGTCTCAGAAACGCAAGAAGAAGGCCGCTGACAAGCCAAAACCCGCGATCGAGCCCCGTGCCCCCTCTACACGAGCGACTCGAGGCATCAATCCACGACGTGCAGTAGACAAGAAAAAGCAGAATCGGCCGCACGAGGTGGTGCAAGCGGAAAAAGACCAGAAGACCCAGACTATAATCGACCATGCCCGCAAACGGGGTGAAGATGTCGCCATGGTCGCAGCCATCGATGCGGAGGCAGACGAGGCAGCTGCTCAGGAGGAAGAGGGGGCCATCATGACCCTCGATGACCTTCCTGCCAGCGATACGGACACTGCCGCCATGGATCTCGACGTAGTCTTGGAGATCGACGAGTCGGACTTCCAGCGCATTGAGGATGAGGATGCCTATCGGTCTGCTGGAGAATTTGACGAACCCAAGAAGGTATGTGTACCAAATGTTTGTAAAGCCGTTGATGACGACGTCCTTACAGGCGAAGGCCCCAGCCGCCTCCAAAAAAGGGAAGGCTAAGATTCCAAAGGGACAGACGAGAAAGGAGGTGGAGGCGATGGCGAAGATGTTGGTGAAGAAGAAGAAGGGAGCTGTGGAAGCGTCTGTCATGAAGAAGCCGATCCAAAACAAGTCAGTTTTACCACCTTAATATCGACGCGTCTAACTGAGCCATCTACATCCAGGGACGCCGCTGCCGCGTCCAAGAAGGCGGGCCTCTCAGCTTCCTTCCTCTCCACATCGTCGAAGATCTCGCAAGTCGCCCATGTCCCTCAAAGCCCGAAACTAGGCGGTTTGACGGATGATGATGCGATATCTGCGCGTCCGGATTTGGATAAGACCAAACCAGCTGGTCGACGATCCAACGAGGTATACAGTCGTTTTGCACGATTGGCTCGATGCTAACGTGTCTCCCAGGTCGTCACGATTGAAGATAGCTCCGATCTTGAAGAAACACCTACCCAGTTGGTACCTCCGCCGGCGCGAGCTGTCCAGAAGTCCCGCAAGGAGCCAAAGGTCAAGACCGAGGGGAAACTACCGGCGCTGAGCTTCGGAAAGACTCCGCGGGCGAAGAGCGGTGTGAAGGTAGAGACGACATCCTCCGACGTCTTCACTCCGGGTACTGCCGCTGACGTGAAGGGATTGCCGGCGCTTGTGGGTCCATCGTGGGATTCCGAGTACCTCCCGGCCGCATATCGTGCACTCTATTGCTCGCCGCAGGTTATGACCTTTGCCACGATGGGCGAGAGCGCTTCGTCAAAGGAAGAGGCTGTGAAAGCTGTGCAGAACATTCTGGACAGCGTGCACCCGGGGAATACGTTGGTCATTGAATGGGGCGACAAGATATGCGCGAGGGTACGTCCTCAAAGTTTGCATACTTCTCCTGCAGTGGTCTGATCTTCCTTGTATAGACCGTGAGTCGGATTCGGGAGCGTCGGTCGCTCATTGCGCAGACGGCTCTCGAAGTCGTGGACGAATTGTTCCAGACGTCCGAATATCGTGATCAGCCCATCGCCATTCGGGCTTATGCCGGATACGCGTCCCGGTTCGACGGTCCCGCGTTCTGGAAGGTGCCCACTCCTGAGAACTGTCCGGCTAACCCCAAGGCGAAGGGATATATCGTGTGTATATTTTCTGATTGTATTCGCACCTTGGGCTGACGATTGTTTCATAGAAAGGCAAACAGTATCTAGAGTCCCCGCTCATCATCAAGACTGTCACACAGTTTCTCAAGAATGAGCATTTCAGCATGCCCGCGCCCGAAGCGGATGGTACCTCTGATTTCAGCGGAATGCCCATCGGTCTTTTTGCCATTGCGGCAGCTGGGGTATGTTTACTGACACCTTATATTCTTATTGTACTGACATTTTTCGAAGATTGAACGCGCACTCGGCCTATACAAGCCCACTGGTGTCCGCCCAGTTGCTATACCAAAATTTACCAAGGCGGCGGTCGGGACAGCCGTGGCCGGGTACACTTCGAATATCACCCGCTTCACTGCGAGCCGCTGGGATAGTCTGCTTACAGCGGCTGGAGCATCGGCCACGGACGATGACGGTCCCTCCACTGCGGCTGAGGCGGCTGCAATACTCGATGGCTTCAGGGACAGTATGTACGTGCCAAGCAGCCCGTAATCCAGCGTGAGTTTTGCACCATTTCGAGTTGCCGTCAATCTGACCTCGTGCTTCAGAACTCTTTTCGACGTAGTGCGACACAATTTTGTTTATTTCCACGATTTCCACACCAGATACACGCTATAGTTTACCAGTAGTCTACCCAAAAAAAACGACCCAAAATATATTGGTGTTGTCGTATTGTCATCCATTGTCCTGTTTTTTGGCGCATTTCCGGATCATGTTGGGCAAATATTTCTAAAAATTGTCACTGTTGCGCGTTGTCGCGTTTCAGGCCGTTTTCACGTGTTTTTTGGCGTTGTACAACACCACAATGGATTTGTCAAAAGTCTGATGACCAGGCCACGTTTACCCTCGCAAACCCTCGTCAATGAATTCCCTCATCTCAATGAAATTTCCTGACAGTTAAAACCCCTCAAAACCACCGTCTCGCAGCTGTATAGGTGGTTATATTTTAAGAACCGTTTAAACCGTTTATAAACGTTTTGTTTACCGTTTGCAGGGGTCCGTAAACTAAATGGTAAATTTAAACGGTTAAACCGTTTACAAACGTTTGTAAACGGAAACGGTTGGAGCCTTAGCTGGGAAGTATGAACTTCGTTTCAAGGCCAGAACCTAGCTCGAAAAGAACAAAACCAAGTGAACCATAGGACACAAAAGGGTCAATAAAGATGTTCCTCCGAGTCCACAAGTTCAAGTGTGAGCAGCGTGGTAAGTATGGCAGATGGAGCCTTGTATGTCGGAAATTTAAAAATAATCTTATAAGAGCGTGACCTTGTAAGGGCCTTGTAAGACAAGTACAAACAAATGCGCGGTCTCACAAGGCCTTGCGTTTTTGGGGTGCTCTCCCAAGGCCTTGGGAGACTTGTCGTTCTACTGCTGGTTTTCTCAGTTATACACTTCTCCTCATCTCTCGGTACACCCGACCTCTCAAAGTGGACAGTCTAGCAGCCTAAGCGCGCCATACAGCCTCCCATGATGTACATACCTGCGGAGAATAGAGAGAACAACGACCTTGGAGGTTCGACGGCCCTCTCTTTCGCTTTCTTACTCACACATGTCTTCCTCTTCTACTCCCGCCCACGAGGATCCACGAAAATTGGTCACCCACTGCCCCGCGCTGCATAGTCACCATGCTGCTCGCCCCGCACACGTCCCGCGGGCACGAATCCGTGCCTCGCGCTGCGTGGGCGGCTAGTGTGTCTTCTCGTCGTTCACACCAACCCAGCGACCAACCCCGCACCCAAAAGTCCTGCTCTCTGGTGTTGTCTCAAGGCACAAATCTCGTTCTCCGGTGTTGTCTCTCTGGGGTTGTCTCAAGACTCCATCGTGCTTTGTTTCTCCGCTGTGGCTCGACAGTCTTTTTCGGGTCTTTTCAGCGTTATTCTGCGCTTCTTAGCCGCTTGTGGCTCGTACCGCTGTGATGGTATTGATCTTCATGTTACAGGCTTCAACGTAGGGCGCGGCTGTGTTTCTCGGTTCGCGGGTGAGTCGCAATTGCTCTACGGGCTAGCATATATTCTAACCACATATCCAGCACCGCTATTCACCAAGCCCCCTACCGCGCGTCGGCCTCGAACGCGGGGGCGAACCCGAAACCGAAACCGAAACCGAAACCGAAATCGAAATCGAAAGGCCGAGGCCTCATGCTATTCCGCGCCAAAAGCGCCGCCTCCTCGAAACCCCGCGCCCGCACCGCGACACCTTTGGGTGACGAGCAAGGGGATGCGAATGAGGGGGATGAGGAAGAGGAAGAGGAAGACGGCATCCGGCGCCCGTCGGGGCTCGGGCGGGCTGCGTCCCTGCAGTCCCTCGGGCTGTCCCTGTCGCGGTCGGCGTCTGCGAGTGCGAGTGCGTCCAACTCGCACGCGCATTCGGAGGGCAAGCCGCACTCGTACGAGGAGGGGAAGGTCCCCGCGCCCCCTCTCCCGCGCACGCGCACGCGGAGCTCCAACCTCGCGCCGTCGGCGTCGGCGTCGGTGGCGCACGACTACTCCGCCTCCGCGTCCTTCGTCTCCACCTCCGCCTCCAGCCAGCGCTCCCGCTCCTTCACCCCAGATGCCTATCAGAGTGATACGGACGACGACGAGGGTGAAGAGGATGAGGATGAGGAGGAAGAAGACGAGATCCGGCGTCCCGCAGGCCTGGGGCGCGTGGCGTCGCTGCACTCGCTGCCGCTTCTTTCCGGGACGGGCTGGCTCCCTAGTCGGAGACCAAGACCGAAACCGAGACCGAGACGCGGATGGGGACGCGGACGCGGACGGCGACTTCGAGCTGGCAGAAAGACACGTGGCGCCGTGGACGCACGTCCTCGCCACCGCCCACGCGAACTCCCATTCGAATGCAAATGTGAATGCGAATGCGAACGGGGTGAGGATGGGAGACGCGAGCTACATGTGCACACGCGCCATCTCCTCCCCCGCGTCGACGCTGCTGCATACGCTGCTCCGGCTGCCGCTCCTGCCTGACTCCTCCTCCTCTGTCTCCGTCTCCGTCTCCGTGAACGGGAGCGCAAACGGGAGTAGTGGAACCCCGACACCCGCGCTCCCGCCCGCGCTCTGGCGCGCGGTGTTGCAGCACGCGGGGGCGGGCGGCGAGGGTGTGCCGCGCGGCGTGCGAGGGGGCGCGGGGGCGGTTGTATGGGGTTGTGGATTTACGGGTAAGGGTGGGGCGAGAGGGTCAAGTGGGAGTGGGAGCGGGAGCGGGAGTGGGGAGCGAATGGAAAAAGGAGGGGGAAGGAGGGGAGGGAGGGGAGGGAGGAGGAGGAGGCATGGAGGCGCGGGTGCGGGTGCCGCACCTCGCGGCGTGCGTAGAGGGCCTGACGTGTGCGGGGTGGCCGCCGTGGGCGGGGGCGTGGGATGGGGTTGGGGCGGACGCGGACGCGGACGCGGAGGTGAGTTTAGTTCTTCCCTGGTTTTCCTTTCCCTTCCCATACTGTGGATTGACTTGACACCGCGGTAGATCCGCCTCCCCGCGCTGCGCAGCCTCACGACTTACCCCGCCTCCGCGCTCCAGCCCGACACGCCCAAAACACCCACCCCTGGTGGATCCTCCTCCTGCTCACCCACGCTTAAATCCGCGGTCGACATCCCCGCGCTGCTCGCCTTCCTCGTTGCGCACCTGACCCTCGAGCAGCTCGCCCTCGTCAGCGCGGAGGACCCCGCCGATGCGCTTGACGGTGCTACCGCGAATGTAACTGCAAATGGAGGCGCGGGTGTGTTCCTCCCCCGGCTCACGCACCTACACGCCCCGCCCGCGATCGCGATCCTCCTCCTCGAGCGCATCGCCGCTGCGCCGCCGTACACCGCCCCTCCTACCACTCCCGCTGTAACCGCGGATTCCACTTCCACCCCCGCGCCGACGAAAAAGGAGGGTGCGCACGGCCTCTCCGCCGCGTCGCTCGCGCTCCTCGCGCCGGACCCGAAGACGCCCTCCCCCGCGGCGAAGGAGCGGCGCATCCCGCGCAAGCCGCCGCCTGCGTTCCTCGAGCACGAGATGGACGGCGAGGTGCGTGTCAGTGTGGCGGCGGTGGGGACCCAGCGCGCGCGGTGTACGTGCAGGCGCCGGCGGCTGGGGCGCTGAAAGGCGGTGGTGGTGGTGGCGGTGGCAGCAACAGAGCGCGAAGGGCATGGGGAGCCCGCACCCGCTGCGCGTACTGCGCATTGCGGTCCCGCGGCCGCTGTACGAGTGCGGCGCGGCGGCGGCGGGGGGCGGGCATGTCGGGCGCGCGGTTGGCGGGGTACTCGCGCGGGGTGTGCGTGCGCCCGCGGCCGTGCCTCCGAACGGCGGTGCTGTGGCGGGGACCGCGGGCGTCGCGTTTCCGTCTGCGTTTCCGGTTCACTTCGCGCGGCAGGGAGAGGGAACGCAGGGGGGACTCGCGCTGCACCTCGTGTTTGGGACTTTGAGTGAGAGGAGAACCTGTCGGAGGCATGGGGTGTACGGGGTGAATTTGGCAGCCGAATGCGACAGGCAATGCAGTGGAGCCAAATTCGGGAATGGACACAGACACAGGCGATTCGGCGCACCTGAAGCCAAACCCTATAAGCTGTTTCCATATTTGGGTTAGGTGCATACAACATACATGCTCGAAGTATATGCAGACCGTTATTAAGTTATTCCATACCGCAACAAACGTCGGCGTCGTCTTGGGAATCTCGGAAGATATTCCACGCCATTGACATCGGAAGCGTTGAGACCTCGATATGTTGACTGGAGTGACTAAATTGGAAATGGTAGTATAGCATAGCAGTAATTTCATATAACTCAGATTTCCCTTCAATCCTCGCGTGGTCACCAGTTCGATTCCAGTAATAAGCACTTATATTAAATTCAATTCAATTAACAACATTAGTAATGGTAAACTATGATAGTACTTGTTACGCTTAATACAGTTGATTAAGAACTATGCAGTCAGTAACGTAGCAAGCACCTCAGATGACGAGAATTTTCGTTACAATAGGCCAGAGTCTTGTAAGCTCTTGTAAGCCTCGCTTCTTATAAGAAACCTGACCATCTTATCTGTTTCGCCTCTCGTATAAGATCCTTACAATGACTGAGGCTCTTGTGGCCTTACAAGGCCTTGCAGCGCCTTACATCAGAAATTACAAATTTCCGACATAGTGCCCGTGGTTTGTAGACCTGCTATATATGCTTGACCTCCTATACTTTGTGACTTGAAATTTTTGAAAAGCCGACAAGCGTTATAAGAAGGAAAATAAAAAGCGCGGAAATAAGAAAAAAGGGAAAGTGTGGAAAAGCATGGAAAGCGCGGAAAGAAATCACTTTTCAAGTTGCTTTCAGACTCGAGAGAATGGCAGTTCAATAAGTTTTTTTTTTTGTGATGCACAATCTGGTATCGATGTACCGGGCAGTAGTTTGACTTATTTCCTTTCCCCGCACCTGGGAGAGATACCCAACTTCCAGCTAATTTTCCATGTTCTCGCCAGCTGGGAACTCAACCTGGGCCGTCCAGCTGGATTCCATTCCCCTCGCAGCTGATGACAGCTGATGTGTTTTCTGGGATCCAGCTGACAGCCTCACCTGGAGACGGCCTGACGGCACTTTGGCGGTGTATCGTCACATCTTACTTTCAGTGAAGAAACACAAAATTGGTTGAACATCCGGTGATCCCGTATGAGCGGAAAATCAAAGGAAATATGACAAAGGTATCAATTCCTCGCGTCGGGTTCAGTTCTGGGATATGACTTGCAAATAGTGTCCAGGTATCCAATTACCCTGACGACACCAGGCTGGCCATGTGGCTGACAGCTGGAAAAATAGCTGACCGATTCAGCTGGATACCAGCTGGTGGGGAACCAAGACCCAGCTTTCGTGGTACCTGTTGACCACATGACCGTGCCAGCTGGAGGGAACGTACCCGCACTTTGGCGGTGTATTAAGGGAACAAGATTTGATCGTCTCATTGAGTCATGCTTGACTCAAGAGGTGTCAGATCGCCTTATCAGACACACTGATCATCAACTCACGTAACCCCCCCCCCCCCCAAATGCGGATGGCACAGCTTATACTGCTGGCCGCCGCTGGCGTCGTGCCACTCAATGAAGGTACTCTCCTCGACTCTTCCGCTGTGGTAGGGCCAACTTCTGGGCCTATTAGAGTATCTGGTGCTCCTGGAACCACCCGATGTCGCCACGAACGCCGCAGCGACTTCATAGAGAGAATAGGGTCGTTCACAGTTCCCTTTTTCCTGCCCTTTTTGTCTCCCTTTTTCTGTTCCTTTTTCTGCTCACCAGTCCTTTTTTCAAGTACACCAATAAATAAATTACATATATTGAATTTTACACTCCCTTGGACTTATTGGGACCATACATGTTTGAAAGGTACCTTCAGAAAGTGAGTCGTGAGCCCCAGAGTCATAGTATCTGCCGCAAGATAAAAAAAGGGAAGCAAAAAGGACGGAAAAAAGGGAGTTCACGTGGGGGGGTTTCACAGTAGCCCTTTTTTCTTCCCTTTTTCACCTCCTTTTTCTCTGGTTTTCTGTGGGTTTTGCACTTATACATGGTTTCTTTTCCCTTTTCACACCTTTTTAAAAAAAAACCGGGTGAAAAACGATGGGAATACCAAAAAGGAAGAAAAAAGGGAAGGAAAAAGGAGCGGAAAAAGGGCTACTGTGAACGACCCTAATGACAACGGAAACAGCTCCTCACTTAATTATCAAGCCACCTGCTGGGAATTTATGTTTCTACCAGTAATAGTAGCAAGGATGTGGCCTTAATGAACCAGTTCGTGAAGACACTCTTTCTTTTCATGAGACCTCTCGCTCAAATGTCAATTTCTGCTGACGACAATTCCAAACGGAGCCCAAACACGTGATCTGTTACGGAAGTTGATCGGTGTGCGCGATTCAACGATCTGACACCTCTTGGCTTGACTACCCTCTCATTTGGCGGGGAGATCGCCGATCTGCCAAACAGGTGACGTGGGAGCCGGTCCCGGTAGTTGTCGAATTCTGCGATGGCATCAAACGTCACCGGGCCGGCTGGTCCACGAGCCTATCTTGTAAGGGTTTTTAACACAGATAAAAATTCCTGGCGATGAATCAAGCATAATAGATGTGCCTTCGATTTGATTACGGAGGTTCCAAGTCCCCAGACCTGAACTACAGTGTGGACACGGTCCTTGCCAAATTGGGACATAAATCCGAGGACTCGTCAGTATGAGTCACTTGAGACTGAGTCTATCTCCCAGTAAAAAATCAAGCTTGTCCTTGAAGATTGAAAATGAGCTTGAATACCTATTCAGACCTTCAGATCAATTTATTGCGCCGTCCTGCTCTTGCTACGACCTACTTTTGGTGCCATCACATCAAAGCACGTGTCATCATTTGTGTGCCCGATCTGGCACCTCTTGAACGCACTAGCTGGTTCACGAGTCTAAGAATGTTATCTTACCGCGTGACAGCTGTCAGTTCTCTGATGACAGCTGCCACAGAATCATGATGTGACGGATGTTCGGTTGCCATGGTTCCCATGAACATTTAAATAACGACGGCTCGGTGTATGCCTTGCCTTCTAAATGCTCAGTTTCAAAACCCTCGTCAAACAACTACAGGGCATGCCCAATGAATTGTTGGATCCTATACTAAGATGAGTCCTAGCCTCACACGGACGTAGTGGTACGCGAGTGATCATTCACCTATACTAAGATGAGTCCTAGCTAAGGCTACTGTAAGTATAATGAATGTGTAAAGAAGAAGAGATGCTCACCCTCACACAGACGTAGTGGTACGCGAGTGATCATTCACCTATACTAAGATGAGTCCTAGCTAAGGCTACTGTAAGTATAATGAATGTGTAAAGAAGAAGAGATGCTCACCCTCACACGGACGTAGTGGTACGCGAGTGAGGGTGGCAGGTGTGACTGTAACAGTGTATATACGCGTCCGTGACATCCCACTAAAGCCGTTGCGAATCGCCTTCCCACACACCCCCTCGATGAGAACGGTGCTTATCACCCCCTCACGCGAGAACACCCCCTGGATGGATACCGAGCGACGCACGATGCCGGAGGAAGTCGGGAGCGGGTAAAGCTTTGGTCAGCGCGTCCGCGACATTATCGTGAGATGACACACGAGGTAGGACGACCTTGGCGCGTTCCACGCAGTCCCGTATGTGGTGGTACCGTATGTCGATATGCTTAGCGCGGGAATGGAATGATTGGTCGCCGGCGAGGACCATGGCCGCGTTGTTGTCGCAATGGACGGGAGTGGGAATGACCGGGGGGATCAGGATACCACGGAGGAGGGAGCGCAACCAGCAAGCCTCCTTGGCGGCCTCCGACGCGGCGATGTATTCGGCCTCCGTCGAGGAGACCGTCACAATTTTTTGCTTCCGCGATGCCCATGAGACGGCGCCCGAGCCGAGGGAGAAGGCGTAGCCGGTGACCGACTTGCGCTTCTCGGGGTCGTTCGCGAAGTCGGCATCGGTGAAGCCAGTGAGGGAGATGGGGTTGGTACCGCCGAGGACGAGAGTGTGTTCGCGAGTGCCTTTGAGGTAACGTAGGATCCGGATCGCCGCCTGCCAATGGACCGCACTGTAGCAGTTGAGGAAACCGGCAAGTTTGCCCACGGCGTACGAGATGTCCACGCGCGTCCCGATGGATATGTACATGAGTGAGCATACCAACGAGCGGTAGGGAGTATGTGCGAGGCGCTCGGCGTCATCCCGGGATAGTGCGTCGGCAGACGATGGATGGGAGAGCTGGAGCTTGGCTTCCATGGGCGTCGCCGCAGGGTGGGCATCGGACTGGTGGAACTGCACGACAAGACGGTCAATTAGCGCGGTTTGGGAGAGGGAGATGGTGCCGCGTTCTGGGTCGCGCACGATGCCAATGCCCAGGCAATATTTGACCTCGCCCAAGTCCGAGATCGACCACTTCGACCGAAGTTGGTCTTTGAAGAGCTCGTTACCAAGCGCGCAACTCGCAGCCAGCAGCATGTCGTCGACGTGCACAGCAACGAGGTTGGTGATGTCGTCCTCCCGACGCACATACACACACCATTTGCAGCGTACACACCGGAAGCCCCAGCTGAGCATGGCCTCATGCATGTGCTTGTTCCAGGCACGTCCTGCCTGCTTCAGCCCATAGATGGACTTGACGATCTGCCACAGCCACGTCTCCTTACCCTCCACCTCATAGTGTTTTGGCTGCCGCGAGTACTGGTACTCGTCGGGTGGGAGATCGGCGTTGAGGAACGCGGTCTTGACGTCGATCTGCTGGAGGTCCCATCCAAGTGACGCGGCGATGCTGAGGATGGCGCGGAAGGATTCGAGCCGGGCAGTGGGGGAAGTGGTGTGCGTGTAGTCGCGGCCGTAAACCTGTCTATAACCCTTAATACAATAACGCACTTTGTTCCGCGCGACGGCACCGGTGACAGTGCGCTTGCGGTGGTAGACGGGTTTGAGGTCCAGGATTGTCTTGTTCAGCGGGACGTCCTCAGGAGGAATAAGGTTGTACACGCCCATGCCCTTCAAAGATGCCAGTTCATCACGGGCGCCAACCTCCCAAGCATCCTTGTCCGGAGCAGCCATCGCTTCCCTGTACGTCCTGGGATCGTCCGGGTACTCGACGTCGATGGGTGATTCGGCGAGGTAGGCGCTTAGTAGGGCCATGACCCGTGCTTCCTCGCCGTCGTCGTCCTCCGGAGTCTCAGCGGCGGTCTGCTCGTACTCCTGGACAATCTCCAGGTCACTGTCAGGCCCATCGTCGTCGTCGACGGTATGGACGGCAGGACGACGGACACGGGTGCCACGGTGCAGAGGCGGAGGAGAGGGAGGAGAGGGAGAGCGAGGCAGAGGGGATGGCTGAGCGGGCGTGGGAGCGGCGGCAGTGGGAAGGGGGGTAGTATGCATTGACGCTCTGGTCGTCTGGGACGCCAGCGTTGGGGTCAGTCGTACCGGGGTTGGCGAGGCGAGAACACATTCGAGTGAGCGCGCGAAGCATTTCGGGTTATGAATGTTCTCAATCAGGACAAAAGCGCGACAGCCGATCTCCCGAAGGTGAGAAATGTCCGGCTTACGGCCCTCGAACGCCTCGTGGGGGGTGCGTCCACCCTGTGCCCGAGAGGGAGTTCTCGCGTGCAAATATGCAGCCGTGACACAGAATTCGTCCCAGAGGAACTCGGGAGCATTGCAGGAAATGCGCATAGCGCGTCCCTTGCCATGCACAATGCGGTGGAAATGCTCGCATTTCCCATTCATTTTGGAGACGTGCTCGGGGGAGAACGCGACTTCAATACCACGCTCAGTGGTCCAGTTGTCGAACGCGTTCGACTTGAGCTCCCCGTTGTCGAGAATGTACTTGCCGACACGTTCGCCCATCTTAGCCTCCATAGCAAGTTGCCACGCACACAGGTAACGGAAAGCAGAGGATTTATTGGGAATGGGGATAGACCAGCCACGAGTGGAAAAATCGTCTACTAAGTCGAGAGTATAGTGATTCCCGCTCCGAGACCTCGTCGTGATTAGCCCGCTAAGGTCGACATGCACCTGCTGTAGACGGTGCGTGGACTTGTCGCCTTCACGCAGTTTTGGTACGCTTGCGTGGCCCTGTTTTCCACGGATGCATGCGTCACATACGGGGAGGGTAGAAGAGGTGTCGAGGACCATACCGTCGACGAGATCGTTCTGATACATGTCTACGATCGCCTGCGGGTGCGCGTGTCCCATACGGAGGTGATGGCTTTGGATACTGATGGCAGGGGGAGCGGCAGCGACAGCGGCGAGTGGTGTTACGAGGGAGCCGCAATTGAGTTCGTAGAGATGTCGAGAGGGGTGGACCGAGCCTTCGCAGACGATGTCGTTGGAGCGATTAGTGACCCAGACGCGTGTGTCGCCGAAGTGGAAGTCGTATTGGTGCGATTGGGAGATGCGGAGGACAGAAAGAAGGCGGACAGAGGCCTGCAGAACGTACAGCATGTATTTGATAGTGAGAGAGGCACTGACAACGCATCCAATACCGACAGCGTCAACAGAGCTGCCCTCGAAGCCGCCAATGGCACGCGGAGGAATCGACGTGAACGTGAGGAAGTCGGTCCGATAGGGCGTGATGGATACGTTTGCACCCGAGTCCGCAAAGATGAGGAAGTCTTTCTCGACGGTAGCCGCGTTGACGACGGGGCCCGTGAAATCCGCCGAGTTTATGGAGACATGGGGCTGGTCGTGCACCATCATCGCCTCCCACGTGTACGCGGGATCCATCCCCACCGGAAGGTCGTCGGTCTGTAAGTTGACGATGTTGGCGGCGGGCACGACGGGGGCGGCGGCGGGGGCAGAGGCAAGAAGGAAATCAGAGCCGTCCGTCTTCCGAAATTGCGGTTTGGCGGTGGAGTCCTTTGCGTCCTTAGCACCCCCTGCTCTCTGCGGATTTGGACCTTTGCCGTTTGGCGCCCCGTCAGCCCTCGCCTTCGCCTGCGCATCGCGGATGGAAGCACCGGCCATGCCGCCCCCGGGATGGGTGCAGTAACGTAGGTGTCCTTGATGGAGCTGTTACCGCGGCTCAGGGAGAGGAAATTCGTCGGCGTGACGTCGCCTGGGACCGGAGGCGCTAAAGAAGATGCAAGTACTTGTCATCAGGTCTCCCTCAAATGCTCCTCATCAATCATGTGGTTGCAACGACAATAGGTTAGTGCTGTCCACATATGATATCAATACGACTTTTGGCATATCATATTATATTTACATATTAAATACACTCTGTCACAACTCACCATCTGTGCTCCCATGCGAAGACAATGAGGCATTCTACCCAGGTGAGTGTGGGGAGATGTTTGAGTACCCACTAGGCAATATACCATATACTCAATTTTACATAAAGCATCTTGTGGGAGGTCTCCTGATTGTATCACACATAACTTGGAGAGGTCGAAATTTCGGAGATCCCCGAATTTACAATTCAGTGCGAAGCGTTCTTTGGTGCGGGATGGGTCCCCTTTTGAAAAACATTAAGGGGACTATATCTTGATAGATGTAGAAGCCAATTCTATCGCTGAAGTCAGCAGTGGGTCGGCAATAAATAGGGCGGTCTTTGAGACTGGTACAGTGCTGTTCATCACTTCGTGACTACCGCTTTGGGCGTAAAAAGTCACAAACTTTGTAACCTTTTCACAGGTCGGGGGAATTTTTTTTTTTCCTCAAAAAGTGGTGGAATCAACTCAGTTTGATAGTCCCAACGTTTGATTAACATAATTATTCAGGAAAGAGCACACCACTGCTGCCACTGGAAATGCCCCGCGTCGCTCATCTTGGACTGGAAAATCGGAAGACCCACCAGTTGTGTCAACATCGGCAAGAGGGCAGAAAAAAGCTGCCAATTCCGGTGTCAAACCGAGATGGAAGTAAGGGCCTGATCGGTAACCGTTAATTCACGCGTGAATCTGGAAAAGTCACAATCAGTCACATCCATCAAACTTTCCTGAGCGCCCACTTCCGCTGCCTGAAGCACCGCTCTACACTTCCCCATGGCCGCCGCACACCTAGTGCATCGAAATGACGTGCACAGCCTGAGGCTCTCCCCGGAGATCATCCAGCTAATCCAGCGCCACCGACGCGCTCTATACGCCGCTTCTCTTGCAACTGCGAGGTGTCGACACCCCTTGTGACGGTACTCACCGGCCAGCGGTGGACATCTGGGAGTGTATGTTAGCATGTGTGAAAATAAACATGAAGGAGGGAGAAGGGGCATGTAGAGCGCATGAATAAATTGCCTCTGGCGGCTCGTACCGAGAGGTACCCTTGCATGAGAGGTGTGCGCTCCCCGATAAACGAGGTACACGCCGAACGACGTGCTCCAGGACGAATCGCCTCCGAAGGTACGCCGGTCACGCAAGGCGCCCTCGTATGAAAAGAGTTGCCCACTCACATAGAGCATATGATCCAAATTGAAATCATAGTGGCCATGAAAGTGACCTCTGACAAGGCACGGGTCATTCCGGAGCGTCGCGTCCTGGCAATCACAGAGGAGGAGTCGCATAGGGCCAACACGCGTCGGGACAGGATCATGATGACAGAACGTGACGACTAGTACAAAATTGTAACGACAATACAATGCAGAATACAGAGGATGTGAGCGGGTTCCAAATAATCACGACAACAACAAAACAGCAGAGCATTATACGCACTTGACCGGCACTTCCTTCTCCTTCTCGGTCAGTACTTGCTTCAGCAAGGTTATGTGTTGAATGCGGTTTGGCGTCCTGATGAATACACGTGTACGCATTTCGTTTGCACTCAACGCGTCCAAGAGCGAGTCGTAGTACTCGCCCTCGGGGTCGGCGGGGAGAAGGGTGGGGTCGGCAGTAAAAATGTCCACGATCGCGTCGACGCGTGAGGTGTCGGCCTTGGTGATTATCGGCGCAGACATGCCCTGGCCGATTGCCTTCAGCCCGCGCGCGATCTCGCTTCCTGTTTTGGCGTTGCGGGAGGCGGCACGACGACCACCGGAGCTGGAGCTAGCGGAGGCAGAGCGGTTGTGGTCGCGTGCGCTAGCCTTGGTCTTCGCATCGTCGATGTTCTCACTCTCGTCGTCATGACCGAGGGTGTCGGGGAGGCGGCGGCATTTGGCGGACGGAGGGAGCAGTTCGTCGTCGTAAGGTTTTGGGGAAGAGGGTTGGGGGGATGCAGCGTCTAGATCTCCATCGTGGATGTCGTTCTGGAGTGTTTCGAGGGGCTGGCGTGAGGCTTTGCGCTTTGAGGGAGAGGATAGCGAGGGAGCAGCAGTTGAAGAAGCGATGGAAGTGGATGGCGCCTTGGATTTCTTCCCCTTGGATTTTGCGAGACGAAGGACATGGTCACCGGTGGCTTTGTTGCCGCCAAAGAGTTGTGCGAGGCGATTGTAGTACGGACACGGTTTCTTGAAACTTGGCGTACTTGTCGCCATACTCCTACGTCTCATCAGCACAACACTGGATGCAAGCTTCAGCTGCACGCACCTCGGTGAACTTCGTGATAAAATCTGTCTCTGCAGTGGCCTTCTTCTCACCGCCATCCCATCCGACTCCGCTCTTTCCCCGCACGAATTCGTACTCTTCGAAAGTGCCCTTCACCTGTGGAAAGATAAGTGCAAGGGCAGAGACCCTGTCTACGCAGTACTCACGTATCGCAGCCTATTGCCGACCGTGTCTTGCTTGCGAATGGGGCGTGTAGGGAATCGTTTTTTCAGAGCTGCCGAGATCGCTGTAGCAGCCTTTGCCGTGAACCCGTTGCCGCTCAGGTATTGGGTCGGATCCTGCAAGAAAAAGTCCAGTTTGAGTCCAGTGCATAGTTGGTCCCGAGTTCAGTGAATGAGGCCCCGGCGTTGTTGGGGATTTTTGGGACAACAGAGCCAGGAGAGCCGGAAGGAGAGAGCCCGGAGGAGAGGCCATGGGGCGAAGGCAGCTGGAGCGTGGTTTTGGCGGCCAGGAGTCGATAGCGAGGCGAAGAGGAAGCGAAAGAACCAGCGTGACAGTAGTGTTACAAGAATTCACACATTCACACGTGAATTAACGGTTACCGATCAGGCCCTAAGTCAACTTGTACCGTTAGATTGATCAGAGCTGATCACATCCAAAGGGGCTACGCTCTGATCAGTGGCAGTGGTTCTGACTCTGACAAGTAGTGTGTTCCAGTTCCAAATCCGGTTCTTGTTCAATCAGCACCCAGTTCAACCCTGGTTCAACCTGGTTATGATTCGGTTCAACACCGATTCAACCTGGTTATGACTCGGTTCAACACCGATTCAACCGTGTTCAACAATCGGTTCAACACCAATTCCAGTTGCCTATTCAATAGTTCAACACTGCCTGTTCTGTACGGTTCTCCTTAATTGTGGTTTACGTTGTTCAATGATGTTCAACAATGTTAAACACACACTGTAGTTTCAGCATCTTCTGTTTTTTGATGACTATGGCAACAATGACCTTGGTCTGTTTAAACATTGTTCATTCTCTGTTGAGGTGGCCAGGAGAGCCCAAACCAAAGGTCAGTCCGTATAGTTACACGGTTGAACTAATCAATACTTGAACCATGTTTTACGTTGAGATGCTCATTGTTTGAACAATCCTAATATGGTTACTGTGACTTGATATGGAGAGCTAATTGAATGCTGCAGGCTGCAGATTGACAGATGATACCCAGCACTATTCTGAGCAGTCCTGTCTCTTTGAAATTGTCCGCACTGCTTTGCTTGTTAAACCAGAGGTCATGGAACTCTCCATATCAAGTGTGGCAGTGCTGGGGTCACGGGTCAAATCAAAAGTGCGATATTCTGGCTCGTGGGGATCCACAATTAAGGTTTGATGATAAAAGCTTAAATTCATCAGGTGTTGGCAGGGATAAGAAAACACCTGATGAATTTAAGCTTTTATCATCAAACCCTGCACCTCATCCTCTCTGGTGCCATTCCCTCAACAATCTGGCTGCTGCAATCCAAACATGGTTTGACCAGCAGGATGATCCCAAGGACATTGATGAAACTATCACCTTGCACAGAGAAGCATTGGAGATCTTTGCTGCACCTATCTAGCTAATGCAGTCAGAACACGATTTAAGCAATGGGGTGATCCCAAGGACATTGATGAGGCTATCACCTTGCATAGAGAAGCACTGGGGATCCGTGCTGCACCTCATCTTGACTGGGGAAGCTCCCTCACCAATCTGGCTGCTGCAGTCCAAACACAATTTGAGCAGCAGGGTGATCCCCAGGACATTAATGAGGCTATCACCTTGCACAGAGAGGCATCAGTGTACATGTATTCTTCCCCACTCACTCGCTTCTTTGCCTCACATAAATGGATCCAGGGTGCCACCAAACATGGCCATCCATCCTTAGTGGATGCTTATGGTATCACCATTAACCATCAATGTTATTCAAAAGGTGCCAGGCTTTGAAGATTTCCTCCAACCCAAAAGCATTGCTTCCCTCTGTTAGGCAGCAGCATCTGGGCCAATCATCATATTGCTTGCTAGTGGCACAGCTTGTTATGCTCTCTGATTGTAAACTCCACTGAGGGTGTTCAGCATGTGCAACTCTGAAAACAGGGGAACACTATGCTGATCTCCCTCATGCACTATCAGACAGAACTTCCAATCTCAGCAACTTTTTGGAAGCTCGTGGATGTGAAGAGCCTTCTACACAACAATCTGACTTGGATGTAGGCTCTATGGAGGACCAGAGGGTCATGTCAATATGAGCCCAAATGATATCTTCCACAGACTTTTGGCAGAAATCTGGCAAGCAATTGTGAAACCCATGTTTGAGGTCCTGAATTTGAAGGTAAGTTGCAACTTCTTTCCACCTTACACCTGGGTGATTTACTTTGTGCAGCAGTCAGAAAATCCCTCTTGCTTATGGTGGTGTCTGACTGGGCCTGTTTCTTTTGTACCCATTCACGCAGCAGGGATTTATGACACAGATGGAACAGACTGTGTTTCAGATTATATTATTTCATCCTACACACCCACCTTAGCAGCCTTGTTAGATCCTCCGGCTCACATTACAGCCTTTTTCAAAATGACGGCTGTGATTGAACCTCATGCACCAAGCTGCACTGCTCTATCCAGGTACAGAGATGGAGCTGGACAAAATCAAGAGGAGAGTCCCAGGCCAACGGCTCACTTCCTTGAACCCCGCGGCATCGCTACAGCGGCTCCTTTTTGCTGGATGCCGTGAAGGCGGTTCAGCAGGTAGAGCGCGCTCAAGTGCATCCTCGTGACAAATTGAAGGGATATCTCTCATCGCCACTGGAACAGACTGAGAATGTATTGCACTATTGGGGCGTAAGTGATTGTTATCGCATTTTTCCATCGCTCATTTTTTTCGCTAGCACAATACCTCACGGTCAACACTTCGTCAGATGGCTCGCGACTACCTGGCCATCCAGGGGTCTTCTACTTCCGCTGAACGCGCATTTTCGAGTGGTAGTCTGACTGGTACAAAGCTTCGGGATTCACTCAGCGTGGATCTTTTCGAGGCACTTCAGCTGTTGAAAAGTGTGTATCGCAAAGGACATATCAGTGCTGGAGATATTTCAGCCAAGCATATTGACACCCTTATCGCGGAGCTTGATGCAGATTTTGGAGGATGAGGACGAGGACTTTGGGCTCATCAATTAATTATCATAGAGTACATTTAAACCTGCCGTTACTTCATAAAATTATATTTGTCTTGAGGGGAGAAAAAACGCGTTCGGTTCTGCGTTCAAACACCGTTGAACTCCGAACCGAACGCATTGAACCTGAACGCCCGGTTCAGGTTCAACGTTCGGCATGTGCTTGAACCGAACGCAAGGTTCAGGTTCGGCGTTCAGAGAAAAGTACTCTAAACCTGAACCGAACCGAACCTCACCACTAAAACGTTTTCTAACCGTTTCCGTTCGTTGTGCCCGGCTCCATACACGGAAAACAAAAGGTTAGAGGTTGTGACCGTGACGCAGAACACCATCAGTCACACTACACCTCCCCTAACCACGGGGACCAACCAACGGAGACACAGACTCGTGGAATGAGTCGCGACACTCTCACCAAAAACCACTCCAGTCTGGAGCGGGTAAGCGACCTCCGACACTGTTGCGTATGTGCACGTGATGTCGCCGAGTCGGCCGATCCGCACGTGTTGGTTGAACGCGCCAGGTTGCTCCAATTTCCAGAAAGTACCGTGTACCGGGTGGCGTCGTCCGTGAATGACACGTAATATTTCTTGTGCTGTGTTGTCTCCGTGGGAGCGGGTCCCCAAACGTCTGAGTGGACCTCGTCACCCATTGCTCCTGCTGGCTCACGCTCGGTGGACTTCGAAATTGGTTTGCGTGCCATTCTGCCAGCCAGACATGACTTGCATTCCTCCTTGGAGGTAGGCTGTGTCTCATCCAATTCCACCCCATCCACCAACTGATTTTTAACCAGATTCTTCGCAGCATCAATGGGTAGGTGTCCAATTAATCTGTGAAGCTAGTCGTCTTAACACCGTAGTTCTTCTCGTAGCGATTATGAGGGCATCTTGAACGGTTCGAACTTTATGTTGCTTTCTGAGGCAGGTTGCAGCATCGCGAAGACAAGTATTTTTGTAGGCTGGATAGCAGACAGAGGGGTGCTTCCATATTGGCATAACAAGCTGCACTTCACAGTCAATTGAGAGTGCTGTAAATTTGAGGTTAAAGTTGTGGGCTGCAGAGATCATGTGCTTGAGGTCGTCAGGTATTGCATTTGACCTGGGAATGGGGAAATGGATGTTGTTCAGGAAAATGTTGATAATTTGGCCAGGCCTGATATTTAGGTAGCTGGTCTCCAAGTATTTTCTAAGTATAAAGTCAACAAAATAGCACCACAGTGGTCGATCTTCTCCTTGCATGAGATAACATTGAAGATTCCAAAGATCAATAGCTTTATTTTGAGAAGAGATATCTAAAATTCCTTTGCCTCCTCGATCAACTGGGAGGATCATTGTCTCGAGAGACACTCTGGCTGTCTTTCTGTCCCACAAGAAGGACCATATCAGTTTTTCAAGAGTTTCTTCAATTTCCTTTGGCATTCCTTGGACTCTGATCAGATCTGAGTGGAAGCTGTCGGAAAAGCGTGGTCCGTGGGTATCAAACCAAACAAGGACAATGTTGGTTCGCTCGCAGACTTGACTCCTGTTCTCTCCCTCTCTCTTCCCGCTCTCTTACCCTTTCTGGTCTTTCTGTCACTTCACTCTACTACGTTGCTTCCTCCTTGCTCCTCTTCAACGTACTGGAACACTTGATGAATTTTCCCCGGCTTTGTTTCGGTCGGCACCAAACCGCAGTCCACAGCATGGAGGCGGAGCGAGCGGAAAAGGAGGCAGACAGGTACGTGGTGCACCCATTTGCGCAGTTTTCAGATGTATGTTCTCCGTTCTCCATCTTGTTTGCTAACCTTGCTGTACGTCAAGCTGTATTTTATCGCAGGTCTGGTAATCTCCCACTCCACCTTGCTTCAAGATTTCTCAACCAGACTCAAGACCGCCACTCTTCACGACTATTCCAGCTTCAATTCGCACCTTCTTCAAGACCACTGCTCAGCGGTCAAGGCGCACCCCAATTTTTCAAGCTCCAAGATTCTAGATGCCCAAGGCTTTAAGACCTCTCATCCCCAACTTGCCCGCCTCCTTCGCAGATTCCTTGCTCTTCTGCCTCCACTCGGGTTGTCGCCTCAGATCCTGTGCCAGGTCTCATTGTTCTGAACGAAGGTTTCCTGTTGAATGCAAGTCGTCTTCAAGAGGTCTCGTGGAAGGCAGTAGACCCGACCCTCAAGTATCATCAAAATTGACCCGAGCTCATCGCGTGCAAGCCCACCCCTTGTCCGGCCGCTGTTGTCGCAGTCCTCAAAAAGCTTCAAGTCTTCCTCAAACACCATCTCAAGCTTTTTTGGGTCGAATCACTTCCCTAAATCAAGTAACCGCAAGTTTGTCAAGCTACACTCCTTCCGTATCGCCCGGGAGCCCCAACCCATCAGCACTGGCAACCACTTCGGCAACATGACCTTCGGCCCCTGCACTCTCCGCTCACCCGTCCGTTCCGCACAATTAAAGAATTCGACCCTGCCCTTTGGGGAGCTTTGCACCGATTGGGTGTCACCTTCGCGTCGATTTGGCGTCAATTTTCTGTGCATGCCAATTCGGCCTCTGCCATTATTCGGGTGTCCATTCGGGGACTTTGCGGCGATTTGGCATCACCTCTGCATCATATTTTCTCTGCATGCTCGGCCTCTGCCATTATTCAGGTGCCCATCGGGGAACTTTGCGTCGATGTGGCTGTCTGTTTTTTGTGCATACCAATTCGGACTCTGCCATTATTCGGGTCGGGCACCTTGCTTGGTGTTGATTTGGTGTCACCAATTTTGGTGCAATTTTCCTTTGGTCAATTAGGCCATTTGCTGTCGAATGTGCTCCGATTTTCCCAATTCTTGGATACGTCATGCACAGATAGTATGCGCAGTCACTTGTACCTTTTATATGTTGCAGGAATTCCCCATTTGGAGCCCGCCTCACTGTGGGGTGATTTTATTAGTCCTGTGTCATAGTATTGAAGGGGTTGGCAAAATTAAAAGACATTAAAAGAGGGGCGACTTCCATGATCGCGGGCGAGGCCGCGGGGGAATCAAGGCCGGCCTCATCGCCAACAACATCATCGACGCTGGCCGGAGGAGGAGGAAGAAGAGGGGGATAATGCCGATGGTACGTTTGGCTGTTTATCTCCCTTAAATTGTCTCACAATGCAATAGGTACTCAGGGTCCAACCATAGCTGAAATCAGTACTTACCGTGCCAAATATAATGTCCAGAGTTCAGTATCACCGAGTATCCGTAGTCCGGTGCGATCCAACGTTCAATGTTCAGTGCCGTTCAATGTTCATCGTTCCATGGAAGCAGTCCATCTTATACCTTTGAAATGTTCGAACGACGTTTGTGACGATTTTAGAGATGGGGAACAGTTCGTTACAACATATCTACTGAACCTATGGTACGAGTTGGACACCGTGCCCTTTGCAGAACTTAAGGCGCGGCATGTTTTTATTTGTGTTTTTTTTGGGTAAGTTTTCGGCAGAATGAGCTCAATTCTCAACGGATTCCCTTGGTAGTATGGTGGCGGCTATCACTTCATGTCAACCCATAAATTTTGTATTTTCGGCCCCATCTTGCAGGTTCAGGCGCGAAATAGGTTGTTTTGTCGATAGAATTTCCGTTTCAAAAAAATCGGAGGTGGTCCTAGCCTAGGGTTAAAAAGCGCCAAGGGGCTACCGATTCCCGAAAAATATACCTTACGTCGAAATTCTTTGCTCAGAGAGGCGAGGGGGACCCTCCCTCCCCACGTGATGGGAAGTGCCCTATATATAGAAATTTCCATCAGATGGGGCTCGGTTACCGGTCGGGTAATATTTGCCGAGCTCCCGGAACATTTGCCGAGTTCCCCGGCAGCTACAGTTGCCGGCGGCCACGCTGCACCCCTTCGTCTGAGAGCAGAATCACACGGAGACTAACTTAAAGAGTCTGACTGCATCTCGCAACAGGCAATTTACAACCCTTTGCACACACCATTGTCTATCTATTTCGTCTTCCATCCGTTTTCTGGTGCAAAGTTCAAAAGGCCTTGTTCTGTAACTTATCCTGTTTAACAAGATTCAGGAATACACGACTAGCCCAAGGCTATAAGCCTTTTGGGAAGCTTGTAAGTGTAACCTCGGAAATCTTCTATAATATAATATGAGGGGGGGGTATAACTATGATGGGCCAGACTTAGACCTAGGCCAATGTCTCACGGTCATGCCCGGCGATATCTGACCGGGACCCGGCCTGACCGTCGAGAACTTGGCAGGACTCGGTCGAGAACGCGGGTGCTTCGGCCGGCCGAGACTTCCACGGGAGCTCGGCAGGACTCGGCACGCACGCTGACCCACGGGAGCTTAGCAGAACTCGAATGCGGGTGCTTGCGCCAGCCGAGACTTATGCCGAGACCTCCGCGGGAGCTCGGCAGGACTCGGCATGCACGCTGACCCACGGGAGCTTAGCAGAACTCAAACGCAGGTGCTTGCGCCAGCCGAGATTTACGCTGAGACCTCCACGGGAGCTCGGCAGGACTCGGCACGCATGCTGACCCACGGGAGCTTAGCAGAACTCGAACGCGGGAACTTGCGCCTGCCGGGACTTAGGCCAAAACCTCCACGGGAGCTCAGCAGGACTCGGCATGCTGGGTAGAACTCGGAAGCACGCCGGGATGAGAACGAAGAAGAGTATATCGTGAAGTACTATATGAATTCGTCTCACTACTTCCCCGTCAATTTATTGACGGGCTTACACTATCTTCTTTAATATAATATGAGGGGGGGGGGATAACTATGATGGGCCAGACCTCCGGCATCCTCAAGGATCATACCCGAAAACTCGGTGGGACCTCGATGCCGAGCCGGGGCGAGAACGTCGAGAAGGGCCCATTCGTGCCAAGGCACCGGGCAGAACTCGTGCCGGGCCGGGCATGACTCGGAAACTAGGACAACGAGCCGAGAAGGGCCGTTTCATGCCGAGGTACTGGGCAGGACTCGTGCCGGGGCGTCATGCCAGGCATCCGACCCGGCCCAGCCCTCGGAAGCTTGGCAGGACTCGGGAACGGACCGAGACTTAGGGCAAAATCTCCGCGGGAGCTCAGCAGAATTCGGGAGCCCTGTCGTGTCGAGGCAACGTGCAGGACTCGTGCCGGGCCGTAAATACCGAGAAAGGGCATTGCGATGCTGCTGCCGAAGCGGAAGCTGCAGATGCTAAGAGTATTGGTTCAAATGTGCCCCAGGACCTCGGCAGAGTCAGGCTCTGGCAGGACAGAGCCTCTGAGCCTGCTTAGAATTATAATAGCAAGGGAAACTCCTACAGTCTTGGGTAGCTTCAAGTTGTATTCACAAATGTCAATGGGACTCAGTCAGGACAGGAGGAAAGGAGGAGGAAAGGAAGCACATGGAAGGTTAATAAAAATATAAATGGGGACCATCCTCGGGAACTGGGCAGAACTCGACAGCATGCCGGGGCGAGAACAATGAAAACAAAATTTAACGGGATAGGTTCGGGCCC
The DNA here is from genome assembly GCA_029289565.1 of Mycena galericulata. Classification (NCBI taxonomy): domain Eukaryota; kingdom Fungi; phylum Basidiomycota; class Agaricomycetes; order Agaricales; family Mycenaceae; genus Mycena; species Mycena galericulata. The sequence continues at coordinate 315,804 of JARKIA010000062.1, read as the reverse complement.
GAGAAAACGGGAGAAGGAGAGCATACACACATATATGAGGCGCAATGGGAGTCATATACGAACTCGTCAATTTTTTGACGGGCTTACTCTAGTCTATATAATATTATCGAGCAGTACATAACTATGATGGGCCAGACCTCCGGCATCTCACGCATGCCCGAAAAACTCGGCAGGACCCGGAAACTCGGCAGGACTCGAGCCGGGGCGAGAACGTCAAGAAGGGCCCATTCGTGCCAAGGCACTTGGCAGGACCCGTGCCGGGGTGTCATGCACGGCATCTGACCCGGCCCGGAACCCATATTGGGACACCTTCGATATGCGCAGCCGGTCTCGCTCTCACCGTGCTGCTTCCCACCCTCCTCTCAGCCGCCGTCGCACTCCTACTCCCGGTCCATCTCGCCTTCCACGTTTGTCTCCAACTCGCTTCAGCCCCCGTCCAGCCATGAATACCGCAGCTGAATCAAACACTCGCCCACTTCCATCCGCTGTCACTGGGAATGCGGTTGAGCTGGTGGTCACTCCCGACCATGGTCCTGCCGTGTCCCTTCTCATTAGCCCATCCAAGAACCAGTCGAGCGGTCTTTAATTCACAATCCTTATATACCCATCACTTAGTTTGTCCAACTCATGTCGTTCTTTACCTGCCCGCTTGGCCAACTCTTGTCGTTCTTTACAAATAAATATGATTCAATTGTGACTCGGAGTGCCAGTATGCAAAATCTATCTAGACGCATACTCCGGGAAATTATGGAAGCGAGAAACACGGTCCATTCGGCGTTGCTCGGAGAACATCATGTTCTCGAAATTTGTCCAAACCTCTTCGTCCTCCTTGTTCTGACGCCACAGTGGCATGTAAACTGTGCATATCTGATTGTATCCAACACGCTGAGCACGGAGATTGTGCAGACGGACACAGATCTCCAACAAATTACCTCGCTCGTCTTGATCCCCGATGTCTAATGGAATTCGGAGCCGTCCAAAAGAGCCTTGCAGCCCGCGCATCCCCCATTCGGCCGTTTGGCGATATGACAGCAGCTCGCGATCGAAGGCCAGCTTTTCTTCGATCTGCGCAGTTGTCCCTCGAATTGCCTGGCCGGTTTTGATGGGTGCACAAATTTTTCCGTCGATTTGGCTCGTTCCGCGGGGGAAAGCTGTATCTGCCACCAAGTAAAACCCCGCTGGTGTGCGCGTGCGGAGCTTCTCATATATTGATTTTGCCACCTGGGAGTCATGCCAGCTTCCCGGTGCATTGAGCTTTGCGGTGATTATAGTACCTGGTGGCTCCTGAATGAGCTATTAAATGTTAGAGTAGCCTTAATCACGTACCTTGTGGAGAAAAAACAAGCACGGAGCTGATAAAGTGCTCACAAAGCCACCCATTATACGTCGCATTCTCCATCTCTTCATCGTCAGCTGTCTGAACGGGCACATTCAGCCCGTCAATGCTCGCAAATGCTCCCGTCAAACGGGGATGGCGCTCGGTGATGAGGTCGTTGTATGATTGAAACTCCTCGACATTTGCTGGCCATTTGATACCGGCATCTGGCATTCTGCGCAGAACCGCAAGGAGGATCTTAAGTCCAAAACTGATGTAGCGAGACACTGTCGTCGGAATCAGGGCAAAGATCTGCTGTAAGCTGATCTCGCGCATGGTGGAATTGAGGTAATGCAAAACAAGTCCAAGAGCGCCAGCGGCACAGCTTCAAGGTATCTCCAAGGCCAAAACTTTGCCTGAATCTTGCCAGATTTCATACCGCGCCGAGCGCTGTATCAAAAATATCAGAGAATAGCAAGAGTGTCATGGACTGTTCTCACTTACTGTACCATTTCGACCAAGTGTTCGGCCCATGTCACGCGTCACCGCAAGTGTTCATTTTACCAAGTGTTCAATTGGCGGCACCGCCTGTCACCATATCTCAAGTGTTCATCGTCGAAAAATGTTCTCCGAAGCCCATATGGAGTCCAAGAAGATGAAAATTTCGCGTAAATAGCATCGAAAAAGGTGAGTATTTTTTGTGTACGGGATCTACGCATACACTTGGCTTGGAAAAACCCCGCCTTCTGAGATCTTAACACCATCAGTGTGCTCCGCAACAGATGCGTGGGCTGTAGTATTTCGTTCAAATCGACACCGGGCGTGACGCGTGACCAATTTTACCTATTCGACAATTCGACACTGACCAAAATTTCGCGTGACACCTCAAAAAATTTCGACATCTGGCGCGAAAAAATTATCTTTTTTGGGTCGCCCAGAACGCTTTAGGCCTCTTGTCACACTCGGCAAATTTGACAAGCCCTCCCGTGACGCGTGAATCCTTCTCGATCAACATCGCGCCGGATAAGGAGTCGGCGGGGAAGAAGGAGGAGGAAGCTGTCAGGCACGGAGGAGTGTGCGTTTTCATGGACGGGTCGGGTTACGAGGGGGGAGCGGGGGCGGCAGCAGTGGTATGGGGGCGGGAAGGATAGGGCACGTGCAGAATGAAGCACCTGTATTCATCCACGGGGATTCCGTAGAGATAATGAGTGGTTCGCCCTCCAGAGTGTCATTACACCGTACAGTAAAATTATCATATCCACCAAATCTGATCTTATCCGTCAGAAGACGGTCTCGTTGTAAAGCCCGGTTGATAGATCTCAGCCATTGATTGTGAATTTCTCTCTCATCGATTCTTCTAGTCCTCGGTCCAGGACTTCCACATAAATGCCAACTACGAAAGACATGACCGATGAGCTACCCGCGAAATTCTTGCAGAATGATGTTGGCGCCCTGGAGGAAATCATTGAGCAGTACATGGGTGGGAAACGCGGTGGTCGCCGCTTTGCTGATAGGCATCGGATCAATCTGCGCTGCCCAAAAGCTCAGCCTGTCCCCACTTGAGCCTGGTCCTCCCTAGTGATCGGCACGGGTATCCCGCGGGTCATGTGCACAGGACCCGCACCCGTACCCGCCCTTGTACCCGGCCCACGGCGCGGGTGCGGGTACCCGTCAATTTTCGGCGGGCTCGCGGGTACCCGTGACCCGTCAAACCCGTGTCGAACCCGTTCACAAATACGACGAATTTCAATCATTTAGGACATAAAAATAAGTGGTATATGACCGTACACGGCTGCTACATTGATTTAGACCTCTACAACGATCTTCTCCTTGCCCTTCGCACCCTTCTCTTCAACATCTGGCAATTTCGCAACCGAAGACATGTCTTCATCCTCAACAAACCCATGCAAACTCCAGCACCCCAAGCACATGAGAGCTCGGCCCGTTTCACTGTGAGGCGGTTGCGTATGCTTGAAATGAGAAGTCGACCGCGGCTGAACTGACGCTCAACATAGACAGAAGTAGCTGCAGAAATATTAGATCACATAATAACAGTGGGTGGAGAGACTGACGTGGAACTGACAAATAGTCGCGTGCCATGCGAGAAAGGACCGGGAATTTGGTGGAGCTCTTGTATTAGAGTCTTAGTTGTTTTCAACCCAACCAGCCGCTAAAAACTATCAACTTGGGGTTGACGTTATATACACTCGGTGACCTTAAACCAGTCCCACACATTGTTTAGAACACACAAGTAATCTAATTGAGGTGCTTAAAAGACCCTGTTTGACTATTTTGAGTTAAGAAGTATCGAGTTGGCGCCAGTTTGAGATTGAAGGTCGATACGCCTGACCTATATCCCCGAACACACACACGTTTGTATTGGAGTTGTTAGTTGTTGGATTTTGGTATTAGATTTAGTGGGACTTCGTTTCACTCAGTTTGGTATTAGATTTCACAGCTCCACGCCACTGCACCGTTTCACCGGACCGGGTGGAACTGGGAAATCTGTTATTTTTCGAGCTTGGGAAGATTTCTATGAGGCAGTTGGACATCCAGAGCATTTACGGCTTACAGCTCCAACTGGTGTTGTTGCTAGTGATATTGGAGGTTGTACTATTCATTCGGAAGCAAGCCTACGAGTTTCACCTGCGAAGATGAAATCCACTCCCAGTATTCGCACCAATCTTGAAGAACGGATCGCTCACCTCGAAACTCTCATTCTGGATGAAGTCTATTTTCTAAATGCGAATGACTTAGCCCGCCTCTCTGAATATCTGTGTATGGGAAAAGGAATGACCGATGAAATATGCGGCAGGTTAAATTGGGCAACATGCGGGGATCCCTGCCAACTTCCCCCGCCTCAAGGGAGGTCTCTGTTCTCCAACGAACTCGTGCAATGCCATTTAAATGATGATTTGAATGACTTACATGAAAATATCCGCCAGGATGTGAAAGGAATTCAAGTCTGGCACCAAGTAAAGCATGTCGTTGTACTCGAGGAGATCATGCGGCAAAAGACCCCGTCTTGATTGGAATACTCAAACGATTGCGGAAGGGCCTGTGCACTGCTGAGGATAAAGCCATTCTGGACAAATATGTGTTATCGAACAAGGGATGTAGTGCAGAAACAAAAAGTCTCACCGATGTTCAAAGGTGGATCAATGAGCCGGAACGCGCGTGTCCACTCATCGTGTATACCAACGTCGCTCGGGACTATCATAATAATTCCACTGCTGAGGCTTTTGCGATTGCGACAGGGCAAGAGTACCATTTGTACCATGCCAAGGACACCAGGGGGCGAGGGAGGAAGAAGCGGCAGCTTAGCGGCTTGGCCGCTGAAGTCGCTTGGTCAATACCTGTGAAAGAGGCCAATGATCTCGGCGGCAAGGTTCCGTTCGTGCCCGGCATGCCGGTCTTCTGCACGGAGAACATTGCAACCGAGCTGGGAATCTCCAATGGGAGCCCAGGAACACTCGTCTCTATCGTCTATGAGGAGGTTGAAGGTCGCCGCTATGCGATCTCGGCCGAGGTCGACTTCAGGGCCTACAGAAACAGCAATCCGGATGCTCTACATCCGCATCGGGTTACGCTGAAAACATGCACCAGTCAAATTCACTTCCCACTGGAGGGATCTGAGAAGATTTACCACGCCACTCGTTCCCAACTCCCTCTGATTCCGGCCTTCGCTTTTACATCCCACAATGCACAAGGCCGTTCCCTGAATGTCTGCTGCATAGACCTAGCAAGTTGCCCCAGTATTCAGAGTGCATATGTAATGCTCTCGCGGGTGCGCACTTTCGAAGGCCTCTGCATCCTCCGACCCTCCCGACTCGATCGTATTCAAAACCACATCTCGCAAGAACTCCGAGAAGAGCTCAGACGCACAGAGCTCAAAGCCGCAGAAACAAAAGCTTATTCCCGTGAGTGGCTGTCGTGGTTCTATGATGTGATTCCGGAAGGCCAGGTGAAACTTCTCACCACAAAAGATGGGTAAGTCGTCCTATTGTTCTCACTGAGGACTCGACCGTTCAATCTTGGAACGGACCCAGGTGCACCGACAGAGGATCAGAGAGACGAGTTGGCCCTGAATTATGAACATTCCATTTGTTGGTTCATTACGAGTAAGTTCTCGATGCTTAACGGATGAATTTAGAACGCTCATCGTCTGAGAACAGGTATTTGGACCGTGTGATTTGTACCGCATGCACATTTTTGAGATGATTGTTCCATATTCAATTCTCTCGTAGTACTAGAGCCGTTGCCTCCCTCTTGTATAGGTTCAGCACCTGCCTCGAAGAGGCCCAATCCCACGTCATGTTAAGCCTCGCTAAAACAACACAGCGAGAAGTTGCCGTCACCCTTGCTGAGTCAGTTGATCTCGGCAAGGGGCAGTGCGATCTTTTCAGTCCCGACGTCCTCGACGACTTCACAATCGCGGCGCGCACGACAGGCCGTGGCCGTCTTGCTGGAATTTTTCGACCCACCCACCATCCCCTCAGGTATATTTTATTGTTCCATCTACTCTTAATTTACTACTAACTTAGTGGTGAATGCTGTGAACGAGCCAGGGTGTGTCTGACTTGCTTGGACGGCTGGCTTGTCACAGGTATTCTCCGCTCTGGAGCCAGGGGTTTGCGCTGTGGCAGGGGTCCGCCCTCGACAGCGAGCCTAAAGCTTTCACTCCCATTCATGTTCCAGTACTCAGATTTGAGATTTGTTTTGCATCACCGATGCTAGATTCGGTGTAGGCCGGTTTCCGGATCTGGCTGCGCTCATCGCTGGTCATTAGCGAGGGTCGGTACAAGTGTGTAGTAACATCCTGGAGGTAGTCAACAATTTTTCCTGATAATAAATTTAGAGCATCATAAGCCCTTATAATGCCCAGTTTCTTATAAAAACCCACCTATCTTATCATTGTCGGTCCCCTTATAAGCTCCTATAATACCAAATCCTCTTATGGCCTTATAAGGCCTTACAGCGCCTTGTGATAGAAATTACAGATGTCCGACATTGGCTTTGCGAAATGTTGTGTTCCAAACGGCCGATGGCGACTAAACAACACAGCCAGCAGTTCCCACTGACCCGATTCAGCTCGAGGGGGGGAAGGATACACAGAGCGAGCCTACATCGAGTCAGAACGATCGGCCGAAACCAGCAGAATCACCGGCACCAGCAGAGTCAGCACCTACCCCCGACGAGCCCATTATCCCCATGGCAGACCAGACATCCACACCCGTATCGAAGTTTCGAAATATTTGGCAGATGCCACCGCGCGCACCACGCGAGCCCAGAGCCGCCGCGCAAGGTCCAAAGGTGTATGACGACAACACATATTGGCGCGAACTTCGTAACCCCAATAATCAGTCCCCGAACAAGCCAGACGCCTGGCGCCATCGCGTTCCCACCGAGGACATCGCTAACATTGCCTTCGATTCGGAGCCTAGCACCTACCGGCAGGCGACGCAGCATCCACGAGCCGAAGACTGGCGCAGAGCGATTGAAGAGGAACTCAAGCAGCTCCAAGACTTGGGCACATTCAGTTTTGCCGAGTTACCGGAGGGTCGAAAGGCGCTGGGGAACAAGTGGGTGTACAGAAACAAGTCAGACGAGACCGGGGAGATCGCACGACGCAAGGCGCGACTTGTCATCATGGGAAATACGGAGATACCCGGGACGGATTATGATCCGGACCAGATTTCTTCTCCTGCCGTCCGCGCCGAGACCAACCACCTCCTACTTGCCCTCGCAGCGAAATACGACCTCGAGATGCGCACGGTAGACGTCAAAGGCGCATATTTGAATGGAGAGCTAAAGGAGGAGATTTATATAGGGGGATGTATTATACTCGCGTGGTCCACAACATGAACGACGAGTTTACTGAAGACAAACATGTAGTAGTGTATGGGTGGTTATCGATACATAAAAACCACAAGATGCCCACGAGTGAACAGCAAATTCTGCAGAGCCAAAGGTGGTGAGTAACCCGAAGGAGGTGATTTGCGCGAAGCGCGTACCTTGTGTTGATGGTGAAGGCGAAGCCCGGGAAAATTCCGCCGGGCTTATATTCCTCTGATTCGGCCTCCGCTAAAACTACAGCACCGAGCCCGAGTAAGCCCGGAAGGACTCGGAAGCAGCGACGGAGTCGCGTGAATAGGATAGGAATGGCGGTGCCAAAATATTTGATTGCGGCGATGCCGACTTATTCCGTGAAACGGAGAGGAATGGCGGTGCCACAATAATTGGTTGCGGCGAAGCCGACTTACTCGGAGAGGAATGGGCCCGTGAAGGAACCCTCGCCCCCACCAGTCGTGACCTCTGAGGAGGCTCTGACGGCACTTCAGGATGAGCTACTCGGCTGTCTGCGCAGCGTCTATCCCCTGCTGGATCAGCTCGATGCTCTCCTACACCCTGATGCTCCATACCCGCCCTGGCTAGCCCACCACACCCGCCAAATACATGATCGAGTCCGAGAGGACTCTGTCGTCGCCCCCGCCCCTGCTCCCTCCACGTACGCCAGCGTGACAGCTCCACGTGTCACTACAGCTGATTCGCACCCGCGACCGGCACCGCCTCCGGTTACCAAGAGTACCCGTCCCGACCGGCCCTCGGCACCATGCCCGGCGTCTTCGCCCACAAAAGCCAGCAAGCAGCAGAAGGCGTCGCCCACCCCGCGACGCGACGCACGCCACTCCCCTCACCGGCTGATCCTTCGTTGGACCACCTCTCCTCCGCCTATCGACCAGCGCGCCCCCGTCACGGCTCTTGCGACAGTACTAGGCGACGCTACCCTGGAACACCGCTCCGCGTCTCACATACGGGGCGTGAACTGGACTGGCAGCGGAAACTTGGTGATCCACACGCGTGCCCCATATACGGCATCTCAATTGGCGGCTGTCCATGGGGCGGCTGTCATTGAAATCGTCCGGCGGGAGTGCGGGCAGTTCCTTGGCCCGGCGGTCCTGGAGTCGGATACACCGTGGATCCCCGTGGTAGTGCATGGGATTCCGGCCCGTGCTTTGGTTGACTCCCTGAAGTCTGATCAGGAGGACTTCTGGACAGCCCTGGAAGGCACGGGGAATGGCCCTGCGGAGGTCAAGGCGATTCGGGTCCTCTGCCGAGATGAGGATCTGGAGGTGCGGGAGGCACTATCAATGAGGCTGACATTTAGCGATGCTGGTGCGGCCAAACGGTTCCTCTCCGCTGGTGCTTTTCTCTTCGGAACCCACTGTCGCGTGTCTCGTTACAGCCCGCGGCCAAGACGTCGCCCTTCGTGATTGTTTCTGGTTCAATGCTTTCCCCTTTACTCTCCCTACTCTCCTCCGCCCCTTTTTACTCTAATATTTACTTACCTGCAACAGCAGTTGTTATTCTGGCAGGACTACCCTGCTTGAGGTGCGCCTCTGGTGCCCTCGAGTGATGCCGCATTCACACCCCTTTTGTCTGACATTTACTTACGCTCGCACCGGGTTACGTACCTACGTACAGAGGGATTCCTACCATATCGTACGCGACAACGGGAACATAAAATTGATTCAAAAAAAAAAAAAAAAAAAAAAACTATAAGTAGTGTCCTCCCCAAGCGGGAATCGATCCGGCGGCTCATCTCTATGATTTCTATGTTGAACAACACCATATTTCAAGAGACATATGCAAAGAAGGAGCTGAAAAGATGTCTCCCAGCGTGCATATCCAGGCACATATCTCCTTCAACTACATCCAATAGGTTCAAAAAAAAAACCTTCAATTTCTACTTGCATTCAGCAGCTCCGCCAACGTTGAAGGGTTGATTCGTTGGGTTCACATATACATCGAGATCCAAACAACACTCAAATCATTGTGCTTGATCCAGAATTATCTCTGTTCAAGTCATGGAAATCATTGCTACGGAGAATCAAGCTTATAAAACAGCGCCTTTCCAACCCATTTGAAATACAGGTTGAACTCTTCCGCGATTTCTTCTTTCCACGATGCAGATTCGGGAATCCCGTTGCCACGGGCACTCTCGGCATGTTCCAGTATCGGTATAAGAATTGCGCTGCAATGCTTGTTTCGGTTCAAGGCCGGGACTGCCAATACTTTGGCGTTGAGGTTCAATCGCGGTTGGTTGCTCGATTACATAATTCGATACTTGTCCTCCTAGTCAGTTGTTAGCTCCGCCTTCCACAATTATGGATAGCCCTAACCACTCAATAATTCGAAACCTCAGGGCAAAATTGGATAGGCTGGATATTTCAGCAAGTAAGTGTCGAGGAGTGTCGCCATTTTGTTAATTTTGAGCTGATCCCCTTCGACACACCGAATTCCTACCGTCAGGCTCCGCTTCCGGCTCCTCCGTATCTCAGATCCCACCTTTGCCATGAAAACTCACTCCCCAACTCTTAGCCCCTCAATATATCCCGTTCTCGCACTGGACCGCTTGGCTCCCTGCATGCCACCCCTCTCGAAACACTCCATGCGCTGCACAGATAATCCCAGTGAGTACTTTTCAGAGTTGAGGAATTATATAGATACTCACTCCCCAAGTTTCGAGTCTTTCTGCTTCACACTTTTCCACTATGATCAGTTCAGCGGCACGGAAAAAATCACGGCTTCCTAGCACCTTCCCGTACTTTCCACCTTCCGGATGTCACTTGACGTCCGAATACATGTATACAGATATTTCTCACCCGCTTTATATCGCTAATCGGCCATTGTTGCGCATCCGCGACAATAATTTCTTTCGGCAAATTAAGCGCCCACGGCGCCTATTATCTTGAAACGTCCCGTTGGTTTGCCTTGTCTACCCATTGAGTATATTTTCGCATTTTTATGGTACCCCTAACTCGATTATCAAGTTAGGTGCCGTTTATACACCTCTTCGCGTTGCTTGAAACCGTTGTTTGGCCCTAGATTCCCCGGATATGTGTTTTTACATCCCCCTCTTCACCTGGTCCCCTGAAAGTGTATATGGGTGTTAATTTTGTCTAATATGATACCCAAGCGACCAAGGAACATGATAGTCAATTCCTTCCGAGCTTTGCTGCAAGCCCTGTGACTGCGTGGTATCGGCCTTACAATCCACTCCCGCCTGCATCCTATTTATGCTTTCGAGTATTTCTTGACCTCTAGGCCTTGGGAGATGGGTACAGAACAGCTTCAGGATTCATTAGTGAGTGTAGATCAACCATCAAAACAAATTTCTTGCCAAAAGAAACCTCGGTATATGGAAGACCACATCGAGATACGGATGTACGTCGTAAACAGTGGTTCTGAAGTGACCAAAATGTGAACTCGAAAAAAAAAGTTTTTGAAAGTGCAAACTTTTGATGTATTCGGACCTGGTTTTGAAGGATATTATGGTTTGCGATGGAATAGTTACAGAAATGGCCGTTCCTTCGAATATCAGAGCCGGTTTTGTATGTTGCCGGCCTCCGATCTCCGATAAACATGAAATTGGAGGTCATAGGAGCATTGGTACGAAGATATAAGAGCTTCTGTCTACTCAAAATTGCGAAATTCGCGATATTCATGCAATAAGAACGCAAACTGTTTGTTTCCGCCCACCTGAAACGAGCCGAAATGGGTTGTTTCCATTTGTTTATATTCGATCAAACGACATCTCTTGCGCTCGACTCCATCTTCTTTTCCTTCCCTGTTCTGCTCCGTGGCATCTGGCCCTCTGAAACTTTGCAAGGGGTCTCTCTGAGTTACTCTAGATGTGATTATTCGAAAAAACCGGCCTTCAAACCGTTCACTACAGCACAGCGTCGTGCACTGCGTCCGGCTCTCTCCGTGCTCACAAACGGTCGAATTCATCTCTGGCGTGAAGATTAGATGGTCTATTGCACTTTGTCACTTATTTGGTGCGTCACATACTTACGCTGTTTGTATTCCGCGATCCTGATTTGGGCTGCAGGCGTGCTTGCACCGTACCTGCGGTAAGCAGACGCTCACCTGAGGTTCCCCGTCCACGTCCTTGTTTTTGCGGCCCGACTGTGTGCTGTGCATCCCCGGGTTAACTGCTCAGATGAATCTTACGGTGTGTGGCCTATCCTTCGAAGCTAGAACACACAAATGACGTGCGTGTAGATGCATCGGCGCGCACGCGGTCCTGCGCCGTTCTCGTGGTGTGTGCCGGGTCGCCATTTGGCCACACTGTCGCCTGCGCCGCTTTGGCGGGTTACAGGCGACCATTTGTGTGTAAGTGCGCGGCCCACCGGCACCGCCGGCAGAGATGGAAATGGGGCTGGTGGAGCGCGCGAGCAGCCGCGCGCGGGCTTCGGAGGCGTTGCACGGCAGCCGTTTGAATCCAGCGTGGTTGGTGCTGCAGCCGTTGAAGCAGGCTGTGTTGCTGCCTCGCTCGCGTGCATATATCATCACCCGCTGTGCGCCGGACGTCGCGGACGCCGCTCTTCCGGGCTCGTATCAGCAGCCAGCCTCGTGCTAGGCGCCCCCGCGTTCGCCTCCTCCTTTCGAGGCGCAGGGACAGGAGTGGGTGGCGGGGCGGGGGAGGTGCGGTGCATGTCCCCGCGTGCGCGCTGCCCGAGTGTGCTGTCTGTACGGACGCGAAGGAGGCGTTCTTGCGGGGCGCGGTGCACGTGAGGCGGCGAGTATATGCATATGTGCTTGCAAGAGCATGGCGCGCCGCCGCACTCACCGGGTTTCGCCCACCGGGTGGAAGATGGGGATGGGGACGGATATGAGAGGGAGTAGCAGCAGCAGCGGCAGCAACTGCTTTCTGGGGAAGGGCTTGCGGAGGTGAACTGGCTCGTGGCGGGGCTCGAGCTGCCGCGGCGCTCGTGGTCGACGTTGAGCCCGACGAGTGGGACGCTCCCGAGGTGTCCTGGGCCAGGGGGAGGGGAAGGCGGACGCAAGTCGCCGAGCTTGTCGGGGCCGGTGCTTACGCGCATCGTTGAGGAGGTGGGAGCCCGGCGTGCGGGGAGCTGCTCACGGCGCATTTCCCGCATCCGCATGATTCGCATGCGCGTACGCACGGCCGAAGCACGGGAGCGGGAAGGGAGCGGGCGTGCGAGCCCGCGCTCCGGCTCGGGATCGATGTGGACGAGGTGGACAAGGAGATACGGAGGCGGAGCGGGGGCCCGGAGTTTTTGGGTGGGGTGGGGTCGTCGTACTGAGGCAGGAGCGGGATGAGGAGCGGTATCGCGCGCCGAGGACGCCGTCGCCGCAGTAGCCGTTGACGCGTCGTTCGTGTGCTGCAGAGCTGTCCGCTGTCCTCGCTCGTCTGCCTGCCAGTGGGAGCCCGCAACGGATGCTGCCATGCTGAAGTGCATCCCGGCGCGCTATCACGCGGCGGACCGACGGCGCGGTTACGGTGGCTAGGGTTGGGAGCCCCGCCATCTGAATCTGATTCATCTGTAGAGGGGGTCGGATTACAAGTACCCGGCTGCACGTAGATAAAGTTTAATGGAATTGCCGGATTTGGAACTGTGAAGATCCGGGGACGGTGCCAAACAAACGTCGAAGCCACCATCAATAGTGAGCTCAAGGTCGTCCGGGACGTAAGTTCCAAACGGAAGAGTTTCTAACGCGATGCATCGCCAGGTTGACGACGCCGACAATGCCATCAACAACGAGCTCGACTGCCTGGACGCTGCCCAACCCAAAAGGGTCTTATTCTAACGCGATGGATCGCGAGATTTCTAACAAGAGCTTTTAATACATCGCCTATAGCCCTCTCATCAGAAGCTCCGATACATCACTCCCCCAGGATGTGGTGTTCATAGACCCACGGCCATTCTCCAGGTCTTTGGTGGGCTATGGTGGTCTATAAAGTCACACACCCAGTCTATTTTGGTCTATGGTCAACTTTCTTGGTCTATGAATCTGCCCCCCACACTATCTTTGTCTATTTTGGCTGTAAAATCTCAAGTAGCTTCTATGACAGTCTTGAAGGGGGGTGGGTAATTTAGCGGGTACTGTTAAGGAAATCATGAAAATGTCTCAAGTATTCAACCCAGCAGTTACAGCCTGGGATTGGATTTAATCAGGACTGGGTCTGAGAGTCCGATTCAGTCACTGAGTTACTGCTAACATCCAATTTTCGAGGCCAGAGTGTATTTCATGTATCTGACTTCCAAGGTCCAACAATTCCCTTTTGGCCCGAGTCGTGGCCTGTACTTCGGATATTTCATTGAATCAACGACATCTTCAATGATCTTGACTCACACGTTATGGAGTTGTATCGGGATCGTCGGACCGATTCGAACACCAAAAATGATCTCCGAAAGTTTGCCGGATGATCATCTTTATTTACCTCCGCCATCAGGCCGCGCGTCGTTTGTTACGTGGCAGCCTTTCTCTCTTCCTGCTTTCATCTCCTCTCCTCCCCCTCCAGCACACCAGCCTCATATGCCAGCCCATGCCCTTCAATGCCCATCTAAAACTCAGTTCGCTCGCATCAAGCTATCAAGACATGTTTCTTCGGAGTTTTGACGTCTCAAATTTCGACGCCCCAAGTCGCCTCAAGTTTTGATGCCTCAAGTCCATCTCTGATCCCCCCTTCCTGCTACCTCGGACAATTCAGCCTGAAAACTACCTTCAAGTTGGCAAGCGTTCGGTCGGAATGATCAAGCTGCAAGATAATATCATCGGCTCTTCAAGTTTTCTCAAGTCCTTGGATGCACGTCGCAACACAAGCATGGTCTTTGCATTCTTAGGCTTCAACCTCAACTCCTTACTGGCTGTGGTTCTTTCTTGCTGTTCTTGGTTTCTTCGTGCTTTTCTATACTGTATTATATATGTACTTAATTATTATTCGATGCAATACATTATTGTTCTAGCGTCCTTTTTTGTATTCGGAATACTTTGGGAACTATAAGAGCTATGGCAGCTACTGTGTCTATGCAACTATGATAGATCGGGTTGTCTATGATGGTCTATCTGATTGAAACCGCCCCTCCCACCTTTCTATAGAGAAGACCATCTGCTATGGTGTCTATGGTCTCTTTTTTGGTCTCTTTGGGTCTATCTTACAACTTCAGATTTTCCTGCTGAAGCCCCAATACAGACAATTGCAAGAAATATTCGCAAAGTGGCTTCGAAATGCTCTCAGCAATCCACACAAGTACACCCTGCCAAAACCCTAGGATGATTTTACCACTATATAGAGCTCTGCAGCTGTTCTGCTCTCAGAATAGCAAAAACACTAAATAAGAGCTGGTGAATGGTACATTTGAGCCGGAGAAACAATACGGGCACGTCACCCCTCTGTATTTTCGATGCGAATTGAATGGTCTAACTTACAAAGCAAACGGGCAAGAACTGAACCCGCAACAACGGAAATGGTCGAAAACATGAAAAATGTCTCAAAATGGGATTTTTTCGCCTGCGCCCCTGCCTGCGCCCTATGTTCCGCAAGAAGCTGTAACCCCTTCTGGTTGCTGAACCTTTAGGTTTGGCTACCCTGGGGAACTTGGATTTCGCCCAATTTTTGCTACAAGTACAAACACAATTTAGTCATGAGAAATTAGTCAGTGCACAAAAACAGATTGAGAGAACGCAAAGAAAACAGATTACAGAAATTAAAATGAACAGTGTCGGAATGGGTTTTTGCACCTTCTTCTGGTCGAAAATTCTACCTGTCTACAATTCCATTTCCTCTCTTCTGAGCAAAGAGGATTTTATGGTTAGTCATATCTGCTTTATGTTCGGGCCGTATCCGTTCGGACTCGGAATCCGTCGGTCGAAAGTCCGTCTGCCGGAATCAAGCCGATGGGCAATTCCGATTGTTCCGCCTCGACGATCACGTGAAGCGCCAATTGGGGTTCAAGTCGGTTTGACCTGAGTTCTGCGTGCCTTCTCCAAAACCCAAAATGTTGATAGTATGTCCTATGGTCCCCTGCCTCACTGCTAGATATTTGCCTTTTGAATTGAAATTGCAGGAGCATGCCGCGTAGAGAGTTGGTACACAGTGCTATGAAACCAAAAAAAAAAAAAAAAACTGAGCCCAAAGAAGATTTAAAGGGCAGGCCATTTTTACGCACTTTGAGATTCTCCGGTCCATAAACGGGTGTGTTAAGTCATCAAGTCACTATACTGATGGCAAGTTGAAACAAGAATAAATTTCAGGACTTCTACATACTGTAATCTGCAAACACATTTTTTGCCTTCCACACCCAAGTTTCGATATAACTTCTGTAGTAAAAAATTGTTCACAGGCCCCATAACTGGGGAGGTCTGAAAATATGATGACTGTCTTCCATAAGGCATACTTTGGTGGATACTTTTCGGCCTTTTTTTTTTGTTGATTTTCAACAGATGGTGGTATTATGAGTATTTTCCACCATTGGTGTATATACCCATGGGTTCTGTGCAAACCAAAAAAAAAATGTGTTGCCTCGACTGGGTCAGTCAAAGTGGCAGAGTATTTCTTGACGCAAGCTCTAAATATCATGTTTCAAAAGGAATAAGGATGTTTAGATTCACAGATTTTAGAGGCATAAAAAAATTGAGACCCCCACGTTTTATAAATATTGTGTCGTGCATATCATAGCTCTATCTAAGTGCCTTTGGCATTTATCTGATCCAATTTCGCTCCAAATAATTTATTCATCCAAGGTTCAGCCTCCGCCTCGAAGAGGCCTAATCCATGTCATTTCAATCTTTTTGGGTGAAACCGTTTTAGGTTTCACTCTTATAAGGAAATTTGATCCCACAAACACCGTAACCGCGCCCAGACGCGCTCAGCACGTATGGAACGAGGCGGCGTCTAAGTGGCCTAGACCATTATGATCTAGACACAAATAGACCCAGTTAGATCCGGCCTCATCCGGCTAGATCAATCGCCGTCTAAGCCCAGGCTCAACGCAGTGAGTACCTGTTAGGCGAATAGACCAGAAAGAATGATGAATACTAAGTACATAAGGGTGAATAAAGGGTACAGCGCAACATCCTGATGCAACTGTCGATTCCACCTTGCCGACTCGCCGATAGTCACGTTTACCTAGGTCCGGTCCGGGGTACCGAACTTCGATCAGACTCTATATCTTAAAAATTTTCGACTATCTTAATTTTTTTTTATAGAGTCTGACTACGGGAGACTAGGCCGGGGCAGCAGTAGCACTGCGTAACTTGGTCACGGGAAGCTCAGGGCAATAATTTGATCGCAAATGCTTAAATTTGTCAAGCGTTTCATTCCCCCTGCCGAACCCAGCCACAATGCTTTATAATCCGGCTCATGGCAATAATTTGAGGCCGGTGCAGCAGCTGTATTGCGGAACGTGGTCACGGGAAACTCAGGGATCGCAAAAGCTTAAATACATCAAGTGTTTCCTTCCCCCTGCCGAACCCATCCACAATGCTTTATAATCCAGCTGAGGGCAATAATTTGAGGCAGTCGTATTGCGGACCTCGGTTTTGTTACACAGTCCCAAACTGGTCAGTCAGCAATTTTATAACTCGGTCAGTTTTGAACCTATTGGGAATCTGTCTTGGCAAATGATTCCTCTTGTTGAAAGGAGCACTTTTGCAAGAGGGATACGAAAAATCGGGTTTTTTGCGTGACTAGTAACAGTTGTTACAGTTTGGTCGTGATTAAGTTAAGCGCACCATAATTGTGGTTGATGTTTGTGTTTATTTGGCCTTCTCCCAATTCTCTCAAATTGTTTGGCGCTGTTTGGCAATTGCCCAAATTTCGGTGGCTCACGAGGACACGAATGAGTACGCTTTTTTCACTTATTATAAATTAGAGATTGTAACCTTCATTCAATCCATTAACAAACTCAGGGAATATTTGACCCCCGGCGGGGTGCTGTGCTTATGTAATGAGGAGAGCATCAGAAAGAAATCTGAAGAGACGGTTTTGTTCATAATCGCTCTGGCTATCACCTGGGAGGGCCGGATTCAAGAAATGTATTTGAACGATTGGACACACTTGATGTGCGTATTTTGGTTCAGGCCAAAATCTACTCTGGTTGTCCCAAATTGTCAGAGGAACAATCGGACATTTACTTTGTCCACTTAAGTTAGTGTACATGTTTGATACCGGAGGGCTGGATTCCAGAAATGGATTTGTGCGAGTTAATAACGCAAAATTGCGCGTTCCGAGGCACGCAAGCCGGAGCCGGAATTTCCATTACTATTGCTTAGGGCCGGTGGTCTTGTTGGGCACAGCACCGCCTCTCTGCAGAATGGAGAGCTTCCAGGCCCCGCGCTTAATGAGGAGGACAGTAGCTTGTTTCCGGTTGTCACTGGGCTCGAGCAGGTGGGACGAGTATGGCTCCAAACGTTGCGACAAAGCTCTCACCAGTATGCAATTCTCCCGAGTGATAGCGTGTGGGTGTACGGGCGGGGTGACGAGCACATCATTATTCCCGTCACAGAGTTCGGGTACACCTTCACGGGCAGCTCCGTACTGCACATCGACAACGATTCGGCCCTGTCCGTGGCGAAGGACCCAGAAGAACATCACGGCCGCATGAAGCACCTGGATCTGCGGTATTATTGGCTTCCCGATGAGGTCTCAAACAGGCGAATATCTGTTGTGCATATACAGACGGATAGGATGCCTGCCGACATACTCACCAAGTCGACCTCCCGAGCTAATTTACCCTGAAATTATGTTAGCTCGACTTAATTTCACCTATTATCCAAAATTGCGTGAAGTATCGCCGAGTTCCGGCTAAGTTCATCAAAGTATTACCAAAGTTGACTTGTCGGGAAATAATTACGACAAGTTCGGGAATTTGAGTTGTAGACTTTCAAGATCTTTCAGTTCTGAGTGCCAAGCCTGCCCGCCGCTGGCCTCTGCACTGATCCTGAAAGGACGAGAACTTGCTTAGAATTGGAAATCTAAACTAGTACTTAGTACTTAGGATCGGGCGTTCCGAGTCTGCTACGAAGGATCTGCTCCTGATAAAATATCA
The DNA here is from genome assembly GCA_029289565.1 of Mycena galericulata. Classification (NCBI taxonomy): domain Eukaryota; kingdom Fungi; phylum Basidiomycota; class Agaricomycetes; order Agaricales; family Mycenaceae; genus Mycena; species Mycena galericulata. The sequence goes on along the minus strand of JARKIA010000062.1, from coordinate 297,627 downwards.
AGAGCCCTTAGAGATAATTCTGTTTGTGACCCGCCGCTCGCCGGCCTACTACCTTCATTTTCAACCACCCGATAACCGCCATCAACCATTACGTAACACACGGGCTCTTGACATGATCCCGAATTAGGGCCACGGCTGAGAAGTTTGAGGGAACAAGAATAGATCTGCGGTTAGATTACAATTAACACTAGACTCCGACATACATATTGCGACTAGGATTAGATCTGATACTTCTGTAGATATCAAAGCAAATATGAGTGGACACCCGACGCGTTTCATGCACCATTCATTGTGCGCAAATTTCGTCTCGGCAGCACAAGCCCACGTGATGGTGTAAAAACTCGCAATAAAATTGGTATGGATAGCTTTCCATGTAAAGGATGGCTTCACATTACGATAAACGACCTTGACATACCTCCTCATATCCTCTAGTTTGTGCATCAGAACCACAAATTGACTCCGGCACAGGTGCGAATTTTACTATCCTTATTCTATATCCTGGTAGCTATATGTAAGGATAACCACCCATACATTACTACTTGTTTGTCTTCGTTAGACTCGTCGTTCAGGCATTTGGACCACGCAAGTATAATAAATCCCCCCCGCCCGACCCATGCGCTCTTTAAAATTGGCTTAAAAGAGTGATATACCACCATCAGAGTCTGCCTAAGGGGCTTGATGCACCTCAGAAACACGTCCTTGAGCATACCCCTTGGCAGCACATGGTCGTGCCACCGCGGTGTCTCCGGCCGTGACAAGCCAGATCAGGAACTCTCTCATGTCAACGGATACTGGCCCGAACATGAAGCAGAAATGACTAATAACAGAAAATTGAACTCAGAGAATCTCTTCGGTTCCAGGTGGTGGAGCGGGCTCACGCACGAGGATTCAAGTCAGAAACAAGTTGAAGAACATATCCCTGCATTTTGATGTATTTCCATATTTTACCCCACTTTCTTTCAATTTATTTTCGCAATGACCAATTCTATATGACGAAATCTTTGTTTGTCCTTGTAGCAAAAATTGGACGAAATCCAAGTTCCCCATGGCAGCCAAACCTAAAGGTTCAGCAATAACGGTCCCCTGAAAATCACACCAAAGTTCTGTCATGAAGCATCAACCCAACCCCAATTGCGTAATTACATTTTCCATGCCGTGCGCATGTTGCATGGTAGAAGGCAATCATCGGCGGTGTGCGGCTTTGGGACGCAACATGCCCACAGAGCCTTGCTCTTACTTCAGACCGTGCGCGATCTCAGTTCATTGCCTCGGCACAATGAGATTGTGGCCTGTATCATGACCTTTTGCCCCACCTTCGATAGTCTCCAATCGACTACCCTCACCAACTCTCGCAGATACCTTCCATTCCGCATTGTTAACATCAGAATGATGGGCAGAATAGACGTGATGTAGATTTGTTAGCATCGGCGGAGATCTCATACCCGGATATTTATTTCTCCGCCGGTTGCGCTTACAGAACGGCTTGGCACCTCTGGTTGAATCAGCAAAGCAGCTAGGATAATTTCAAACAGACACGGCTGTTCAGAATAGTGCTGGGTATCATCTGACAAGATGCGGCATAATCCAGGGGCGAAGGTGTATTTTTACTTGCTTTGTACACTGGGATAATCCCTGGAAACCAGCGTTCGTTATTCAGACCGTGCCGTGTAATCTTACCGGCACCAGAAAGGCCTCAGAATGACAGATTTTCCCTGCGCTTTCCGACTGTTTCGACCCTTTTTCCGAGTATCCGATCCATCCGATTATCGATAAACAATCGGATCATCGGATCCGGCCTCGCTCCGCGTGACCCTAAAAGCTGCTAAATTTTCGCTGTCACAGTGTCAGTCTTAAGTCGCCTTATCCTCAAACTTCCTCACCGTAAAATCCCACAATGCCCCCGAGCCGACGAGGCCAATATCTACGCTCTTCATCGACAGCCCAGGCCCTGGACCTGGGCGAGTCACGCCGCCCCGGTCGCACCTCATCGTCGAGTTCCAGCGCCCTAGGGGTCACCGTTCAGGTCTCGGCTACGGCTGTTCCTGCGTCGATAGCCGTCGGCGGCCAAAACCTGCAACCCACCGAGGTCTTCGACACGCTCTGGCGCTGGCTTCATGAGCGCGGGCTGATCTACAATAAGCGCCGCACAGGGATGCAGGCACCGTGCGTTTTACTAATCAGTAGCATCATGTTTGCGGCTTACCGGTATTTAGGTGGACGTCGGATCCGATCCTGCTCGAGTACAGGTTCTGCAACGCATATCGGGTGCTAGACAGGACATCGCAATTCGTTGTGACGGACGTTATCGAAAAAGGCTCGCAGGACCCGACGGAGCTCCTATTCCGCATCCTGCTCTTCAATTGCTTCAACAGGATTGATACTTGGAAGCTGTTGGAAGAGGCTTTCCATGGCCCGCTCACCTACGCAGAGTTTGACCTCGACAGATACGACCAGGTGCTGAGTGCCGCTGTCGAGCGTGGGATCAGTCTTTTCACCGCCGCCTACATGAAGATAGGGCACCAACTCGACCATCATGCAAACCATATGCGCCATCTGGAGCTGCTCGAAATCCTCATGCGCGATCTTCCGCCAGTCCTCAGCGCAGCGAATTATGCGGCCGACGTGTATGAGCGCCTTGTCGCTTACCAGGGCATGGGGGCTTTCACCGCGTACCAGTTGATGCTCAGTCTCTCTTACTCCTCCCTGCTACACTTCTCCGGCAATGACTTCGTTGTGCCGGGGCCCGGTGCATGCTCGGGCCTGGCGAAGATGTTTGGACGCGCTAATCTGCGCCGCGTCAAGGCTGCGGTCCCGGATATCGAGTCAAATATCCTGCGCTGGTTGATGGAGACGCAGCGCGCGCATTTCGCTCGCCTTGGGCTAGTTTTCACCTATCTGCGCGGCCCAACAGGTGAAGAGATTGACCTCGGCCTCGCAGATATTGAACATGCAGTGTGCGAAGTGGACAAATACGCCCGCATGATTCATCCGAAAGCCACCGGCATTGGCAACCGCACAAAACTGCGAGCCCGGTTTCAGCCATCGCCGGACGGGTTGCCTGCCGTACCTGTGCTGCCGAAGGCGTGGGCAGACTCCGCCCACCAAGTTTCCAAGGTTAGACCGGGTTCAATCGTCGTGCAACCGCGCTACTGCATCTCGAAGATCCTGGGGGAGCGGTCAGTGGATGATGAGGTTGAATACCTGATTGCGTGGTTCGGATATTCGGAGACCACGTGGGAGCCTAGGCGTTTGCTAATGGAGGATGCGCCAGCCCTGGTCGAAGAGTGGACGCACAGCGCTCGCCGTAAGTAATTAGACACGACCGGTAGTTACAGACTTCTACCCCTCCATAGGACGCTTACCCTTAATGGGACGATGCCTTATTTCACCACTAGCGTACGTTCGCCCAAGTTCGCGAAAAGAGCTCTTGGCCATCAGTGGTTGAGGAGAGCGTACCGACTTGGCTCTTGAAGCTTGATCACTTATGGGCCCTGGTGGAATCGAAAGTTTAACTCCCTTACACACCCCGCCGTGACGTTTGAAGGTTTGATAGATGAACCCTGACAGACCTTGACTTCGCGCATCCCAAAGATAGGACAGAAGATGCCTGTCCAAATCTTCCATTCTACAACGCCGCTGCCACCCTCAATCCTCTGACAGATGCGATCAAAACCAACCATCTTTTCGCGCTCACGTGCTTGTCTTTGATCCGACGGACTTCTGGGTGGGACGCGATATGACGTGATGGACTTCACATCGTTTCCAGATCTTGCATCTCAAGCTGAGTCAAAGCTGAGTTCAGAGTTGGCTGAGTAGAGACCATCCCATTGATACTTTTCTTACTGAATCCCCTTGTTTTGGCACGCCCTCGGAGGGCAATGAACACATTCGCACCAAACTAATAGTAAATTGTTTAGATGAGAAGGACTCGGAGAGCTCGCCAACAGCCCATGAATATCTATTTCTGACCAAAAGCAACAATATAAATCTATATCAGATGAAAGATAATGCAAGAATATTTTTGATGCTCTTTTGTCGCAACCATTCCTCACTGCCGAATCACGACGGGTCGCCTGAACGCGCTAGGTCCCGGAGTGAATAGCAGGTTCTCAGGTGGAAAATGCTGAAATTATTCATCTGACCCTGTTGGAGGAGTGAGTAACCTCTGATAGCAGCTCGACTCACGGTATAGCCTTAATAGGGCTACCTACAGATAGCAAGAGGATACAGAGTACACTGTAGCTTCCGACTAAATATATGTAGCTCACAGTAGCTCTGGCTGCGAGCTATGTTGATCTCCATAGCTATCACACATGGCTATTGTAGCACTGAAGAACTATTGACCGGTGAGCCAGAGCTATTACAGCTATGGACCGCTATTTGTGACTACATATCTAACCGCCGAGCTATTTCCCACGGAGTTTTTCCTGATGACGTTCCTCCGACATGGGACAAATCACCACCCAGGCTCCGCGGGCTCCCGGACTCCCGCATGTCAGAACAACTCGCTTATGACGAACCTTCTGTGTAAACGAAGCATGTCGAACACTGCAGCGCGCCTGCACACTTTGTCAACTCCTGTGTTTGTTGAGAACTAGGCCTACCCACGCGGTCCATATGTCGTTTGGTTCTAGACAGGGCGTATGACAGGTGCCATGAGATATATCCAGCACTGATCGGTGGCATATTGCGTCCGCAACACTGATTTATCTTAGCACGATGATTTCTCACCGGCGCACGAACCATCCGAAATAGAAGTCGTAGAAGTCGGATTTAGTGGTGGCAAGGTTCGGTTCGAACCTGAACCGAACCTGAACCGAACGCCGGGTTCAGGTTCAGGTCACCGATCCTCCGAACCGAACGCGAGGTTCAGGTTCGGCGTTCGGGGCGCGGGGGTCGCGTTCGAACGCCGAACCCGAAAATTGAAAGATCCAGTCATTTTCTGTCGAATTTGTCAGGATTTTCACCCACTTACTCCAACGAGTTTTTCCAACGAACTTCTGATCGCTGCTGTCAGCTGCTGTCAACTCTGGTGTCAACTTCACACGATCTCCTGCGATCTCACGATCTTCGTACCGTATAATTTCGTTCAAATCGACAGTCACGCGTCACGTTCGACTTTTTTTAAATAATAATATCAGTGTTGTCAAGGTCAGACAAAAACGGTCAGAAAAAGTCAGAGAATTGTGACCGGTTAACCGTCTAACGGGTCAGTGACCCGATCAGACCCGGTCAATACCCTAATGTAGAATCAATTCACACGCTCTATTTCCACGAGCTTCCTACTCCTCCTTGACACTGTTCGTTCGACCGGTCTAGTCCTTCTGGCTGAGAGTCTATATAGCGTGGATTTTGAGCTTCTACCTTGCATGGATAGGTCCTTCACCTACGAGGACTTCTCCACGGATCACCTCTTCCGGCCTGTGATTTTTGGCGAAGTTAAAGAGCTTGTGAAGGGTGAAGGTGGTCATCGTCGTCGGGTGAGTTATCTGTGTATAGTTCAACGGCTGTAATTGTATCCGCTTTTCCAACCCCAAATCCGGGCCCCGGTCGTGGTCACTCTCCTCAACGATTAATTCAACCATGCAGTTCTCCCCAGGCAATCACTCAGCAGTTCACGTCCGTCAGAGCCCATATGATTCATTGGGTGTACTGTCCAATTTCGTTCAATTCGGCGGTCACGCGTCACGCTCGATATTTTTTGACCCCCGGCAATAATTTTTTCTCGATTTATGGGATTTTCTGGCGGATGTCGAAAGTCACGTGACTGCCGAATTGAACGAAATTGTACAGTATATGGGTGCATTTGCTGACAGAAAAAAGGACCAGACCCCATCGGAGCAGGTCCGATGCATAATGAATGGTTTGTTATCCCGCCATTATACTGTACTATTTCGACCAAGTGCTCATCAATTTTCGACCGAGAAGGCCGATAAATTTTGTTTTGATTTGAGGTGATTTTTGCACAGATCAAAAAAATCGTTGTGACTTGTGACTGAACACTTGGTTGAAATAGTACAGTAGCTAGCCGAAAATCCCGCCCGACGGAGTCGTTGCGCCGTATCACACATTTTAGATGACTCTTCAAGCCATCTCTGTTTCTGGGTACTCATTCTTGAGCTGTTCATGTCATTCTGGGCTAACTTGTGTCCCCCATGTCGTCCAATCCCCCTCGCCACTCTCTCCGTTCCCGCTCCCTCCCTACTTACCCGTACCCTCTGGCACACAAGGCAGGCTTGGGGGGAACCAAAACCGAGATGCATGCTGCCAATAATCGTCAGATTCAGTCCATATACAGGGCACCCCTCGACTCACGGAAGCCAGATAGTGAATATTGTTACCAATTCTACTGTGCTATCTGTCGTGATCATCAGAATACGAGCTGAGTTAATAAATCGGGTATTGAAGGTATTCTGTGCATTCAGACATCTCCAATGTATGTGTATGACCGCCTGGGATGCTCCATAAGAGGTCAACATGTGTCAGAACGGGCCAGAACAGAGCACAACCGGGTCCTGGTAGCATCACGTGATGCCGCCAAGACGCGTCGCGTCGCCCGATCCTGGTCCTTTTGGCTGACCTTCAGGTTCCGGGGTCATCTACACCGCCAGTTTGGTCGGAGCTCCCGGGGAGCTCCGAAATACTATATCGGGACTTGTAAGCGAGGGGATCCGAGGAAAGCTCGCCATGAGACCGAAAACGACAATCTTTTGAGTATTTTGGGATCCAGTATCCCTGGGACATCCTGCGTGAGCTTTTTGAGGTCCCGCTCAAATCTCATATCATTCCATTCAATGCAAATAAAAATGGGTTGCAAAAAGATAAATTTATTCACAATACTCTACATAACAAACATAACAAAAAAAAATTGTAACAGCTAATTGAACTAATGGTACGTATGCGAAGAGGACTTCGACTTGATTGTGGGAAGCGTTGAAGGCCAGGGATCTTTAGAGTCTTGAGGTTGGGCAGATCATCTTGAGACAAAGAGGAAGGCAGCAACATTGAAGGGAGACTTGAGGCGATTGAAGAAAAGGACGGCATGCGACAAGAACTTGAAGACGACTTGCGGAGGTCTTGACACCAGTGACGGCAAGTTTGAGCTAGAGGCCTTGATGGACGGATTGGAGGATTGAAGTAGCTCATGTAGTGTTGATGGTAGTCTTGAGAGTTGAGGAGAGTGAGGGGACAAGTGATGACGGGGAGGAAAAGCGGAGAGAGAGGAGAGAATTTTTGCGAATTTTTGCATCCAGTGGCTGTTCAGTTGCTGTCCAGACCCTGTGATCTGGCCCCATTTTCGAGTGTTTTGGACGGTTTGACCAGGGAAGAGGCAGCAGTTGCCTGATTTAAAGTTTGCAGGCATCTAAGCATTGAATTGAACCCAGGACACATAAAAATGGCCATGTATACATTGTCCGGGTGCTTAACAGCGAATTTTTGCATCCGGTGGCTGTTCAGTGGCTGTCCAGACCCTGTGATCTGGCCCCATTTTCGAGTGTTTTGGATGGTTTGACCAGGGAAGAGGCAGCAGTTAATATTTCAGATCCCGCTGCGTTGCCTGATATCCCGACCTGACTGCAAGCATCACAGACTGAATTATTCACAGTTCTGACTCTATCACATGTTTCTAAATCTATTCAGTCCATCTGTTGCAAAACACCACATTGTTTGAACATGCCTGGACCTCGCTAGACCGCATTTATCTCGAAAATGGCCCAAAATCCTACCTCATCCAATATGAAATATTTCGCAGATTTCTCTCCATTACTAATTCCGTATGAATTAGCCCGATTTATCTAGCATGGTTTCATCCAAATCCATGAAGAATTGACCGAGTTACAGAGTTCACTCCCAACGGCGCCACACAGCCTGCCCAGTACTTCAGCCAAGTTGCGCCGGACCACGTCGACCAAGACTCAATCTGTCGCTTGCGCCGCCTTCCCGTTCCGGACACCTGATGTGGAAGAGGAGGATGAAGCCGCACCCCGTGGACAGCCACTGAACAGCCACTGGATGCAAAAATTCGCAAAAATTCACTGTTAAGCACCCAGACAATGTATACATGGCCATTTTTATGTGTCCTGGGTTCAATTCAATGCTTAGATGCCTGCAAACTTTAAATCAGGCAACTGCTGCCTCTTCCCTGGTCAAACCGTCCAAAACACTCGAAAATGGGGCCAGATCACAGGGTCTGGACAGCAACTGAACAGCCACTGGATGCAAAAATTCGCAAAAATTCACTGTTAATCACCCGGACAATGTATACATGGCCATTTTTATGTGTCTTGGGTTCAATTCAATGCTTAGATGCCTGAAAACTTTAAATCCGGCAACCAACAGCGCCCGAATGAGAAGCCCAGAGCCGTTCAGGCCTCGACGGGTACGGCGTCACTGGACATTCGTCCCAGTACCCGCATCGGCGTCACCGTCAATCAACAGCGCCCGAATGAGAAGCCCGGAGCCGTTCAGGCCTCGACGGGTACAGCGTCACTGGACATTCGTCCCAATACCCGTGTCGATGTCACCGTCAAATAACCAACGGCGCCCGAATGAGAAAGAGCCCGAGCCAGGCTTCGACGGGAACGGCATCCCCAGGTAGTGCCTTCAGTTAAAATCAATGATGATGTAGCGTCCAAGTCCGATAGTCCCAGATGGTGCGAAGTGAAATACAGAGCACGGCAAAACACCATGGTAATATCCGCGACCGTTGCCCGAATGATACAGACAGACATGTCGAATCGGCCCGGGGAGTTCTTGCCCAACAACTCTTGCTGATCCAGAGCACAAAGAAGAAAGAAAGCAGAACAGAAGAGATTATCAAAAAATTGAAGCGATGCGCACCGCGTGTCACACGCATTGCGATCCTGGAGTCGAGGTTGTCGTCGTCGAGACTAAAAAGATCGCACCATCACTTGCCGAGATCATCTGACTCAGTAAGTGTACCACGGCAACATCCCGCTTGTTTGTTTAGCGAGGCTTAACTTGAGTTTGTAGCACAGCTTGTGCCTCGCAGTACTTGAACTCGAGTCGCCAACTTGTGAGCCAGCCAATGGCCAATACACGGGTAAATTGAGCTTCTGTCCTTCGTAGATGGAGAACGACCACTGTGATTCAAAAAAAAATCGAAATCTTACAGCTGTTTGCAGAACTTAGGGCGCGGCCCGTTTATTTTTATTTTTGGCAAGTTTTCACCAGAACAGCGATTGCGGGATCATCTCACAACCGTTTGCCCTGGAAATAGGCTCATTCGATTCGCACGGAAAAGGCAGAGGGCCTGGTCTCCTAGGTTTTTTTTTTATGCGCACCGAAAAGTTCCTTTTTGGGATAGATTCCCCTATTTTTCAGCGGTTGAGAGGAGAACACGTCCCATGGGACCTATTTTGCTCCGATTGACCTACAGTCACGGACAAGCAAACACGACAAAATAGTCTGACTTCTTTGATTACCTCCGAAAACAATCGGAATCGAAATGACCAACAGTACCCAAATCATTTTTTTTACACGAGCCAATCGCCCACAAATGGCCAATCAATGAGTTGAGGGTCCAAAATTTTGGCCGTACCCCCATATATCATCCAAAAATCACGAAAGAATATGCAATCGACTGCTTTTAATGAGGACTTCATGATCTGCAATAATCTAACGAGCAGTTGTGGCGAAATAAATTGTCCAAATCAGGATTACTAAGGCGCATGTGACCGCATCATGTGATCAGAACATTCAGAAAAAAATTTAACCCAAGTTCAACCGACTTTGAATCAGTAACTTTGAGAGAATTGAGCATCCTAGCACCTTCAGACGGTGTTCATGACCAAATGGAGTGGCCAGGTACTCCCCAGACCCAAGTTTACCAGTCACAATTCGCGTTGAGATCCTCCAAAAAAATTGGCCGTTCCTTATCCCTCGTGGGAAAAATTTCAAAGGGGGCTCAAAAAACGCCTTTTTTCGCGCTGATTCTGATTATGAGTTCAGATTTGCTCTAGATTCAACAGTTTGGCCGGAAAATGGCTTGTCGTGTTTGCTTGTCCACAACTGTAGATTTTAATATGATGGACTTGGACATATTACGGAGGGCCTGAAATACCGGGATAGTGAATGTGAACTCTGGTTCAAATATACAGCTCATAGATAAATTACTTCCATATTGTTGATACCGAAGTGTATGGTATATTCGAACCAGAGTTCACATTCACTATCCCGGTATTTACAGCTGTTTGCGGAACTTAGGGCGGGGGCACTTTTTTTTTTTCCTTTTTGAGTGTTTTTTGATCGTTTTCAGCATGTCGCTCATTACGAGCTCATTCTTGTCTGTTTCCTTTGGAAATAGGCTCAATCGATTCGTATTGAAAAACGCCAGGGGAGGGTTTCCTTATGTAAGCCTCCGAACGGCTGTTATGTCACAATACGATCATTTTGGTCGATTTCTCTCATATATCGCGTGTTCCGGGCTCAATTCTCACCTGTTTCCCCTGGAAGTAGGCTCAGTTTTGCATTGGCAAAATCCAGGGGATGGCCTCCTTGTATTTATTCATTTGAGCCTCTGAACAACAGCTACGTTGTAATACTATCATTTTGTGATCTCTCTACATTTACCAGTTCTAACATTCATTATATGGTCCCACAGGCTGCAATATTTTGATACAATGGACACAGACACATTATTCAGCGGATATGATGTCCAGATAGGCTGTAGGTACCACCTATACCATACCTTACACCATTATGCTGTGGGATTATGACCAAAACATTTTGATCTCACTATTGGAGTCTTAGCATCCATCCGTTGGGTATTTTCAAGGTGAATCGATTGCACCTATTTCCGAAGCAAACAGGTGAGAATTGAGCCCGAAACACGTGATATATGTAAAACAATCAAACAAAATGATCATATTGTGACATATCCGCCGGTCGGAGGCTCAAATAAAAAATACAAGGAGGCCATCCCCTGGATCTTTTTGAGGCAAATCGATTGAGCCTACTTCCAGAGGAAACGGGTGAGAATTGACCCGGAACACGCGATATATGAGAGAAATCGACCAAAATGATCGTATTGTGACATAACCGCCGTTCGGAGGCTCAAATAAAATAAAACAAGGAGGCCATCCCCTGGATCTTTTCAATACAAATTGATTGAGCCTATTTCCAAAGGAAACGGGCCAGAATTGAGCCCGGAACATGCGATATATGTAAAACGATCAAAAAACGCTCAAAAAGGAAAAAAAAGTGCCCGCGCCCTAAGTTCCGCAAACAGCTGTAAGGCCCTCTGTAATATGTCCAAGGCCATCATATTAAAAATCTAGGTCAATCGGAGCAAAATAGGTCCCATGGGATGTGTTCTCCTCTCAACCGCTGAAAAACAGGGGAACCTATCCCAAAAAGGAACTTTTCGGTGCGCATAGAAAAACATAGGAGGCCAGGCCCTCCGCCCTTTCCGTGCGAATCGAATGAGCCTATTTCCAAGGCAAACGGTTGTGAGATGATCCCGCAGTCACTGTTCTGGTGAAAAGTTGCCAAAAAAAAAAAAAAAACGGGCCACGCCCTAAGTTCTGCAAGCGGCTGTAAAAATGAACACAATATTCAGCTATATTCAACCAGATATTGAACTTGCAAGCCACCTACACCCCTGCGCTCTTTAAAATTTCGATGTTTTTTGATCAAAGTGTTGGCTGCCTCACAAGTTCAATATCTGGTGGAATATCTGGTGAAATGTAGCGTTCAATTTTACAGCTCTTTGCAGAACTTAGGGCGCGGCCCATTTTTTTTTTTTTTGGTAAGTTTTCACGAGAACAGGGATTGCAAACTCAATTCTCAATGGTTTTTTTCTGGGAATAGGCTCATTCGATTTGCATGGCGAATCCGCAGGGCTCTGTGTATTACGATATTTTCTAAGCATCTCAAAATGATTCACTGGTTCGAATTTCGGTGTTTTCCACCTTCTGACAGCAGAACATGTCCCATAGTAGGTATAGTGCTCGGATTGGCCTAGATTTTTAATATGATGTACTTGGAGGTATTCCAGAGGGCCTGAAATACTGGGATAGTAAATGTGACCTCTCCTTCAAATCTATCACACACTGTGGCAATCAGAATATCAAGTGAATTTCCCTATGAGCTGTATATTTGAAGTGCAAGTTACATTCACTATCCCGGTATTTTAGGCCCTCCGGAATACCTCTAGGTACATCATATTAAAAATCTAGGCCAATCAGAGCACTATACCTACTATGGGACATGTTCTGCTGTCAGAAGGTGGAAAACACCGAAAATCAAACTAGTGAATCATTTTGAGATGCTTAGAAAAAATCGTAGTATACCGAGCCCTGCGGATTCGCCATGCGAATCAAACGAGCCTATTCCCGAGGTAATCGGGTGAGAATTGAGTCCGTAGTGGCTGTTCTCGTGAAAACTTACCAAAAACAGAAAAAAACAGCCCGCACCCTAAGTTCTGCAAACGGCTGTAATTTGAGGCGCCCGACCCATGCGCTCTTTACAGCCGTTTGCAGAACTTAGGGCGCAGCGTTTTTTTTTTTTTTTTGGTAAGTTTTCACGAGAACAGCGATTGCGGGATCATTTCTCAGCCGTTTGCCCTGGAATCAGGCTCATTCTATTTGCACTGAAAGGGCGGAGGGCTTTGTCTCCTAGGTTTTTTTATGGGCACCGAAAATTTCTTTTTTGGGATAGATTCCCGTGTTTTTCAGCGGGTGAGAGGAGAACACGTCCCATGGGACCTATTTTGCTCCGATTGACCTAGATTTTTATTATGGCGGACTTCGACATATTTCGGAGGGCCTGAAATACCGGTATTTTGAATGGGATCAATACTTCAAATATACAGTTCATAGATACATTCCTTTCATATTGTTGATCCCAAAGTGTATGGTAGATTCGAACCAGTGTTCACATTTACTATCCCGGTATATCAAATGAATAAATACAAGGAGGCCATCCCCTGGATCTTTTCAATACAAATTGATTGAGCCTATTTCCAAAGGAAACGGGCCAGAATTGAGCCCGGAACATGCGATATATGTAAAACGATCAAAAAAACGCTCAAAAAGGAAAAAAAAGTGCCCGCGCCCTAAGTTCCGCAAACAGCTGTAAGGCCCTCTGTAATATGTCCAAGGCCATCATATTAAAAATCTAGGTCAATCGGAGCAAAATAGGTCCCATGGGATGTGTTCTCCTCTCAACCGCTGAAAAACAGGGGAACCTATCCCAAAAAGGAACTTTTCGGTGCGCATAGAAAAACATAGGAGGCCAGGCCCTCCGCCCTTTCCGTGCGAATCGAATGAGCCTATTTCCAAGGCAAACGGTTGTGAGATGATCCCGCAGTCACTGTTCTGGTGAAAAGTTGCCAAAAAAAAAAAAAAAACGGGCCACGCCCTAAGTTCTGCAAGCGGCTGTAAAAATGAACACAATATTCAGCTATATTCAACCAGATATTGAACTTGCAAGCCACCTACACCCCTGCGCTCTTTAAAATTTCGATGTTTTTTGATCAAAGTGTTGGCTGCCTCACAAGTTCAATATCTGGTGGAATATCTGGTGAAATGTAGCGTTCAATTTTACAGCTCTTTGCAGAACTTAGGGCGCGGCCCATTTTTTTTTTTTTTGGTAAGTTTTCACGAGAACAGGGATTGCAAACTCAATTCTCAATGGTTTTTTCTGGGAATAGGCTCATTCGATTTGCATGGCGAATCCGCAGGGCTCTGTGTATTACGATATTTTCTAAGCATCTCAAAATGATTCACTGGTTCGAATTTCGGTGTTTTCCACCTTCTGACAGCAGAACATGTCCCATAGTAGGTATAGTGCTCGGATTGGCCTAGATTTTTAATATGATGTACTTGGAGGTATTCCAGAGGGCCTGAAATACTGGGATAGTAAATGTGACCTCTCCTTCAAATCTATCACACACTGTGGCAATCAGAATATCAAGTGAATTTCCCTATGAGCTGTATATTTGAAGTGCAAGTTACATTCACTATCCCGGTATTTTAGGCCCTCCGGAATACCTCTAGGTACATCATATTAAAAATCTAGGCCAATCAGAGCACTATACCTACTATGGGACATGTTCTGCTGTCAGAAGGTGGAAAACACCGAAAATCAAACTAGTGAATCATTTTGAGATGCTTAGAAAAAATCGTAGTATACCGAGCCCTGCGGATTCGCCATGCGAATCAAACGAGCCTATTCCCGAGGTAATCGGGTGAGAATTGAGTCCGTAGTGGCTGTTCTCGTGAAAACTTACCAAAAACAGAAAAAAACAGCCCGCACCCTAAGTTCTGCAAACGGCTGTAATTTGAGGCGCCCGACCCATGCGCTCTTTACAGCCGTTTGCAGAACTTAGGGCGCAGCGTTTTTTTTTTTTTTTTGGTAAGTTTTCACGAGAACAGCGATTGCGGGATCATTTCTCAGCCGTTTGCCCTGGAATCAGGCTCATTCTATTTGCACTGAAAGGGCGGAGGGCTTTGTCTCCTAGGTTTTTTTATGGGCACCGAAAATTTCTTTTTGGGATAGATTCCCGTGTTTTTCAGCGGGTGAGAGGAGAACACGTCCCATGGGACCTATTTTGCTCCGATTGACCTAGATTTTTATTATGGCGGACTTAGACACATTATGGAGGACCTGATATACCGGGATAGTAAATGTGAACACTGGTTCGAATCTACCATACACTTTGGGATCAACAATATGAAAGGAATGTATCTATGAACTGTATATTTGAAGTATTGATCCCATTCAAAATACCGGTATTTCAGGCCCTCCGAAATATGTCGAAGTCCACCATAATAAAAATCTAGGTCAATTGGAGCAAAATAGGTCCCATGGGACGTGTTCTCCGCTCAACCACTGAAAAACACGGGAATCTATCCCAAAAAGGAAATTTTCGATGTCGATAAAAAAAACCTAGGAGACGAGGCCCTCCGCCCTTTCCGTCCGAATCGAATGAGCCTATTTTCAGGGCAAACGGTTGAGAAATGATCCCACAATCGCTGTTCTCGTGAAAACTTACCAAAAAAAAACAAAAAACACGCTGCACCCTAAGTTCTGCAAACGGCTGTAAAATTTCGATGTTTTTTTATCAGAGTGTTCGTTGTCTATCTATGATGGAGAGAAGCACAATTTACCTGTGTATTGGCTGTTGGCTGGCTCACAAGTTCAATATCTGGTGGAATATGTGGTGAATTATAGTGTTCAATTTTACAGCTGTTTGCAGAACTTAGGGTGCGGCGTGTTTTTTTTTTTTTTTGTAATTTTTCACGAGAACAGCGATTGCAGGATCATTTCTTAACTGTTTACCCTGGAAATAGGCTCATTCGATTCGCACGGAAAGGGCGGAGGGCCTCATCTCCTAGGTTTTTTTATGGGCACCAAACATTTCCTTTTTGGGATAGATTCCCGTGTTTTTCAGTGGTTGAGCGGAGAACACGTCCTACGGGACCTATTTTGCTCCAATTGACCTAGATTTTTATTATGGTGGACTTCAACATATTCCGGAGGGCCTGAAATACCGGTATTTTGAATGGGATCAATACTTCAAATATACAGTTCATAGATACCTTCCTTTCGTGTATGGTAGATTCGAACCAGCATTCACCTTCACCATCCCGGTATTTCAGGCCCTCTGGAATATGTCGAAGTCCACCATAATAAAAATCTAGGTCAATTGGAGCAAAATAGGTCCCATGGGACGTGTTCTCTGCTCAACCACTGAAAAATACAGGAATCTATCCCAAAAAGGAGATTTCCGGTGCCCGTAAAAAAAAATCTAGGAAACGAGACCCTCCGCCATTTCCGTGCGAATCGAATGAGCCTATTTCAAGGGAAAACGGTTGAGAAATGATCCTGCAATCACTGTTCTCGTGAAAACTTACCAAAAAAAAAAAAAACACGCCGCGCCCTAAGTTCTGCAAACAGCTGTAAACCACATCGCAATTGGACTAATTGGACCCGTCGACTGATTGCGGAGCACCACTTGGAGCTCCCGCGTGCCGGGGCCAACTGCACTGTGGTTTTGCCTGCCACAGTTCAAACAAAGGTGGATTCGAATATTTCATTGTCAGAACTTGAGCTTGTTGTTTCGGGCGCCGGCCCGGACGGCTGGGATCCACCTCAGACCCCGACCGCTGGCGCGGAGCCCGGCCGCTCGCCACGGAGGCCCACTGCGTGGTGCTTTCGCCTGCGGCGCCCGACAATTTTATTAAAAAAAGGTGCATTCTCGAGGTTCGAACTCTCGACCTCGGCAAAACGTAAGAAAGCCAGTGCAGCACTTGTTAACCATTCAACAAATACGATGAAAAGGCACAAACGGCCCACTGTCATAGCCGTTGGGAACTGGCGTGATGTCACATGTGACCAAAAGTTCCTGTGTGAGTGTTAATTCCCCAAAGGAGTCGCAGCGGCAGCTGCATTGCAGTGAATGGTGCTGGTGCGTCACGGCATCTATTTGATCCGCCCCCATGTAGGTGGGTGTTACCCGCTTCGCTTGCGCATTCAGCTCGTTTCCCCTTCCACCAACTTCCCTCTCGATTCTGGTTTCCTCCCGCCGAGTTTTGAAATCCACCGTTTTGTAACTCTAATTAATTGAACCATCACCGAATTTGAGTTTCTACCTTGTTACTCGGAGATCTACATGCGTTTCCATGTGGGCGGAAGGTCAACGAAGTACGTAGGGCACACGGCGGCATATGAAAATCAATTCATCGATCGCTCATGGTACACATACATTGATCGCGAATTCAGACACCCATATGGATAAAAGGGACCCACCGCTCATAAGGCACTCCATCATCGCGCAACTTCCGCACAGCCAGTTGGAGTGATTTCGCTGTGTCTGTAACCTCAGGCTCCCTCCCATCTGCAAACAAGAATTTGTACACAATTTCTGCAACCACCGGTCCATCCTCGTCTTGCATTGACCACATTGTCCCGATGACTGCCCGGAAACCAGCAGCAATGAGTCCACCTCCAAGGTGGAATGACTCGTTGACAAGCTGAGAATCGCCCATAGCAGTTTGGCACGCAGCAAGGAAAACAAACTCTGCATTTGGAAGCGGCATCTTCAAAATGGTTTCCAACTCCAACCTGCCATTGTGTAAATATAGGCAACTTTCGGGTGGATTCAAGAGATCTTGACTCCCATGAGAAGCCAAGTGAACCCAGGAGCAGTTATTGAGTTGTTCCTTCACGGCCTCGAGCATAGATGGCTCATTAATGAAGCCATCCTCGTTGTGCAGCAGATGGATTGGATTGAGGAACAATGGTATCATTTTGCTTCCGTTGCTTGCCTCCATTTGATTTATGCACGGAGTGCCCCCAAAGGGAGTGAAGCGTGAGCCGAAGACTGATAAAAAATGAAGAGGGCAGTGACCCCAGGATCGTGCGCACCGGCCAGCTCGCATTGGGCCATCGGAACTGTAAGCAGACCCCATAGTTGCATTTATTGTGCATAGGAATTTTCCACTAAAACTTCACCTCCAGCCTCAGTAATTCCTACTGGCCAGACGCTCACTCACCCGGCGCATCCACATATACCTGGAGTCTAACTGGATAAGTACTAAATAGTGAGCAAGCTTTGATGTGTGGATGATATGAACGGCTGGTCCATCCCACAGCATTTTAAATGGCCCAAAGATTCGCTCGGTCGATGCGCATCGACCAGCTCACATTGGGCCAAGTGCAATTTCAGGGATACACTTACACTGGGGTAATTTGTAAATCATCTTCCTCCTTCAAAAGATCACACATTGCAATAAGCTACAACCTTTGTCAATATGTTAAGGGGCGGGAAAGCATGACATTGTACGGTTCAAAGTTCGGTTTGTCTTCGGTAGACTCGTTGTTCAGACATTTGGACCACGCGAGTATAATAAGTCCCCCCCTCTAATTGGAACTGCGAACAAAAAGCTTGCCCAAGCTCAAATAGCAACCTTACTAATGAGAACGGAACTTCAGTAGGAGTTCTCCAACGTGCACAATAGTTCACCAGTGGGACGGCCATCACCATGACTCCTCAGCTGATACCATCATTTGTTTCAAACCGTGGTGCTCTAGCTTTCCATACAATGCGTCCCAGAAATACTTTTCTGGCACAAATCGCAAGTGGCAAAGTGACAGGTTTCCCGCCCCTTCAAAAATGGGTATTGATTAATGCACATGGTAAATAATTAGGTTTTGAAGCTCCTCATTCTAAAGGGAGGCGGTGCAGTGAGCACCGTATTCCATCTGGTCCGAATTAATTGCAACGGCAATTCCCAGCACAGAATTGGAAACGTGACTTGGTGCACCGCCAAAGTGCACACACGTAGCCGCCAGCTGGACGCTATCAGCTGGACACATGTGGCGAAAGGCTGGTGGCCACTTTCATGAAAGCTGGAATCCAGAAGAATACTGAATAGCTACATGCTGGATCCAGTCGAAGCTGCACTGCGTGAACGAACAAAATCCATTTAGTTGCATGTAATATTGTCGTACTCAAATGTGTTACTACTGGTTCTCGTCGTCAGCATCGCCAGCGTCGGGATGGGCAGTAGTTCGGGCGCGTTCTTCGATGATCTCGTCAACTCCTTCCTGGAACAGGTCAACGGTGTCCTTGCAGCCGTTTGCAGAACTTAGAGCGCGTCCCACCAATCCTTTTTTCAAGTACACAGATAAATATATTGAATTTACACTCCCTTGTACTTATTGGGACCATACATGTTTGAAAGGTACCTTCAGAAGTGAGCCGTGAGCCTCAGAGTCGTAGTATCTGCTACAAGATCAAAAAAGGGAAGCAAAAAGGGCGGAAAAAAAGGGAGTTCGTGTGGGGGGTTTCACAGTAGCCCTTTTTTCTGCCCTTTTTGGCTGCCTTTTTCTCTGGTTTCCGTGGTTTTTGCACTTACACATAGTTTCTTTTCCCTTTTCACACCTTTTTACATAGACAAACTGAAAAGGGAAAAAAAAACCGGGTGAAAAACAATGAGAATACCGAAAAGGAAGGAAAAAGGGAAGGAAAAAGGGCTACTGTGAACGACCCTACTAGACACACTTTTTTTCTTTTGCTATTCAGGGCCAGAGGCCGTACGATCTCTCCAATCCTGTACCATATCTATATGAAACGAGTATAGAACATGCAATTTGCACACAGATACCCTGTGAACCCAGAAAACGGGTGGAAAACTCAAGTGTTTGGTCATTGTTTGGCACCGGTTTTGCATCCCGGGTCAATGACACAAGATCTTTTAATTCGTTCATCAGCAATTTGACAAGTCCTTTTCTAAGTACTTTTTAGAGCTTTGTGCATCTTTCGTCTTTTTTCAACTTTTTTGCTGGGTTCCGACAAAGGTTTTTTTTGGGTTCGAGGCCCTTATCTTCTTTTTATTCCTTTTTACCAGAATTGAGTGGGGATTAAGTAGGCCTTGCGGCATACTAAGGTTTGACCCACTTGAAATGGGCTTGCTTCGTCAACCAAAGAATGTGATGTAAACTCAACTCGGCTGGTCAATTTTGCTGACTGTTGGTTGAATTCTTCAGGCTCCATGGCCGCTGTGTTATACGAGTTGTGGTGGAGTTTCTAGAGAGTCCGGGAGTAGCAGATGCGTTAGCTACTCCTATTAAGCGATACGAGCGCCGGGGGGACCAGTAGACGCGCCGCAGCTCGGGCAGTAGCATGGTCAGAGTGTGGGTGTTTGTTGACATCAACAACCCGATATGGAAGGTGCCCAGCGGGCACGTGCTGTTGATAGTGGGCTCGCTTAGCAGATCGGACGCCTCTTGCATCCACTATTGCCTTTCCACCCCACCCTTTTTGACACTGGATTATTGGGTGGCCGTGCGGAAAGAAAGGAACAAATGAAACGTACTCCACACTCAACGCCGCCACGCGTCGTGTGAAATGGGTCGATCAGTATCGTCTTGAATTGCACTTGGTTCCATTGATAAGATACCTCAACTTATTCAAACAGCAGGCTCGGGAGCCCCCGCCCGACCTTCGGTCGGCTCGAGCCCCTCGCCCTCGCCTGCGGATAGGGCATCCATCCATCATCTTGCAACTGGCTGCATGAGAACAGTAAAAATTGAGATAAACTCAAACTTGGGCCGGGGACGCTAGTGCACCGTTCGCCTCGGCACAACTGCAAACAGCCAGTTAGCCTTCAAAGCATCAATATTGAGCAACTGACCGAAAAGAAAATCAAATCCCCCCAAAACAGCTCGTAACCGTTCTTATCGCAGCACTGGACGATAAATTGTCAGCGGATGAGTTTATAACGCGGAACGGTTCCGACGCGCAACCCGTGCCCCCACAGCACAACTACAAACGGCCAGTTGGACTTTAAATCCACAATATTGAGCAACTATTGAGCAACTGACCGAAAAGAAAACGTAGGATTTCTCGGTCATTTCTGGACCAATTTCAATAATCTTTGTTTTGGAGCACTTATTGGGATGTCCTTAGTAACTTACAATTAAAGTTTTCCGGAGCACCCCGTCATCTTTGCCTCATTTGACATGATAATCAGGCTCACACTCCAAAAATGTTGATTTTTTACCCATTTTTCACGCCACCTTAGCTATTGGAAGGACATACTACCCCAAGGAGATATTCAGGAGATAGTTCCACATCATAAAAGTGTCCCTGAAAAATTTCAGGCCAGTAGGTAGGTTGTAGCTTCTTCGGTATACAAAAAGATACCCCTCCCACCGCCAAAACCAAAGATTTCAAAAGCCAGAAAGAAAATTTTCATGCTCAACATCCAAGGGTCATCCCAGGCTAATTCAAGTTACAGGTAGTATATTGGATGCAAGAGGGCCTGTCCATGAGTTTTAGAGGTGCTCCGACCAGGGCGAGGCCGGCGTGAGGTCGGCAATCAAAACATGACATTTTATGTAGAACCCGGACACCGGAAAGAACAACGCCGTTCGAGGACCAGTGGACCGTTTTCCACAAATTAAAATAGTAGACCTGATGAAAAGATAGATTGGAATCCAATGGTATGCTCAGATTTTATCCAGGACTTATGATCGAGAAGATATCCAGCATATTTCCTTAAACCCAATATTTCCTGACCCATAGATTGAAACCTGGCATCATATTTACTATTCCGGTATTTCAGGAACTAAATAATACATAGAAGTCCACCATATAAAAAATCTGGGGCAATCGGGGTAGAAATACTGATGCCCCAGCTGTCCTGCCCGGAAATGTCCCAAAATATGCTTACCTGAGACCCCGATTCCAAATAAAAAATGTGAGGACACAGAAAACTGCGTATTTTGATTGTGAATCTATTGAGCCTATTTAGAAGGTATTCAGACCAGAACTGAGGGTGCTACGAGTGTCATGAGAAAAAAAAATGTCCGCGCCCTAAGTTCTGCAAAGAGCTGTAATTTACAGCTGTTTGCAGAACTTAGGGCGCAGCGTGTTTTTTTTTTTTTTGTAAGTTTTCACGAGAACAGTGATTGCGGGATCATTTCTCAACCGTTTGCCCTGGAAATAGGCTCATTCGATTCACACAGAAGGGCGGAGGGCCTCGCCTCCTAGTTTTTTTTAATGGGCACTGAAAATCTCCTTTTTGGGATAGATTCCCGTGTTTTTCAGTGGTTGAGCGGAGAACACGTCCCATGGGACCTATTTTGCTCCGATTGACCTAGATTTTTATTATGGTGGACTTCGACATATTCCGGAGGGCCTGAAACACCGGTGCGCCCTAAGTTCTGCAAACAGCTGTAACCAAAGACGAGGCATGTCCCGCTTCTGCGGGCAATACAGGAAAAACTCGAGAAGTTTATCATTTGGAATGGCAAGGCAATCCTCATGTGAGAAATCATCGACGCCGGCAGAGGTATCCAGCCCATGCTCTTTACAGCCCTTTGCAGAACTTAGGGCGGGGCCCGTTTTTTTTTTTTTTTTTGATCAGTTTTCACCAGAACAGCTGGTATGGGCTCAATTCTCTACAGATTCCCTTGGGAATATGCTCATTCGTTTTTAGCTGTCTGAGAGCAGAACATGCCACAAAGTAGCTGTAGTGCTCGGATTGACCCAGATTTTTAATACAAATGCACTTATGCATATTCTGGAGGGCTCAAACTACTGGGATAGTCCACATTGTTTGAACATGCCTGGACCTCGCTAGACCGCATTTATCTCGAAAATGGTCCAAAATGCCAGATCATCCAATATGACGTATTTTCACAAGATCCTTTCTATCATTAATTCCGTGTGAATTAGCCCAAATTATCTAGCATGGTCCCATCCCAATCCATGAAGAACTGACCGAGTTACAAGTAATTCTTTGAAAATGTCCCAAACCGGAAATTCTTCGACCGCGCCTTCGGTACTGCCAACGGCTGGACCAAGTACGAACTAAATACACAATCATCGCGCCTGCTTCGGCCTGGAATTCATTCAAACTGTCGAGCAGAACCCAGAGTTTACACTTGGAAATTTGGCACATGGTCATATTTTAATTATAACTTCAGTCCTAAGTCGTTTTCGTTCCCGAGACCACTTGTATTATACACCAGGGCAAAAATATTGTCAGTGTAATAGTATTCTGTTGGTCCAACACAGTGTGATTTGGCGTCAGGAGTATGCTAAAGGCACGATATGCATTTTCGTCCCTCCTATAGAGTATATTAGCAACTTGGACCTTATGATTGCGAGTGCTTATGTAATAAGTAATCGTCTATTTGGGAAATCGATATGAGGATTTTTCGACCTCTGAACAAGTCAGTCCCCCGGGATCGTTATGATAAAATAGTGGCTGTGTTGAAGTCTTTTTTACGAGTTTCGTTAGATTTTTTGTGATAAAATAGTGGCTGTAACCGGCTATATTACCGGCCCGCTTTCTGAACTGCATCTTGGCGTGTGTTCGATTCCCGGTGCGTACAGATTATATATATTTAGGAGCAACATTCACTGAAGCCCAGATTAAAATAGGACAGGCCTGTATCGCCCATGCGCCAATCTGGCATGAAATGCAATGGATGATTGAATTAAAAGGAAGCACATTACGGGCAGCCATCCGTTCCCAATGCTGAATGTTGCCAATTAATGCTGATCATAGGATTTCCCTGTCAGACATGCTGACACATGTACCCATGTTCCGGTGATGCAGGTGAATGTGTGTGTGGAGACGCACCGAGGTTAACACCCCGAGGTCCACATATAAGAGGTGATAGCCAAGTTGTATCTATGTACTGTATTCCAGATTTTGTCTGGACAGCAGCAAAATTAGCCTGAGATCCAACTGCGCACTGTTGAGCTGCATCTATCCCATTGTGGTGGGCAAGGCATCAGGTAAGATGAGCCAAATTGGGTCGACCCCATATCAACGGGACGCTGTGGCTGTCCGCATCTAGCGGACAGCTATATAAACATGCACAAACAATGTGGTCAGCTCACTTGTATTTAGGTTCGGTCCAAGCCCCGTTCTGACGATGCCGCGCAATGCCGGGCCAACCAAATAGGCCAAACATCAAACCAAATAGACCACGCGCGCCTTCGTCAGAAGGGGCTTGCTTCAAAGTCCGGAAATCGGGGGGCTTGGAAATCGGCTTACAGAGATCTAACGCGACCTCGCAGCTCTGGGGTCAATTGGTAAACATTTTAGTTCATCAACATGGCAACAACTTTTACCAATTGCCCACAACAATTGGCTCCACTTTCATTGAGCTGGAAGGGCAGGAAAAGTGGTGAAAACACGGTTTTTTTGACATGTCTCACAAATATTTATTTCTGGAGGGGTAAGTATCCCGTTCCATTTGAAGGTACCCTTGGTATATAGCTTGACGATGAAAGCCTTTTAAAGGCGACATGTGGCTTGAAACTAGAGTTATTCGCCATGCATTCTCGAGATCGACCGCATCAGAGAGGTTGTCACGCGTTGTGACTCATCGAATCCGCGTCACGGACGCGCGCAAAATATTGCCTTCACTGAGATTATGGCCTATAAAATGGGTCTGTACAGCCTGAAAGATTCTCATATGTCTATTGGTTGTCTTCAGTTACTTGGATACATTTCCTAGGTGCAGATCCGGTTTACCAATGGAACAATCCAGAGGTCTGTCTTGTAATCTGCAACGGGTGTTTCTTGTGGCTTTGGGCACAATTTTCAAGTAAAATATTGCTACAGGTGCATATCATGATATGATCCAACCATCTGAGCAGTGTAGAAGCAACCCAATTGCTCCCTATAAGCCATCTAGGACACATATTCAATTGGTGAAAAGTAGATTATTTAGGAGACTCCAAATTCAGAATTTCTTGGCCCAAGACGCGACGGGGAGTACCAATATGTCATAAACGATGTTCTCAAGTACTGAAATCTGTTCTGCACCGAGTACGGGACGCGTCGAGCCCCGGGTGACGGCTGTGACTGAATGTGACACAGCCTACTCATGACGTTGGCGGCCTCATCCTCCGCCGCATCTTCCCTTAAATCCATGGAAATATTTAAGGACACTCGCGGGAAGCTAATCAACACTTTTGTATATGATAGTCTGCCCTTCAGCCTCAAGGCTGGACCTGCAGAGACGAATTTCCGAAAATGGAAGAATGAGTGATCAACATGGAGGGTAGAGGACAACCAGTGGTTGAAATAGTCATAGAAAAACGGCATACTGTACGTTTACATGCTGCCTTGAGCCTCCGTTTTATACTGAGTGAATTGAGACTGAATTGAGCTCGGTATAAGGTGATTTGCAAGCCTTTTGTTTGGCGGACTTTGAAGCAAGCCCCTTCAGCGAAGGGCCGGCTCGCCGGGCCGGAGCTGCGCGGGCTTGCTCCAAACCTAACTTGTATTGAGGTCGTGTAGATGAACTCAATACAAGTCCACATGCTAGATGATTTTAGTACATGCACTGACTGTATTGTTGAATTCCAGTTTTCCCGGTTGACTATCACGTTCCGGATGTAACAAAAATCAATTTGCCGCACGTGGACGAGGTTGCCAACTTTTTTTTTCTTC
This sequence comes from Mycena galericulata, assembly GCA_029289565.1. Classification (NCBI taxonomy): domain Eukaryota; kingdom Fungi; phylum Basidiomycota; class Agaricomycetes; order Agaricales; family Mycenaceae; genus Mycena; species Mycena galericulata. Next base: position 272,674 of record JARKIA010000062.1, on the reverse strand, counting down.
TAACAATCTGGAATGGCTTCATATCATACAGAGGACTCTAATTAGTGTCTCTGGTGCTCATTCTCGATGGTATAAGCCCATCCTAAACGTGAACAACGTGTTCAATGAAATTGATGGGACTTGCCTTACTTACTGGGACGGACTTCAATAACTATTGTTGCTACTTGTATTGTACTATGCCAATGGAAAGCCTAAAGAATGCCCTGAGACAAAATGCATCTCCCACTTCAGTCTTCTTACCGTGATACCATCAATCTTGACCAGAAAGATCCACTGGCAATGTTTATCCCGCCACAGAGTTTTGCCCGACCTTGCGTGTTATGTATGACAACCTTGGCCTAGACTCATCACCACTGCACACAAGTTTGCTTTTGAGGTATGCATCCAGTTGCTGCAAGACTGGTACAACTCGGGCTGCCCAATTGGGCTGCGCGCGGAGTTTAAATTTCTGAGAGCACGTGTAGCGCCCCGGCACTTCGGCTTCGACTCCTGTAACGGTGTCGTCGGAAATTCCCGAGCGAAGTTCAAAGGCTTGAGACGGACAGATGTTAGAATTCCGAGGTCAAAACAGAGGGTATTGACATTATATTCCAGGGTTCAGAACAGTATAAATGCTATAAATCTGTGCAGTGCTTCAATTCTCAATCCTCAGCATCGTACCCGCTTCAATTTTAAACTCCGCAAGGCGCAGTCCTATAAATGCACTCTTGACTTTCCGCCTCAGATGTCAAACCGAATATGGTAATTTGATGGCGGCAAATGTACGGCACGTTCAAACTCCGCCTCACCACTCAATGGGAATGTCAGCCGCCTCCATTCCTCTCTTCCCACCACATCATCCTTGTTCCCCACAGCCGTCTCCTTCTGCCGTTCGTCCTCCAGGCCAATATCTACCACTGAGATCGAGCGTGTCATTACGAACGACTGTATCCCGCTGTCGAGACTCGAGGAATTAGGGCGTGCTTCTTAGGGCGTGCTTCTTTCTGTCCCCAGATTTGCTGCGCACGCAGGGCTCAGTCTGTCTCGAACTCTCATCACGCGCGGCCTCGAGCTTTCATCACAACTCGTCGCGCGAGGGTCAGCGCGCTTACCTGTCTGGCGCGGCATAGCTGAGAGCTCTCGCGCATCTCGCGCGGGACTCTTATGCCCTCACACACGGCACGCGGCATCGCTCATCAAATCACTGAGCACCCGCGCGTTGAGGGCGGCGTTTGCCTAGAGATGCGCTCACGCTGCTCTTGCGAGTGCGCGCGGGTGACGCGTGTGGCGCGAGTCGGGGTCGCACGAGAGCGCTTGCGCTGTGACCGCACTGCGCAATCTCGGGGTTAGAGTTTGGTGGTTGGGGCCATGTAAATACAATACGCAGTGAATGTATCGTGTCCACATGCTCGCTCGTACTTGTCACTGTTCTTGCACTGAGCTGGCTTCGGCGGCGGCTTGGTGGAAGCTTGATTGCCATCGGCCTTGCCGTGCATTTGCCGCGATCAAATTGCCTTATTGAGTTTGACATCTGAGGCGGAAAGTGAAAGAGTCTATAAATGTCAATTGGGCTGCCCGAGTTGTACAAGTCTACTTGCTTGCACGCCACAAAACAGACTGGTGACAAGTTGAGTTATCAATTTCGTCCGAATACTAACATAGTACTTAGTAAGTCCCATCATTTCATTCAATACGTCGTTCGCGCTCAAGATGTGCTTATCCCTCCAAGAATGAGAACCAAAGACACTGATTAGAGTCCTATGTGTGATATGCAGCCATTCTGAATTTTCTGAATTTTTTTTTTGCTTGATTTTTAATATGTCGGGAACGTGATAGGTTGACAGCATTGAGCTCTGCTCGTATACAATTACATTTTAGCGTGAGAAAACTTTCCTGGGTGAGCGAAAACCGTTGAAACTTAAAGATATGTATTGAGGTGTTCTTAGTCATGTGCTCTTGTGATGAAAGCGAAAGATGTATAATAGATGTGCAGGATTGGATGAGAGGAAGGTATAAACAGAGAGTGGCGCCATGTGGCTGCATCCATAGATCATATAGATCAATTTGTGATGCGCTCTGGAGGCGCCTGTCATACCGTGGGTGGACCACGGGGGAACCATGCAAATTCTGAGGGCTCAGATTTTACTGACTTTAGATCTTGTGTGGAGTTTATCCAGGAAATTTATCATCTCTGTAATCTGTTCTAAGGTCAACTATCTGCCAGGTCACCCAGTTTGCTCAGTAGGCATTTCAAATTTTTGAAGAACTGCCATTGGCATGGTCGGACGGATTTAGTCAAATTTTAGTGCTATAAAGAATGCCCGGTGAATCTTCATTTTATCAACTGCAGGTCCCATGCCCAAGATCTACAGCCATTGAGTGGGAGCGTATTGAGGGTGTGTGGCTTGTGGTGTAGTGGTAGTACATTTTATGGGCCGGGTTGTACTGTCGCTACAACTCGGCACGTTCCGAAAGGGGACCTAGCTGAGCAATATTATTATACTGTGTTTTATCCTGTCTTATCTGTGAGAAGATACCATAAGATAAGATAGATGAGTAGATATACATAGGCCACCGTAGAGCAGACCTGGAGTTTGTACATTTCACAAAAGTTTCACAGCCTTGGCAAGCCGGGTGCATCATAAATTGATCGATTTGATCCGTTGATGGAATCACTTTTATCTAAGTTCATCATAAATATAAAGGCATACGAGAAACAAAACATAATGGCCTACATTGAACTGAGGCCTGATTTTGGGTTGCAACCTTGTAAAATGTAAATCCAGGGAAGGCACAAACATCCCAGAAAAGGGGAGATTATTTGCTATCCTAATCTCAGTTGCATGGCATCTTATTTGGAACCTCCGACTAACCCGAGTTATTGAAAATCCAAACCTGGTACAGCAGTAATTCACAATCAATGGTTCAAAGTGGTCAATGTAGCTTTACGATGTGACCGACTCTTGACTGAGGAGAATAAATTTCGACTATTTGCCTTGAAAAAGGAACTGGTCTAGAACACATGGAGTGGCTTACTCACGGAAGAGTACTCACTGCCAGATGACTACTGTATATAAGGGGGTTTTAGTTGGTATGCAGCCCATGAACAATATAAATGGGATTGGATAAATTTTACAGGCTGGAGTCCCACACTGGTTGAACATTGCAAGAGGTGATTGATCTCTGGATCTCTCAAAATGATGTTGCTAAGCAAGATCAGTGATCGGAACACTGGCAGCCTTCGGCCACTCCATGCTTTATGTACTGAGCATTGAGGTCGCCAGTCCCTGTTCTCGTCGTGAACTTCATTGCTGTTACTATGTAGGTACAACCAAGAAATAAGAGCCATAGTGTGGCGGAGGAATTGCATTATTTGACAGAGATGTACTTATGTGCAGCATATACAGGATTAGCATGCTATATTGTTTGCAGTTTGAGTCTTTGTGTGCTGGAGACAGTTGGATGGCCTTGACCAGCGAGCTACGAGTGGCGTTGTAGAGCTCGACAATCGGTGCAATTAAAATTGATGGATTGATCTAGCTGAACGTTCCGCTGATAATCATTGCCTTTTCTGGGGGGCTCGTGTTTTTTTTTGACTGATCCAGAGATCGAGCGCCTCTTGGAACATTGTGCATTATGGCATTTCCTCTTGGACAATTTCCCTGGCAGTGCCCGGTCCAACAACCAGCAACACAAGCGGATGACCTTGGAATGATTCTGCAGACTGAGTCTCATTATCCCAAACACTCCAAAAAAGAAAGAAAGAAAGAGGAAAAAAGAGAAACAAAGCATAAGCACGAGTTTTTGCCGGGCACCGCCACGGCCCCCCACCCAAGTTCTGATGGGGCGCTGCGAAGATATTCACGGAAAGATTTCCAAAATCACGTGTTCAATTGATTTCTGCCGCCATGGATACCCACTTTGATGTTTCCGATGCGGAGTGCGGAACGCGAAGAAATAAAATGTGAATTTAAGTTTGTAGATACTAGACCCTATCTATAATGAGCGATGTGGCACAATTTCACGCAGTTAGTGCCTGGGGAATATCTGGCAAAATTTCAAACAACATTGTTCAGCGTGGCACAACATTACTTCTGGGTTAAATTTTGTTGAAAGTGGTGAGGGCGGGCACTGGCCGCCCATCATCTCCAGTGCCTCCCAAAATTTGTGGAATATGCTGGGGGTCGAGAATGGTGTGTGCGAGGTTTCAGCTCGTTTTGATCTCCCAGCAACATCGTTCAGCGTGACACAACATTTCCTCTGGGTTAAATTTTGTGAAAAGTGGTGAGGGCGAGCATTGGCCGTCCATTATTATTTCCAGCACCTCACAAAATGTGTGGAATCTCCTGGGGGTCGAGAATGACGTGTGCGAAGTTTCAGCTGTTTTTTTGATCTCCCAACAACATCGTTCAGCGTGGCACAACATTTCTTCTGGATTAAATTTTGTGTAAAGTGGTGAGGGCAGGAACTGGCCGCCCATCATCATCTCCAGTGCCTCCCAAAATTTGTGGAATATGCTGGGGGTCGAGAATGGCGTGTGCGAGGTTTCAGCTCGTTTTGATCTCCCAGCAACATCGTTCATCGTGGCACAACATTTCTTCTGGGTTAAATTTTGTGAAAAGTGGTGAGATCAACACATGAGAGTATGAAAACATAACTACATTGGCAATTCACAGTGCCTGTGATTGCCATATCTTTGAACTTCTTCTTGTCTTGTTTGTTCACCACTTTGAGATAGTCACAGGTGGCTTTCTGTGAATTTTAAATATTCATACTGGTTTGAAGTGACAAAAAAATACCTCAGGTGAAACCGGGATTTTCTTTAGGTATTCCTTGTAATCATCGTCCTGAGGGAAGTATTTTTTTCCTGCACAGAGAGAAACATCATCTGGATCTGTGTTTTTGTTGAATTGATTGCACTGGAAGTTTCCATCTAGTGTTTGCTGGGACTGGTTGCAGTGACTTGTATCCTGTCAGAGATTACTATTTCTGAGGAAATCAAAGCTTACCGTAGGTGACGGGGCGTTTGAGGGCAATTCGGGTCGCTATTAAATCCGGGTTCAGGACAGGCAGGGCACCAAACTAAAGGATTCCCCGCAGGACGATGGGGCAGAAGTCCATCAATACCATGCATCTGTCCTGTACGTTTCTTCAATGTCAAGTAATTTCACACCCGTGCAACACGAAGAAAATTTGCGTATGGGTTCTACAAAACAACTTGTCAATGTGGTGAAATAAAATGTATATTCATCATACCGGAACATCTGCAGTAAAACCATTGTCCGTCAGGCTCAGAAGTGCACCCAAGTAGTCATATGCCCTCCGCCACGGAAATTCGAATTTTTCGGTTCTACTTTCAAGGGAAACGGTTCAGAATTGAGCGTGCTACGGCCGATCTCGTGAGAACCTCAAATTTTGAAAGAAATCGGGCCGCGCCCTATGTTCCGCAAAGAGCTGTAAATACAAAGCCCTTGAAGCACACATTTCAAAATGAATGCCTTGCGGAAAACGCAGTAATAGCTCTGGGAGGATTCAAGCTCCGGCGAGCGAAATGCCTCAGTACTCACGATTCAGAGCAGACTGATGATTGGTCACTGCTTTGACTCCCGCTTGCGACCCGAGGGGTGGGGAGAAATGTACTTTTTTACGACCCGGGGGGGTGGGCGGGGGGGGAGGGGGTTACGACCATGGCGGGAGTGTGGAAAGATCACTGCTGGCTCCCACTTCCGACCCGGGGGGTACCATTTTGACCAAGTGTTCAGGTGACGCGTGACATGACCCTCCGAACTGAACACTAGGCTTGGGACACTGGTGACGGTGACAGAGGGATTTCGGGGCCCGAGTGGGTTCAAAAACGCCAATTTTTTTTTTGTCCCGGCACTTGCCGGACGTCCATATAAGGTGATTTTGATGGTATCTGTCAGAATGAACACCTTGAAAAGTGAACACTTGAGGTGATGCGTGACACCCTGTGAACACTTGGTCGAAATGGTACAGTACTCTGCTTATATCTTACACCGAGCTGGATGGATCCTCAAACCTCCGTAAACCCTGGAACAACATCCAAACAACCTAAAGGCATCCATGATGGCCGTCGACCGGGTGCCGGTCGACCTCGTAAAGTACCAGCACAAGCACAAACTCTCGGTACCGCACCTCGTCGCCGCCCCGACGCGTTCGGCCATCCACCTCTGTATTCAATAGACCTGGTTGTTGCATGAATGTATTATCTGGCAACACACTTCGTTGTGTTCGACCAACAATTCTTCAAACGAGGACCGTGAGACGCAGAAAGGGGAGCATCAGCAGCCTTACATAATCGTGGAACATCAACTCGGTGGCGGGGGGTAGCACACTCGTCGCTAGTACTAGTGGACACGCAGCGGCGCGGAATGAGTGTGGCGCCGCGCACGGAGACGGGTTCCGGGCCCCAGTTAAATAAATAGCAGTCCAGTTTGCGATATTCCACATCAACCCACCATTAAATTCCGGCGCATGGCATTCTTGGTGAAGGTCCTTCGCATCTCTCTTGTATTGAAGCTAATGCCCACTTATAGGACTTGGATCTCACATCTCTGCCCACACTTGAGGACCTATATCTTGGCACCTTTAATCCTGTCCCGCCCGTCCCTGGAATTGAATCTTTTGACCTCGTGGGCGCACATCACACAGATTCCCATGCATATAGTTTGATGGCCCCCGGATATCCTTCAACTCGTTTGTGTGCATCAAACCTTCGAGGCGCGACTCTCCCTCCGATCTGTGCCGCTGAACAGCATCAGTACCCGTACTCTGACGCCTTCACTCTGGTTCGACACCCTCCTGGCATTGAGCCGTCTGATGGGATCCCAGGGGGAAAAATACCCCAGACAACTCCCGGATTCCATCCCTCACTTCGATTCCGGAAACCAGCGGGCACATCTCGGACACTCGGACCAATCTGTGGGGTTGGAAAACTCCCATTGTTATATGAGACGAGGGATGGACTGTTTGTCTGTAGGGGATGCTCGTGAGGCAACCTGGCTGCCCCGGATATACTTCAGCTAAATTGTGCGTTATACAGGGCTAAATGTCGTGCCTCAAGCGACGAGGCATCTTGGACCAATCTCCTCCTGCACTGGAGAATGGAGCATCGCGAAAAGTTTAAGAACATTTCCGCAATGAACCCTTCCCATGTGGTGGAATTGATTCAGAGGAATTCTTGTGCGGAACGCCAAGCCACCGGAGGGAATCGAAGATTGAAGAAGAAGAAAAAATGAATAAAGGTTCTTGTTGATTTTAGTAACCTTAGTCTCCAGTTAGTCTCCTAGTCAGATTCCACAAGATTTATGATAGTGGGTGACTAGTACTAGTACTTCCCGTAAGGTAAATATTTTTGAGCCTGTTTGAAGGTGCCGGTGATGGTATCACTGTGAAGGATATTCGCGCTGCTCATGTTTCATGGTAGTTCAACTATCAGTCAGTAATGTATCTACACCACACCAACATAGGTACAGGTTCTGCAAACTTGGCGTGCGTCCGCCAACTCTTGGGCACGGTGAAAGTGCCGCCACTGCCGCCAATGTGCCGCCAATTGCCGCCACCATTTATTTACTGCCGCCATATTGGGCGGCAGCTGGCGGCACTTTTTGTCACACTGCCACCATGTCACGCCTTGTATGCCGCCCATCTACCTGTAATGATTAATTTAAAGGCATGAAACAGATGAATGGCTTAGAATTATAGACATCAATAGGTCAATAGCCCAGCAGTTTATTCCAGCATTAAGAGCCGGACTGCTTTCCTTTATTGAGTCTCATACTTATGCGTAGTGGGGTTGGCTTCGGTTGATATTTCGGCATCTTGAGCTTCTGGCATCTCTTGCTCTTCCTCGAGCTCCCCCGAGACAAACCCGTTGGTGCCGTCAAAATTCCTTTTATTCGGCTTTACCACGCTCGGTGGAAGATCTGCAACCGTGAGAATCTGTCGCTTGCCATCCTTGACCCAAATTGGTGTCCGCGGCACCCATCCCAGAGGCATCGCATGGCGTTGGCAGAAAATGATGTGCTGAGAAGGTTCGTAGATAGTGTGGTCAGCGCGGAATCGCGCCTCGAAGGTGGCCATTTGGGAGGCATCTAGCTTTCCCACTCCGTTCCCTCGCGGTGGATCAACTGCGCACTATACTCTTTGTCGCGATTTTGAACGGATCTGGCACTGAATGGACCTCAAAGAATCATATTTTAGGGCCACCTGATTTCCGTTCAGTTTCCAGCTACAAATATTGGAAGAAGGAACTGATGAGGATCAAATGTGGATCTGGACCAGTTTTGCAAGCGAAAATTGGCATGCGGGCTCGCCGAAATATATTATGGTACATGTTAGGGACGATCCTGAATACTTCTGGGGAAATTGGACAGACGGAGGCAGCGTAGGACTAGTCGGCTCTATTTGGGTTTTGTTTTGTTTGCACTCAAAAGGCTCTGGGAATTACAAAGGCTTCTCAATTAACACAATTTCATTGTAGGAACGACTTGAAGTTGTGGCTACAATGTGCAAACTTCATACTTACCTGCCGCCAACTAGTTGCCGCCACTTGGAAAGATTGCCGCCACCGACGTCACACTGCCGCCATGTCACAGATGAAACTGCCGCCATACTGCCGCCCTCAAACTGGAGTGCCGCCAACACTGCCGCCCAACCCTGCCGCCCACACTGCCGCCGGTGACGCCTACTGCCGCCCAAAAAAGCTTTGTGTCCGCCACATTGCCGCCATCCAAAATGGTAAACTGCCGCCAACTGCCGCCAACTCAATCGGAAATTTACAAGTATATGACCATTTACCCTTCTTTTTTGCATTAACTCGGCATGTAATTGACAACAAAGTACATAGGCAATGTGTATACAGCTGAGAAACCCAGACCAAGCACAGGGTGAGCATGTGTGTCGGACTGCCGCCATTTGTTGCCGCCCCCACTGCCGCCAACTGCCGCCATGGCGGCACTTGGCGGCACTTTCACTTTGCCCCCAACTCTTGTCCAGAGCAGCTGTAATGACCAATAATCGTCCCTCATTAACAGCCTTCATAATCAGGCCAGATTGCTCCCAAGCCGACAGCTCCAAAAATGATCACACTCTTAGTGCATTCTGGTGCATCCTTGAAGAATGTATTAGTCATCCAGTCGTCTGATTCCCGCACAACTTCAGCGACGGCACGATGAAAATCGAGCCCGCTGGCAGTCAGGAATGACTCATGATGTGAAATAAAATATCACGGAGGCATGGCGACAGATAGCAAACCACATGAACTGGTTATGCATGGCCAGGCACCGAGCCATATAGACAGGCACCAAATCGTGTGGCCAAGCTTGGACTATTTCAAACTCACCCCCGCAAGCTTGAAGACGGAAAACAACGAAAAGAAAATACACCCCCGGAATGTGGAAATCCACTGAGCAAATTATAATACCACTCTTCAAACCCATTCGCAGCGTGTGCTGAGGCAGCCTGATCTTCCTGCCATTTCTGTCGCTCCCGGAATGAAGACTTGTAGTGTCCTTTCTTGTCACAAAAGTGGCAAACAATGTCCGCGCGCGATCCATGAGAATTTGCAGCAAAAGCAACATTCTCGGATTTGACTGGCACGGCATCTGGCTGGCCGCATCGTTGTGAGCAATTGCACCAGAGAATTGGCACGTCTCTTCGTTCAGCAAGCGAGTGATAACACTCTGAAAGGTGAGGTCGGCAGGTGATGACGGCGTCGTAGGAAGGGGGAAGGCCCATGGTGAGGGCAAGGATCTTGTCCTGGTCCGTGACTGGGATTCCAGCCTCCTCGATCGTGTATGCCAAGCTTTGAACATCACTAATCCATGACTGCATTGACTGCTTGTCCTCCTTCTTTGAAGTCAAAAACTTCCTCCGCAACGCAAGGCTGATCGTAAACCCGAACATCCCGTAGGTTCTCCCAAATCTCCATAGTATCCCTCGATCTCATATGGGCAAGTTGACCGTCGTCAACCCTCAACATCATCTCTGCCCAAGCCTCTGCCATCTTCTAAGCTTTCTGTCGAACTCCGCTTTGATCTGTTCCGGAGTTTTGTCCTTCTCGTCGATGATTATCTCCACAATTCCTTCCCATAAACCTTTGCGAATCAAATCAGCCTCCATGCGAGGATGCCATTTGTCGTAATTCGCATCGGAAAGGTTCTGGAAGCGAGCAGGGGAAGTGTAGGAAGGTTCGTCCGACATTATTGGAGGATTGGTGGGGTGGAATTAAGCTCTCCTTAATCGGGTGATTGATGCCATGATCAGGCAGTGAGTCACACCAAATCACCTCCCCTTTAAGCATCAACACGTCTTCGGGCCTGAAATTAATTCAGAAGACAGGGACAGAGTATATCATGTACTATATAAAGGAATTTCGACCTGTCTCGACGAGCGCGATGCACGCGGCAAGCAGTCAAATTTCGATTGCTTGCAGCTGTTTGTTTAACAATTGTGTGCTTTATAATCAAATTTCCATCAAATCCAATGCCAGTCCCAGTTCAATAGCCTTTTCGAGGCCGTCCTGTTGAGATGGTAGCCAGCGAAATTCCAGACAGAATGGTCTCCTCAGATTCCTTTGTTCTTGCCCCGGCCAAGTAAATTGTTAAACAAACAGCTCCAAGCACTCAAATTTCCATTAAATCCGATGCCACGATCCCAATTCAATAGCCTTTTCGTGGTCGTCTTGCTGAGGTGGTAGCGAGCGAAATTCCACACTGAATGGTCTCCTAAGATTCCTTTGTTCTTGCCCCGGGCATGTAAATTGTTAAACAAGCAGCTGCAAGCACTCAAATTTCGATTGCTTGCAGCTGTTTGTTTAACAATTGTGTGCTTTATAATCAAATTTCCATCAAATCCAACGCCACAATCCCAGTTCAATAGCCTTTTCGAGGCCGTCCTGCTGAGGTGGTAGCCAGCGAAATTCCACACAGAATGGTCTCCTCAGATTCCTTTGTTGTTGCCCGGTATTTACGGTTTTTTCCAGAGCATTTCGGGACGATTTTCCAAGTGAGGTTTCGGTGTTTTCAGCTGTCCAAGTGCAGAACATGTGTTACGTTAGTTATAGTCCTCCGATTGACCTATGCATTTAATGTGGGGTGCTCTAAAGTGTTCCGCAGGGTTCGAAACACCGGGATAGTGAATGCGGCTTGTTGTTCATATCTATCGTACACTTTGGCAGACAGAGCATACACTGAATTTCCCTACAGGCCATACTTTGAGGGTACAAGTTACATTCACTATCCCGGTGTTTTGAGCCACCTCTAAATACATTATATCAAAAATATAGGTCAATCCAAGCACTATGGGAATTGCCATTGCCGATCGTATCAGGGTCCCCGCTACCCCATGGTTCGACTACGTTGACTCCTAGGTTTGCCTCCGCTACTCTCCTCGTCGTCATTAGCGCCCTCGTCATTCAACTTTTTTTTTTGGCCTTGAGTACAGTCTTCCTGAGGATACTGGCATGTCAGCGGCGCTCATGATATCCTTGATTCACCGTACCTCTGCTTCCGATGGGATGGGGCTAAAGTCGTTGACAATCTGGAAGTATTGACAATACCCATTGCACACGTGCGTTGTGGGGAACTCGATGCACCCGGACGGTATGTTTCCCCGTGCAAATCGAAGACGCGCGGAGCATCGACATGAGTCCAGAGCCTGCCCTCGACTCAATATGTTCGATTCAGTTTGAAGCGCCGCCACTGAGGTCACGGGTTTCAATATGCTGGATTGTTTTGCTCATAACTGTTAGGAAACGGCAACGAGGCTGATCGCTAGATAACAATATAGCTCAGCCGTTGCACTCGAGAGTGGTAAGACAACGTCTGTATTCACCTAGATAACAATATAGCTAGGTAGTGGGATGAATAAAATGGAATGTAACTCCTTAGAAAGATACTCACCTCAGCCATTGCACTCGAGAGTGGTAAGACAACGTCTGAGGTACTGGAGTAGATTATTGGGTTTATATACTACGAGTAGAACGAAAAGGGATCCAGGTGCGCTGTCGAGCGTACCAGGGACAGGTACATACTTACTGTTGAATGTTCATATCCAATGTCCGATCCATCGAGACCGAGCGTGCGACGCCGCGGCCGACGTCGCACATCAAATAGCCTGTGTATCGGCTTGACATTCCGACACTCCCCCTCAAGCCGTACGCAGTCCAAGTTGAACCGCGAAGTGTTTTGCCTTTGGACTGGGGAGGGCCTTCGTTAGTGTGTCCGCAGCCATGTCCTCTGTCGGGCAGTATGCAAGAACAATGGAGTCTGGCAAATACCTCGGCTGGAGGCGGAGTTTTTCGCCCAAAGATCAAATAGTAAATACTGGTCGCTTTATTCATTATCTGCTCGATACAATCAATAAACCCGGCCGCATGGAGATTTTTTCGTGGTCGGGGAATAGCCGGCGATTCTGAGGAGAGCTGTCTGTTGAGACTTTTTGTGGATGTCCTGGTGCTCAGCCCCGGGCCTCAGCGCGCTGTCCGACGGCCGGAATATTCTGAGTAGTGTGATTTTTCTCGCAACAGCTCCGTCGCTCATTAAACAGATGCAATCAAATTGGCACAGCACCGTGGTTCCCAAGCCAATTTTTTGCCCTGGACTCATTTGAAGCCCATTCATCAAACTGAATTGCTGGGGGACAGCCAGCTAAATTCCAAGGAGAACTGTCGCCTCAGATTTCCAATCTACGCCACCCTTGATTAGCGCAACGCCTCGCAAGCGCGATCCGACGAGAAAAGCAGGCCCACTGGCGGCAGTACATCACGGAGCTTCCACGAGGGAACATCTGGAAGGCTGCAAAGTACGCCTTGGACCGGAACCAATCCATTCAATAAATATTTCAAATGGATGAATTAACCCGAGGGACACAAGGAAATGCACCTGGATCGCCCTGGAAAAAAAACGATTACATAAGTATTCGTAAGTCGAACCCATTCATCAAACTGAATTGCTGGGGGATAGCCAGGTAAATTGCAACTGTGGCATCTGGCATCCTTTCAATTGTTTTAGGTTGCTTCGATAAACCACCGCGTAATCTAGCAGAGCGCATGAATAGCGGTCACAAGGCCCAAGAATTTGTCACCTACCTTCACGCCCTCGCACCTGCCCTCCTCCGCGACATTCTCCCAGAAAAATATTGGAAGCATTTCTGCAAGTTGGTGTGACATATACGCACGCTGATTCCCCGGCGCCGGTGACGGAAAAATCCGAGCCGAGCGAGGCATTCAAACGTGACTTGTCATGAAAACCTCCAGGAGATAGCCAGCACAATTCTGAGCAAAACTGTCTGCTCAGATTTGCTGTAGGTGCCCTTGTTCTTATGTGCAGGGCCTGAAAGGTCTCCATAAAGTGAGGCGATGCAGCATTGTTTGCCAATGTGGTATTCAAACACTGATTCCCTGGTGCTACACTCCCCCAGCGGAGGAAAAATTCACAGGAAAATCCCGGAGCCTCTTTGTGAGCTGCGCTATCCAGTTTCGGGTGGCCCTGGTCAATACGAAACTTTCTGTTGGCTCGGAATTTTTCTAGCGTGCTCTGGGCGAAAATTAGAGACCAAAAAAAGTGTTCTGAAAGGGCAGCGTTGTTTGCCAATGTCGTAACACTGTGGGAATACTTCGTACGTATATTCGGTCAATTCGGGACTGGGACCCATCTCCAGATCGCCTCGACTGGGCATACGCATATGCACGGGTGTCCGGGTAGGTTCGTCTCCACCCATCCATTACCCCTAGCTCAGTCTTCAGCAAGTCCAGTTCATTTACTGAATCTACTCGGTCGTTATGGCTGGGAAGCCTGTCAATTGCATCTTCAACAATATGCGCAAGAGCCTTATCCTTCTGCTTCGCGAGGTATCTCCTACGGCGGCGCTCAGACGGTAATTTTTTCTTCCTTCCTCTTATGCCTACGAATACTCACAGCTTTTATATTATTATTATTATTTCAGAAGCCGGGCAATCTACAAAACAACACGACGAATACAAAGATCACGGACGAGCTTCTCCGTGAGCCAGTCTTCGAGCGGCTCTTTGCACCTCTCCTTGCCACCTACTACCAAACGCAGATGGGCACCCGCGCCGACCGGAAACCCTCCTTGGTCTGGAACTTTGTCGGCACCGTCTTCGCAGCCTACACCTTCAATTTTGGGCCTCGCGCCATCACGGTCCCCAAACTCGACTTCGCACTCTGCCAAATCCGGTCATGTCCTCCTCTGAAATCTACGTGGTACTGTCGCACTATTTTGAGAGTGGACGCGCTTTGAGCTTTGTCAATTATTCGATGTATGTCCTGTGGTGGGAATATTTCCGGGTCATAACAACATTACCTTACAATAATATTCCGCAAAAATTATAATTATGTACATGGCAATGGTTGCACTCGTATTTTTTCATTGCGAATCTATTGGGGTTAATTGTTTCCCTGACACAGCGAAGAGGCCTACCTGGAAGACACGCGACCACATTTGTCGCAATGCCACCCTCTGGTGTATTTAAATAATGTAATACCGCCTCTACAGCGTCTTCATCCGTCTGTGGGTCGAAATTGTGCGAGATGCTTGCCCCCAGCCCTGGCCCGGGCCCAGGGTAGGCCGCGCAAAGCCCTGCTCGCGGGCTTTAGCCTGGAGAATCTCAAGCCCAGGCCAGCTCAAGCCAGGCCCAAGCCCAGGCTTTCAGGCCAAGCTGGGCCCTGGGCATCACTAGCCACAGTACTGTGCTAAACTCATGCGGTGCAGCGGCGCCAATCAAACCGCACTCTTATAAAAGGGACAGCAGCACCTCGTCTAATAATCATTACTAGTACCCTCCCAATGGAAACTCCCAGGACGCCATCCATCATCATATCCTTCCGTCCCGGCGCAGTTGTGACCGCGACTGGACCAAACCCCGGGGATCAAGTCTTACTGAAATTCGAGAACCACCTCAACCCAGGTGTGTTGTACACCGCTAACGTGAATTGTAAGGGCGCGGAAATGCACATGCACGCCACGCGCATAATAGTTGGGGAGGATGGGGCGACGGTGGATAACCAGGGAGGCACTGCTTCCCATATTTATGCTGAGCAAGGTGACTCGTTTGCCATCCTGTGAGTACTGATCTCCTGTGTATGTTACGACCAATGTCCTGAATCCAAGCCACAGATTTAAATCGCCATCCGGCAACATGTACAGTGATTTAAAAAGAGTCAAGGAGAACGGCGTCTTATATGAGGTGGTCGCTGTTCACATTCCCATGTCTGAATTCGCTCCTGATCTCGAGGTCCAATAAGCTGCTGGAATGGTCGCTGGACGAGATTGATCCAAGGCAAAAGAAATACAAGGCCGCTGCCCTGTTTGTGCTCCACATCGAAAGGACGTTTGACAGAGGGGTCCCAGTAACAAATGTCACGATCCCCCTGAATAGCGCAGAGGAGAAGATCTGGGTCACCTACGCAGTTACAATAATGGGTTGGTTCAAATTACTGCACCTGTTACCTGCGGCGAAGTGTCCGGACTGGCTGCGATCAAGCGTGGCAGGGAACTCGCTGTCAGTGGGACAGAGTCATAGGGACCAGACGTGACAAATCTGTAATGCTGTATCGAAGCTGTAACGATCCTGTCCCAAAGCTGTAACCATTGACACAATTAGACACCCACGGAGTTCCCTGCGTCAGGGGGTACACAAGTAGACATGCACGCGCGGCCAGTGTTCAAAAATAAAGAGTCCACAAGATCTGCAGATACTAGACGATAATAGCCCGCCGTAGACCACTATAGTCAGCGTGTTTTGTATCATAATGGCTATACTGTATGTCACCGGGTACCTGGCCACCCTAGCGCTTTTGGCCATGCCTCGAGGCATGTAGTCCAAGTGGAGAGGTCGAATGGGCTTCGAAACGAAGGTGTGCATCGTAAGAATCTGTAGAGCCAAGTTGGACGAATTTTCGACATACCTCTCAACCGGAAGCATCAACCACTATAGTGGCCCTACATTCAAACCCCTGCTCACGGGAAGCACAGAGCAATAGTTAGCATTCTGGGTGTCAGTTGCATTCAAACCCTTGCTCGCGGGGAGAACAGACCAATAAGTAGCATTCTATGGCCAACAAGAAGCCTCGTCCTCGCCGGGTCCAGCCTCGGTCCTCGCTCATCGCCGTGGACCTTGATGATCTACGCGAAATCTTATCTGAAGGCCTGGGAGCATCGACAGGGAAAGAAGCATCGGAGCGGCCGCCCCGGTTCATCCTGACACGATCAGCGCAGAAGCTCGCCGCCTCGCCAGCTGCTACCACACTCCCGCCGGACGCGTCTTTGGTCCACCCATCCAAGTCCCATACCCCGTCACCCTCACCGACGCGTAACGCTGTCCCTCACCGTCCTGCAGCACAACTACGAGTTTTCGCCGAAGCCTCCCGTGCCGGCGCAAACGCGAAAGCTTTCTCGCCTCTCGCCTCCGCTACTGACACTGTTTTACTCCAGCACCCCCCCACAGATGTTACGACGGATCCGCGCGCAGACCAGGATGGTAGCGGCGCCCGTGGAAAGCGAGGGGGGGCAGTCAACGAGCGTAATGCTCGGGGTCTGTCTCCGCCTCCTGGCGGCAGGCAAGTTACCCAGGCTGCTCCCCCTGTGACATCTGATGCACTCGTCGAGCAGGTCGCCGCGCCAGACGATGCTGCACCTCTTCTGAAAGCTAAGGCCGGACACAAGCCCACAAAGAGCAAGGAAAAGGCATCCACATTTCTGGCTCTGAAGGCGCGTTCCGAAGCTGCGGGTTCTCTTGACGACTTGGCGTCCTCGTTGAATGCCCTGGTCTCTCTCATGAAGGACTATCGATCCAGCGCTCCGACGGCGGCTTGTTTCGAAGCCCTTGAAGCGATCCAGACTAGGCTCGAGAACCACCACGAATTCCCCTGCGCGGGCGACACAGCTGAATCTTTCGGTGCGTTGTTAACGAAGTCGGTCTTGGCTCCTCTCCTGACCATCTCGACAACCGTCCAAGCGCAGCACAAGGCGATTCAGTCACTCTCCAAGACGGTGGAGAGCGTCAAAACCGCGCAATCCGCTGGACCTTCGTATGCGACGGCCGTATCCGGATCCCCCGCCCCCGTCAAACCTACACTCAAACCCAAGCCAGCCCCCTCCCCAGCCCCTCTGACGAGCGTATTCTGGTTCGCTGTGGTGGCGAAATCGCCCCGCTTATCCTGTTGCCCTACCACCAAATGATTCCACAGGTGAACACCATACTAGCTCAACACTCCTTGCCTCGGATCATCTACGCTTCCCGCCTCGATGTGTCTAGTGTTTTCCTGGTGCCCGAATCTAAGGAGGCGGCGGCGACTCTGGCCAAGACCTGGGACTCGTGGGGAGGTACAGCTTTCCCGAGTACGAGAATCGCCCCGCCAGCGGTGCACTGTCATCTCCAGATCGACGGTATTCCGTTTGCGGCGGCAGGCTGCCTCACTGACCTTGCGCGCGAGTTTGAAGCGTGTAACCCGCACCTCGGGCCGGTGGTGGGTACACCTACGTGGGTTAACAAGCCGCCGAGCGAAGCCATGATTGCGGCCTCGGCGGCAGCGGGTAAGAAAATACGAGTGGCGGGCTCAATCTTCGTGCGCCTGCAATCACGGGAAAAGGTAGATCGGGCAGTCGCGGATGGGCGGGTGATACTCGCGAGTTTCGCGCCCACCGCAGTCCGCGGCTTCCCTCATCTCCGGATTACCCAGTGTTGGGGTTGTCTGAAGTTTGGGCACACCAAGACACGATGCTCTGTCAAGGAGTGCAAGTGCGCATGGTGCGGTGAAGCGGCCCACGGACCGACGTGCCCCTCCAAGCCCAAATGCATCAACTGCGGCGGTGAGCACCGCGCAGATAGCTTTTGCTGCCCCACTCGTAAACGGATCGCTGAACATCTTCGTCTTCGCGCCGTGCAGCTTACCAAACAACTCGATTCCTCATCCTCTGTCCCTGCTCGTACACCTTCTGCCTCAACTCCTTCCCCTCTCTCGGATTCTCCTTCGTTCCCTTCACCCACTGCGCTGCGGCTGCACGAATCTGTTTAGATGATCAACCTAGTTCAAATAAATTCGTGGAAGTCCCGGAACCCGCTGGAAATTCTGGCAGGTCCCGGAAACTTCGACATAATCTGCGTTCAAGAGCCACACAAACAAGAAACCATCAACTCCTCCGAACATCCCGCGTATATCCTTATTCACCCCGAAGGCGTAACTGACCACCGTGTTTCCATGTACGTTAAGCGTTCTACGATCCCACCTCATTGCATCTGCCCCCGCCCGGATCTCTCTTCCTCTCGCGACATAATGGCCGTTGACTTTACCTTTGGGGCAGTGAAGGTAACGATCATTAACCTTTACAACGACAGTACAACGCGGGCTGGGGTCGGTCTTCTCAGGTCCCTCCTTCGTCAGCTCAACCCTAACACACGGACACTGGCCGTTATGGACTCGAACTCTCACCACTATCATTGGGATTCGAAGACCAAGACGGCGACCTTGCGATGCAGATTTCGAGCTGCATGACCTTCTCACGGCACATCCTCTGCTTCTCGTTACTCCGCCAGATGTTCCCACTCATATATCCGCCAATGTAATTGACCTCGGGTGGTCGTCGCCTTCACTCTTCATGTCTGTTCGCAACGTGACTGTTGATGCTGATCTCTGTGTCGCCAGTGACCACTATCCAATCCGATATACGCTAGATTTCGAAGTTCTTCGCTGGGACTCGAACAAATTCAACACCAGCAAGATGGACCTGGATAAATACCTCGCCATCTTGCGGTACCATCTCGGCCTTCAACCCCGCCCCATCATTTCTACTGTTGCTGATCTCGACGAAGCCACTTCCTTCCTCTGCTATGTTCTGGCTCTGGCTCTGGAAGGCTCGACTCTGAGACACAAACCCTGCTCCATAGCCAAGCAGTAGTGGAACTCGGAGATTACAACCCTTTTACAAGCTGCTCGCAGACTCCGTCGACGATTCCAGAAGTATCTCCTTCCATCGGCACGGAGAGCCTGGTTGGATGCACGGCGGGATCTTTATGTGGCTATCTCTAGGGCGAAGCAAGCGGCATGGCACTCCTTCATTAAAGAGTTGGAAAGGGTTGATCTATTCAAGGCACTGGACCGACTCAAGATTAGTCAATCGCCGGTTTTCCCTGCTATTGTCGACACTGCGACTGGACGCGTGGCGCTCACTCACACGGAACGTGGTCGTGTCCTTGGCCGCGCTTGGTTCGGCGATTTCGCAGCCGAATTACCGACCGATCCTGTCTCGACAACCCCAGATGTGACCCCGGACATGCGCGTTGACCAGGCTGGTAACGGCACCCGGAGAAAGCGAGGGGGGGTTCACCCGGAGGTTGATCCTCTTGGTGAACTTCCGCCCTCGGCGGACAGGCAAGAGTTGCAGCCTGCCCCCTTGTACACATCTGACGCACCGAGATCCCTATTGGCAGATCCAATTGCCTTCGCCGAATCCATCCCCATTGCAGACGAACGTCCATGTCCTGCTGTCCCGGATGACGAAGTCGACCGAGTTATCTTCTCGGCATCGCCGTGGAAGGCTGCCGATCGCTGCATTCAAATGGGTCATGTTCAGCGTGCCTGGCCCGTCATTGCTGACAGGGTGCGCGACATTTTCAGGGCGTCTCTCCTTCTTGGCACCAAACCTACCCCGTTCAAAGCCAACGTCGCCACACCCATCCACAAACAAGGGAAAAAGGACAAGACTTCCACCAAAGCTTGGCGTCCCGTCGAAAACTACGAGCATATCTTGGCTAAACCTCTCGAGCGGCTGATAGCAGATCGCATCTCGTTCGAGGCTGAGACTCTAGGCTTCATTGATCCCTCCCAGTACGGTGGCCGTCCGGGACATAGCACTGTTCAAGCGGTTGATGGTTACATTCACCAGGTTAGATCAGAGCTTGATCAAGGTCATACAGTGTCTACACTCTTCTATGACCTAAAGGGCGCCTTCAACCGTATCTCGCACGAGGTGGTTCTTCAAGAGTTAGCGGCTCTTGGTTTTCCTCGCACAATCATCCGCTGGGTCGCCACCTTCCTCCACGAACACTTGGTAACGGTTGTAATCAACGGGGTGCGGACGGTCACCTTCCGCTGTCTCGTTGAGGGCGCACCGCAGGGTTCCGCTCTATCCGTGATTCTTTTCCTTATCTTTGTTAACCGGCTACTTCGTCGCCTCAGAGCTGTCGGCGTTTTTACCCACTGGTCATATGGCTTTGTCGATGACACCAACTTCAGTACCGCGTGCAAATCGGTTTCCCAAAACATTTCTGTCCTCAACCAAGCCGCTCGTATCGCAGTCGAATCGGCTTCTGTGGATTGTGCTACGTTCGAGAGCCTGAAGACTGAACTCATCCATCACTCGCTTGGTCATCGCGATCTCTCGGAATTCACGGTCTCTTTCGACGGCAAAGTTATATGTCCATCAAAGGCGGTCAAATGGGTTGGCGTGTGGATTGACGAGAAGCTCAAGGGTGATGTTCATATCAAAGCACGGGCTGTATCTGCTGCTCATGCTCTGAATGCGTCACTTGCTCTTACGCATGCTGTCTGGGGATTAAAGCCCTTGATGGTCCGGGATCTAGCGCGCGCAACGGTTTTTCCGCAAGCAGATTACGGAGTCAACTCGTTCTTCCCTTTGGCGCCCCTCATGCTCAGACCGCTGGATCGTGTTAACAAATCTGTAGCACGTTGTATCACGGGTGGATACCGCACAGCCTCGCTAGCAGCTCTCGAAAAAGAATCCGCCATTCTCCCGGCTTCACTTCGACTCGAATCCTCCCTCCTACATCGTCTTGCCCGCTACCTATCCCTTCCTCCAACCCATGGTATTGTTCCCATCCTGCAAGATGCCATCGTATCACAACCCCGGAACCCCAAGCTGGCCTCGGCCCTTCATTACGTGGAGCGCCTTCCATCAATCCGTTGACCCAGCTCCGTTCCTGTGCAAGGTCAACGAATTCGGTCCAAGGCTGTACCTAGGCTCGTAGCTGCACTACCAACAATATCCTGGTCCCCAGATGTGACCCCGGACCTGCGCGTCGACCAAACTGGTAATGGCACCCGGAGAAAGCGAGGGGGGGTTCATCAGGGGGTTAATCCTCTTGATGAACTTCCGCCCTCGGCGGACAGGCAAGATCATTTGCCTGCCCCCGTGTACACATCTGATCCACCGAGCCCCCGTTTCGTAGAATCACCCCCACCCACCATCAAAGTTGATTACTCGTTGGGCATGGAGCCGATTTTGCCAGTATATGCACCACCTTGGGTAACCTCCTTGCCGGTAACCACGATCATACCATCAAAGGACAACGCGGTGAAGGTGCTGGAGGACTTACTCTCAGATGACGGTTTTCCGTTGTCTACTTGGTTTACTGACGGGTCTCTGCTCGCCGGGCGTGCGGGAGGTGCTGCAGTTCGGGTGGAGGGAGATCTTCAGCGTGAGGTTGTGATGATTCCTCTTGGCGATGGACAGGTCGCAGAGGGAGAAACTGAGGGTCTTCTGGCAGGGACTCAGCGGATTGTCGACGGTGGCTCTGACAGAGGACTGATTGTTTCGGACTCGCAGGCGGGGCCTCCAGGGTGTAGTTTCAACTGCCGCCCGACCTGGGCAGTTCCGTGCCATCAAGTATGACAAGCTCATCCGCGGTGCGATGCAGGCCATGCCTTCTTTCCACGTCACCAATCTCTGGACACCCGTGCACATCGGTACATTGGGCAACGAACTGGCTGACTCGGCGGCTAAGGCGGCAACTCTTCTACCTCCCTCCCCCTCAGCTCCAGTCTCCCTGACGACGTGTAAGCGTCGCATCAACGAGATGATCCTGGCTCGATGGCAGACCCTTTGGCGAGCTTCTCCCACTGGCCGCGCGTTGAAGAGGATTGACAACTCTCCCCCATCACTGATTCTCCGTTCGCCCTACACCGCCTCTATTCCACGCCGTATGATAACCATCCTGGCCCGGCTCCGCACCGACTTCTCCGGTCTCAATGCGACCAGGTTCCGGCTCCGCCAAGCTGAATCCCCGCGGTGTGAAGCTTGTGGCGCCTCATCTGAAACCCGCACCCATTATTTACTCCACTGCCCGGCCTGGGAGCGGTATAGAAATTCAGTTCAGTTCAGTACCTGGTGTTTTAGTATCGGTATGAATTTTCTTCGAACGGCATGCCCAAAAGGGGCAAAAACGGGGTAGTTGGCCACCCGCCCAAACGCACCGTTCGGCTTCAGATGAGGAGTCCCGGCACATGGGAGTGTGACCGGGATGCATAAAGGTACTATTACACACCGATAGACTGTGTATACGGGCTATGAGGGTGGAATAAATATCGGCTTCTCAAGCCCAGCTTGACCCGCGGAATGGGGGCCACGAACTAACAGCGGCGTAGACGATGGATAGAGGCTTTGAAGCCTCAAAATAAGTCGAGTTTAGAACTTGTTTTACCTTAGTCTAATATCGCACGGTTCGAATGTTATTATTTCCTCTCTTCCCTTTGCACCATCTTGACGTCGCGGCGCTGGGCACCCTTCGCAAAACACGGGATGCTCTGCCATGCCCTGATTGTCACTCCTGGCCTGGGACCGTCTCCGCACAGCCGAGCTGTGCGAGACTTCTCCATTCTCCCCTCCATTCTTTGCACCATCCTGACGTCGCGGCGCCGGGCGCCCTTCGCAAAACACGGGATGCTCTGCCGTGCCCTGCTTGTCACTCATGGCCAGGGACCGTCTCCGCACGGCCAGGCTGTGCGAGACTTCTCCATTCTCCCCTCCATTCTCCCTTGCTCCACTCACATTCACTCGACATTCACTAGATCAATCGTTTGCACTGCCAGTACGGGCCGGACTCTTCTCCTCGCTCCCGGAGCACTATAAGAAGACGGACAATTTCCAGGAAGTTTCTGAATTCTTCTTGTTTTGTCGCTCTCGCACTTGCTGCCGGAATTCGCTGTACCCACCCGCCCGCTTTCCTCGTATTTTTCTGTCTACGTACCAGAAGATGTATAGTAGCCGTACGATCCCTATACATATCTTCTTGGGGCTCTCGGCTCGAAGCCGGGAGTCGTCGTCTCGCTAATCTCCTCGCTCATTCGTGAGTACGTCGGAATTAGATACATTTGGCTTAATGGGATGTTTATAGACGTACCTGGAACCAGGTCCCATCCTCTTGGCTCCCACAGCCGCTCCAAAAATCCCAGATGTCGGTCCGTCAGAATCCGGGTGATTTGGGGTATTGACTAGCATTGAGAGTGCAATATAGGTTGTATAAATCCAACATACCGAGATAACAAAGGTATAAACCACTATGATGGTCCATACCAGGTGACAGATCTGTGGGGCACACCCTTCACTGGATATACAGGCGGCCAGAAACACCCCCCAGATTATTTCGCCAAACTTGGGTAAAAGTTGACATAATTTCCCATAATTATCCTGGTTACCTCGACTTGGTCAAATTTGGCCAAATTAAGACTTCTCCATTGCAAAGACAGATAATTTATGCGAAATTATGGTGAATTACATCCTAGTTTTCAGACATTATACTGTACATCTTCGACTTCAGATCGACTCCACAGTAAGGCAAAAAAGTATATTATGCTATGTACAGAAACACGCGGGTAATAATAACAAGTCGAAAGAGGCAAAAAAACATTGAGGAGAAGATTCCAAGTTCCAGTCTTGGGAGTAACAGCATACAAGTATTATTGAGTTTCAATCTTAAAGGCTGCAGTATCGAAAGGGTATTTGCAGCAAAGGATTGGCCAGGACGGCTTGCGGGACTATTGAAGAGTTGATCCGACTGCTTTCGACATCTTGATGGACTCCGGACGGACGGCGTATCGAATGGGTGTTTGCAACAAAGGATTGGCCAGGATGACTTGCGAGACCATTGGAGAGTTGATGCGACTTGTTTTGACATCTTGATGGACTTCGGACGGACGGACAGTGTAGTAGGGAGACGCAAGTTGATGGGGGGGAATGAAGAGACAAGTGCCGTACTAAACAAGTGGTGCGGATAAAGAGGGGACACTGCGACAGATCAGACCGGGGGACGCGGCGGCCGCTGGCGACAGATCACACCGAGGGGTAGCCGATGACGACAGAATAGGACAGCGATTGATGGCACCAGTGATTTGACGCTTCGAGGGAGATATCGACGTGGCCGCGCTTCGCAGGTTGAAGGTGGTTGATGGTTGAGGGGCATTCGAGTTGGTGGGTGGCCTGCTGGTAGGATCCAAGTTGCGGGAGTATCAGTGGTGGTAACTAAACTCGGCGGGAACGAGGTCTTGTGAAGGAGGGTTTGGGAGGGGTGCCACGGAAGGGGGCTATCTGACGACGCCACATCGATGAATTGGCTCAAGGAGGACACGACTGTTAGCGTAGTAGCCTCAGTTACGGAGCTAGGTAAAAAGTAACTCTATTAATGTACCTGTTAGCGTAGTACTACAGGACAGTCAGTAAGGTAAACAATACGAAGGAATGTGTATACGCACGCCTCAGTTACGGAGCTAGGTAAAAAGTAACTGAGGCTGTGCACGCGTAGAATATGTTGATGCCCGAAATAACGAGAGTGGGATGACGGGATGAATGAACGTAAGTAATAATAGGTAAGACGAAATATAGTATACCACTAACACTCCCCCTCAGACCGTCAGCCCAAGTCCTCGTGAAAGACGGGATGTCCTCGTCGAGTCGAGACCCTTGGTGAAGAGGTCGGCGAGGTTGGCATCAGATGGAGTCCAGGAAATCGAGATAGTGGATGTGGCGACGGCGTGACGGACGAAATGGTAAGGGAGTGCAATGTGCTTGGTGCGTGAATGAAACGAGTCGTTCTTCGCCATGGCAATTGCGGACTGGTTGTCGGCATGGAGGACAGTCGCGTCAGTGAATTTACCAAACAACTCCCCCATAAACTGGCGAATCCAAATTGCCTCCTTTGTCGCGCGCGTCATCGCGATGTACTCGGCTTCGGCGGTCGAGAGCGCGACCACGGACTGCTTCTTCGCGCTCCAGCAGATGGCACCGCCATACAGCGTGAACACATAGCCGGACATCGACCGCCAGTTCAGAACTTCAGAGCCCCAGCTGGAGTCTGAGAAGCTCAGGAGGCCGTCGTCCGAGCCACCAAAGACCAGCCACGCGTCGACAGTACCTTTAAGGTAGCGGACGACACGCTTGGCTGCTTCCCAGTGGACACGTCCCGGGTTCGAGAGAAACTGGGAGAGGACGCTCACTGGATAGGCAATGTCGGGACGAGTACGGTCCGTGATCCACAGGAGAGAGCCGATGACGGTGCGATACGGGATGTTTCGCATGTCCTCCATCTCCTCCTCCGTAGTCGGGCAGAACTCGCGACCGAGACGTGCGCCAGGTGCGATGGGCGACGGCACCGGTTTCGCGTTTTCCTGACCTGTGAGAGCAACGAGATCGCGGATGTACGACGCCTGAGAAATGGAGATGGTGCCGGCGGCGCGATCCTGATGGATAGTTACACCCAGGTAATGAGTCGCGTCGCCGTTGATTTTGAGAGGAAATTTGTCGTTGAGATCCTGCTCGAGCTTGACCAGAGCTTCGAGGTTACTGCCGGTTGTTATCGGGTCGTCGACATGGATCCCTATATAGGTATGCTCAGTCTTCGTCTTGCGGTAGAAGACGGCGTGATCAGCTTCACTGCGCGTAAAGCCGAGATCGTCAACGAGGTAAGCGCTGACTGTTTCGTACCAGATATGCCCAGCTTCCTTCAGGCCGTAAAGAGCCTTGTGGAGTTTCCAAATGTGGCTAGCACGCGGCGTTTCCGGGGAGTCAAATCCCTCGGGCTGTTCGACGAAAATGGGAGTGGGAAGGACGCCGTTGAGGTAGGCACCCTTGAAATCGCATTGCCGGACATGCCAGCGATGGTGGGCCGCGACGGCCAGGAGAATATTGCGCGAGGTGGATTTTAGGACGGGTGCGAAGGTTTCTGCATGAAAATCAAGACCTTTCTGGAGATCGCCGCGGACGCAGATGCGGGCCTTGCGCTGCTTGATTTCCCCGGATTCGTCTGTCTTGTTCGCGTATACCCACTTGAGAGGAAGAACGGGCGCGTCATGTGCGTCATCGCGTGTGACGATGCTGTAGGTGTTGTGACTTTCAAGTCCACTCACTTCCTGCTTCATCGCAGCGTCCCATTCTGGCCAAATCTCGCTTTTCTGGGCTTGTCTGAACGAGCGCGGGACGATTCCGGCTGCGTACGCGATCGACGCGCGGGAGTTCGGATCGTCATCCGGGACCTGAAGACCACGTGTGTACCTGCGGAACTGGCCGCCTTCGCCACTCGTAACACCCTCGCCGGTCTGCAAACGACGAACGTACGCCGACGGTTTGCGTATGCGACGGCTGACCTGCTCCCCCACATCGCTTGCGACGTCGGACGCATCTGCTGCGTCGGGATCGTCGGGGGCGATGTCCTCTGCCCGGAACGTCAACGGCTCGATCGTCGGCGTTGTGTGTGTAGAGGGCGATTTGGGTTGCTCCCCCTGCGGTGTAGGTGGTAGGGATGGTGGGTTGGGTGTTTTGGGCTCGCAGGTGCGTGCGCTTCCATTCTGCGCTGCTTTTCCTCCGTTCTCATCGTTGCCCGGGACGGGAATGTCTACCTCGTCCCTCTCCCCCGCGAAGGTGGATTCGTCGTCGAAGCGGACGTCCCGCTCGACGGTCACTGTGCCCTTCGAGGGCCAGTAGATCTTGTGGCTGTCGGGCGTCTCCATACTCGGCCCGACCCACTTTGCCTCCATGCCGCGCTCGTCGAGCTTCGATCCGCCCTGCACGCGAACCCAGACGCGGCATCCAAATTTCCGCGCGCGACTCAGGTCGGGTTTATCGCCCGTCATGACTTCGTACGGTGATTTTGGTGCGGTCTTCTTTGTCGGCGTGCGGTTTCGTAGCCAGACGACGTACAGGACGGCGAGTCCCCAGAACGATTTGGGGAGCCCGCTCGCGAGTAGGAGAGCGCGCATCTGCCCGGCGATGGTGCCGTTGAGGCGTTCGGCGGCGCCGTTGAGCTGCGGGGTGTCGTGCGGGGTGAGCTGTCGAGCCGTTCCCTTCGACGCAAGGTGCTTGTTGAACGCACCGCCGGTGTATTCTTTGCCGCGGTCGGTTCCGAAGACCTTGATGTCGACGTCGTGCTGCGTCTTCATCGACGCTTCGAAGTCGCGGTAGTGGCCGGGCGTCTCCGCCTCCGTCTTGCCTTTCTGCAGGTAGACATACGCGAGGTCGGAGTTGTCGTCGAGGAACGTGCCGTAGTATCTGTACCCGCCGCGGGCGTTGACGCGCGCTGGTCCCCAGAGGTCGCCGGAGACGAATTCTCCTGGTTTCTTCGAGCGCGGGTCGTGATGCTTCTTAGCGATGCGGACGCCTTTCATTTTAGCTCGAATGCACACCTCGCACTGCACGATAGGTGTGCTGAGGTCGACTTCGAAACCGAGGGCTGAGCCGTTGCGCGCCATCGTCTCGATGGTGCTGTGCGCGATGTGGCCGAGTCGCTCGTGCGCCTCTTTGCGCGTGAGTGGTTTACGCGCGGACTTCGCCTGCGCGATCGCTGCCTTGGCGTGCTCCGGGCGCCAGGTGGTCAGCGGATAGACGCCGTCGCGCTCTGCGACGCGTAGAATGACCTTGCCGGTCTTCAAATCGGTGAGTACACCGTACCCGTCTTCGGCGTTGCTGAATACGAGGCCGTGCTTTCGCAGACGAGTGAGGGAGATGAGGCCGGTGGTGCACAACTCGAGGTAGTACGTGTTCGAGAGGCGGAACGTCTTCTCGACGTCGCCGTCAATGCACGCAAACTCGACTGTACCGATCTGTGTGGCGTACTCGATCCCGGATGCAGTCTCGATGCGGTATGGCTCGCACGGACGCATGTCGACGAAGTTGGCGGTATTGCCATCGTAGTGCTGCGATGCGCCGGTGTCGAGAAGGCGAATAGACCTCCCACCGGATGCGCGAAGGGCTCTGTCGGGAATGGCGGCGGCAACGTACGCGTGCTGCTCGCTCGCCTCGGACGGCTTGTCCTCCGCTGCCGCTGCCTTGCCTTTCCCCTTCGGAGGTCCCTTGTCCCTCTTCGGAAGTGGGACACCTTCCTTGTCGCCACCTGGTTTCCGGCACTCCTCTTTGGTGTGGCCGGTATACCCACAGTTGGCGCATTCCAGCTTTTTCGGCTGCTGTTTCTGCTGCTGCTGCTTGTGACGCTCGAATCTCGCTGCCATGGCCTTTGCCTCCTCGCGCTTGCGATTTGCCTGGGAGACGTCGAACTGGATCGCTTCCTTTAGCTGCGTGTGCACAACCTCGAAATTGAGCGGTGCGCCCATCGTCGCGGCTGTGGTGACGGTGGTAAGGATTGTCGAGCGGTAGCTGGAGGGCATGGCCTTGATGAGGAAGGCGGCGTAGACGTCGTCGGGGAGCTGGCCGCCGGCGCTGATGTACTCGTTTCGTTTCTTGATGAAACGGTCGATGACGGCGAGTACGTCTTCGTCCTCGTCGCCGGTGCATTCAATGCGAAGAAGGTCGACGAGAAGGTCGACCATGCCAAGGACGCTCTTGCTCTCGAAGAGTGCGCAGAGCGAGGACCAGAGCTTGTGGACAGGACGGACACCGAGCAATTGCTGGTGGACGTCATCGGGCCAAGAATTGGTGAGTATGCTTGCGATCGCGGCTTGCTTTTGCAGATACTCGTCCATCTCGTCCTCGTATGTGTCCATTTCCTTCTCGTACGCATCCTTTTCAGCTTTCGTAGCACCCTCCTTGAGGTCCGCGGGCTTAGTAGGCTTTTTCACGCGGCCAGTCAAGTGTTTGCGGAAGCCCGGTTGGCCAACCAGAAACTCGGCCATCTTCTCCTTGTAGGAGACAAAGTTCACTCCCCCTTGAGCTAGCTTGGGGGTAGTGTGCTTTCCTGTCGTGCTCGACAGTCCGAGTTCTGATGCCATGCCGGTCGGGGGTCCAATAACCTGTTAGCGTAGTAGCCTCAGTTACGGAGCTAGGTAAAAAGTAACTCTATCAATGTACCTGTTAGCGTAGTACTACAGGACAGTCAGTAAGGTAAACAATATGAAGGAATGTGTATACGCACGCCTCAGTTACGGAGCTAGGTAAAAAGTAACTGAGGCTGTGCACGCGTAGAATATGTTGATGCCCGAAATAACGAGAGTGGGATGACGGGATGAATGAACGTAAGTAATAATAGGTAAGACGAAATATAGTATACCGCTAACAACGACGAAGGTGGGGGAAGGGAAGAAAGAAGACTCGCCGCTATTGACCCAGCAGGTTTTTGCGGACACGTGATGATGTGATCAATGATATCCCCAATGTAGTCCTGTCATAATATCACCACATAACACGTCTCGTCGCGTCTTCTTCACTACCTTTCTCCCATGTCGAAGCGACGAAGAGCAAGCCGAGATGCCTAACGCCGCGCGCTTCTATTGCTCGAAGTGTAAAGGGGAGAAGACCGAGGCCGAGTTCCACGTCAAAGAGGTTAATGGCGAGTCAGTACGTGCCAAAACTTGCCTAGTGTGTCAGCGAAAGGCTCGCGAAGCAGCACAGGAGAAGAAGGCTGCTGAAAAGGAAAACCAAGCTCCTGAAGCAGATGCTGAGGAACAGGAACAGTCCGCCGACGACGGCATGGACTTGACGGTTCTGCCGCTCGCAAATTTCCTCGATGCCCTCACGCAACAGGACGACAATCTCGATCTGACAGCACGCGTCGAAACCTCGTCCATCTCGGGTTCGCGTAAAGAGAAGGCTGATGAGCTTGCGACGCGTATTTGGAACCGGATGAAGTACCGCTTTACGTGTGTAACCACAGATTATTTATTTATTCTCCACTCATCTCTTCGCAATAGATACCACAGCAAGTATGATCATAAGCGCTCGCCTTCTACGCGCTTCATGTATCACTGCGCACAGAATAAAACCCGCCAGCACGCTCCCAAAAAATCCCAGGCAGCAGGGGTTAAAAATTGAGATAAATTAGCTATGGAGGCATTCGAGTGTCACGGATGGCTCCATATCACAATCCACGACTACGAAGATATTGCTCTGGTCAAGATAGGCCATCAAGATGATCATGTTCCCTGTTGGTCGATTAACGTTCCCTCCCTCTTGATCCCATGCTGTTAGTACGACTTAAAAGCTGGAATATAGATGGGTCTTTTCTTCTTCAAATGAGCTGCCCCGAGACGCAAACAGAACTAACCAAGTATGATTTTAATTTCTTTCAAGAGACCCATCTACGGCCTCAACAGCACGACGTAGTCAGACTACCCGCTGGCTACTCTATTTTATCTCGCACTCGTCGCCCGAAGCCCAACTTTGCGAAGTCGTGGGGGGGTGTCGCGTCCATCATAAATAGTGCTCGCGCGCCGTCGAAACTACGAGAAGATCTTTCTGGCCCCGACTTCATGGCGTTGCAACTTGGAAACATTGTAATGTATAACACGTACCTTCTTCCCGAGACAACGAACTGGGCTGGCGACCTCGAGCGTGATCCATGTCTTGCGTTGGCTTCATCTTTGGCTATGGCTCGCGCTGGTGGCTATGATATTCTACTTCTTTGGCGACCTTAACGCTCGCACTGGCTCAAATACCCCCTCTGTCCATGATCCCTTCCGCATATCGAAAGATGTGAAGCCGGCATCCAGCCGCGGGAAATTTATTTTTCGTCTCTGCAATGATTATGAACTAGTTTTCATCAGCGGAGCTGAATGTTTCGGCCCTGATAGTGGCGAGTATACATCTTTTCAAGGCAACCACAAGACGGTCATTGACTATGCAATATGCTCCCGGAGTCTATTTCCTAAGGTCAAATCTTTCCGTGTTGAACCTCGCGTAAAAGGTTATGATCACGCTGCTCTGATCCTAGAACTTGAAGTCGACCCTTCCATCCTCCAAGTCCCTCAGATACTCTCCAGGAAACGGAAACGGGAAACACCTGTCCTCCCGGATGAAACAGAACTAGACAGGCTCCTCATCAAAACAATAGAGACTGGCAAAGATCAATCGACAAAATTGCTTTCCCTCTTCGGTCCTGTTTTGTTCTCTACCAACCCGGTCACGGTGACAATCTGTGGGGTCTGCACAAATGCAGGGAAACATACGGCCTCTGCTGGGGCAGCTGCCTTCTTCGGGCATAACTCGGCTCTCAACCGCTCTGTACGCGTGTGGGGAAACCAGAATAATGCTCGCGCGGACCTTATTGCGCTCCTCCTTGCTGTCCAGTCGGCCCCTCGAACGAAGAATCTCATTGTATCCACCAGATCCGAGTACGCGATCCGTTCAATCAAATATTATTCGTTCAAGAACGATGCGTGTGGATAGAGATGCCCAAACGGCGATGTACTCAAGCTAATTATTGACTGGATCAAATGTTGAACTGCTCCCATTCACTTCTGCCACATTAAAAAGGGCAAGCTAACAGCTGAATACAAAGCAACCCGAGATCTAGCAGACCAAGGGATGCAAACTCTGCGTTCAACCACTCTGGATAATCAAATCCCGCCGCCCATGCTTCCATTTACGGCCCCGCCTCTGGACATCGAGAAAGTGACGGCGGATATACCCAACGACACGGCCGATCCGGATATTGCTCCACCGCCACGACGTACAGAATATCCTGCGAGCCACAGAGGGAGAGAGCGCCTCTGGGAAATCAAAGAGCAAAATCGTAACAAGTTGTTAGACGCTCCATCAGCCGCTGTCTTCTGGAAGGAAATCAAACGACTTGCTGATCCTGCACCTATCCTTGTGTCTGTAACGGCGGAGAGCCTTCGAGATGTCTTTGAGAAACGACTGAATCCCCCGAAAACACTCCCGGACTCTTTCGATGCATCGCAGCACAAGATGAATCGCATCCTTGCTCAGCTGATCCCAGAAACAACTGCAGACTCATCGGAGGAGCGATTCTTTTCTGCGGAATGGACTGAGGCCAATATGGCTTGGGTGAAGGACCAGATCCGAAAGCACGGCTTACATAGCGCGTCGGGCGAGGATGCAATTTTATATGCTGAAATTCTCGAAATCCCCAATGACACGCTAGCCTACTTGTGCAACGAGTGCATTCGAAGAAAGGACGGACCTTCGACTTGGTTCAGAACGGTCATAATTGGACTTCTGAAGAAGGGAAAGCTTAATTCAGATCCCGACAGCTACAGGATAATTGCCCTGGAAAGCTGCGTGCTGAAGATCTTGACGTTGCTAATTCACAAGCGCATCACTGACTGGGAAACTACGCGAGGACTCATTCCTGACTATCAAAACGGCTTCCGCGAGGGATACAGGACCAATAATAATCCCTTCATCCTACGCTGTGTCAAGGAATGGGCACGCGCAAAACGACTTACCCTTTATGTTGCGGCGGTGGATGCGACGAATGCTTTCCCTTCAACGGATCACCCAACATTATGGCTTAAGCTCATTCATATGGGAATGGGAGGCGCGATATTTGATTGGCTGCGCATGCTGTACGAGCGGATGGAATACTATGTCAGACACGGCGACCAAAATTCGGCCGAGTTCAAAGCATTCATTGGATTGCTTACCGGCAACCCTGCGTCCCCTGTTCTCTGGAACCTCTTCATGGCTGACCTTGTCATGTTAGATGATCCTGACGACCCGGTTCTGTCCAATGTTCGAATTGCCCTACTGGCACAAGCAGATGATATATTACTCATCTCGCTGTCGCCCGCAGGACTCCAGCGCAGACTGAACGCACTCGCAGCATGGTGCTCCAAAAATTTCATTGTAGTCAACATGATCAAGACTATCATTATGATTTTTGGGCGTGCGCCAGATGGCCTCCAATTCCACCTCGGAGCAAATGTTCTGAACATCAAGGTTCACGAGAAATATGTTGGCATGAACATTAGTACGGACACTCGAAATATGTTTGAAAGGCATTACAAGGCAAAAGCAAGTACAGCAAGGTACTGCGCCCATAGGATTATGGGAATCGAAGATTCAACCGGCCGGTTGACCCCGAAACAGTTCAAGGACCTATACATGGCCCGAGTGGACTGTCACCTCATCCATGGATGCGAAGTTTCTCCTGACTGTGAAGATGTCCACGTCAAAGAACTGTGTGCGATCCAGGTTGATTTTCTCCGGCAGGTTTTGAATGTTCACTCTCATTCCATGGTCGTAGCGCTCTTCACCGAAACTGGGATTATGCCGCTCCGAATTCGACGCTTCCTGCTGCTGCTGGGCTATCTACAGTACCTCCTGTCACTAAAATCATCCCACCTTGCCCGCGCAAGTCTCAACAGTTCAATTGAACTTGCGGCAACTGGGAAGAAATCCTGGGCCGGAGATGTGCTAATAGCCGCAAAGAAATTACCTTTCGAGTGTCCACCTCTCGACTTCAGTAGTGCAACAGAGCAAAGCATCGAAGCCTACCGAAAATGCGTTGAGAAGTGCGCACTTGAATGGTTGCAGCATGAAGTTGACTCCTCAGACAAACTCTACCTGCTGCATGGGCGACGCGAACCCCAAAAGGACAGGCCTGCCGCGCAAAAAACTCTATTTATGAGGCATTATCTGTATATGGTTAAGACACAAACTCATCGGGAAGCACTGACTTCCATAATGTTGTCGACCTATTTACTCGCCTTAGAGAGGTTGCGGTATGTTGATCACGAACATCAATCAGTTCCCCGAGACGAGCGCCTCTGTCGTCTTTGCTTGGGTGCCGTGGAAAGTCCGGAGCACGCGCTAGTAGAATGTCAGGCCTCACCGGCTGTCCTCAACCTGCGCAATATATTCTTTGGTAAACTTTTCCGCGCGGTACCCAAAATGCAAACAAAATTGGCTGAACTCTCTCAAGTGTTGAGTTTTTGAAAGCCATGATTTACGAGCGCTCCACTATTGTTCTGGTTGCAAAATTCGTGCATGAGGTCCTTGAGGAATTTTACGCCGTTCCAGTGTACCGTCCAGGTCGAAGAATTGTCTGAAGGATTATTCGGATGCTAACTATTCCAGGTCATCTGATTTGCTTCTTTTCGTTGTCTGGGGTCTACCGTGGGGCATGGGGAAACTCATGGGGTCTGCGACTGGGGCTTGGATGGCGGAGAGAGGTCCAGGGGCGATGGTGTAATTTAACTTGCTTTGTACACCGGGATAATCCCTGGAAACCGGCGTTCGTGATTCGGACCGTGCCGTGTAATACTACCTACCTACCTACCTACGTGCGCTCACACCCCAACGACACGTGCGATCAGCGTGTCGCCAGTGTGGCATCCGACAGCCCTCTCACCTCCCTCCTGGCTAGGCCTCGATATGTTTGATAACTCTGCTACTCTCGATGTCATCCACGTAAACAGCGAAGAGGCTCTCCGACTCATGGGTGATACGATTCTTCAAAGCACGAGGTCACCGGATGGGGCTCCATTCTCTCAGTACCAGGACCATCTTTTGACTCGTCGTGGGTGGGACAGTCATCCCCATGTTCCATTGAGTGAATATTACTGCATAGATTCTACGTCAAGTGCTGATGGC
The DNA here is from genome assembly GCA_029289565.1 of Mycena galericulata. Taxonomy (NCBI): domain Eukaryota; kingdom Fungi; phylum Basidiomycota; class Agaricomycetes; order Agaricales; family Mycenaceae; genus Mycena; species Mycena galericulata. Next base: position 238,144 of record JARKIA010000062.1, on the reverse strand, counting down.
CATGACTCTCACTTGGTGCCCGCCGATTTGGCGCGGCCAAACTCCAGTGCGCTGGTTGTTGACGGCAATGAGGAGGCTCCGCAAAGTCATGGCAATGCAGGCAAGCAATTTCGACGTGTCTTCTGTCATCTTTTAATTCAATCATCAAGACGAAAGTGTCCGCAATATCTGTGTCATGGTCGAACGGCTGGACCAACTCTTCCAGGACGACGAAGAAGCTTACACCAATCTTTTAGCGTGCCGCGGTGCCTCTGCTAAATGGCTTCTGGATCTTTTGCAGGATGTGAGTTGACCGCCTTTTGTACGAAGGGAATACTAATGGAGTGAGACTCAGTTGTTAGATTATGACTCGAATCTCGTAACAATCAACAGGCGGAGAATCTTCAAAGCTCTAATACGGCTCTCGGGCGACTCAAAGCTCCACCCAAGATGTTTTGCTCTCACAGGCTTGGAACAGGAAAGACTGGTTGCGGGGGGAGCCTTCGGCGATGTCTATACAGGATTACTCCGCGGTCAACCCGTAGCCATCAAAGTGATGAGGGTATTCGAGGAATCTGACATCGACGCGTTACTGAAGGTTCGATCCAAATTTTCACCGCAGAGCGTCTGGAATTGACGTTGGACAGGACTTTGGCAGAAGCACTTATTTGGCGGCAGCTCTCGCACCCCAACCTCCTCCCATTTTTCGGTCTGTACTACTTCCAGACAAGACTCTGCTTGGTGTCGCCGTGGATGGAAAATGGGCACATCAGGGCGTTCTTGAAAAGGGAATCGTACGACACCGACGGTCTTCTTTCTCTTGTGAGTCTCGGGATGTAACCGACACTGACCCCTGATTCAATCCTTGCGCCTCAGATTTTGGATGTGGCTGTCGGCCTTGAGCATCTTCACGCCAAGGGCGTCGTGCACGGCGATTTGAAAGGCGTATGTGGTCCATTTCCCATCCATCTCCTTCGAAATTTCATGCTTGCCTAGGATAACATCTTCGTAACTCCTTCGCGAAGGGCGTGTATTGCAGATTTCGGCCTTTCTACCATCCTCACTCCTCTGTCCTCCATCCGATTTACCCATTCATCTAAGAGGACCCAGGGGGGAACTGTACGCTATCAGGCGCCTGAACTGCACCAAGGAGGACACAATGATCACCGCTCGGACGTTTATGCCTTTGGGTGCCTTGTATATGAGGTGCGCTCCATGCTTGTCAATTCTGGCCGCGCACACGCGCGTTGACATAATTCTGGACAGTTGCTGACCGGAACGGCTCCTTTCCCCGACTTGTACATGGACAGCGCCGTCATCATGGCGGTCCTCCAGGGTCGTCGGCCGTCGCGTCTCCCTTCGTGCTCCGGAAACCCCTCATTGGACGGTCTTTGGAATTTACTTCAGAACTGCTGGGAAGAGACGCCTGCAAATCGCCCAACGGCGTCCCAAATCGTAGAATACCCTATGGGCGCTGACATCCAGGCGACGCAGATCGAATCCACGACGAATTGGGATGACTCCTTTACGTCCAAGTTTCGCCGCTGTTTCCTGGGCCATCGGCCAGTACCCTCAGTTTCCGAATTTGAACGGGTGATCTATGGCGACGGTTAGTTCCAGATCATATGGGGGCCTTGAATTATGAGCTGAAATATCCCCCAGAGACCGCCGAAGGCCCCCAAGTCGTCAAACCAGAGACTGCCAGCGGACACCGAGGGTATGTCGGCTGATTCGCGAAATCCCAGCGCACCGTACCGACAGCGCCCTGCTTCGTCTTCTTCCAACTCCTCGCACCCCACCACTCACGCGCCCGCCGCCCGTCATGGCGCGCACAGCTCCAATGCCGGGTCGTCTAACAACAGGCACCGTGCACCTTCACCTAGCCGTCAGCACCACAATGGCGGGGCCGGTAACAAGAGGCGGCGAGACTACTCGAGTACTCCCCATCCCGCGATGCTCCCGCCAAACACCCCAGATCGTCATTCGACGACGCGGCCTGTCACGGACGCACCGAGACTGCGGGCCTGCTGATGGAGAGCGGTGCCGATGTAACCGCACTGTGCGCCTGCTGCTCCAGAGCGGCGCCGATGTAAACGCGAAGGGCGGAGAGTATGGCAACGCGCTACAAGCTGCAGCAGCTTATAGGGGGCACACAAAAACTGTGCGCCTTCTACTTGAGAGAGGTGCCGATGTGAACGCGGAGGGCGGAGAGTTCGGCAACGCACTGCAAGCCGCGGCCAGTGAAGGATACATCGAAATTATGCACCTTCTGCTCGAGAGTGGCGCAGATATGAACGCGCAGGGAGGATTCTAGGGCAACACCTTGCAAGCCGCAGCCTGTAGCGGAGAAACCGACATGGCACTCCTTTTGCTTGAGAGCGGTGCCAATGTGAACACACAGGGCGGATACTACGGCAACGCGCTGCAAGCTGTGGCCAGGAACGGAGAAACCGAAACCGTGCGCCTTCTGCTCCACAGTGGTACCGATGTGAACGCCGAGGGTGGACCCCACGGGAGCGCGCTGCAAGCCGCGGCCGATGGGGGATACATCAACCCTGCCCGCCTTCTGCTCGAGAGCGGCGCCGATGTGAACGCGGAGGGCGGAAAGTTTGGCAATGCGCTGGGGGCTGCGGTCAGTGGGGGACACACCATAATCGCTGACCTGCTCCGCGAGTGGGGTGCGAAGGAAACTGTGTCACGCAAAGATGATGGGAATTTCGGCGATGGAGGAATTGTGGTTGCACAGAAGCGGGAGAATTAGCGGGTGGTAAGGTGTGCCGGAATGAATGGTCAGATCAGTATGAAGCTTTTTCAGTATATGTTGGATAGCATGGCATTAGTATCTTTTTAGGAATGGATAAAGCATGTACCATAAAGGAAAAGAAGTTTCTGTTCTGAGAAAGTTGACTTTGTAACGTTCACGCCAATTTCAAGGCAGTGGTGAGCAATAATTCTGCATGTAGAAGGGAGGACATGTCCGAGTACAAAACACACGAAATGTTGGAAAATGATTCGGACGCCCCGAATATGGGATGCTCTATATAGAGCATGCATGTAAGAGGCAGGATTGACATCGGCGTGGATTTGCGCAGCAAGTGAGGAAGGTATTCAAGAAGCCAGATGCGCTCACGGACCTGGAATTACAATACAATTTCAACGTCAACTCGCAATGAGGGCACCAGAGAAGTGCTCATGATGATTCCAGCTCCGATCCGATTGTGGAGATCTATGATTCACTGGATGGAAGAGTCGGCACTGGAGTCAGTCGAATTGGGAGGTGGGATGAATTGCACAGTTTTCCTCTTTGGAGTGAGTACCATTGAGAGCCGGTAGCCATGTCCAACTGCCTCGAAATGAACTAAATTCCACAATAAATTCAATGTTAGCAGACCCGTGGTGTACCCGAGGGTTTTCGGGTCCACTAAAACTGGAACCCGTACCTGTACCCGGGCCGACCCGACCCGGAAACCCGCCGGGTTGACCCGTACCCGTGCCCAACCCTAGAGTTGAAGAATAGGAAGGTTCCTTATGAGCGGTGGATACCATTCATTCACATGGGGGTGTGATACTGATACTTATATTTATTTCACTTTGTATGCATTTTTGAGTAGGAACTTTGTGTGAAAACAGGCTGATTGTGAAGTTTGAATTATGTACATATTAACCAAGCGGGCCAATTGGGATAGTTCTTGTATGCAGGAAAATTTTCCGTGCAGAATGTACAGAAAGATATCGAGGAACATATTCGGCATTTACGGTCTTACCAAACGGAGTTGGCAACACTAGGGCAGAAGATCGAAGAATCTGATTTCTCGGCGACCCTGAACTTGAACTTCGCGTTCAGTTCGGTTCGGTTCAGGTTCAAACCGATATGCTGAACCGAACTTTCCCAACACTAGTGGTTTCGGGACATTTCCTTCGGAAATTTGGGGACATTTTGCCATATATTGGACATTTTGTGGACGAATAGTTGGCATTTGGACCGGAATTGGCTCCATCAGGATCATCAGTTGACTTCCCAAAATAGGGTTCTTGATCGCCTTGTCGAGAAACACATTCAATAGAGAGAAAAACTGCTCAAATCAGTCTCGTGATGCGCACATACAAATTCATACGCTGTGAAGCCTTCGAAGGGATTGTCAAGGGTCCTCTTGTTGGCCATTGGTTACTCGCGCCTTCGTCCAACGCTGCGTTCGTGGTCTTCTTCGTGAGGCTGATCTTCTTCATCGACTGCATTGAATGCCAGCTGGGCGAGGCGCAGTTTCTCTTTGGCCTGGTCTTCACGCTGAGCAGGCAGTCTCTCACGATGTGTCCCTTCACGCCACATCCGTGACAGGTAACATTCTTCTTCCAGTCGCTACCGCCGCCTCCACCATGTCCACCACGTCCACCTCTCACGCGCCAGGATCCTCTCTGCTGGGCAACGTATGCCTTGACTGCGTTCGCTGCAATTTCGTCTTCATGCGCTTCGCAAGCGTAAGTTTCTCCGTGTAAGCCTTGAACGCCTGTTCCTCGCGCTTCCGGAAGACTCTTGAGCGCATACTGCAGGAGCTTGTAATCTGACAATGGGTCTTTTCCGCGCTTCAAGTCGGCGACATAAGCGAGGATGGTGTCGATATGGCTTTGAAGGGGTCCGCTCTGAATCCCTGCGTACTTGATTGTCGATATTTTGTTGTGGATGGCGATCATAGACTGCATGCCCGGAGGTTATTCCACATCTCTTTGGCGGTCTTTGCCTCTTCAACATCACCACTTTGTCATCCCCGATCATCTCTATGATCCTGCGCTTCGTCTTGGCATCTCCCTTGCGCCACTCGTCGTAAGCTGGGTTGGCGACCTCGACCTCAATGGTACCCGGCGTGTCGTCAGGCGCTAGCCACTGCACGATCATCATTGGCAGCACTGGAGGGTCCTTGACATATTTCCATCGGTCCTCGTCCTCGAGTTGCAGACCACTCTCTTCAGACTGATATTATATAAAGGTGTACACTATACATACCTGCAGATCGTTCTCTTCAGACTATGCCAGAGGGTATGAAATACCGGGATTGTCAATGTGACTTGTATCTTCAATGTAGGGTACATTATAACAGGCTAAGGCTCCCATTGTGAGCAGGTGCGACCCACATGCGTTGGTCCTGCAGAAAAAGAGAATATGGGCTGCCATTCACCCTCTGTTAGGGCTACCCAAGGACTACGCTTGTCCACCCTTCGAGACAAATGATAGTTGGCACTCCGTGGTGCCCCATGGATTCCCTGCAGCAACCATTGACGCCGACCCGACCGCGCTCAGTCCCAAGGAGGTCCAGTCACGGTTCGCTTTGAAAGGCGAGATCCGTGGCAAAGTCAAGGCTACTTCTGTTCTATGCAGTCCCGCAGATCTCAAAACAAAACGGCGTGTCGCAGTACGGGTATCTCTATCCTCGACGGAGGATGCCTTGTCACTTTAGTCTGGATCTGTTGGCAGGGGTGTTACCGTAACTTGACGTTCCGTGACTGATGAGTGACCAACCGTGCTGTTCCCACGCTCCCAATCGGGAATCCCTTCGCGTTTTTGCTCGCTTCCACCTATCCACGCCTCTGTGGCCCAATGGCCGCTCAATTTACCTTCGAAAATGTGTTCTCTATCTATGGGGAGACTCAGACCCCTATCTCGGATGAAAATTCCCGCCCACTACTGTTTAGCTCTGCTAGCGCCTCGGCTGACTTCCACAAAGTCTCCCTTCAATCTCCCGTTTTTTAAAGTCATGAAAACGACTCAATTAACTCCTCTCACCGCCATCCATATTACCTGCCCTCTCCTATCGCTCCAACCCCCGACTACGATGATACTTGTAGCTTTTTCTCCGAAACCGAGGCGCGAGAAGCTGACCGGTATAATTCCTTTTTCGAAATGATTCGACCTTCTGCAGGATCTCAATCACCCCCGAAAACATATGCTGATATGTGGGAGTCTAATCCTTTCAAAACCACATCCTCTCACGAAGAATCTGAGCCCATTGACCACATCTTGACCCAGCCGCCACCGCGCGGGCACCACCTCTTCTCTCGTAACCACGACCCGAGTTTAGGGCGCTCTCAGCTCTCTGATATCACTAGTCGGCTGTCTTACTTCGTGCGGCTTTATTTTCAGCCTTGCGTGCGGCGGCTATGGCGACGAGTTGCGGCTTAAGCTCGTCTTGAAGTACTTGAAAAATTCGTCCTGCATGTCCTGCGAGATAGGGATTATGGCTAACGAAAGCTGCGACGCGTTCGAGTGTGTCGAGGAGAACAAAATTATCCAGAATGGAAGCGATGAGAATGTCGGACAAGAAGACAGTGGGCGGGTACATCCAAAGTTTGGTTTGATCGGAATTTCGCCAAATTTCAAGACGGAGTTGAATGAGACGCTCGACTCCGTGGGATTTTTGAATTTTGGAGAGGCGTTTTGACTTCTTAATGTTCGTATTTACTCGAGAGATGCGTTTCGGTCGTTGAGGAGGCACGATATTCTCCGGGAGGCAACCGCTACAGTCACAGGGGATTCGGGGACCGTCGGGAGGGTTTGCAGCGCAGGTGGGACATGTGCACGGGGGATCGAATGGAGGATTCTTGTAAAGCTTGTTTTGTGCCGCCACTTTACACAAGGCGACAATGAGAGTCGGCATGCTGAGATCAGGGGGGTTTTCGCCGTCCTTCAAAATACCTGCCGCATAATTGTCTAGAGTCTGTCGGGCGAGCTTTCAGGCGGCGGCAGAGACATATATGATGCCATGAGCGCGCTGAGATCCACCCTTGGTCCTGCCAACACGTCCGAGCTTCTGGAAAAAGTCATCAGCATCTTTGACGTGTCGAGCATCACCATATAGGATGACACAATCCAAACGCGCAGGCATTCCCACTCCAACGGAGAGAGAGTCCGTTCCAATGACAATCTGACAAGAATCTGCCTCTCCGGGCGCTACCGTCAGCAATTCACGCGTTTCCGCGTTGTGGGATTCGAAATTGAGTGAGTTATACATGCGGATTTGATTCGGATTATTGGATTTCGAAATGCCGCATAGATATGCATATACGCGCGAGCCGAGTCCGTAATCAGGGGCATAGATAATTGATGGTCGACCTGAGGTGAGCATCCAGTCGAGCTCTGGAAAAGAGTCGCCAGAGATTGGAGAGACTAGATCACGGAACAAGATCTGCACGTCGGGGCGAGCTGAGGAGCGACGAATGAGGTGAAAATTTGAGTCGTTCAAGCCGAGTAATTTGCAGATGTTGTCAAAGGGAGCGCCGTCACGAACAGTTGCCGACGTGAGGATCCAGGGGTTATGAGATCCGGTCATCCGAGCATGGACAAAGCCCATCTGCAAAAAATCTTTTCGAAAACTAACACCCCACGTATTCAGGAGATGAACTTCGTCGAAACCGGTACCGCACATCCGGTCTTGGAACGCGTCGTCGCGAAGCGCCTTCTCGTACTCTGCAGACTTCAATTGCTCGGGTGTGAGAATGACATTCGGCTCGGTGCGCGCAACTGTCCAAAGATCTTGATTCTGATGTCGATTTGCCTCGCAACGGGTGTGGGAGTTGATAGCAAGAGCTTTAAGCCCAAGTTGCTTCATATTCGCCTCCTAGCGTTCCCTATCGTTGTTGGGGAGTCCCGGAGTCGGACAGATGACGCACCATCTCAATTTGCAAGGGAATTGTGGGACAGATCACCATCAGGCACGGATTTTGAGGAAATGCGGCCGAAGGGCATAGAGTGGGATCATTGACAACGGCCAAGACAATGAGAATGTAGAGGATATAATATGAGGTCTTGCCGCTTCCTGTCGGTGTAATCGCGAAGAGACTGATTCCATCGAGACTCTTGCAGACACCTTCTAATTGGTGGTCGTGTGGGACGTATGGAACCGGAGTGGAGCGAATGATACGCCTGGCAAGTTCAAAGCCTTCAGGAGAGCTCCAGGTGAACGCGTCAGACATACTGAGAGTCGAGGGAACGCGCTCAGACGAAGGAGGCGACGCGGTACCAGCGGATGTCCTAATTGGGAGCGTGGGAACGGAACGTGTCGTCACTCACGGATCACGGAAATCTGAGTTACGGTATCGGACCTGCCAGTAGAATCAGACTCCATACAATAGTTTTCATCGATTATCATAAAACTTTTTGTTGGAGTCTGACTACGGGAGACTAGGTCTTTTACACACAGGGTCCACTAGTATAGAGGGGAAATGGTGGTATCCAGATACTAGGCTGAGATAAGCCCGATGGTCGGCAACTGGCAATTTATTGCGATTTATTTTCTTTATTTACCTTATTTGCCCCACCGCCATTGATATCGGGCCCAAATTCTCGCAGGTAACCGCGAGGCCTCGCTCATTCATTCATTCATGTCGACGACCATCTTCCCCGGGACACCGTCCACAAGCACCACGGGCTGGAAGATGCGCTCGCGTGCCATCCGGCGGCGCAGCAGCTGCGCCGCCCGTTTATCCGCCTTCGCGGCTGCGTCGCGGATGACCTGCGCGTCCTCCTCCAGCATCTCTGTGCGCAGGAGGAGACGGTTCTTCTTGTCCGCACGGATGTGCGTGTTTATGAACCTGCGTGAATTCAATGCGCAATCAGCCTCAAGCGAAAACGAGGAAGAACTCGAAGCGGAGAGGAGAGGAAGGCAGAAAGACGCAACTCACTCCATGCACGTCTCGATATTGAACGGCGCCTCCGTCACCTTCCCTGTGAATGCAGACTTGACCGTCCACGGGCACGCCCGGCGCACAATCGCGCGCGCGTCGTCCTCGATCGGCAGCGCGCAGGTGATCTGCTGCCCAAAATCGCCGCGCCCTAACTCGACCACCGCAATCGGCTCCGTCTCATACGCCGCGCCGCCCTCCCGGGCGCTCTCCCACACGCGGCGCCGGGCCGGCGTCAGCTCGTCGAGCGTCCGCGGCGCGGGCTCGAGCGGCGTGAACGCGTTGATCTGAAGCATGCCCTGCAGCTGCGCCGCGCGCGGCGCGTCCGGCTCGTTGTTGAAGATGCGGAAAAAGTCGGGGATGTCGGCGGGGTCAACGCCGATGTCGACACGTGCAACGAAGGGCGTGGAGAGGACGGAGCGGGGTTCGTTCAGCAGGACGGGGAAGTGCTGGATGAAGCACGCTTGGAGGTGCCGGTTGAGGACGACGTTGGAGGTGAAGTTTTGGATGAGCTTCTGGATTCCGTGGACTTCTCCTGCCTTGCAGTGTTTCTTGTGTTGAGGCCTGTGATCGATGTGAGGCGGTGGTCGACGAGGGAGCTAACATACCAGTGCGCTGTTTGGCACTGGATCGCGGGTGTTCAGGTGAGGAAATGCTTCAAAAGAAGTGCATATGGATTCACCTGCTTCGAGCAGTACCACGCGCCCTTACACTGCGGTACCTTGGGTCAGACTCTCAGAGAATAGACGCCACGAGCAGCATCGATGCACCTTTCCGCACTTGCGCAGTTCCGCGTCCTCGTCACTCTTGTGGCACACCGTGCATGCCATGCTGATGTTATTTCTGTTGGTGCGGATGTCCGTGGGCGAGACTGCTGTCGTTTTGAAAATCTTCTTATTGTCTGGATGTACCGCGTGGATGTGGACATAGTCCACTTTTTCTGGCCACGATGAGGCGTTAGAGGATGTCATAATCTGGCACTGGTCGAGGATTTAAGATCCTTCGCGTCTGCGACGAGTGCGCGCAGAGAAGGTCGAAGCGAGTGGCAAGATCGAGAACAACACACGTAAACAACCCGACACGTGCGTGACGGTCACGTGCAGCATTACTGTACTATTTGAATTTCGACCGAGTGTAACAAGGTGACGCGTAACGGGGCCCTCTGAACTGAACACTTTTGGTGCTGTTGGCGGTGACGTCGGGCAGATGAACACCTAATTTTTTGAACCCCTACTAATAGGCGAAAAAACCGAATCTAAAACACCTAAATTTTGCGTGAAATCTATCAAAAATGTCTACTAGTGTTCCTGCCAAAGCGCAGGGCCCTGATAGCGCGTCCCGTTTGAAATCCCAAACCCTCCAAACCTGATGGAGAGCACAAAATCCTCCGACGGCCTTCTCCGCTCCGCCTTCCTTCACCAACTACGCATCCCCCACATTTAAACATCACGAACACTTCAGAGCTGGAGACATCAAGCCGGCTAAGTCCCCCATGTCTTTGAGAGGCATAAACTCCATTCAAAATAATCTTCGAACGGGAGGATGCTTGGTGTCCATTCATGACTCCATCGAAGCGGCAACATGAATAGAGAATAATTGGGCAAATCCTATCGTCAAGTCCATTCAAGACAGTGGTTGCAGTGGGCCTTTGGCCCTCTTTTCCCGACGCAACCCGCCTTGGCCCTGTTTAGTCATATGACGATCCTTTCATAACGGATGCGGCAGTAGCACTTGCAAAGTTGTCGGGGTTCCCTGTTGTAGTTCGGCCCTCCGGCGAAATTCCCGCGAGAACGTGCGTATATGGATTCCTCCGAAAGCGACCGCCATTAATGATCCACCAGTCCAGGAGGGGCGAATCAACTGGCTGGAACGGCCGCAAACGATGAAGGGCAGGGTTATGGAGATCCCATGGAGGTTGAGATGTCAGAGTCAGCGGGAGATGGTTCCGGTGAAAGTGGACGGAGGTCTGGAGACAACGGTGATCCCGGTTCAGAACGAGATGAAGAATTCGAACCAGGGGAAGACCAGGATCGATATTCCAACCACGGAGGCGGATGCCAAGATGGTCACGGTGATGGAGATGGGGACGATGGGGGTGGCCCAACTCAAACGGATGACAAGTGGGACTGCTGAATTCAGGCCTGGAGACTTGGAAAATCTTTTATTGGCGTCTTCAGACGAGAATAGCCTCGCCGCGGTCACCAGACGCTTAGCCTCTGCTATTTTGGGCCCTATTCTGAATGTTTCTAGGTCAGTCTGTTCATACAGCAGCCAGTAAACATGTAGTGAAACATATTTCAACCAGTTTGTGCACAATTGGGATGTGATCTCGAAACCAAAGCACCCCACCACAAACACAAAAATCATGTTCCTTCATATTTCCTACTTCAATGATCAGATGCTGTTCATCTCTCTCCTTATAAAATTGCGGGTGTGCCCCATTCATCAATTCCGACACATATGAATTTTAATTTCATCAATTCCGCCCTTGATTTGAAGGATGTAATCACCAACAAATTAGTACGTCTGGAACAGCAGCGCCATCGGACGTCGAGGATGACAGCACAAATAAGAAATAGACTTGAAGGAGAGGTAATCAGGCGCTATTGGTCGCGGATAAACAAACCCGCCAAACCAAAGGAAGTGATCCACCGTCTCAAGATAGAGACTGATGATCCAGAGGCGGAACCCACCCACGAAACGAACTCCAAGAACATGGCCACGATGGCACGAAATTACCACAATAAGATCCAGTTTGATGGATCCAACACTCCACCCGATGAACGAAGTGCTAAAATTGAAACAATAAAGCCCCCGGGTTGGATGGGATTACCTACGAGGTCTGGAAGATCTTAGATGCGCGGTACGAGACAGCCCTCTCCCTGGAGAAACCAGCCTTCGACATCACCGGGGCGTTACAAATTGTATACAATGATATCGAAATTCACGGGATAGTGTCCAAAACTAAATTTGCCGAGAGCTGGATGTGTCCATTGCACAAAAGGAACGACAGAGCAGAGATAGCAAACTACAGGCCCATCTCATTCCTTAACACAGATTATAAAATATACACCAAAGCACTTACCATAAAGCTAGCCAAAGTTGCAGGAGACCTAATCCATCCGAACCAAGCAGGGTTTGTTCCGGGCCGACACATATACGACCAGATATGGCTCACAAAACGGGTAATAGAACTTGCCGAAGCCTCAGAAGATCGTAACGGGGTAATTGTGGCCTTGGATCAAGACATGACTATCTTTGGAAAGCCTTGGAGAGTTTCGGAATCCCTGATGAATTTATCAACACAATTAATCGGGTTTAAAATTATTTTACTCAAGTCTAACGGGCACGCATGTTGGTCGCCGCGAGGATCCTCGCACCCTCCCAATGCCGGCGTCTTACACCTCGGGCAAGGAGTGGGGAGGCTGCCGTATTTCCTGCGGTGCGGTCCCCCGTTGACGAGATTAGAGACTATGAGCGAGGACGATATCTATCCAGCATCGAGGCAGCCACTCGTCTTGCGTCTTTCCATATCACAGAAAAAAAAACTGCAGTCAAGCGCCTCCCAATCCATTTACCTGGTCGACAACTGGGTCAGATGGCCCGCAAGGATGGTTCAGAATCCGACGGATCTCTTCTGGTTAGATATATGGCACGCCCACATCATCTAGCATTAGACAACATGACTTACATTGAGTTTGGCTCCAAATGCCGATTGGAAAAGCATGATCCTGCAAAAGAGATGCACTCATTAGAAATTTTGGAAGACGAATATCCTACCAGGCCAAGGATGCGGATTCGTTTCTAGGAAGGGCACGTCAGCATAAGTCGCATTCAAATGGTTTATCCTCGCCACGGGATGTATTCTATTTGAGGGCGCTGCTCCTGCATCGAAGCGCCCGTGACTGGGTTGATATCCGTACCGTGGATGGCATTACTTACCCAACACATCAAGAGGCCGCTCGAGCGATAGGTCTATTTGATAATCGCGATGAAGGAATTATGGTGTTCGAAGAATTGTTGAACTTTGGTGCGGCTCCGGCACAATGTGGATCTTCGTTGCGTTGGCAACCGAAGGCCATCCCGTCATGCCAATCTGGGAGAGCCATGAAACAAGCCTTTCCGCAGACATTCGGGACCGAATCTTGGGAGTCACTTCATCACCCGACGAGAATTTAGTCAGAATGAGCTCTTACGGGCGTTGCAGATTCTTTTATAGGGGCTTGGTAAAATTCTCACAGATATTGGACTTTCGGAACCAGAAAAAAGCCAACTTGAAGTAGATGCAGAACGTCTACGATGGGGCGGTGATCCTGCTGATCTCTGCGCGTTCAAAGACAGTCTTACATCAGAGCAGGTATGATTCGACTGTACGGCATTTGAATCATCTCTTCTCTCTTTATGACTTGGGATTGGGCCTCTTCGAGGCAGGAGCTGAACCTTTAGGTTCAAAAACTCACCTCTCAGTTTGAAGAGCTTGAAACCATAAGCATTGTCAAACTGCTCTGCCGAATTTTTTTAGAACTCACGACCATTGGCTGAGACACAGTAAAATCCACAAAGGCCAATATTATTATTTTAACAACTAGGGGTCGTATTCTCATCAGGGCAGAAGACATGTCCGCACGAGTGAAAATCCAGTCGGAAAGTAAGTATTGCCTTGTTCCCCCTTCTTGGATATAGTCCATCGTGATCATAATCTCAGGATAAGGCAACAATAATGCAAGGCTAGAGTCAAATGATAGTAATTATAACTGTAGCTGGAATCCGGAACTCTGAATTAGTAGAACATTTGCTGTAAGAGATTTTCCAGGATCCTGGAGAAAGCGCAATAGGGAGGAACCAAGGAGGAACTCAAAAAAAAAACCAACTTGACTCGTGGAACGAGAGAAGTTGTTTTGTTAACCATCCCCGACATTTGTGTGCTGTCAAGAGTTTTCTCCCGAGGTGTAAATGAGAGCCAAGTGATCAAAAAAATCCATACACTTACAGCTCTTTGCAGAACTTAGGGCCCAGATGATTTTTTTCTGTTTTTGATTGTTTTAACGAGGACACTCATAGTGCCCTCAGTTCTGGTCCGTTTACCTTCGGAGTATGCTCAATCGATTCGCAATCGGAATACGCAGTTTTCTGTGTCCTCACATTTTTTACTCGGTGTGGAAGTCTCAGGTAAGCATATTTGGGGACATTTCCGGGCAGGACAGCTGGGGCATCAGTAGTTCACCCCCGATTGCCCTAAATTTTTGATATGATGAACTTCTATGCATAATCTAGTTCCTGAAATACCGTGATAGTGAATATGATGCCAGGTTCCCATATTCAACAGCAGGCTGACTGAGAGGGCAAATCAGCCCAATATTTCCTGAACCCTAGACTGAAACTAGAGGTTACATTCACTATCGTGGTATTCCAGGAACTAGATAATACATAGAAGTCCACCATTTCAAAAATTTAGGGCAACTGACATAGAAATAGTGATGCCCCAGTTGTCCTGCTCGGAAATGTCCCCAAATATGCTTACCTGAGACCCCCACACCGAGTAAAAAATGTGAGGACACAGAAAACTGCGTATTCCGATTGCAAATCGATTGAGCATACTCCGAAGGTAAACGGACCAGAGCTGAGGGCACTATGAGTGTTCTCGTCAAAACAATCAAAAACAGAAAAAAATCATCCGCGCCCTAAGTTCCGCAAAGAGCTGTAATGGTTGTGTGTACAAGTCAAGAATCAACCCGTTCCAGAGAAATCCAAGAGGCTGAGACATTCAAACTCAAATCCGGTGCATATTGTACATGGAGGAGGAGATAAAGTCAAACAAATGGTTGAGAAAAGCCCTCTCACCGTGCCCAAGTGACCGTGGCACTGCTTGGACGCTGCTGCAATTTTTCCCTGAAGATAAAGGAGCAGGCATGTTGAATCTGGATTGCAAGTAGTGGCCTTTTCTGCAAACCTAAGATAGTTCCATCGAACTCGAGCCAAGTCTGAAGGCAGATTCAGTATCGGCTTTCTTCGGCCGCCCAGGCTTTGATCTGTCAACGGATACAGTTCCGAACACAAAGCAGAAATGACTAATGACAGAAAATCAAACTTTGAGAATATCTTTGGTTGCAGGGGACAAGGTGGGCCTGCACGGGAGATTTAGGACGGTACGGAATTAAAAAATCCATCCTAACACTTTTGATTTATTTTCATGTCTTGCCCCAATTTCTCCCGATTTTATTTGTCCGATGACCAATGTTGCATGACTAAATCCTTGTTTGTACATGTAGCAAAATGGCCCGAAACCCATCTTCTCCTGGGTAGCCAAACCTAAAGGTTCAGCAATAAAATTACGCTTGTCCGAAGCCTTTTTAAGCTCCGCTGATGTCTTTATGTGCCGCTCTGATGTTCGGCTGCCGGTCTTGATTTACACAGCCCACGGTGTGCTAAACGAGCGCTCCAATCATTCCGTACTAATGCCGCTTTGCGCCGTTCACGGCAGCTTGCCGTCAGCAATCTGACAGGCACTGCCCTGGCGCCACAATGACGTATGAATTCCGGCATTTTCTCCCACCCGTAAGGGAAACAAAGAGTTTCCTCCCGATTGAAGCTGGCCAGTGTTGGACCGCAAGAAATTTCTGTTCTCCCTCTTTATAAAATAACCAGTGTAGCGCGCTCCGCGGCAGAGCGCACTAACTGTTTCACACCCAAGTTGCTTTTTTTTTTTTTTTTTTTTTTTTTGGAGCGTTTGGGATACTGAATACTCAGTCTCGAATTTGTAGTAGTTTTGTGGCCGAGGTTGACAAACTGTAAGAGAAACAGCCCTAAAATTATCCAGGATGCTTAGCTTGAAGTTCCTGAAGTCCCCGGGGATGGGAAAAACTCCGGGTAGGCCCGAGGCATTTAGAATGTTCAATAAACATCTAATACACGTATAAAAATGGCGTCAAGAACTCGATGAGGCCGTGAGATGAGCCAAATTACCGACGCGAGCGCGTTATTTGGTTATGATTGAAATGAAAAAATGATGCTGGCTGCCCGGATCGAACCGGCGCCTATTGGGCGCTTGGACGTCCTGGGCCTGTGGTTTTTTTTGTTTGGCGGAAGACATTATTATTGGAAATTGCAATAATATCAGAATTCAATGGCTCCTGAGAGAATTGAACCCATGACCGCCAGTAAACGACTTGGTGAACTACACCAGAGCATAATCCAACTAAGTGACTCATCCAATGAGATCAGATAGTTTTCAACCCCTACTATGGTGCCCGCACCAGTTTCCCATCCAACCAACAAATAATAACCACGGGAGTGCAGCCAAAATAACAAAGTACAAGTAGTTATATAGTACGGCTAAGCCCTCCGTTTCCCCTTACCCCCATGCTCTGCCTGCCGGCTACTGCGCCTACGGCCTGCACTCGCGGGTTCTTCCGGTTCTTGTTCTTCCTCGACTTGAAACACCTGTACTTCGGGGGGGCCATCGGCGAATTGAACAGTACGATGCTGTCGGCTGGGCCCTGCAGCAGGTGGTATCTCAGGATCACGACTGGGAGCGGGAATCTGATCATCGCCGTCGCCGCCTTCGTCTTGATCTGATGGGATGTCGTCGAAATCCCCAAACGCGAGACGCTCCATGACAGTGTTGATTTCGTCCTCGACATCAACATCCCCATCGTCCTCCGTGTTCCAGACTGTCTTCGGGACACAGGCACTAATTAGGAGTGCTTTCGGCGCTGTACTATTTCGACCAAGTCTTCAGGTGACGTGTGATGCGGCCCTCTGAACTGAAGACTTTTGGTCCTAGTGACGGTGACATTGGGCTTTCTCGGCCCAAATAGGGTTAAAAACTGCCAAAAAATCTCGCCGGCATCTGCCGCCCTTGGGAGGATTCAGCACTGATTAGAAAGAATAGGGGTGTCTTCCTTGACTGCAATCCTGATTTGCTTCCTGATCTCAATTTCCAACACGGATAACAAATGTGCTTGCTCTAATCTGAGCGTTTAGCCCCCATGAGGGTACGGACGGTGAATGTGACCCCTGTACGTTCCTCGATGAGTATCAATGCTTCATCATCATCATCCCCCAAGATTTGAGATTTGGAAGGAACATAGGGTAGGTTTATTGATAAAATTTTCATTTCAGAAAAATCGGAAGCACTCCTAATCTAGGGTTAAAAATGGCAGATTTTGGGATGCCAAAAAAATTGTGTGTACCTAACTCGAGGCTCTGAGCACCCAAAAAAAATTGTATATACTGGAGTCGGCTACCTAGTTGAGACTTACTCTTTCATTTTGCCTCAGCCACCTCAATCTTCATCTTTTTGACCCCCCAATGAGAACAATACTGTTTAAATTGGTGCGTTGATGGTGCTGCACAGCCACCATCCTGGGTGAAGTGCAAACAAATGCAATTTAATGGTGGCTTCTAGAAGAAGATTGAACCTCGTTGTCAATCCAGGCTTCCACGGATTTTTCAACACATTTCATCGCCATTTCAACCTCCTGGACAGTGATATCCTTCGAGATGTCGAGATGTACGGGGACATACAAGCAAGACAGAACAATTCGGAGGTCATTGATTCAGTAGTGTCTCTGAGCATTGGCTAAATTGAGAGAATCGTGCAGAGCATTCGAAGCCGGTCGCTTGGAGTTGAGCTCAAGCAGATAACAGAGGTACTTCAGGGCTAAATAAACCCTCCGATATTTAATGGGCCATATCCCAGTCTCAGAAAATAGAACAGCCACGAGATGGTGGGTTGTTACCTCCACCGCGTCCTCGACCAGTCCGGGAACGAGTACCTGAGCTTGGACCTCCGAGCGAGGTCGTTGAACCAGCCCCTCCACTACCGTGGGTGTTAGAGACGCTGGCGCATAATCTGTTGCAATTTTATCCAAAGCTCCACCCGAATAACTATCAAAACCAGAGCAGCGCAACACGGAGTGGCGTGAAGCAGCGCTGGAACACTTGATGAGCTTGCCGATGCGAAACATGAACAGAGAAACCCTTGATGGCAGGGTTACGTCCGCGAAGCGTCCAAGGGCAGAACCAATAAGTGTAGTCACCAGAGAGGGAACGGAGACCGAGTGACGATGACCCTTGGCGACAAGGATGAGACCAGCGAGCAGCACGGAGACGAACAAGCAACGAACGAGACGAAGACGACGAGCAGCACGAAAGAGACCATCGCCGGGACGGCATTTCCCAAAGCGGAAGTCCGGAGGGAGTCAGGATGGCAACCCGCAAGATCCGAGTTCTGTCCAGGGAGTTCTGTCCAGGGTCCGTGCGCAGGCAAAAAAATCTGGGGGGCGATGCTAGCGGCGCCAATGCACGAGATGACCCCGGCGGTCCTCGCGATGCCCGGCAGGCGACAAGCAAGGCACACGCAGGTATGTACATCAGGAAAAACCCCCATTGCGTCTGGTTGTTCTTCTGGCTCTTTCGCTCTAAAAATCAAGAACGACATCTGAAAAAAATTTCACCCCTTCACTTCTCCCTCGCGTATCCCCCTCTCCCAGAGAGCAGAAACGAGCGTCATGTGTCCGAAGCAACACACACAAACAATCAACACTCACTCACGCTGGATTTGGGAAGATGAGCCAAGATAATTGAGTCACAGTCAAATCTCAATACTGTACTTACCTGTGCATGATACCCCCCTGGGACCGGCGGCCCCGTGGAAATGGAATGGCAGGTCAGAAAAGTGATCTACTCTTCCAACAATATCCACGTTGCTCATCGCGTAAACAATATGTCTGAATTGTGGCCAATTTCCACACCATTTTCGAATTTCTCGGAGGACGCCCGGTGATCTGCGGCTGGCTTGGAGGTTGTGATGTAAAATAGTCCATTCGCGCTGCCTGCAGCAGTTTGCGTACACTATACATTTTTCTGACTTAAAAAGAACTAATAAAACATATTTGAATCGTGTTTGGCGGTTCCGGAGAAGTCCCGTGTGATTATGCACAAGATGAGGCCTAAGTCACAGCTTTTGGCATGCAAGTGGCCGAACGAGGAATGAAGGCGTCGAAAAGTGTTGTCGCTTCTGCTTATAGGAGACTAGAGTGCTCCTCGCTTTCTTCTTCGGCAATTTCGTCGTCGGAATCTTCATCGACGTTCTCATGCTTGGAAATCAAAGGGTTCCAATGCTTTACGACCAAGTCACCGACCAATGCGCCAACATAAATTCACGCAAGCCCCCTCATCACTGTAGCTGGGAACCGGGATACAAAACATAATATTCCTCGGAGCGAACAGCTCAACCAGTTTAGTCAACATCCCTAAGTATCACATTGAGACAAACTTAGTCTCTACTGGATGGTAGAGGCAAGGGGACTCTGAATGTGGAATACTTACTTACGGGCAAGAGACGGGTTCGGAATAACTAATTTTCTATCTTTGTTAATACTTTAGGCAGAGGGGTAAAAACTCAAGTTCCGGTTCCTAATTCAACATATACGATGACAGCTGTTCGCCCTGATGATTAAGGACTTTTAATGACTCAGTTCAATACAATTATGCCCGATGCGTTGGTGGCTACCTTACCAATTAACCCGAGGCAGCGTAATCAACATTAGTTTAACCTTTAGTGTACAGTATATAAGTAGCTCAAATCTGGCATGTACAGGCACTGAACCATAGCCCAGTTAGTAGGACGCTATCCTCAAGATAGAGCTCTACGTCATAGGCCGTGCTTTAGGACTTGTCACCCAGAACTATACCAATGAGGTTAGTTGCTGAAAATCAAGTTTCGTGCGAGAACCAACAAACCAACAACAACAACCTGTGGCAGAAGAGAAAAGCTTGTGACGAAGAGGGGTTCATATTGGGAACAATTGGCGGAAGTGCAATAGGCTTGTGATGAAGTGAAACTTGGCGGAAATGCAAAAGGCTTGTGAAGAAGGGCAAAACTTAGCAGAAGAGAAAGATTTAGGAGAAAGAGGAGAATATCTGCGAAGCTCTACCATCGAAAACCACACCAAACTAGTTATTTGGAAAGCATGTTCTGACTTGGTCATAACCCTCTGTTCAACTACACACGCAACACATCTTAGAGCTACTTTCAGGATTACTTTACATACACATAGATCTCAACCGCAGCATACTATCTCCTGGTCCCTTAGAACATTCTACTGGGTTCTAAAAGACCCGAAGCTCGACGGCGTAACTCGACCCAATTCTCGGAGAGTTTATATTAGATAGGTTAGTCGTTGTGGAAGTTCACACTTCTGCATTCAGCTCGGCGAAGTCCGGTATCTTAAGCACTTCAGTCGTAGTCACCGAGCAACCCTTTCACCACTGTGCTGTGCTCGATGAGCAGCTGGGCGATGTCGTGGTAACCGTTCTGTGATGCGAGATGCAGCGCAGTCCAGCCATATTTGGTGGCTAGGTCGACAGATTCGCTGTGCTAAATGAGCAGCCGCGCGATGTTCAGGTGACCGTTAGCCGATGCGAGATGCAGTCCAGTCCAGTCATTTTTCCATTGCTGTTGTTGAGAAAGGGCTTTGGGAAAAGGGACAGGGGCGACATACATATTGTTCGTGAAGTTTTCAACTGCGTTGATATCATAATACACAGCGGACCCTGCCCTGCACCCCCGCTGCCACCCTTTACGCCGCCCCGTCCACCCTTACCTCCTTTGCCTCCTGGTGACAAGAAATCACGATTTGAGGTCCCAATGGAGTTCCCTACGCACCAGAAATGTAGGTATTGACACTGCGGACTTTCAAGCCAAATCGATTGGGCTCGGTCCCATGGCAGCCGGAAAAGAACTGAGCACGCTAGAGGCGCATTAAATTTCCTACTACTTGAACAGCTGTAAATTAATTCATCTACAGCCGTTTGCAGAACTTAGGGCGCGGCCCGTTTTTTTTTTTTTTGGCAAGTTTTCACCAGAACAGCGATTGCGGGATCATTTCACAACCGTTTGCCCTGGAAATAGGCTCATTCGACTCGCGCGGAAAGGGCGGAGGGCCCGGCCTCCTAGGTTTTTTATGCGCACCGAAAAGATCCTTTTTGGGGTAGGTTCCCGTGTTTTTCAGCGGTTGTGAGGAGAACACGTCCCATGGGACCAATTTTTCTCCGATTGACCTAGATTTTTAATATGATGGACTTGGACATATTCCGGAGGGCCTTAAATACCGGCATTTTGAATGGACAGGAACAGGAACGGGGACAGGAACGGGAACGGGAATGGGAATGGGCATGGGAACGGGAACGGGCGGCGAGCGAGGAGCGGCGCCACGCACCGAAATTCCTAGCCGCGGCCTCGCGCAATGAGTGCACCCACAGACACACTCATAGGATCCCTGACCATGTGATTAGGCAGCGAAGAACGTAAGTGCACGCTATGACTGCATTATCGACCTCTGCGAGCTCCTGCATTCCTTCCCGGAGCGCTTTCGGGTGTACATATCAGTGCAGCTACCGAACAGCATGCGAGGGGTCGTCATACAGATGCTCGGGCACCTGCTGTCGATCTTTGCACTGATGAGGAAAGAGATTAATCACACCCGCATCGGTGAGATCGCCGTCGGTTGCAAGCGTATTTGGTGTTGAAAGACGACTGGCTCCAGGCTCGTACCTGCGGACTCTGATTGGGCGGACGGATGTTCAGGAGGCTCTGAAGAAACTGAACGACCTCATCGGGGCGGAGCAATCTATGGGCGGAGCAAACGCTATGGTCTTTTCGCAACAGATCCTGGATCATGTGCATGGCCTGGTTCTAGGTTCATTACACTGAAATCTTCCTCAACACAGATTGAGCTTCTTTGTCAGCGGACAACTGGATGTAGCGAGCATCTTGGCCCATTTGGAAAACGACCTGCAGAATAGACCGGTGACCGTTCTGTCTACGAGAAACAAGTTGTCGGTAGACAGACCGGTCGATCTGGGCTTGAATTCATAGGAGGGCCGAGCGATCACGTTTCCAGCACGTGAAATTTGCGAACGGGCGCGCGAGTTTGATCCTCAAGCCAGGTACCCTTTTTGAAAAAAATATAAATATAGAGATTAAGTGGAATAGGAACACTACGAATAGCCCCATATTTGATAACACTTATTCCCCTTCATTTCACATTCAACAAGTCCAATGCCCCCATCGTCCCAGACGACGAGCCCATCGCGACTGCGTCGAGTGCGATCGACACGCGCATGACGCGGATGGAGACCCTTCTCCAGCAGCTCGTTGCGAAGCGCAGTCGCTCCCCCGATGGCTCCGAGGACGAGCGCAACGTACGTACTCGTCTCGCAGACCCTGCCGTCGCGGCACCAGTTGCTGCTGCGGCTGCGGCCCCTGTAACGACAGCGGCGCCGATCATCGCGCCAGCCCCCACCGTTGGCGCCCCACTGCCGCCGAGCGGCTGCAGGTTCCCCCCTCCAAGAAAAAGGACGCCCTCGTCCGTAACAACATCAAGAAAGAGAGGGGAAAAAAGGGAGAGTCAGATAAAGGAAGGCATGGTGTATAGTGATGGAATGTGGTGAGGAAGAGACGAGTAACAGAGTGGGGAAAGATAGGATAAAATAACAAATGACATAAAAACTTTGAGAGCGAGAATCGCGAGAGAATAACTAAAAGATGCAGTAAAGTAAATGGGCAGGAATGAGATGAAGGGAGAGACTCAATAGAACTTAGGGTCCTGCTGGACCGCGTTCCCCTCTGCGCAAGGAAATCGCGCGCCCTCGCGCGGCCATCAGCCCTTCCCCTTCTTGGCGATCCGGCGCTGTGCGTTGCGGCGGCGCTGCGCAGACTCGCTCAGATCCTTGAGCCGGCTCACAGTGACCAGGTGTATGTCGGGCGGCTTTGGGACTACAGCGCGGACAACCGAGTCGAGGACAGAGGTGCGCGGTGGGCCTGAAGGTGTAGCCGGTGTGTCAACATGGATGTTGGGCGGCTTGGGCTGTCTGGGAATGAGAACCGTGTCAGCGGTGGATGCCTTGGATGGCGCCAACATCAGCACGGTCTCGCTCGGCTCGGGCTGCGGTAAATCGGGCGGAACAGGCTCTCGGTGGGCGAGAACGTCGGCGACTACGATGGGACCTGTGGCCGGGCTGCAGCGACTCTCGGCGACGACGGGAGGCGGTGTGGCGCTGGGTGCAGGGACCATCGCGTCGGCGTTCTCCACCGCTGGATGCGAGATCAGAGTTTTTATGTGCGGCGGTAACTCCCGTGGCATGGAACGCGGCGAGGGCACAGCGGCACGGTGTCGTCTCCGCTGAGTTTTCAATGGAGGAGGCCGGGATTTTGGAACAAATGGTCGGCGTCGAGGTAGAGCCTGCGTGAGCGGAAGGGGAAAGGAGCGCCTTTTGGTGAATCTCGAGGCCGTAGGGGGGAAACTAGACTTGGGGAACTTGGAGACCGACCGAGATTGAATGTAGCGCCTGGGGACGTGAGTCTGGGGGACGGCGGGGACGGCACTGGGAAGAGAAGCCTCCACGAGATGGTGAACGTCGCAAGCACCGTCGACAACGAGATCCGCCGAGGTACCATCGTCCTCCTCCCTTTCGTACTCCTCGGGTAAGTCCGTCTCAGTGGCGTGCACATAATCGCCCAGCTCCTCGTTCCAGACGTATCCAGCTGCAAGGAGGCCCTGATCTTCGAGCTCACAGGCCCATAGCTCGCCGAGAAGCCTCGCGCACTCCTCGCGATCCGCCTCCGGTATCTCCCCCCGATCACAGGCGGCCTGCAGCTCCTCGAACGTTGGCGGCACCGTGACAACATCGAGAGGCGCTTCGGCACACTCGAAGGGTGGGATGCGGACGAGTCCCCTGTCGGCCGCGGGTGCGTAGGCACTAACGGCATCAGCGCCGCTCTCCTCGTCGATGTCAGCGCCTGCCTCAATGCGTTGGCGCCACGCATCCATCGTCACGGCCCATTCGAGCTCGTTCTCGCCGACAGGCGGTCCGCGCTCCCAAGTAGCTTCCCAGATGGCGACCTCGTCCTCCGAACCCTCCAGCTCCACCATCTCTGCGGATGCGTAGTCTCCCGATACGTCGGGCGCGTCGTACGGATCTACCGCGCCAGAAAATCCTCCTGCGCGGTGTTCCTCGTCTGAGGTCTCCGGCAGCTCCTCCTCGTCCTCCCCAAAGTCCGAGCCATAGATAATCTCGTATCTGCGGCGATGGTACTCTTCCCAGTAGCCTCCATAGAGCCAAAGACAACGAGAAATGTCTCGCTTCCCTCCAGGAACAGAGCTGGCGCCCGAAAGTTCGAAATAATGCGACAATGGGAAGGGTCTCAATGAAGGTGTATGGTCTAAAAACACAATATGCAGCCAACAATGACCTACACTAACTTACCAAAATGATTGACCGATGGGTTTTCGGTCATTTCTAAGCTAAATAACTCCAAAGAAAATGCTAGCATGAACCTTGGTCAATTTTAAGGTCCAACTGTGATTAACATGCGCCCACCCCACACACGGTCCACCGCAGTGAGGGATCGCATGAGACGGTCAGCGCAGTCGAAGGTTTTGAAATGAAGCCCCCCGATCTCATCTATAACATGACATTTTGCAGCTTGCAGAAGTCTGGCACAGTCACTCTTCGGTCCGACGGACGACGTGAGATGAGGGTTGTATTCATCCACGGGAATTCCGTAAAAATAGTGAGTTGTTTGTCCCCCAGGATAGTGTTTAGCAGCGAAAGCAGAGGAAGCAGATAGTAAAACAATCTCGTCTAATTTCCGTAGAGCACCAATGACAGGATAGAGAACATATGTTTGGCCACGGCCAGCACGTCCATCCACATGTATCGGTGGGGGATTCTCCAGGGTTGTGATGTGCATAATGCGATTGTAAATTGCCCGCTAAAATGGTCTTTCAGCAGTAGCAGTGCCGCAGTTAAACGGGACCAAAGTACCTGTTCAGCGGTGAGTCCCTCTTTGAATGCGCATAGATTGCTTGGATCTCCACCCCAGCGAAGGCGCTCAGCATCGACCTCTTGCTGTCGTCTTGCAGGTTCTGGAAGGCCGATATCCGCTAGAATTTTTCAAGACCCTGCAGCAGACTCTGGAGGGAAAGTAAAACCTCGTATCGAACCAATGCTGGAGGTGGATGGGAGGTTAGTGCAAAGGGGAGAGTAGATCCAGAAATACTGGTTTATCGTTCCCTTTCCGTTGAATCATTAGTTTACGGCGAGATGGTGCAGCTGCAGGAGTGAGAGATATGATGGCTGAAACTTCATTACTGACACTCCCAACTTGCCCGCCGGTGTCCCGGGACTCTCGGAGCCCGGACACCGTATATAACGAGGCGTAGCTTTTGCATCTTATCCAGACGATGGCTATAATAACGACACCCCCCGGGAACCTAGGTGCACACTCGAGCGCGTCATTCTACAAGGAGGAAATCTGCGCAAATGCTGATTCTCCCGCGGCTGGTTATTGCTGAACCTTTAGGTTTGGCTACCCAGGGGAACTTGGATTTCGGGAGCTTTCACTACATGTACAAACAAAGATTTAGTCATGCAATATTGGTCATCGCAAAAATAAATCGAAAGACAGTGGGGTAAGATATAGAAATACAAATGCAAGGATCTGTTTTTAGCTTGTTACTGGTTTATTTCCTCGGGTACAAGCCCTTCCTCTGGAACCAAAAGATATTCTCGAGTCCAGTTTTCCGTGATTACTCATTTCTGGTTTGTGTTCGGAACAGTATCCGTGATTAGTCATTTCTGCTTATCAATGACGTGGGATTAGGCCTCTTCGAGGCGGGTGCTGAACCTTTAGGATGGGATACATAGACAAGATGCGGCCCCCAATTCAGGTTTCCTCCCTAGTGATGTTCAGGGCTGGCCTGAAGCCCGCTAGGCCGAGCCCGACCAGGCCAGGCCCTCACCCACGGCTTGAGCAGGCTCAGGGGAAATTATGGTCCAACCTGTTGAATATGGACCAGGTAGAGTTTCGGAGCATACCTATGGTTTGGATAACATTAGAGAGTTGATAAGTTCTAAAAGGACTGCTAGAGACATCGCAGAGGCTTTCTGAGAGATATACAATAGTTACGACTCGAATTAAGCAAGAATTGGACTTGAGATCATGCACGTGAGGAAATCAAATTTTCGTCGCAATCTTGGTTACGGTAAAGTTCTTTGACATTTTATTTGAAGTCATTTGGCCCAGGAATGAGCTCAAACCAGCGCGTGCAGAACTTTATAGCGCCACCATATATAACATGCTATTTATCGATTTATAGCCGGAAATAGCCAATAATAGCATCAATGCTATATAGCTGCATGTGCTAGCCCTGGACCTCGGGCTCTGGAATTTCCAGCAAAAGTTAATAACTGCTATTTAGTTTCAAACACAGCGCCACAAGAGCCGCTAGCCATCAAGTTCCACACTGCAAAAATTCCATCTGATGGCTCGGATGGCTGCATCGCGCTATTATATATAAAAAAAATTTTAAAAAGTAGTCTACCTAAGGGGCTTGACAGGACCCCTGATTATCTGTAGGTAGGTCTGATCTGGAGTCCGGACAAAATTTTGGATCTAAAGGGTGTAGGTCAGTGTAAAGTCCGGACAAATTGAGGGATGGCTTGGAAGACCTCTGATCGAACGTCCGGACGGTGAGCGGAGGTAAGATCAGAGTCCGGACAGGGTATATCCTTACTCATATTTCCCAATGTGTGTTTAGTGTAGTGGTTGTTTGCTTGCTTTAATGTGGTGTAAATGGCCCCGCACTCCCTTGTTCGGTCCCTTCGGAAGTCAATTAGTTTTCTTTTTAGCTACCTACACCTCACGCTAACAAGTCTTTATAAAATGATCTGCCCTCGGGGCGCAATTTCTTCAAAGTGGGACGTAAAAGCTACGAACGCTAAATATATATGTTCCTCAATATCTCTGAGCCACTCTGCAAACACTTCTGCCTAGTAAACACCAAATTCTAGAAGTGGGTATGGACCAAGACAACATCCACTGGCGACTACGATGATTTAGGAGGCTGGGACCCTACTGAATGGATTGCACAAAGGAAGAAATATGAAAAATATGTCTAGTAATATGTATATTGGCATTTTTCGCAATTTTTTGAGGCTCCGCCGATTTTTTGGGATGATTTTGAGGTCAGAGGTTACGAGTGCTTATGTAATAAGTAATCGTCTATTTGGGAAATCGATATGAGGATTTTTCGACCTCTGAACAAGTCAGTCCCCCGGGATCGTTATGATAAAATAGTGGCTGTGTTGAAGTCTTTTTTACGAGTTTCATTAGATTTTTTGTGATAAAATAGTGGCTGTAACCGGCTATATTACCGGCCCGCTTTCTGAACTGCATCCTGGCGTGTGTTCGATCCCCGGTGCGTACAGATTATATATATTTAGGAGCAACATTCACTGAAGCCCAGATTAAAATAGGACAGGCCTGTATAGCCTAGCACTAATCTGGCATGAAATGCAATGGATGATTGAATTAAAAGGAAGTACATTACGGGCGACCATCTGTTCCCAATGCTGAATGTTGCCGATTAATGCTGATCATAGGATTTCCTTGTCAGACATGCCGACACATGTACCCGTGTTCCGGTGATGCAGGTGAATGGAAGTGTGGAGATGCACCGAGGCTAGCACCCCGAAGTCTACATATAAGAGGTGACAGTCAAGTTGTATCTATGTACTGTATTCCAGATTTTGTCCGGACAGCAGCAAAATTAGCCTAAGATCCAACTGCGCACTGTTGAGCTGCATCTATCGCATTGTGGTGGGCAAGGCATCAAGTAAGATGAGCCAAATTGGGTCGACCCCATATCAACGGGACGCTGTGGCTGTCCGCATCTAGCGGACAGCTATATAAACATGCACAAACAATGTGGTCAGCTCACTTGTATTGAGGTCGTGTAGATGAACTCAATACAAGTCCACATGCTAGATGATTTTAGTACATGCACTGTATTGTTGAATTCCAGTTTTCTCGGTTGACTATCACGTTCCGGATGTAACAAAAATCAATTTGCCGCGCAGACGAGGTTGCCATTTTTTTTTTTTCTTTTTCTGTCAATTTGGAATGGCTTCATATCATACAGAGGACTCTAATTAGTGTCTCTGGTGTTCATTCTCGAAGGTATAAGCCCATCCTAAACGTGAACAACGTGTTCAATAGGGGCATCAGAGTAGAAATTAAATACCCGATTCTGGGTCGATTCTGACGGCGATTATGAGACGATTCTCGGAATTATTTTAAATCAGAATCGCCGAGAATCGATGTAGAATCGCCTCTGGAGTCGATTCTACATCGATTCTGCGGCGATTCTGCGACGATTCTGAGTCGATTCTGATTTTCGACGATTCTCTCACACTTAAATAAATCAGAATCGCCGTCAGAATCGACTGTCAGAATCGCCTCAGAATCGACAAGAATCGTCTACTCTGCCTGCCCCTAATGAAATTGATGGGACTTGCCTTACTCACTGGGACAGACTTCAATAACTATTGTTGCTACTTGTATTGTACTATGCCAATGGAAAGCCTAAAGAATGCCCTGAGACAAAATGCATCTCCCACTTCAGTCTCCTTACCGTGATACCATCAATCTTGACCAGAAAGATCCACTGGCAATGTTTATCCCGCCACAGAGTTTTGCCCCGGGCCGACCTTGCGTGTTATGCATGACAACCTTGGCCTAGACTCATCACCACTGCACACCAGTTTGCTTTTGAGGTATGCATCCAGTTGCTGCAAGACAACTCGGTGCCCAGTTGGGCTGCGTGCGGAGTTTAAATTATTGAGAGCACGTGTAGTGCCCCGGCACTTCGGCTTCGACTCATGTAACGGTGCCGTCGGAAATTCCCGAGCGAAGTTCAAAGGCTTGAGACGGACAGATGATAGAATTCCGAGGTCAAAACAGAGGGTATTGTCATTATATTCCGGGGTTCAGAACAGTATAAATACTATAAATCTGCGCTCTTCGGCATCATACCCGCTTCAATTTTAAACTCCGCAAGGCGCAATCCTATAAATGTCAATTGGGCCGCCCGAGTTGTACAAGTCTACTTGCTTGCACACCACAAAACAGACTGGTGACAAGTTGAGTTATCAATTTCATCCGAATACTAACATAGTACTTAGTAAGTCCCATCATTTCATTCAATATGTCGTGCGCGCTCAAGATGGGCTTATCCCTCCAAGAATGGGAACAAAAGACACTAATTAGAGTCCTATGTGTGATATGCAGCCATTCTGAAATTTCAGAATTTTTTTTTTTTGCAACCTCGTCTGCGCGGCAATTTGATTTTTAATATGTCGGGAACGTGATAGGTTGACATTGAGCTCTGCTCGTATACAATTATATTTTAGCATGAGAAAACTTTCCTAGGTGAGCGAAAACCGTTGAAACTTAAAGATATCGAGGTGTTCTCAGTCATGTGCTCTTGCGATGAAAGCGAAAGATGTATAATAGATGTGCAAGATTGGATGAGAGGAAAGTATAAACAGAGTAGTGGCGCCATGTGGCTGCATCCATGGATCATATAGATCAATTTGTGATGCGCTCTGGAGGCGCCTGTCATACCGCGGGTGTACCATGGGGGAACAGTGTGAATTCTCAGGGCTCAGATTCTACTGACTCTAGATCTTGTGTGGAATTTATCCAAATTTATCATCTCTGTAATCTGTTCTAAGGTCAACTATCTGCCAGGTCACCCAGTTTGCTCATCACAAGGGGCTACCGAGATCCAAATTTTTTACATCACCGTCAAATTATGGGCCAGTTTTCGGCGGGGATTCCGAAAATCAATATCCGGAAGTCAGAACTTCAGCGGTTGGTGAGCTAGAGACCAAAAGATTATTACTGCATTTGGGAGATGACATAGGTACAGCCACTCCGAACAAGGTAATCTGGCACGTGCTCGGAGCACGGCCCGGTGGCTGGAACCTCTGTTCAATGGGAACACGAACTTCTGGAGTGAAAACAGTCTAGGGACAGCATAATTCAACCATTTGACCCACAGCTTGTATTCCCAACCACTTTCATGGAGTTGGCTTCCATATTTGGACAACATGCACAAATCCGGTGCATACTCAGGTCTAGCAGCGCAAATGAGTGAGGATTTGGCCTGATAATATTCATAGGCCTTGGTAAACTGCTATATCGAGTTTTGAATATTCTTATGAGTAACCTCGCTACGCAGTGAAGTTTTTGAGAATCTCAAGCCATCCCCAAAAGGGGATTTGATGGCATCAGGTGGCTGTGAGAGGGAGGGAGGGGTCGCCGACTCTCTGAGAAAAAAATTTCGACGTGCGGTACATTTTTCGGGTATCGGCAGCCCCTTGGCTCATCAGGCATTTCAAATTTTTGAAGGACTGCCATTGGCATGGTCGGACGGATTTTAGTGCTATGAAGAATGCCCAGTGAATCTTCATTTTATCAACTGCAGGTCCCATGCCCGAGATCTACAGCCATTGAGTGGCGAGCTCATTGATGGTGTGTGGCTTGTGGTGTAGTTGTTGTTGAGAATCTGTGTGATGCAACCAGTCAGCTGGAGAACCTTCCAGGTTGCTCCTTAGTAAACATTGTTGAACATTGTAGAATATTCTAGATTATTTGTACAGTAGTATAAATACCCGAGAAATCTACTGGCAAGGGCATCCGTTTGTCAGGCACTGCCCTAGCCTCAGTCAACCGGAATATCCTGTGTTCTTACCTCGTCGTTCTAAGCCTAACAGCTTAGTCTTACGCGCACCCGAAAAACCAACAGTTGTAGTACATTTTGTGGGTTGGGTTGTACTGTCGCTTCAACTCGGCACGTTCCGAAAGGGGACCCAGCTGAGCAATATTATTATACTGTGTTTTATCCTGTCTTATCTGTGAGAAGATACCATAAGATAAGATAGATGAGTAGATATACATAGGCCACCGTAGAGCAGACCTGGAGTTTGTACATTTCACAAGAGTTTCACAACCTTGGCAAGCCCTTTGCTGGAGCACATCAAGGGCGCATCATAAATTGATCGATTTGATCCGTTGATAGAATCCTTTTGGTGCCATGCCGATCTTTGCAGCCAACATGGAGCGTTGCTTCATTGAAGTTCAACCTGGAACCATGCTGGTATTTTTCGATGCCGTATCATCGGGTCACCTAACAATCTATCTGCTCATAAATGATTTTTTATACAAAGGAACCCACATGGCCTTGGCCCTTGGCTGATATCTAAGTTGGTCATAAATATAAAGGCATATGAGAAACAAAACATAATGGCCTAGATTGAACTGGAGCCTGATGGGTTGCAACCTTGTAAAATCTAAATCCAGCGAAGGCGCAAACATCCCAGAAAAGGGGAGATTATTTGCTATCCTAGTCTCAGTTGCATGGCATCTTACTTGGAACCTCCGACTAACCCGAGTTATTGAAAATCCAAACCTGGTACTTACTACAGCAGTAATTCACAATCAATGGTTCAAAGTGGTCGATGTAGCTTTACGATGCGACCGACTCTTGACAGATGAGAATAGATTTCGACTATTTGCCTGGAAAAAGGAACTGGTCTTAAACACATGGAGTGGCTTACTCATGGACGAGTACTCACTGCAAGATGACTACTGCATACAAGGGGGTTTTAGTTGGTATGCGGCCCATGAACAATATAAATGGGATTGGATAAATTTTACAGGCTGGAGTCCCACACTGGTTGAACATTGTGCGTAATGGCATTTCTTCCTGTATAATTTCCCTGGCAGTGACCGGTCCAACAACCAGCAACACAAGCAGATGACCTTGGAATGCTTCTGCAGACTGAGTCTCATTATCCCAAACACTCCAAAAAAAGAAAGAAAGAAAGAAGAAGAAAAAAGAGAAACAAAGCATAAGCGCAAGTTTTTGCCGGGCACCGCCACGGCCCCCCACCCAAGTAAAGTCCGGACAAAAATTGTCCAACGCGGCGACCAGAGGCAAAATCCGGACAAAAATTTCAAACTGGGCACAACCCAAAGTCCGGACAATTTTTTTTTGAGGGTCAATTTGAGATCTGACTTACCTACGGATAATCAGGGGTCCTGGCTTGACGTACCTCAGAAACACGTTGTTGATTGGCTGAACCTTTAGGTTTAGCTACTTACGTGTGGGAGCATATCGATTGGGGTCACTTTTTGACAATAAGTACAAACATATTTTAGTCATGACAAATTAGTCATTGCACAAAAAGAGATAGAGAAAGCAAAGAAAACAGAATTGAAATTGACAGTGTCCGAATAGGTCTTTTGCACCTCTCTGGTCACCAAAAATTCTAACTGTCTACAATGCCATTTCCTCTCTTGTGAGCAAAGAGGTTGAGGTTGGATTTTATGGTTAGTCATATCTGCTTTATGTTCGGGTCCGTATCCGTTCGGACTCGGAATCCGTCGGCCGAAAGTCACTCTGCCGGAATTAAGCCGTACCAGGCCACGGCGCACATCAACGGCTTGATCAACTTGGCAGAGTATTTCTCGACGCGTGCTCTCGATGTTCTGTAGATTCAAATAGGAAAAGGATCTTTGAATTTACAGATTTTTGGTTAATTCTACTCAACAGCCCCTCATATTAACTCCGTGACAGAATTGGTGCTACTTGCATACAAAGGCGGTAATGTAGAGCATTTCTAGAGGTCGGATATACAACTCGGCACGTTCCGAAAGGGGACCCAGCTGAGCAATCTATTATGCTGAGTCTTATCCCTGCATCCAGTCCAGATTTAGCCTCAAGGATTCTAAATCAGATACTCAAACACAGACCAAGGCATGCCGAGTTCGCCGGATGCGTGCCAATACTGGTCGGAGGCCGTCAGCACCTCTCCCAGTATACCTACCTCTTTATTGTAAGGGATGATAGAGGGCCAAATGCTATATCATAATATTCAATTGGTATTGAAGCAGTCAAGGTCAGTAGAAATTACATCTGAATCTGTCCATGAGTCATTTGGCTGTCGGGCAAATTGGCAAGGTGCCAGGCAAGGTGCCCAGCAAGGTCAGTGCCCAGAATGCTGGAAGCAGTTGTCACAAAAAATAGCAGGTGCATTTGAAAGATGGTCAAAGTTCAGGAGATAAAATTTCAAGCTGTGATATGAGAGCCATACCATCAAGTGGTCCTCTGGACAGGCTTATAAGACTGCCAGTATGGCGGGCTGTCCTCCAGGCCATTCACTTGTGACAAACTTTATAAATAGGGGATAGTTGGATAGAATAATTGATCCAACAACCCAGGTTGTTTTCAACAAGGGGAGTTGTTACACAGAATTATCCCAGATTTTGAGAGACAAAAATTTAAGACCCCCATGTTTGATAAAGATTTTGTGTCATGCACATCATATCTCGATCTAAGTGTCTGTCTATCTGAGCCAATTTGGCTTCAAATAATTTATTCATACAAGGTTCAGCCTCCGCCTCGAAGAGGCCTAATCCATGTTATTAATCCTTGAGCGTACCCCTTTGCGGCACGTGGTCGTGCCACCGCGGTGTCTCCGGCCGTGACAAGCCGGATCAAGAACTCTCTCACGTCAACGGATACTGGCCCGAACACAAAGCAGAAATGACTAATAAATTGAACTCAGAGAATCTCTTTGGTTCCAGGTGGTGAAACGGGCTCGCCCACGAGGATTCAAGTCAGTAACAAGTTGAAGAACATATCCTTGCATTTTGATGTATTTCTATATCTTACCCCACTTTCTTTCAATTTATTTTTGCGATGACCAATTCTATATGGCGAAATCTTTGTTTGTCCTTGTAGCAAATGTTGGCGGATAGGCAAGTTCCCCAGGGTAGCCAAACCTGACGGTTCAGCAATCACCCGCCTCCGCTAAGTTGCTATCAAGTTCGACTTTGCTTCCAAGACAGGCTCTACAACATACCTGGGCTCATCCTTTGCATCACATGTTGTATTGTAACCCTGTATTTCCTCTGGCTCCTCAGGCTTCTGTGATGTACTGTTGTTGTTGTTGTTGTTGTTGTTATTTCTATTTTACTCTGTACCTGGCCAGAGTTGGCTATGCAGCAGTACTACCATATGTGAGGAAGATGTAAGGTATCAGGGAGGTGATTTATCAGGGACATATTTTAGATGAGACCAAGTAAAAGAAAGGAAACAATATCTCAGTGGAAAGCAGCAGTATGACGGGATGCAAAAATTGTGAGGGACATGGATGGGGCAGAAGTGGAGAGGCATTTAGGCGGGTGGATGGATCAGAGTGTATCAAGGTGAAGGAAAGAAGAAGAAGAACTTGAAGAGTCAAATAGACGGTAGAGAATAAGCCTGGCTTAGACTGGTTCAACTTTGTATGTAGAGGTCCTGACAGTGGGTTACATCAATCCAGGTCTTCCTGCTGCGCAGGTCAAGATTATTCCCCCAGTCCCTCCCCTATTTTTATGGAGAAACTGGACCAGTAGCATACTTACATCGAATGGTTTACCTGCTCGTAACTCTGGTTTCCCTCAATGGTTGTTATCATTTGACTCGATCTTTGTGTCGTAATGCTGACACTCAGAAGTGGGACAGGGCCCTTTGACGAGACTTTTTTTGCATCAGACAGACATCCTTTTTGCCTCAATACACCGGCTGCTTGCGAAAATAATATTTGCCCTGTTTGTTTTGTGACTTTACTAAGTTTCGGCCAATGGCCTTGAGCTCTGGAAATCAGGTTGGTGCAACAGATTGGACAATCATATAGCAGGGATCATGCTCTAGAGTGACCGAGTTGGAAGCCCCCATCTTTTTTGAATGTATTTAAACTGAACTTCCAGTGGGAAGTCTGCCAATTTCGGGCACCAAACCCTTATGTTTCTCGCTTTTTACAGATAATATGTTTGTTGTATTAGAGAATGGTTGTTAGTATTCCACTTTGTGTAAAACACATTATGTTGTGCTCATCCAACCCAATTATTTGAGGCTCTTCCAATTGAGAAACCTGTTGAACGTAGTGTTGGTATAGTGATTTTGTGAAAGTGTTGACCCCCTTGACCTAAAGGTTCAGCACCCGCCTCGAAGAGGCCCAATCCCAAGTCATTAGATTTCTTTCGACGATCTGATCCTTGAACCCACGGCACTTTCCGACGGCTTTTCCCGGTGATCTGTGATTCTTGACTTTCAGCACTTTTGTGCAGAGTGCAGGTCACGGCACAGCATCACGGCACTTTCCGACGGCAATTTCCGGTGATCTGTGATAATCGACTTTAGCCACTTTTGCGCGGGAGCGCACGGCATTTTCCGGTGGCGATCGGCGGCTATTTCCGATGATCTGTGATTCTCACCCAAACCGCATTTTTTTGAGGAGGTACAAAAACCCACTACTAAAGATAGTGGGAATTTGCCCCTATCCTGTTCCTACTTGCCTCGGTCAAACCCTTCGACACTACATCACAATATATTCTCTGCCGGTATATTTAGAAGTCAGGAAGTTGGGGTTTTATGCTGATGTTTGTAATTGCGGATCGGTGCAATGGGTGTATTGTTGTTTCATTTGAGCACTGCACAGTGAGTTCAAGGTGGGCCTCCCAACAGGTCAAGCCACATAGCTAATTCATCATGACTGGCCTGCTGCAGTGGTGGTGAGAGAATAAATGTGCATTCCGACTGTCATACAAACCTCGGTCCTCGATGCATGGCCCGCGCCACGGATAAAGGGAGTCATGGATCCCGGATGAAATATAACTTGGGTAACACTTTTTATTTTGTTAAGAAGGTATGCAAAAATTGTCAGTCGCCTCTCAATCAAGCCCACTACGCCCTTCAATCCCCGGCACTGAGCAGATTATATTTACACTGTCGATGGTATTCCGCTTTCTCCATGCCAAGACCCCTGCTGAAGCCTTTCTATGAGCTCTTGACCTCCGTAAATGCCCTTCTTGCCGACGTGGGTCGCATAGAGTCCACCCGCATGGCCTGGTTGAATGTGGACGAAACCGAGATATACGACGTCCTAAGAGGTAACATGGCTTTGTTGGTACGCCTCTGGACAACTACAGCTCAGTTCGTTGAGATGATAAATATTTTCAAAAGGTATTTAA
Organism: Mycena galericulata; assembly: GCA_029289565.1. Taxonomy (NCBI): domain Eukaryota; kingdom Fungi; phylum Basidiomycota; class Agaricomycetes; order Agaricales; family Mycenaceae; genus Mycena; species Mycena galericulata. The sequence continues at coordinate 202,560 of JARKIA010000062.1, read as the reverse complement.
CAACGACGTTTTGACGGAGCTTATAGTTCCTAGGGTGGATATATCATTCACACTGTCTCTTTCTGAATTATTTGACTAATTTATGGATGATATCATTAGATCTTCGAAAGTCTGGTGGGGATAGAGAGAGCCAGGCGCTTGCGAAAGGTATACGCACAGTCGAGCTCTTACTGAGACACGCGCTTGAACAGATTCTACAGTTTTTCCCCTCCATCCGTGAATTGAGTCAGTCACTAGCGGTTGTGCGTGACACAAAAACAGTGTGGACGACCTGTAATAGTAATGAGCTGTCCGCCTTCATCTTCGAGATTTTATCCCAGGTGAATGTGAGAGCTTGATTTTGGTTCCTTTCGTTTGGCTAACGTATCTGGCAGACACTGGCATTGCCGATGATCGGAAATATCGAAACACAATACCAAACAGCCCCCGTATCAAATGGACTCATACTTGATGAAGATGAGATATGCCGTCTAACGGTGAAAAAAATTCACGAACAGCTGGATGTGCATCGGACGCTTTGGAGGGCGGGGATGACTGTGATCCCTCGGAGCTATCGGCTAAAGAACAAAGCCGCTAAACTGCGTGCTCTGCGGATTGCCATCGCAGAACATTTGAAAAGCAGGCGCCAAGGCTCGGATATGGACGGCAGCGATACATTGGGGGCTGAAAGCAGACGGAATTCTGCTCAAAGGTTGGATGTTATGGGATTCGATGAAATCGAATCAGAGAAAGCTGTTGTCGGCATGGGTCTGGGGAGACTCATAGCGGAGAGCTAAGGTAGTAGGGCCTGACTTGGACGATCCATGGATGATCCATCATCCATTGATGGCATCCACTCCTATCCAGCCATCCATTGGATGCCGTCCAATGGACAATTCCGAGTTAAGCCTCAAACCACTAAATCCACTACCGCTACGTGATTCATATATACACTATGCATCCGAATGAACCTCAGGCCAATATTTGAGCGAAGTTGGAGTACTTTGCGGACGAGAAAACGTGGATTCCATATCGTACATTAGTGTTGTGTCTATAATTAGAGATTTGATATATGGGGTGTCGCGGAAGTGGGCTAGGTAAAGGGAACGGGTTAAGGAGCGTCATCAGAGAGAGTGAAATACGTGGATATGTCGCAGGAGAAGGCGGGGGATGGATAAAACGAAGGAAGCATCAGTTAGAATCTCGCAAGGGACGGCTGTAACCACCGATAATCTGTTCGGCAACATCCAGATCGAAGAACGGCGCCTCAGACCAAGCGCCAACGCTCATCTGCTCGCGGAAGGTCTGGGAAGACATACTCTTTTGATTCCACGAACATTGATTGCGTCCCTCGGAGAAGGAGCGTTCGCCGTCGACGGAAGTAGCGGGAGCAGAGCAATAAGTCAACGCCATTTCCGCCAGACTCGGCTGTCTTGCCTTTTCCGCTGCCCAGTATTGCAAGACAGTCTTGCCGTTGAGCGATGGAAGGGGTGGTGTGTCGAAATACGAGTCGATATCATCGAGGATTTGGACAGGTATTTGGGGTGTTGGTTCCACGACAGCCGCAAACCGCCGCCGCACTCGACCGCGGTTGGTAGGCTCGGGAGCAGAAGCCGGAGTGGGTGCCGAGGGCGCATTCTTCTTGAATAATTCATGATAACGAGCGGTGACGGCTTCCCGAATGCGACGAAGTTGAGTCGAACTTCGCCCGTTCGCCTCGAACCATTGCAGCTTGAGGTTGGGGGAGAGAGCTAGAACACAGTTTAAAATTTAAATAAATTATCGCCCATAATACGAAACATACCGATGGAAAATTCGTATGCCTCACACTCGGGGACGATGTTCAGGTACTTGTCAAGAACCAATCCACCGCCATAGGCAGCAATCCGACAAATATCCGCAATGTCGTCAGAGTTTGCGGCACGTTCGAGGGCTGCACGGAGTGTTTGGAGAGCGGGGATGACTTCAGATATCAGCGGTCCGGATTTGCCGCCTCTCGAGAACATGAGAGTCGGTTCTTTGATGCACTGGGTTTGCGATGAGAACGGTAAAGAAGGACAGGCAAAACAAAACCATACCTCAAGAACGTCACGGAGATCCGCCGCTAAGTTCCACTGGTCGTCTGTCAGTTTGAACGCCTTGAGGTTCAAGTCCTTCTCCTTCAGAAGTGTTCGCACAGGTTGTTCCAGAATCAGTGCAGTGTCGAGGGAGTCGTAGTCCGAGTTCCACCTAGATGCGCATCGTCGAGCCAAAGTCTGGGTTTGGCCGACAATCGTCGTATCCTTGTCGACGATTTTAGCGAAAGCTGAAGAGACTGGACTGGAATCATGGATTTTCCGCGCCAACCCGCAGACCTAGATCCACAATACATTAATTTATTTCCGAAAGAAAGAACAAACTTGAAAGCGCACCCGAGGAATAAGCTGAATGGCTTCTTTAGTCTGTTTCGTGGTAACGGTGATACCACGCTGCGACATCGCGTTGATGGCTGCAACTCGGATTTGTGATTTCTTCGGAATCACGATCCTTTCTTGTGTTTTCGTGTTCCACAGTGCCCGCAATTTCTCGAGCTGATCTTGAAGCTTGTCCCTCGTCATCCTGTTACTATATATGTCTTCGACACGCGAAATCAGGACAGTCGCGTCCAACCTGTCCCGAATTTCGGCTGCCTTTGCTGCTGCATTAGCGACCTTCTGGGCTTTCTCGGCAAGAATGCGACGGTTGTACTCCATCTGCAGTTCTTTTCTCTTGCGTTCTAGCCCGGAAGCATCAAGATTTCGCGCCGCACGCATCGTGTACTGGTGATCCTCGGGCGAGAACCACATATCCATGAAGCCCTGGGTCTGGTTGCGCTTGAACATCGCCAGCCCATTGTGTGTTGCAAGCGCAGCTGTTGGATTCCCTCGCATGTAAACAATGAAGGATCCGAGGGCACCTTCATTCCGGTCGTTGGTCGCTGGGAGCCAAATACGGCCCTTCTCGGCATCATTCAACCCGTCAATCATCCCTCCAGGCGCGAATTCCGAGGAGAACCGAATCCAGGTTGATTTGGCGCCTTCGAGAAAGCGGACAAACATCTCACGGAGGTACGGCAGTTTCCCACCGTGGTACAGCTTCTTGATCTCTACCATGACCTCGCCCCGCGCCACTGGCTGTCCGTCGAACGCAGCAATGTGGTACTGCTCCTCATCAAAGTCCAACACACACTCTGGGGTCTCGAGAAGCATCGCACAGTGCTCTTCAATCTCAGTGTGGAGTGGACCGAGGGAGATGGCATTGAGCGCGACTTCTTCGGGTTCACGAACACGACACGTATAGGGAATGGCGATGAAGAGGTGGTAGATGGAAAGCACAGCGAGCTCGGTGAGTGTTGGGCCGTCGTTCAACGCGTCATGCACGTTCTTTTCGATGTTGGTCCAGCCCGGCCGCGTTTTTAGGTCCTTGATGGCCTCGAGGAATTCGCGGTAGATGTCACGCCGCGCGATGAGCTCGCAAGCAGCGTCTCCGTGGCTGCCGAACCGTGTCTGGTTCGTCTTCGGGAACCGCTTTATCGGTTCGCCTGCATCCAATTTTGATTGCAGGAATAGCTCGACCATGTCGCCTTGCCCGCGCTTTTCAATGGCGTTCTCGAAGATCGCACCAGCTAGCGCAACCGCTTTCGCACCTCCAAATGACGCGTTCTCGACGCGTTCGAGGTCGTCTTCCGACGGAGGCTGGTCACCATCCTCGGGGTGGAGAACGCGTCGAACTGCGGCAGCCGACTCCTTGTTGGCGAGCGGGATAGGTCCCGGAACTCCTTCCAGTACGGCGTCATGTAAGTATTGCCCCCCTTGAAGCTAAGGTAGAGAGCGTGGGATCTCGGCACCCTTATGTAATCAGCTTACGTATACTTTCCCACGGCCAAAAGCCGGGGTCTCGACAGGGTTTCGAAGAAATTTTTACAATAATTCTTGTTGTGAGTGGGTCTAGGGTAGCCTTTGGGACAGGGAACATGTTTACAGGCCTCCAGCATAGTTTTGAGCACCTGTAGAAGTAATGGATGCTGCCGTCGGCAACACCACACCTCACGGCAGTGCCACTGGCCGCTGCCGAAGCGTGCCGAGGTGGCAGTGCAGTGGCAGTGCTGGCCAAATGTTTTGGTTAATTTTATCGAAAATGCTCCATTCGATGAGAAAAGCACATAGCAACAATTAAAAAATGGGGTCACGAAAATTTGTCACACCCTATTAACTGTCTGAGCATTGACTTTTTGCTGATTCTGCTCAATAGCAACTGCTTAGAGACACTCTACCTAATATTCGTATTAAGCAAAATTTTGTTAGAGAATGTGGTCATCGAGTTAATTCGCTCGTCGTCGAGCGTGATGTGACAGCTTACATAAGGGTGCTGAGATCCCACGCTCTCTACCTTATTCTGATCCTTGTGCATGCAGCAGCCGGTCCAGATCCAAACGGTGAGCAAGCGGCGATCGGCGTCGTCGAGCTCCTTCAACGCCTCATCCCCAAGCTCCCGCGTCATCGCGTGAACACAGGCCAAGTCCCGTGCAGCTCTCTCGTTGGGTGGAAGCTCCATGTATGCCTCGAACCCACCGGCATCGTCGAGTTTTTTTGCTACCCAGTGCTGCTTGAGTTCCCGTAGCTCGTCAATCTGTTCATTGAGCTGCTGGAGGCGTTCCTCCCCCAGTTCCTGCAGAAGTAAGTCGTGTTTGAGCTCCTTCCACGCCTCCGAGAGGGCCTTCTCATTATTTGCATGGTCACCACACATCCCGCGAAGCACGCGACAGATCATCCGCAGATCTAATGTCCCGAGGCGCCTTCCAATCGGGCTGGCATTATACGTCGAAATGATGTTGTTGTAAATGGTAAGCCACGCCGCTTTCGAGGTTGCCGTACTGTGGTCGACGGTAGACGCAATACCGAGGAAGCGGATTTTGGGATCGGTGGATAAGCTGACCGATCCATCTGTATTCTTCACAGGCACGCGCATGTGGATGTGATGAGACTGGTAGTTCATTTTTCGGCGCGACGTGCTGTCGCTGCTCATGGTAATGTCTACGAACATTATTAGTGGCCGAAATACTGGATATTTGGCAGAATTACCGTCCGTGTACTTCATCTCGACTCCCAATTGGACCTGAGATGCGACCAGACCCTCGAGGACAGCGCGCCGTACCGTCCGTCGGCTCATGGCACGGTCCAGATCAACGCCGAAGATACGGGCGATGTCTTGCATCAAGTCACCAACCTTTCCCTCCTTGCAGCCGCTCGAAACGAGAACACGGGCAATCGCACGCAGTTCTACCTTGTATGCACGACCACGTTTTGCATGCATGCGGAGGAGATGTTTTGCTGAGCGTGATCCGTTTGTTGCGCGCCTAGAAACCTCCTTGCGCCGATTGTTTTGACGCCGGGCAAATCGCAGAACGCCCCGAAGCTGGCTAAGGTCCGAGATTTTCTTCTTGAGCTCCTCCTTTGACCGTGCTGTTGAGTACTCTGCATCATAGAGCCTCCTCTCTGCCTCTGCGACCCGTCGTTGCCATCCTTTGTCGTCCTCCGCCTTCCGCTTCAATATTTTCTTCACCTGGGCCTCCCCATGAGCGGTGGCCTTCTGCAACTCGTCCTCAGCCTCTTTCACGCGCTGCTTGAGCTTGTTGATCTTCTGTCTGTGCCGCTTCTCGCGCCGCGCTGAATTTTTCTGCTCCCTCTTCAGCTGCTCATTCTCCCGGATTATCTTCTTCTCGGAGATCTCTGCTGCGTCGGCTCTGTGTTTGTGGTTCTGGATTGCACGGGACTTAGGGCTGAGGGAGGATAGAGAGCTGGGTTCGTTCTCTTTTTCAGCGTTGTTGTGCGTGCGACGCGCATCGCGCATCTTTTGCATATGTCGTTGCTGTTTTAGCTTGGGCATTGAAAGAATTCACTGCATTTATGAAAGATATCAGTACATAAATGTGGATGTAAGTAAATGGAAGCTTTGAGTACCTTCCCAGGAGGCTCACAGTCTCGTTAGAGGGGCGGAGCGACGCGATGAGCGAGAGGTGATGGCGCTGATGTGTGACGACGCGTTCCGTCACATACCCAATTAAGGAATTTGGCGGTGAAATGATTTCGGCGGTTTTTGGTCTGATTGGTGCACTATCACGCGACGATGAAGCGTTCTGGACGCGATTTTTGGCCCAAATGTCAACTTAAAAGAGCCCGATTCTTGATTTAGGCCAAATAATTATCATATCCGTACACTAGCAGTGGCAGAGGAAAAAATTGAACAAAAAAGGGCTCTTTTAAGTTTTAGGTATAGTTAACTACTTTGCTTCCTCACCAATCCTTTTCTGGCAAATTGAATGCCCACTCAGAAAAAGTGCAGACCATTTCTCATGGCCGGAGCTGGGCCATCAGCTGACGTAAGCTTTCCCATCATGATGCGGTCGGTGCCCACCACCAGTACAGGAATAGGGCCCTGTAAATAATCCGTGTTTGCAAACCGGTTTGTAAACCGCTGTTTATAAACCGGTTTTTAAAGGGTCGAGGCCAAATGGCTGGTTTTTAATTATATAATCAGAGACCGGTCCGCCGGCAATCAAGCGCCGGAGCAAAAAAAAATCACCTCGTTCTGAGTCTCTCACTTCCCTTGGCTCCGGGTTCACTTCCTACGACTAGGAACTCAAGCATCTATTCCACTTGCTGTCAGTTTGAAATTTTGCCGTGACGGAATTGATATAAAGCTTCCATTTACCAAGAATTTGTTGCCATATAAACCTATTGAGGGAGCCTGTACCATCCAGAGTCTTTGAGAGTGGTCGGACGGAGTTGGGACCGAGGTGCAGAAGATTCAGAGAGTATGATTTGGATGCGGAAGCCAATAAATTACAATTGTAGGCCCCCGTTTATAAACCGGTTTATAAACGCCCTGTTTACAAACCGGTATTTAAAACGCGTTTTTAATTCCCCAGGAATTACTTACAGGGCCCTATACAGGAAGAAAGCTGCCTCGCATCCAACGGATCACGTCCATTTCCAATCCATCCACATTTGTCAGCATCCATCCACATCCATCCACGGATCACGCCGTCCAAGTCAGGCCCTATAAGGTAGACGCCATCCACCTTCGACGAACGTCACGTGGATTTCCTTTTGTGGATGGGTTAGGAAAGATTTGTGAATATAATTATTTCTACTTTGTTATGGCTAAATCCCCTCGACCAGATTGTAGTAATATGTCTTCCATTGCTTTGAAAAAAAATCCTAGGTTCCCTGAGGTTGTGGAGGGCAGGAATTAAGCGAATAGTTTGGCACCTCACAAATGATCGCCCGAAGAAGTCGCTGATTGATGGGATGACCTGGCACTAAAGCCGGTGTAATTATGGGTCAACACCCTTAATATCATCATTTATTTCCACATACAGACACATATGGGACCAATTTACACATTCTGGTCGGAGGGATTTTTTCTCCGGGCACTGTAGAGTATTCGGCAGGGCAAACAATCCATTGTTCGCCCAAATAGGAAATCCACGTGACGTTCGTCGAAGATGGATGGCGTCTACCTTATAAGGGAAGTGAGGCCTAAAAACACCATCGAGATTCTGTCCTGGTTTTGATAGATCGCCCAATTTTAAAAACCGTTGCTTGTTCCTCCAATTGGCCGCCCTAGTAATGGGAACTATTACTGTACAGCTGATCTCGAAACTAATGAGACAACATGATTTTTTTTTCTTTCTGTTCCCAAAAAGGGATTTTTTATCAAACCCAAGAGCTCTGGCATGTATTGGGACCTCAATTGTAAAAATGGGCTAGTTTATGATAACTGGTGCCGCTTGAAGCCAAATTTCGGTCGAATGGACCGAGAGCAGAACACCAATTGTTTAGAGTGCTCAAGCCATGCGAGATGGGGGAGCGTTGAGGGCATCTTGAGCGTATGATTCATAGGGCTATTGTAACTCGCCTTGATTTTTTTCCGATTTATTTGAGCACAAAATTTGAGTGTACATTCATCTCGTGTCAGACGAACACAAACTGTAGTGTGTTTTTTGGATCAGAGCCCCTCTGATCGTGGTCCATACAGCTCGATTTTTTTCTCCCGTGGCTGCAACTTCCCTGTTTCCTCTGAAAATTTGAAATACACTCGATCTAGTGCCTATGAAGCTCAGGCATTTTTCTTTTCTTTTCCCGTAACATCTCCAGACCTCTATATCGACATTTTTTCTGACGGATATTCCTCTGGATCGTATTATTTATTTTCTCTAAGAAATCCTGAACCTATGAGTCAAAGTTCATTGGCTTGGTATTTTCCTCCTGAAAAGAGTTAGAACTGGCAGAATAGCAGCGGGGTCCCTTTTAAATATCACACTTTTTGTGTACTCATGGAATTGTACATCAGCTCTTCGACTCCACTGCACACAGGAAGGTTTCATGACTTACATTTACTCCTTCCCCTCAGAACTGTTATCGCAGAAACAAGGACACAGCTGTAGGTCAATCTTTCTTCAAGATCGCGCCTGTGACCTGCGTGACACGCTTGCCGATATTGGCCGTTCAAGGCCACCAGACAGTGATGGCAATTTTTTTAACCTTTTGTCTCTTGCCACGACCACTGAAGCCTCACAAACGCAAGGTATGTCCTCCCTTTGCACTCCTGCCAATCTTCCACGAAAAATGAGGTTTTCATAACAGGTCACGTTTGAATGCTCGGAGTTTCCGTCTCTGGGGCTGGGCAATCAGGGTTTGAATACCACATTAGCAAACAACGCTCAATTACAGCCGTTTGCAGAACTTAGGGCGCGGCCCTTTTTTTTTTTTTTGGTAAGTTTTCACGAGAACAGCGATTGTGGGATCATTTCTCCACCGTTTGCCCTGGAAATGAGCTCATTGGATTCGCACAGAAAGGGCTGAGGGCCTCGCCTCTTAGGTTTTTTTATGGGCACCGAAAATCTCCTTTTTGGGATAGATTCCTGTGTTTTTCAGTGGTTGAGCAGAGAACACGTCCCATGGGGCCTATTTTGCTCCGATTGACCTAGATTTTTATTATGGTGGATTTCGACATATTCCGGAGGGCCTGAAATACCGGTATCTTGAAGCTTAGTGGGTCATCTTTATGGTCCACGGGGGCAGAAAAAAGGCTCCTGCCGTTGTGGAAAGTTGGGATAAGCCAAAATCGCGGTGGATTGGTGGAGTGAATGTCAGTTGGAGCTCTTTTCTCGAGACAAAGGTAACTATTCACAAGAGAGCCCAATAAATATCAATCCACTGTCTGCTCTCCGTTTCCTTCAAACTCAGGAAATCATAATCGCAAGATGGCTCGCGGTGTTTGCCTATTTCGGCATTCTTCGGTTCGTGATGCCTTTGGTGGATAAACTGATTTTCGGTTACACGGCGATGAGAATCGTCAAATTCAACCTTCCCTGCGGCAGGTTCGGGCGCCGGGGCTTCCGCTGCGTGGGCCACTGATTTCGCCCAAATCACCAGATCCGGCCACCTTCGCTGCATGATCGCCATTGATTCCACCCTTCCTCGGGTCGCGTCATTCCTGCACCACCACCTAGTAACCATGGTGATTGAATTTATGTGTACCTGTCTGTAGGCGCATTGTCAGTAGGTAACTGATTCTGTTCTGGTGAATACAGCGGGGCACATGCGGCGTCGGGTTCGGGTGGAATTTAAACTGACGCGGGGAACTTTAGTCACATGTGACGAGTGGCATCTCCGGCACGTCTAGTACCTACAGACATGCTTACTTGAAAAGTGCTTGTTGACGGAATGCTTATACTCCCTCGTGTCCCATCTGTTGTTATTTTCCTTTGGTCGCCTGTTCGAGTCTGGTTGCGGCCATTTTTATTGAAAAAACTGGTAACGTCCTCCCACACGCTTAAGGCACCACGCAGTGGGCCTCGCGGCGAGCACATAAGCTCGGCGCATCGGGCCCCCGCGGCGAGCGGAAAGCCCCGCGCAACGGTCGGGATCTGGGGCAGAAAGCCCCAGCCGTCCGGGCCGGCGCCCGCAACAGCAAAACTACACTGAAAATTTACAGAAAGACATTGCAAAAAAAAACCTAGTGATATATATATATACTACTCAGACAGGCCGTCAGGCAAAAGGATGGGGGTCTGGGGTGAACCCCGTTCCCCCCAGCGAAACTTCCCTTGTGTGAAAGTAACGCGTGACCTAAGTTCCCCGCGTGTGTTTAGTCTCCGGTTCGGGTTGAAGGGCTGGTATCATAAGGGCAGTTACAAACTTACAATGCCCTCAACTATAAGCCTGAGTCTGGGGTAGCAAAGTTAGATAGCTAGCGAGCAGTCAATGGGGAGAAGGAGAGAGGTGAGATTCCCCGAACTCCTCATTGCACCATTTATGCTCGCTGGGGGTTTGAGTCATTCGGCGGGTCGCGGACCCGGAGTGGTGTCTGAGTGAGCGAGTCATTCGGCGGATCGCGGACCCGGAATGCATGTCACTGCAGGAAATACGCGGGTCGCGGACCCGGAATATCATTCGGCGGATTTCGGACCGGGAATGTTCCACTCGCACAGGGCGGTACGCTGCAAGTGCCGTGGAACGCACTGCAGGAATGGGGGTCGCGGACCCGGAATTTCATTCGGCGGATCGCGGACCCGGAATGTTCCACTCGCGCGGGGCGGTGCACTGCAAGTGCCGTGGAACGCACTGCAGGAAATACGGCAGCCTCCCCATTGAATGCCCGACGTGATGACGCCGGCATGGGAAGGGTGCGAGGGTCCTCGCTGCGACCAACATGCGCGCCCGTTAGACTTGAGTAAATGATTTTAAACCCGATTGACGATTACCTCGGCGTGTCATTGTACAGTAGCGCTATTATGTTCTGGACGCCCTGGTTGCGGCTCGTTTCTGAACCAAATGACTTCAAATAAAATGTGGATATGAACGTTGAGCAAAATGGCCGACTTGTCTCGTCCGCTGTGAGCTCAGATCCCAACCAATTCAGCTCAACAAAAATGTGGATATGGATACTTTTACAAGTACTTTCAGGCTAATATCATCACTTTTGCATACAGTGCAATTCCGCTGAGTCGATTTTTCTGAAAATCCGAAATTATTTTATTGTGGGAGAACTGCACAGATGAGGTATGGGTTAAACACTCCCTAAAACCTTCAAATTGTGCAATTTTTATATCCACATTTTATTTCAAGTCATTTGGTTCAGAAACGAGCGGAAACGAAGGCGTGCAGAACATAATAGCGCCACTGCACATCCCCATTTGCCGTATCCTCTTCCCTCAGCCTCTCTCGTCGTCCTCAAATTTATTTTTTATTTTTATTTTTATTTTTGGGTGGAGCGACACAGCGAGAAGATCTAATCTGCTCTCGTGCACGCTGGTTTTGGGTTACTCAACCGGAATTGCGGAACTACGGTCACCATGGGGAGATGCACTTACGCAAGCCCGTCAAGTGGCAGTGTGGGACTCGGTAGCTCCCCCCTAGCAAGCTAGCGGTTCCGTCCCGGAGGACGCAGAGCACCTATACCCACTAAAACCCCAGACTGCCAGACCCAGTTTTCTGGCAGATTTTTGTTGTCCATCAGGACTCTGTCCCATGTTCGCAGGACACGTTAATATTTGTGGCCTGATTTCCGTAACGGGAAGTGGCTGTTAACAATCGATCCATTTTCAGGCTACATTGGACCCATCGGTTGTGGATTTCAAGGTCCGTGTGTTTCTTGCCGGATATGACGCGCTCATTTCGTATTTTCCAATACCAAAAAGGCTGATTCGGAGACAATTACTTATTTCGATGAGTCTCGCGGATTCGTTCATCAGCTTGCCCTGTGAATTTTTGAATTCTGCCATACTGCAGCCAAGAATAAGGCCTAAGGTGAGATTTGGCATTTCATTATGTTTCATCTTCCACAGGTCAGAACAAAGCTTCCAGATCAGTTCGCGACCAGGAGCCCAGCATTCAACAAGTATACGTTCCATCGTCTCATCAACGTTGCAAACCGGGCATCCCTGTCGAATCCAGCCGACCTCGTTTGTTTTGCCCAAGCAAGCCAGAAAAAGAGCGGACTTTAATATCGAGGGCTCGTTTTGTTCCGGCAATTTTACCTGCATAGCCAGTGAAATTCTAAACATAGCTGTCTTTTCCGATTTGCGACTGGCGTCCTCCTCGTTAAGCCAGAGCCGAATTTGCTGCACTCAGCGAAGCCGACCTCAACATGTGCCGACTCTACCGATCCCAATTGATCCGGACTTTGATCCCGTTACTGCCGACTCTATGTGTGCCAATTTCAGGGCCCTGTGGGGACATTTTCACTATTGTATGTGTCTGAGAGTCTCTCGGGCATGCAATACAAGCTGTACTAGTTTTTTTCGGGACCGAAATTATCTGCTAATGTTCGAACCCAAATTTCGCTGCTTATCATGCAGCAACACCCAGTCAAAATCCAGCTTGAAATGATTGCACAATGGTCAAAATACTGTTTTGGTGCGAAATCTCGGCGCACTGTGCCGAGGTTCACGTACATTTGTTTGGATTGACATGGAGAGCCCCCAGCTCTCATGCAAGGTACTAGGGCCATCAAAACAAATCTGAAGAGACAAATCCAACCCAAATTTCGCTGGCTATCATCCCAGCAATACCCGGTCAAGCTCCGGCTTAAAATGATTGCACAGTGGCCAAAATACTGTCAAAATACAGTTTTGATGCGGAATCTCGGCGCATCGTGCCGAGATTCACGTGCATCGTACAGGCTGTATATTTTACTCCAAGGTTTGTCTTTTTCAAATGATTATTGAGAGCTATATAGCCCATACCTTTGCAAGAAAGCTCGCACAATGTAAGTTCCCCCGAACCAACACTTGATGACTGGTCTATATTTTGAGCATAAATAATGAGGAAGATAAATCGCTGGGTTGTGTAGAACTCGAGCTTGCAGCCTATTTAGATTCCAGGAGTGCGTTTTCACTGGAAGCCGTAGTCCACCCGACTCTTGGTCTAGACTCTGGGGAGGGTAAAGGTGAGTGTTTTACTATTCAACTGGGTTCAACTTTTGTACTTACCATGCACACCCGATTGATTGCTAGTTTCATTATATTCTGGTCTTCAGAACTCTCTGATGTTTCGACAGAAGAATGATCTACCGTCAGTGGGTTGAAAAATGTGCAGGTGAAAACCAGAAGAAGAGGGACCGGAATTTCAAACAGTTCAAGGACAGAGTGGTAAGGGAATTTCGTGGCGAACCTGATATCAAGATATTTCAGTGTGTTATATTGTTCTTGAAATCACAACTCATTGCCATCCATCAATGTTGCGCTGATTTCCAACTCTGATCCTCTCGCCAATGATCCTCTTACCGTTGCAGAAGCCAAATCACGGACTGACTGGCCGCATTGGCAGAAAGCTATGGATGAGTAAATGGCCCAACTCAGCACACTCCACACATTCATACTCCAACCACTGCCCGCGGATTGTTCTGCCATTGCATCCAAGTGGGTATTCCGCATCAAATGCGATGATCACGGCAATATCTCATGCTACAAGGCACGTCTCGTCGCAAAGGGATTTTCTCAGATCCCTGGTATTGATTTTGACGAAACTTATGCACCCGTTGTCCGAATTGAGACCATCCGCCTTCTCCTGGCTCTCGCAGTCTGTTACAATCTCCAAATTCACGTTGTTGATGTTGTTGGAGCACATCTCAACGGCAAATTGGATGAGGAAATTTATGTGCAGCAACCCGAGCTCTATGAAGATTGCACTACACGAGTCTGCCGCCTTCATCGCACGCTTTACGGATCTAACTGGCTTGCGTTGAAGGGCACGTGTGGTGTAGCGAGGACGTTGCGCGTCGCCGGCGCGGCCCAGCGACGGCTCTACCCGTGGTATCCACGGCACAACATCCAAAGGCAAGAAACCAACATCTCGACATCGCAGCGTGGAGCCGAGGAAGAAATCCGCAAACTGTGGAGCAGATGACATTGACTGTTCCCACAGGCGCCACTTTTGTCTAGACATCCACGAATGGGGATGGGCACCGCCCTTGATCGGACCGGTAGCTTTGTCCCTGTTTGGTTGGCAGTAAGTGTCGGTTCCAGTTTTAAAAACCCTAAGGCTTTTGATCTCCTCACTTTAGGCCTACTGGGCAATCATTTCAGGCCGGATTTTAACGGGGTCTCTCTGGGATGATGGCCAGCGAAATTTGGGTTCAAACTGTCTCTTTGGATTTGTTTTGACGGCCCTCGTGCTTTTGAACGACAGCTGAGGGCTCTGCATGTCGAGCAAACAAATGCATTTGAACCTCGGCACGATGGGCCGAGATTTCACACCAAGTCAGTATTTTGACCACTGTGCAATCATTTCAAGCCGGATTTTAACTGGGTCTCGCTGGGATAATAGCCAGCGAGATTTGGGTTCAAACTGTCTCTTTGGATTTGTTTTGACAGCCCTGGTGCTTTTACACGAGAGCTGAGGGCTCTGCATGTCGATGCAAACAAATGCATGTGGGCCTCGGTACAGTGTGGGCCGTTAGATGCTGCCACCAAACAAATGCACATGAACCTCGGCATGATAAGGGCCCTCAGCTGTCGTGGAAAAGCACCAGGGCCGTTAAAACAAATCCAAAGAGACAGTTTGAACCCAAATTTCGCTGGCTATTATCCCAGTGAGACCCCATTAATACTCTTTTGGTGGGAAATCTCGGCCCATCATGCCGATTTGGGCGTGGGAAGCGGTCATGTTGCCCATCAAAATCTGAGGTCCTTGAAGACAGGTGCCAATAAAATCAGACTCCATATAAAAGATTTATCGACTATCATAAATCTTGTGGAGTCTCTACGGGAGACTACAACACGATTATTTTGCGTCTGAATACGAGTGTGCAGGTGGCAAGGTGACCGCAATGCGGGGCTTGCATACACTTTTCTCAGTCGTTGAGAAACAACTTAGAATGTACATAATTGGCCGGATTAGTTGTCTGTAACAGCCCAAGTGACTCATTTTGAGCTGAAATTATCCACCAGGGTTCAAGCGTTCACAATTCAGGTGAATAGAGCTTGCCAGGTCGAGAGGCATACGACGTGCTGCAGCCCAAAACGTGTCAAAATTATTATTTTATTCATTTTTGTGAAATGCAATTGTGCCGTACTCGGTAGGGGCACTTTGCAACGAAATCAAAAGACATGGTTTGTAGACTACTATTGTACAGTATTCTCCTCGTCTACTGGGGGTATAGGGCCATGGCTTTTCCCGGCAGCAACTGCTGCTTCTATAGGCCGGGGAGGAAATATGATAGCATCGGGAAGAAGGACGGGATAATGAAGGGCAAAAACGGGGTCTGGCCTGGAGATGAGCGCCGATTCAGGAGACCGCAGCTTCGTTCAAATAACGCCGTCCAGAGGGAGAGATAAGTGGCACCGCGGTTTCCTCTTGATTAGCCTGTCTCTTTGTCCTGCCGGTTGGTCGCGGAGTGGAGGGCTTTCTATATTCTCCATCTGAAAAACATCCGAGATCTTCCTGGTGTATTGCCCAATAGGATCTTCCTCCCGCGTGTGGAATCCTGATTTTGCGAAATTGGTCGGTGGTGGTTGATAATTAGTAAATGAAAGTGGAGTTCCGAAAAATCAGGCATTTTTTTGCTTGTAGGGAGACTGGTTACGAGTCTATTCCACTGTTCCACAACATGGTTCGCCGGGGGTTCAATTTTTTGTGCGCGTGTTTGGGGGTCCATTCACCTGGCCAGACTATGATTCAACCAGAAAATGAACACTCATTCCACTTCTGCACCGGGAAGAGATAAAATATGCGCATAGCCACAAAATTCAGCAAATATTCCATGACGTGATTTGCCGGGGGGTTAAAATCTCTGTGCACATGTTGGAGGGTGCATTCATCTATCCAGACTATGATTTGACCAGAAAATGAGCACTCATTCCACTTCTGCCTCGGGAAGGGATAAAATATGCGCACAGCCAGAAAATTCAAAAAATATTCCACAACGTGGTTCGCCAGGGGTCTGCATGTCGATACAAACAAATGCACATCAACCTCGGCATGATCGGCCGTCAGACGCTGCCACCAAACAAATACACACCAACCCCGACACAATGGGCCGATATTTCACACCAAAACAGTATTTTGACCACTGTGCAACCATTTCAGGCCGGATTTTAACGAGGTCTGTCCAGAATGATAGCCAGCGAAATTTGGGTTCGAACTGTCTCTTGGGATTTGTTTTAATGGCCCTGGTGCTTTTACATGATAGCTGAGCGCTCTGCATGTCGATACAAACAAATGTACATCAACCTCGGCACAATGGGCCGATATTTCACACCAAAACAGTGTTTTGACCACTGTGCAACCATTTCAGGCCGGATTTTAACAGGGTCTGTCCAGAATGATAGCCAGCGAAATTTGGGTTCGAACTGTCTCTTGGGATTTGTTTTAATGGCCCTGGTGCTTTTACATGATAGCTGAGGGCTCTGCATGTCGATACAAACAAATGCACATCAACCTCGGCATGATGGGCCGTCAGATGCTGCCACCAAACAAATGCACACCAACCTCGGCACAATGGGCCGATATTTCACACCAAAACAGTATTTCGACCACTGTGCAACCATTTCAGGCCGGATTTTAACGGGGTCTGTCCAGAATGATAGCCAGCGAAATTTGGGTTTGAACTGTCTCTTGGGATTTGTTTTAATGGCCCTGGTGGGAAAATAAAACGCAAAATTTGGCCGGCTGACCAAAAAAAAAGTGTACCTCTTGGAGCCTCTAGTGCATTGGAAATCCTCTTGGTAAGATATTTCCACGTAAAAAGCGCATTGAATGGCTCTCCTTGCTCCTTGATGGCCATTGAGGCCGACCTATGAACCGAAAAAGGAAATTGATGCAAGGTACAGCCACCGGCTACTACCGGCCCGGACCGAAAACGCAAAATCTTCCTGATGAAAAACATTTTTTCCACTTTCACAAGTTTTGCTCCGAGGGATCCATAGAGGACCTTCTTATAGTGCTATTTACACAATAACATTGTATCTCGATAAAAACTGGGGTGTCAGTAGCGATTTCCAAATTGGGACAAAAACTTGTCACGAAGTTTGGTCCGCAACCATACTTCTATTCTAACTAGCAGTTACCCGTGCTACACTACGGGCGTATCTTCATCCTTAGGCGATTGGCAGGCTGGAAGATTCACCATGTTCAACATGTCGAGGCTTGAGTTCCACTGCATGCTGCCTTAATTCAAAATCTTGTCTTTATCCTGCTCCCCACGTGCTGCTCCTCCATTCATAATCCCGCCTTTATCCGGGAAAATATATTTCTCGCCTTCTACTTGACCCACGAAATTTACCTTCATCTAAGTCGTCATGGCCATCATCCTGCTTCCAGCTCGCATGCCTTCATCCTGCACTCTTGCCCTCATTGCGAACAGTAACATCCCGCCTTCACGGTCATCTCATACCCGTGCTCCACCACGGAGGATTGAACTCCGTTTAAGTTCATCTGACCTTCATCTAGGCCTCAAGAATTTATTTCGCGCCGACATCGATTTCTTGCCTACTTCCCCTTCATTCCTCGACCCTTACTTTAGGGCCTTCATCATCATTCCGCCTTCATCTCTTCATCCCTGCTCATTTTAGCCTGCTCCCGTTGTCCAATAATTTTCAGAAGTTATAAGCCACCTCAGTTCGACTGCATTCGTACCTCGGACACTGGGCATCGTCAACAAAATTGCCCGAGCTCGACCAATACTGGGCCGTTTGGGATAAAGCAAAGGCTTATTCTGCTTCATTTTGAAGCCTGCTGGCGATCTACAATATCAGAATGGCATTCCGAGGCAACCTGCCCACGCTACATGTGAATCTATCTTAGGTGTCCGAGTTCCAGGGGGGGGATAGTACTACACCTACCATAGCATCTTGTTGCATCTATGAGTGTTACGGCGGAAAAACCACGTGTACCACAGCCAGGGTAATATTGGCGGCCTCAGGTTTGCGTTACCTTCTCTATGGACATTGTCGTTCTTACGCAGAAGAGACAACTTCGTCCACGGATCCCGGGGACCACATCAGGGAAACCCCCCCCCAGAAATTTCTACAACTTTGCCAGAGAATGCTTCAAAATAGCCGCAGTTCCTTCAATAGCTGAAATGTCGTGAACATTTGTTTCCCCATAAAAAATTTCGAAATTTGCATGATTTTTGTCGAAAATTTGCCATGAACTACGCCAAAGTTTCACCGGTTTTCATGCAATTTTGTGCCAGGATTCATTCAAATTTCTCATTTGGACACTCATATCATTGGGGGTGGGCACGAATCAAATTGCATTCCAGACCACATTTGACTATTTGAGTTAAGAAGTATTGAGTTGGCGCCAGTTTGAGATTGACGGTCGATATGCCTGACCTACATCCCTGAACACACACACGTTAGTATTGGAGTTGTTAGTTGTTAGATTTGGTGCTGGATTTTGTGAGACTTCGTTTCACTCAGTCTAGTATTAGATTTCACAGCTGCACGCCACTGCACCGTTTCACCGTCTTGCCATGAAGTCTCAGAGTAAGTCCAAATTGAGCATCCATCAGATCAGCAGAGGGGGCCAACTTACTAGCTTATTAATAAGTTGCCGTATGAGAGTCCGTGTTGGAGGGTTATTCATTCAGAGTGCTGATCGAGGTGGTGCGAGTTTGTTCTGCGCCTCAAATAAAACGAGATAAAGGTCAGGGAGATATTCGTTAGTTACCCAAATTCGCAACACTTCCTTGTGGCTCTGATCATCATGTACCAGCCTCGTCCACGAGTTACACATGTTCGGATTCAGAAAAGTTTGCTCTCATGCTCTTGACAACTACTGGCGGCTCGATTTAACCCATGGACTTCGTGAGTAGTGTTGCCGTGACTCAGAAAGTCGAGTCGCGACTCGCCAAGTCGACTTGGTTTAGAAGTCGACTCAAGTGAACCGACTTGGTGACCTGGAGTCGACTAAGTTGACAAAATTTTGCAAAATGTTCCTAACACCTTCAGACCTCGTAAAAACTCAAAAGGTGAAAAATGATTTGTTCCCTGTCACAGGATGTCATGTCACTGTTCCGCTTCTGTCACACTGTCATCGATGTCACAATTTTTTCTTATGACCCCAATCGCTTCCTCTGGAGAAAATACACAACTTGCTAGGGACCCGACTTGAGTCGATTTCATCGACTCGACTCGACTCGGCTCAAGTCGGCGCCCCCAAATCGACTTGGAGTCGATTGGCAACCCCGCCGTTCCGAGGCTGATGGCAAATGGGTCGGGAGACCGATTTATGGCGATTAAAACCGAAGCTGCCGAGCGGCAAAAGCCTCGGCAATCTGGAGCCATTTCCGGCGAAATGAAAGCCTCGGAATGACCGATTTTTCAGAAGGGGAGGGGTGAACATCAATGCGCCCGGCGATCCAGTGGTTGCCGTTTACATGGACCTTAGGGAAGTAAAGCCGTTTGAATCCGTGCTTTTTGATGTGCTCTTCGTAACGGGCAAGCAACGGTGCAGCCTCCATCTGGAAAACCGTAGCCGAGCCATATTAGAGCCATAGTGCCATAGCAGCCATAGTGTGCCATAACACTGCAGAGTACTATGCGGTTGCGCACATCAGGAAAAACCTCCCCAGATAATTTGACATAATTTTGCTCATATTATTTCACGGCAATATAATCTGACCAAAATTGAGATAATTTGTAAAATTTGGCATAATATGAGCAGATTTTGTAAATCTATGGAAAACATGCCCGAGGAGGTAGCCAAGTCCTTCGATTGAAGGAAACAAGTGAAAGGGCATACCTTGAAAGCATCAAAGGGTCTCGAAAAGTGGATGCCCGCTGGAATGCAAGTGTCGAAATCTGCCAAGTCATTCTAACTCCGCTGATTCCAAACAAATGCCACGTCACATCACCATGGCAACGCGAATCAAGTGGCGCCACTCTCTCTTCCGCACCACCATCTTCCCCTCCTCCCAACCTCCTCTCGTGTCCCTCGCGCGCACTCCGACATTGCAATCCCCTCGCTCTCGGAGGCTCATCATCAACAGCTGGCCCTCCGCACCGCTCTCATCCCGCTGATTCATCACTCGCCGTTTCCCCCTCCCTCGCTGTTGTTATCCCCTCCTATCGTCCCAGATCCCCTGCCCCGCCGCAACATTCTACTGCAGCCACCGCAGGCCAGACCCTGACCCCTCGGACCGCCTCAATTCATGTTCCTTTGTGCTCCCGCTGATGCCACGTCACCAACAACCCTGCCGTTGACATGCCACGTCACTACGCCTTCAACGTGCTCAACGTCCTCAAACTCCTCTTCAAGTTTCTGAGCCACCTTTCTTCTGCACAGTCACGTTGCCATCCCCGCGCCCCCATCTTATCCCTCTCACCCTTGCCCTTCCGCGCCCGCTCCGACCTAGTTCCTCGTACACGACCGTCGTCGTTACGGCTCGTGCCTGTACTCAGAAACCCCTCTGGTTCCTTCTGTCCCCTCAAGTTGGCTTGTGTTGCCCAAGCTCATCGGACTGACCACTGTGGGGCTCTCTTCAAAAGGGCTGGACACGTCAAGCACATCAAGATCTTGTCTCATTTTTCACTCTCATCAAGACTCTCAAATAAACACTCACATGCAACCCTTACCAGATCAGCTCGTGCACATGCCCCACCCTTTGTCGCCATTGCCGTCTCTGCGGATCTCCCCCACTTTGTGTATTGCACGCACGCACTTAGGCACATACACCCTTTGACTATGACCAGCGCCGCTCTTGTTCGCAATTAGTCATACCCGTTCGTTGCTACTTCCTTACTGTGTTCCTTATCGTATTCCCACTTTGTTTGCGTGTATAGTAGCATAGTAATCTATATGTTACTGCTTATCATCTTGTGTCTTTGAGCAATAATATGAAAAGGTGGAGGAGGAAGACGACCCAAACCCGACAGATAATTTGGCCAAAAGTTCGTCAAATTTTGTCAAATTTTTTTGGGGTAACATAATTTGACAAAATTTGATCAAACCGACATAACGACGATAATTTGACGAAATTTGGTCAAAATTATGTCAAATTATCTTGGGGGGTTTTCCCTGATGCACTAGGCACTATGCAGCACTATGCGGGTTTTCACTACGCACTATGCAGGACTCACCATCAAATCTGGGCAATTCCCGTCGTTTCTGTCCTCGTATGGCAGACACAAACAATAGTGTTGATATTGGGCAACTTGAACTTGGATATATCTTACAATGTAGTGATTCAGATGCAATTTACAGAGGGAAGTATCTCGAAACACGAAATTCTAAGATATAAGAAATGACACGCAGTGACCACCTACTACACTGTCGCACCACATGGAAATTGAACCAGAGTGTTGTGGCCCAGAGAAAATTCAGTGTGCATCGACGTGCGCATCAAGGCGAACTAAAAATCTGGACAAGACACCCGTATGAAACGGCAAGTTAGCCACACGCACCGTCATTGGCACCTCTCGGCAGACATTGCAGGGATCGTTCTCACCGTGTAGCCCGTACCTCGCCCCGCGTATACCTTGTGTCGTGGCTGGGAGGTTGAAAATTTGCGGATGAAACTAGCTGCATTATCGAGCTTTCCGAGTCCCCCACAAAAGCCTGGGAGGCAGTACGGAGTTGGTATAGCCGTTAGGCTGTGGGTGTGGGCGCAGGACGGACGGTTGGCAGCCGAGAGTTTTGAGAGCGTCGATGGCTTGGCGCCGATCGTGCGCTGGAGAACAAAGAGGAAGATCCGATCAAAATC
Organism: Mycena galericulata; assembly: GCA_029289565.1. Taxonomy (NCBI): domain Eukaryota; kingdom Fungi; phylum Basidiomycota; class Agaricomycetes; order Agaricales; family Mycenaceae; genus Mycena; species Mycena galericulata. Next base: position 180,846 of record JARKIA010000062.1, on the reverse strand, counting down.
GGTGCTCGCACGTGCACAAGCAACCACAAATAGTTGACTCCGTCGCTTCTTTCTTCCCTACCACCTGTCTCGGTAACCCAGATGTTCGGGCGCGATCACGTCCATCATGATCCGGGCCACGCGACTTCGGGTAAAAAATGATGGACGGGATCGCTCCTAGAACGTCTGGGGCATTTGGTGGGCTGTACCCCCCATCCCGTCACATCCCTCTGCTCCTCCCGTCCGCCCCCTTTCCGCCCCAATGGCTGGTTATACTCCCATTTGGACATCCTGGGATGGCTTCCCGCATTTTTCCCCAATTTTCTGCGTACTTTCTGGCGTCCTGTAGGCTGCTCAAAACTGCGATATTGTCAGGCCAATTGAGGCCATTCACATTCAATTCGAGCTCTTTTCTACCCGGAAAAATTGGGACTATGTCAGATATGTAGTTTTAGTAATTACAAGTCCTTTCCAGCTCAATTTGAGTGGTCTGAGGTGCATGCGGCGCAATATCGAGGGTTGCGTGACATGCCAGATCGTGACAGGATGGGGGGTAACACACTACCAAATGCCCCAGACGTTCTGGTGGGTTTTGCGTCCATCATTTTTTACCCGAAGTCGCGTGGCCCGGATCACCGGAACGTCTGGGTTACCGAGACAGCCCTACCACCATCCCACAAATCCCTCGTCTCCCTTCCTTTGTCACTCGTTCAATCGACGTCAGCTACAATGTCACCGCGCACCCACCCCACCGCTGTACGTGCCGAATCGACTGGGTCGCTGAGTGGCATTCAGTTAAGTGCACCCGTTTCTCACCCCATGCTTCACTGACGAGAACACCTTCTCTCGGGGCACCGATTGGCGCATGCACAAAGACGACGGTCGTGCCGAGAAGCTGAGGGGCAAGGCCACCAACGAAGGACTGCGCAACCTCAATACACCCGACGTATTCAGGACTCAGGAGGCGCCCGCCGCCCGCGTGGAAGTGGGCCCTGGGGGTGCAGCGCACGATAGAGCGCAATGTGCACGGGGAAGAGTGTTCTCAGGAGGGTGAGTCGTTCGTAACTTTGCCACGTACTTTCCCTCCCATTCTTCTCTTCGGGTTTTTCAGCTTCCCGTCCATCGTTGTTTGCTAATCGCGGTCCCAGTACCTTGTTTCAACTTGCTTGCCACCAATGCTTTCTGCGTGCTCGCGTATTTTATCATATCGCTAGTGTGTGTCTTTTTCCTCTTTATTTCTTTTCTGCGTTGTGCTAATTCAGTCCCAGCGCCCGCTCCCGGATTGCCGTGCGTGTTAGCTCACTAGAGGACTTATGAGGGGAACCACCCGGTATGTCCCACGTAGTGCTCGGCAACGAGCTTACCGACCATTCTATCCAGATCGATATTCACTGCAGGCTAATTTCCAGCGCATGGGCAGCAGTGCCGCACGCAAGCCCGCGACGGTACGTGCACACCGTCATTCTCCTAAACACTGCTGATTTCCCTCGCAGACTGTCGATGGCCCTCTTCCTCTCCACGAGCAACCCTCGTGGAGAATGTCGGTATCGCATCGCGACTTGCGAACTTTTATTAGCTCGGTACAGGCCTTCCACCAGGCGATGACGACTCGGAACGGGACAACAATATTGCGGAGATGATTGATGCGAACCAGATGCAGAGCTCGGATGTGGCAAGAGTGCAGTGGATTGGCCGTCGATTTGGCGATGAGCTCCGAGCAGCCAAGAAGCACTCCTCGTTGGTCATTCATTTCAGCAACGCAGAGGCCGCCAACAGGGCAATCACACATGGGCTGGCCCACGGGGGTCACCTGCATCGTACTGAGAAGTACAGCCCCCAGCCCATACAATGCTTTAACTGCTACTCCTTTGGTCACATAGCGTCCCAATGCAAACATCCTGCTGTATGTGGCAACTGCACTTCTGCTCATCCTACCCACGACTGCCCCTGCCCCAATCCGAAACCATGTAACCCCAACGCCAAATGCCCCCACCTCGTGATTAAATGTGCTCTCCGCAATTGTGGCGGCTCTCACCGAGCGACGGATCTGGCATGTCCAGTCCGACAGTCCATTCTGCGTCACATCGCTGTTGACCACGCAGCCACAGGCCCTCTCTTCCCAGTCCCGCCCAGGGACTGGGAAGCTAAGGAGTAACCTGGTGCTTAACATCACAACCTTCCATTTGATCTCGCCATGCCCTACCTATTGATAGTAAATTCACCATACATACAGTATCATGTCTTAGGATTATCGTGTACCATAGTCGCTTACAGCGACTCGAGCACGTTAATTGACTTCATCATCATTAGGTATGTGAGCAATTAATCCTGGGCTCGTTGCGCATTCTCATGGATCCACCAAGGTCGATTGCGGCGCGATGATCATGACGCGGACACCAGGCTGTTTGGTACAGGGAATGGTGAAGGTTCGGTCTGGAAGTAGGTAGTAGTTTACGGGACCTGTTTACATAGTTAACAATTAATTCGATGATTTTATCCTTATTGTTGCTGGTTGAGTGCAGGTGAGCAAGCAGAAAAGATCAATAGGTGTGGCTCGCCTGCACTGCATAGTACTCCATAGTGCTGCATAGTGGCAAGGCAGCGTCTGCATAGTGCTGCATAGGGGGGATGTACCTATGAGCACTATGGCACTATGCAGCACTCTCAAGCACTATGCAGCTTCAGGTCGTTTTCCTGCGCCAATCACTTTGGTCAGAGGTTCAATTCCTTCCCTCAAGACACAACTTTCAGTATTTTTGACTGAACACTGGGGGATTGCGGACCCTAAGTGGAATGTAATCATAATTCTATCCATCCTTAGCGTTCAGCACAGTTGCTGTCGAATAACAAAGGCTCACATACGGGGGAAATGGAGGATACTATTGTTCACAGTTTAATGGCTTCTACTGGAGGGAGCGATGAATTCGAACACAGTTAGGCTGGTATATTCAAGAGTAAGTGGTGGGAAGTACTCCGAGAGAAAACTCGAGGAAAACAGTTGGATTTGTGGAAACCATACAAACTTTTGAAACCAGCTGTATCCGGCGCACGAGGGACGCAGGCAACGTAAATAGATCCAAACCCCACGAGAGTCTACCACCACCTGGGTCACTGCTACCCAGAACCCCAAACTGACAGGCGCACCCATGGGGAGTGTGACCAACTCGGGTCACTCTCCAAAAGCGGACAACCCATCCACAATTCCTGTATTTCCACTCATGCCGCATCTGCATTTTCCACTCTGTCTCCACTTTATGCTTCTCAAGAGACGAAATTTTGGGTCTACACACCTAAAGGAAACCCAGCTGGACTCCAGCTGTCGACGATCTCTGGCCCACATAAAATGTTTAGCTCGGCCTGACATGTACTACAGCCGGATTTCAGACTTTCCGTCGAATGGATTCCATACGGATCCAGCTGGACCTAGTTCCAGCTGGACAAGTCTCCTGTCACTCAGCCTGTATGACGGCCGACTTGCAGCTATTTTTCGGCTGATACGTTTCCACTTGTACAGCTCGGTAGCATGCTTTCCCGGGTCCGAGTCCTATGTAGAACCACAGCCAGTACCTGAGTGTCAACCTCAATGGAAGCCGCCGAGAATACTAGCTCGCACTCGTGTTTACATATACAATTCATCCGATTGCATGATGGCAAAAAAACGAGATATAGAATGAAATGAATTCAAATAATAATCCAGACCCGCTATGTACTGTCCTCAGGCTGCTCCTCCTCTGCGCCCTCGCCTGTTGAAACTGTCTGCCCACGGCTGCGCGCCTCAATTGTATTGTCAATATCAGCTTGATACGAAATGAGTGCGTCATCGGTGGCGTCGGGGATTTCCTCAGTCGGATTGAAGCCATGCCTCTTGCGGTCTTTGTCGAGGATGGCCGCAAATGCTCTGGGGAGGTATAAGAATTAGAATGAATTGTAATCCGAGCAATAATAGAATGGAACGCACTTTGCAACACGCTTTGCGATTTCCGCGGAGTCTTCCGTGTCCTTGCGAGCCACGGTGCGAACCATCTGCAAATCTTGATCAACGAGCTCCCAAAAAATTTTACCCGCGTCCTCGGGTGAGAGCTTGTTCTCAATCCTTCTGACATGCCATTTGCGCTGGAAGAAATAAGCGGCTGATCAATTCACAAGAAAAAGGCGTACCATCATTGCCACCCGCGCGCAGAGCGCCGGTGTAATGGGAATCGAAATGGCCTTTCCGCCGGAAAGCTTCTGGATAATAGTCTTGGTGAGTTGGTAGATGGTCGCGTGGGTATGGTCAGGGCGGAGGGATGGGGGATCCGGAGTTTTCTTTTGCTTTGCCACCTCGACAGATTTCACAATCTATATATGAGGTATGAGCTCGGAATATATTGAAACCCGAAGACGATCACATACCTCCTTCTTGATGGTTGAGCGCGATTGAGTTAGAACATCCCCAATGAATTTCTGTATGACATCCATGGCGGCCTTGTCGTGTTCTGTACCAACGACGAAATTGCCCCAGCGGTGACGCGTCAAAAGTGTCTGAAGAGAGTGTTCGTAAGTACGGATCCTGCTGCTGAATGATAACTCACCTGAACATCATTCTTGGCCGCTTCGCCCTTGTACTGAGTGATCTGGCTTGAGCATAGGGTTGCATTGGTGGCACGGGTGAGGTTCGTCTTCAAGTCAGAATTGATTTCAAATTTCGGTTTAGCGGCTTGGAATTTGGCGAGAGCGTTCTCGTTCGCCTTCACATTGACGAAGAGCTTCGCCATCTGCACAGGAAATGGGTCACTGAGAAAACTCTCCACCTCAGCTACCTGCTCGGGACGAAGACGCTTCCGGGTGGCATAGGCACTGATGACTTGGAGGTGATTTCCATTCGGTCGGACAGCAACTGGGAGGGCACCCGAGATCGATAAAGCTGCATCCGAGTCCAGGCCAGCATCATCCGCAGTACGTTTGCGGGCGGGGGAGGAGATGGGAGTGACAGTCGACATCAGATTAGAATATTCGTCTTCGTCGTCGTCGATGATGGGGGAGCTGCTGCGCGAGGGACCAGATGAAGCCATGGTGGAGATGTGGTGGTTGGGTTGAGAGGTTCATGATGTGGTGTGGCCATTATATATCACACAGCGAACAATGGCGAGGCCACCGAGTGTCAATTGGCACGAATTACTAAAACGAGAATCTACGCGTCTTCACTTCAACCATGCCCCCAAAACGCAATCTCCCTGAATGTGAGTTGAGCTGTTAGTTATGGAACGAATGGTGGCTCACATATTATCTCAAGGCTACGAGGAGAGAGCTTCAGATAAAAAAGTCCGATGCAAAGTATGCACAAATGCGAGTTGGGCAGCGTACGCGAAAGTGCACGTCACAGACCACATTAATTCAGCCAAACACAAGCAAGCCATAGAGTCTGCAGAGAATAGACGAGCAGGAAGAACAGATATCGAGCAGCGTCTGGCAGGAGTCCCTGCGGCGGTCACTGCGGAAAGGTCGAGTGCAGCTTTGATGCTCACGGACCTGAATCTGCCCAATTTTCAACCACGCGCACAGGGGATTTTGGAAGCCGAGTCCGATATGTGGCGAGATTACGACAAGTACGACGCAGGTTTCAGTGCCGGCGATGAGATATCCGAGGCAGCTGCCCAACAAAGAATCGAGCGGGAGATGGATATGATGGGAATTTGGGATGCAGTGGAGGTGGGCCGACAGCTGGACGGACAGTTGGATGAAGTCCCGAACCCCGCCGCTGAGGATAATGCACTGCTGGACGAATTATTGGAAGGTGAGTGTGCCAGCAGCTGACGGATCAATAGCTGATCGCTCCGACATCAGCGCTCGACTCGGACCCTTTCGACGCGACACTCACCCAGGCAGATTCGGAAAAATCCAGTGAATGGTACCCTTACCCCTCGAAGACCGTTCGTATTTTTGCTTGCCGTCAGATTATTTTTTGATTCATTCAATAGATGCTCCTCCTCGATATTTGCGATAATCTGCCGCGACTTCCAGTTTCGGAATCTCTGATGCGCACCTTCATCTGGATTTTGAAGCAATGTGGCGCCAAGGATGTCCCTTCACTCGACGCCCTCCGGAAAACCCAGAAAACTCTTCGCAGTCAATGCGGTGTCCCGACAATTCCATGCACGTCAGTCCAAGGGAAGAACTTCTGCATCAACGATCCTACGGCTATACTTCGAATGGAATGCGCAAATCCTGAAATTCGGTCTCAATTTCATCTCTATCCTGAAATAAACACCAATGGGTCTGTCTCTGAAATCTGGCACGGCGAAAAGCTTTGCAAGGTGCTCGATCCAAACCTCCTAACACCAATGTTTGACGCAGGAAATGGCTTTTATTATTATACCAACGAGGTTGCGATGCTCGAAGATGGCCGGTTTGTGATCCCTTTCCGCTGGATCAAGGTCGACGAGCTCATGCATGTGGACGTGCATCTTGTTGAAACGGATGAGCAGGTATATAAAGTTTTACATTTTAACTCATGGAAAGTTGTTCTTATTTCTTTCAAGGGTCTTTCCCGTGTGAAGACAGAAGAATCTCGTGTCCCAGCGTCTCATCTTGTGCGGAATTTCTTGGACTTGGAATGCGAAAACCGGGTTCCCATCTGGTCAGAGGATTCAATCCAGAAAGGATACCCAGCGCGCATGCCTAACCCACTGCGGGCAATTGCGAAGGGTGACCCATTCTACACCATTTTTGTGGATTATTTCTCCGATGACGTCTCTGGAAACCGCTCAAAGTCGTGGAATAAGCATTGGAATGCTTACATGACTAACCGCGCCCTTCCCCGTGAACTCCTTCAGCACGAGTTCTATGTACATTTTTTGTCGACATCGCAACATGCCAGCATACCCGAACAATTCAAGGAGTTCAAACAGATTATCCAGTAAGCTCCTGCCACCCTATAAACCGAGTATTATCTGAATTTCCTCAGGAAAACAGAGTCAGACCCGATACGAGCACCCGACAAAACCAGTTCAACTGGTCGTTCTTGTTACCGAGTCATTGTCAATACGGATCCCTCCGACAACCCGATGCAAGCTGAGATCTGCAGCTGCATGGGCGCTACAGCCAACTATTCGTGTCGTAAATGCAAGGCAGGTGGCACTCAGGAGGATAAAGCATCTAACGAGGGTTATCATGCAATGTTTGCGGTCTGCATCTATTATTTTCTCTGCTCGTTTTGTAATCATTGACCTCTGCTTAGGCCGGAGAATTTCGGACACTGGAGACCGTGTTTGAGACTGTTCGGTACCAGATCCAATTAGCCTGTGAGGGGAATGAGGCCGACTTGAAGAAGTCATACACAGCAACCGGGATCAAGGACAAGTACACCGAATATTGGATCAACGACATTTTATCCCAGTTCAAGAAAGCAGTGGCAAACGGAGAGGACAAGCAGGCTGTCACCCAGGCGTTAAAACAGTGGGTGAAAGACCATTCTGATGACATATATAGCGCATTTCTTACGACAGACGGTCTGTATTTTTTCTCCTCGTAGCACAAAGGCTGATTCAATAGTTTCCTTCAGGATTTGATCCTTCTCGCGACACACCCATTGAGCTATTGCATACAATTCTACTCGGAGTTCTCAAATATCTTTGGCACACCACTCACACATCTTGGACTCCCGAACAAAAGAAGCTATTCGAGCTTCGCCTACAAGCTACAAATACATCTGGTCTCTCTGTCGAGGGGATCCGTGCCGGCTACATTGTACAATATGCAAACTCCCTAATCGGACGACAGTTCAAGGTCTTGCTTCAATCGACGGTCTTTCAAATCCATGATCTGGTGGATGAGAATCATTTCCGAGCCTGGAAGGCAGTCGGGGACCTTGCAGCACTTCTCTGGCTTCCGGAGATCGACAACATGGAAGTATATTGTGTGCGTTTATTCTATCCAAAATTTAATTCTCGTCTTATTTGATATTCAGGCCGATCTGCACGTTGCTATCGCAAATTTCCTCGACTCTTTTGCTGAAATTGATCCGAGCAAGATGATTACAAAGGTCAAAACTCACCTGCTTGCCCATGCTCCCGCCGATGTCCGGATGTTCGGGCCTCTGTTGGGAGCGATTACCGAAGCGTTCGAGTCCTTCAACGGTGTATTCCGAGGTGCATCCATCCTTTCAAACCACCGAGCCCCCAGTCGCGACATTGCAGTTCAACTTGCTGATCAGGAGGGGATCAAACATCGCGTTGCTGGCGGACAGTGGCCGGTAAAAGGGCCCGACGGAGACGTTATTTGGACGCATTGTGGCCCGTCGGCACGCCATTTACTGCAAGAACACCCAATTCTGCAGCGTTTATTAGGCTGGAAAAATGCAGCAGTACTTCAGCCTGGTCCGTCCTCCTCGTTTTCCTCGGTATCTTTGTCTGACTATCATTCTGGCAACAGGTTCGGTGAAACTCGCTGCGGTATCCGCAATAAAAGGGCAACGTGGTCGCCCTCAACGTGAAACCGTTACTTTGCTCTCGACAGCTGCGTCACTTGCATTCAATGCTGGGGACCATGATCTTGGTTCAGCATGGTACCGGTGTCAAACTGTCATTTCTCAATCAGCAGAGGTGTGCAGTATCGGGTCATGGGTTGTGTCAAGCAGTCCGGTTCCGAACGAAGCAGTTGCCACAGGCAGGATCACTGAAATCCTACAGAAAGCTGACTCAACCGACGCAATTATCGTTCTTGAGCAATATGTCGTCCAGCCGGGGCGACATACAACATTTAATATGCCCTTCCTCTCCCCGCGGCGTCGAGAAGAGGCCGTGTATCTGATATTGAAAGCAGAGGTAAAGCATTACTACTATTTTTGACTTGTTAATTGTTGACTGACAACGGTATTTCGAATACTAGAATATCAAATTCAGCTTTAATGTGCAGCATGATTGTTCGAGCGGTACGTGTAAAGCCTCCGGGAAGAGGCCAATACTTCAAGAACGTTGCACCACAAAACTGGAGGAAACTTTCATCGAACACGACCCGCTTGTCCCATTTTATATCATCAACACTGCTTCTCTACACAATCCGCATCTTATTCGACGCACACTTCCTTCTGAACTGATCAAACCCGCACCTCTATGGGAAGATCGCATGGCTCTACACCAACGGCAAGCAGAGAGGCTCCGGGGCAACCGGGAGGTTCGCAAAATCAAGAATGCAGCCGCTGCAAAGGCCCGAAAAGCAGCCAAAGCAGCAGCAGAATTGGAATCCCAGCCAGAGGCTCCCCCGAAGTCGAAGCGAAAGCGCTTGGCTGACAGCGAAGAAGATCAGCAGGGACCATCGAAGAGGCGCAGACCAGTCAGGCGGCAGGCCAGATATCAGGAGGAGAGTGATTCTGCTGATGAGAGTGGCGCTGATTCTGGGTCAGATAGTGGGTTGGAGGATGAGCTAACAAATGCCCCTCAGATACCGGTTCCCAGCCGGCGTCCTGGCCTCAGAGTGCGAGTCTCAACTGTAAATTATGTTGTTTAAATAACTATGCCAGACACATCTTTCACCGTCGTAATCCAGATAAGGAAATTTCAACTAACTCCCCTGCGAAATTTGTAACTTATGGGGGGTTTCATTTTGACACCTAGAACTTTTCTCGGAGATACAAAAGACCCTCTTCCTGCGCCAAGTACAAGTTCTTAGACCTCCTGATGTATATTTATGCGAATAAAATTGGATAAACAGAAAGTACATGCAGATATACATATATACGTGACCTGGAAGCTCTGCTGTACCCTACAAAAAATTGTTGCCTGGAATCCAGCTCCCTACTACCTGGCTCCTAGCTGACACGATCAGCGAACGACCCAGCTGGATTCCGGCCTGATACAATAAAATACCCAGGTGGACCATCTACCTCGACCCGGGTAGAGTGGCCAGCTGGTCCGGATCTGGATACCATTTGGGTGTGTAGCATGTCATTCTCAACTTTCTCTCGTTCTTTAACTAACGCTCGGGACAAGAATTCGAAGGATGAGCAAATAAGAAGGGGCACATTTCGCTGGGTACTCTGCAATATACTCAGCCGACCTCCCAATAGTGGCGATGAAAATGTTAATGGTATTTTAGGCTGCTCGAAAGTCATTGACAGTATGTCGCATTGACGCTCGGGTCAAGTTCGCCGGCACATAATACCCGTGCATGTAAAAATACTGTAATCAGACTTGGATCCTGTCCCGTAATTTTATGCCTCCTCGCCGGGATCCCATTGAGTGAGTCTTCAAAAGCAAAGATCCAGAAATTCACTATCCCGGTGTTCCAGGAACTAGATTATACATAGAAGTCCATTGTATCAAAAATCTAGGGCAATTGGGGGTGAAACCCTAAAGCTAGAGCTGTCCTGCTCAGAAATATCCCAAAATGTGCGCAAATTTGATCCAAGAACAAAGTAAGAAATTTGAGGACGCAGAAAACTGCGCATCGGAATTCTGAGTATATTGAGCACACTCACAAGGTAAACAGACGAGAATTGAGCCCGTAATCGCTGTTCTGCCCAAAACAACTGAAAACAGAAAAAAAATGTCCGCGCCCTAAGTTCCGCAAAGAGCTGTAACCCCCGGCGAATCACGTTGTGGAATATTTGTTGAATTTTGTGGCTGTGCACATATTTTACCTCTTCCCGGTGCAGAAGTGGAATGAGTGTCCATTCTCGGGGGGGTCGGCGGAACTGGAAAATCGCAAGTCATCAAGTCTTTGATGAAATTCTTCGAGAACAGAGGCGAGGCCCATAGATTCTTGATGTTAGCGCCAACAGGAACCGCTGCTGCACTGTTAAACGGAAGTACATACCATTCCGTATTGGGTATAATGGACTCCTTGAATGGTGAAAGAACAGAAGGCGTCGGCATCCGTCGAGTTCAGGAACGCTTGCGCGGCGTGGACTATATCTTCCTCGACGAAGTTTCTATGGTTTCTTGTGCCTCATTGTACGAAATAAGTGCAAAGCTGGCTCACGCGTTGCAACAACCTGACGAACCTTTCGGAGGAATGAACATGATTTTCGCAGGAGATTTTGCGCAACTCCCCCCGGTGATGGCCCAGCCCCTGTACGCCTCCAGTGATAAGGTATCTACCATCTTGCACTCGAAAATGTTGATTCATTATCAGAAGAATTCGATCGGGAAGATACTGTGGCAGCAAGTTACAGATGTGGTCATATTAAAGCGGAATATGCGACAAACCGGTAATTCTGAACAGGACATAAAATTCAAGACAGCGCTTGCTAACATGAGATATGGTGCATGCACTGCCGAAGATTTGGAGTGGCTTCAAAGTCGGACTATCAGCAGGCGACCTGGTCAGCCCACTTTCAAAGATCCTCGATTGAGTGTGGTATCTATTATCACAGCTCTGAACGCTCAAAAAGACAAGATCAATGAAATGGGTTGATACGAACCAGGAACTCCTGGATTTTTTTTTCGGACGATGTATTGATCACAAACGCAGGTTCTGATGTCAGGAAGGCAGCCAAACACAGGAAGAAAAAAATTGTCAAGAGAAAAGAATTACCCGCGGCGAGACAGGAGCAGCTCTGGAATGGGCATCCTTCCTCTTCAGACCATATACCTGGAAAGCTTTCTTTGTGTCTCGGCCTGCCCGTCATCATTCGAAATAATGATGCCACCGAACTGTGTGTCACCAAGGGTCAAGAAGCAATAGTCGTAGGATGGCAGGAGGCGATTGGGAACAGAGACCAGCGCATATTAGATACTTTGTTCTTTGAACTAGTCAATCCGCCCAAACCAGTCAACATCCCTGGATTACCTCTCAACGTCGTACCCCTGGCGAGATCTTCCAAGAAAATTTGGTGCTCGATGCCTGATGATATGTTATTACAAATAGAACGTGAACAAGTTCCAATACTGCCCAATTTTGCAATGACGGATTATTCTTCTCAAGGCAAGACCAGAGAAATTAATATTGTCGACTTGAATAATTGTAAAGACCACTTTTCTTATTATACCGCATTATCACGGAGCTCTACCTCGGACGGGACCATCATTCTGCAAGGTATGTCAGCAGCTAAGATCACGAAGGGCATTCCAGGCTAGCTTCGTCCGGAGTTTAGAGAACTCGAGATGTTGAATGAAATTACGGCTCTGCGATATGAAAACTTACTGCCATCCGACATAAGTGGCTTGAATCGGAAAGAGATATTTCGTGCTTATCAATCTTGGAAAGGAGGCAATTACGAACCTTCCGATTTGCACAGTGCGGTCAGATGGAGACGGGGTGATTCTTCTTTGATGCCTGCCAACGTTTCGATGAGCAAGTGGAAAATGGTCGGCGCCGATAAGACGAAGTCTGATAAAAAAAAGGATGGTGATCAACCAACAAAAAGGAAAGCACCGGGCGACAGCCCCGACGTGCCGAAGGCTAAGAAACCTAAAGTTGTGATTCCTTGTCCCTTGGGAATTACCTGGGATTCCACAGACTACAGCTGCGCGTACGACGCAGTTATCACGTCCTTGTACGACATATGGCAAGCTCATTTTGTATACCTGTAACCAGAAGCCTTTTGGTTCAATCCCCGCCACTGGCACTTTATTATTTTATGTACTTGGTAAAAATGCCATGGCTGTAGCCATCTATGGCTAGTGTCATGGATTTAGACATCAATTCCTATGGCTAGAGCCAAGCCAATAGACTAAATGATAGCACTATTGGTGGCCGCTGTACTTTCAAAACACAGTGGCTAGCCCTGTCCCCAGATTCAACATGAATCATCAGCCATATCGTGATGTCGGAACCCACCTTGTACCGTCGTCACTGTCCTTCCGCCGGAAAAACGTCTCGGCATCAGGCACGTGAGGCCCAGAAGAAAAAATCGCGTGTTCACGGAATTATGCAAACGGCTGTAGGTGTTCTCTGTGTTATAAGACTGTAACTAGTAGTACTTCTTGATACTAGTATTTCTTCTTCAATGGCTCTAGCAATGGGGCCGGCATCCCTTGTAGGCGTCGCAATTGGCAAGCAGCTATGGTCTTCGGTATTTACACCTCATACTGTATTATTTCGTTCAATTCGACACGGACCCCGACTTTTTGGGGACCAAAAAAATCTCATAAATGGGGAAAAAATTATTGCCGCAATAAAAAAGTTCGAGCGTGACGCGTGACTATTGATTTGAATGAAATAGTACAGTAGCCCCTCCGATGTTGTATTTCAAGCACCGGATTGGATCCTACACATTCTCTGATGATGTTTCCAATATTCTTGCTGCAAGCTCATCTGGAAACACCCTTCCTCTAGCCGAGTCTATCGCCGGTCTATCGGTGTCTATTTGGTCTATATAGAACAGGGCAGTCTCCCATAGACCGGATAGACACCGATAGACATTGGTTTTTTTCCAGATGCTGTCCACCGGCCTATGTCGGAGTCTAGTGTTACTATTGGTGTTGATACAACCCGGCATCATGGCCAAGGCAACGCCGAGGTATGAGTCGCCCCAAGTCAGAACTATTTCTGGCTTTTCCTGTGCGTCGTAGCTGGTACATCAGGAAAAAGTCTTTTGACAGTAGTTCACCGCTTAGATATATTGCCTAAATTGGTCGCTATAGCTGCCATAGTTGCCTGCCAAGACTATGTAGTTCATATTGTCTATGTAGCATGGGGCGAAGGCTATACCACACAGTATAGTTGTCAGTCCAAGAAATGTAGTCCCCTATATTCCATCCCTTCCAAGTTCTGCCAGAGAACGGAACTAATGCAGTCCGACTCATTTGAGTGTATTTACCAAAAAAAAATCATTCTCTGACAATCTTGAACAAAATAAGCCAGAGAGTTGAGAGGCTTGCACGGCAGCTTAGTACAGTGCACTGTGCAGTAGCAGGACTCGCCAGCCCTTCCGCCGGCCACACGCGAAGGGTTCGAATTAATAATATCTCCCAAGCTCAAGCTTGACAAGTCAGTTCAAACTCCGCTCGATGCGTGATCCGATCGCACACGTGTCATGGTCCGTGCGCATCTATATTTGGTCTTGATCTGGTTCATCTTTTGATGCACATCTTTCCCCAAACCCCCATTGCTCCCCCATCGCTCCCCTTCGTTTTCTTGTCCACAGACTCAAGCGCCGCCAGTTTCTATCTCCAGGGTCCCGGCCATGGTTTGTTTTGCATGTCCCTTTTTCAAGATCAAGACCTCTTGCAAGATCTCCTGTCTGTGGCACGTCCTGCGGCTCGTTTAGTCGTTCTCCTGTCTGCTGCCAAGTCATCCCATACCCTCAAGTCCTATGTCCTCCTCAAGACCCTCAAGTTGCATGTCCTCTTCAAGTTATGCTCGTAGCGTCAAGCCCTGTCCAGTGTCAAGTCCTCGTCGTGCACATGGTTACGCATCACATCAAGCGGCTAATAGGTATGTGGATGTGCCGTCTCCTTATTTGCCTTGTTGTTCTCGTCTTCGGCCTCTGTATATGTGTGTACCTAGCGTATCATAATTCAAGCTGTTTTGTCTAAATTCTTTCGTGCGATGCAAGTAACAGGAGCCTGATTTTTTTCGGAATGCGGCGTGAAGTATTCTAGCGATGCCTTCTATGTTGGTCTACATGTACTACATACCTACCGGACTATGGAACTATGTTGCGCTATAGATCTTTGGCAGGGAACTATATAATGGGGGGTTAACGATGGCACTATGCGAACTATGCTAACTACATCACACTATAGAGACAGTCAACATTTTCCTCATGCAGACGTCCAACTTTCTCCTTCCTCCAAATCGGCTCGTACTCCGCACAATGTGAGATTCGCTCCACATCTGTTGGGCATGAGATTCGCTCCATGTGCCTCGTTGCTTTGACTGTCTGCCGGCGCAAATCGGATATATTCCGGTTGACGTTATTTCCCCTGCTTCTCTGCGGGTATTTGGAGTTCGTCGTCCTCATCATCCATTTTGGGCGTTTACGGAATCCCATCCCATTCTTTGACTTCATTCTATCCCTCGCTCGAACGGAGATTCGGTCAGAGTTTCATTTTAACCTCTTCAGCGTCCGGAGCGCGAAAGACGGCATATCCCTTGCACCCTTTTCGGATCGGCTTCACCATATCCACGATCCACATCTTTCGTACGCCGACCTCATCCCATCCGTCCGACATTTCCTCGGAATTCTTGCGTACGGCCGTGCATGTCGCCACGACGTTGATCTTTCCTCGTTGGCAGACACCTGCGATTTTTCGCGTATTCTTGGGACTCCAATTCTGGTCAGATTTTCGCATTTTAATAGCGAACTGATAGCTTCGGCCGTTGGGGAAACCAAGGGGCCTCAATATAAGCCTGAGATACGGTAAATATTCGAATGGTGTGTTTACATGTACCTTTTGTATTATGCAATTATACACGTGCTCGGTTTCCAGCATTTCCGATTGACCATTGCAGGAGTTAACCGGTCGTGTAATCGACTGATATACCTGGCAAGACGTGCCTTCCCCCTCAAACATCACCCACCATGCGCCCTACCACAATTCTGACCATGCTGTTACCCTGCATCTGGATTCAATTATCCATGAAGCATACATTCAAGAATCCTTTTATGTTTGATGAACATACTGGATTACAGGGGTGCTCTCCTCCAGAACTCTGTTCTGAGATCGCCTTTGGGCCATATACCGAACGTCTCGGCATTACAAGCTCGGTGCCTCGGTCAATTTATGGCTGTCGCATTTACGGGTTGGAGAAGTGCTTTCCTCCAGACAGGTGTTCTGGGATGACCTTTGGGTCGCTTCTTTCCACGAAAGTGTCTACAGTTGATATCACCGACTTTTCTGGCATTCGCGCCGCGTGGTACTGGTCATATATATTTTGCTTGAACTGTCAGCTTTTTATCGTCCCCATCCATCTATATGAGAAAGGAACGTTTCCTGTCCCCGCAAGACAAGACGAGACAAAAGCAAGACAACCGGATTGGCTGCCAGGGCTCCAAACAACATCATCCGCTCCACTGCCCCACCCAAAAGTCGGTTTCTCCGCCCACCTACATAAAACGAGATTTCGCGGATCGTAGGCCATCCTACGAGACTACATGAATAAATTAACAGAGAGAGAGACGAACTGTGGGTAAGATTGTCAGAAGGTAAGCGTTTAAGACAGCAAACTACTCACGCCGTCGATGCGACAGGAACCCGAAGCCAATATCCTTCAGCTGCTCCTCGGTAACTTGCGAAAGCCAAGTGCTGGCGAGAATATTGGGCGCGTCTTCTTCTGGTGTCAGCCCGCTACAAGAACTGGTTATTCACGTTGTGCATCAGGATGCTGGAAATCACTTACTTCCGTTCCCGCTCAAGCGCCTCGTCCATCCGCGTCTTGATGGAGTCATAGACGATGACCGACGCCGCAGGACGTCTCTTGGCCAAGGACGGAACAGCTGCATCTTGCTCTTTGCGTATTCGCAATGCCCCGAAGAACAACAGCTTTTTGAGGTGCGACTACTCGTCATCACCAAAAGTAACCGGAATCAGCGTACTGCTTGAGAAATCAGGTAGCTCTGGGAAAACTCTTACTCCACAATTCCCCTGGGGTCTCCCTTGATCTGCTCTGACATAAAACACCACCCATTCTGCTTTCCTTGTGGTAGAAAGCCGGGTTCAATCAATTTTTTAATCAAAGGGTGTGATTTTTCTCGCTGTTAATTTATTTATGTAGGCTCGCAGGATGGCCTGCATACGTCCACGTGGCAAATGGCACCGTCTTGAACAACACCAGCCTCAGGATTATTGTGCTTCTTGGCCCGGTGGAAAATCGTCTTGACATCAGTCCGCCAGATCCAGAGATCTGCGACCTCTTGTCTGATAGCGTCAGTCATAGTCCCTGAAATCGAAAGCTCGCTTAGACGGCGAGGATAATCTGTGGAAGTGAGGACGCACGGGCACACTCTTGCCAACCCAGGCCTGAATCGAAGAAATAAATGATCACCAGCGCACCATAGAGCGGCCCTTGGTCATTCCCGTGTTCTCCCTGTTCTCCCCGTGGTTCGCTAGCATCTCAACGCCACCGTTCTGGACCGGGGACACTGCGAATATCCCGTCCATCTGGCGCGTCCAAGGGTGCTCTTGCCAACTTCCCGGCCCCGGTTCGGTGAAGTAAATGACCACCTGCGCACCATCGCGCAGGCCTGTGTTCTGTCTCAGCGTTCACCCTGACCTTCTGGTCGTTCGGCAGCACCCCACTGGCACTGAGATAGCCAATCCCAGGGCCCGTACCTGCCTCTGTCCATCGTTCCATTGGCGCCACCTTCTCTCTTCTCCCTTTCTCCCCCTGAACCATGCGCGTCCTCCGGGACTCTCCCTGGACCATGCGCGTCCTCGGGGAGTAGGTCGACACTCCGCTGGACATATCGCCGGCTCCGTCCAGTCCGCCCTCGGGATTCCCTCGGCCGTCCCCGGTCCCTATACTCCCCCTCGCGAAAATTCCAGTTCGACGTTGGAAGTGCAGTGTCGGGGATCAATCGATGAGTGAATGATGATGAAGGTAATTGAGCGGCCGCCAGCAGGAGCCGAGGCAGATGTGGAGTCCAAGAAGCAGTGGTGAGAGCGATGAGGCGCAAGCAACGACAGGGGTGAATGGCAGGGAGCCCAATGCTGCACCACGACGGCGTGTAATTGCGAGTGGGTTGTCGACTAGACCGTTCAAGAAATGGCAACGTCGCGAACTCTGACTGCGAATTTGTTGAAGTCGTCGCTCTCAGCGCACCGTGATGGTAAGAAACAAGCTGCAGAACTCACTCTATTGATAGAATACGGAAGAATTATATACTGCAACGGGCGTCGCCGGATCCCATAGGCCTAGGCTCACTAATACCGGATCCCTTCTCCTTAACACCCTTTAAAACTTTTGAGGGAACAGAAGAAAGATTATGTGATAGATATAAATGCGTAATTGATCTGGCTTGACCCTCAAATAAACACCTGGAGGCATTTATCGCCCCCAAAATGAGGCGGCATCGACATGCAATGACACGCAGTGGGTGTGGACCCTCTCAAATAACTGAACAACTGAGTTGTTCCGTCAATGTCGCCTCAACTTCTCAACTCATGGGTGTATTATGCGCGGACCGGCAAAGCCAGTCCGGTCCACCGGCGTCCAACCGCCGAAACACAAAAGTTCATCGATATTCACTGAACGTCCAAGCCCGTCCAGTGACATCCACTGAACTGCGAACCTATTTGGTAGAGCCAGTGAATGGGGGCAGCTGTTCAGTCATATTCCACTTGATAATAGTACTACTCTCCCTTACAACAAAATCAACCATCGACGCCCACTGGACTCCAGTGGAATCCAATGCAAATATCCTTGAAGTACAATAGAATCCAGTGAATATCCATCCAAGTATGACCCACTTCGGAGGATGGTACAGCAAAATATAATAATTCACTGACATTTCAATCGAAATCAATTACATGCTTCTCTTATAGAACACTGAAGCTCTCCCTCTAAGGCAGATACTTATGACAGTGGATCAGAACCAGGAGTTTTTTTTCGGCCCATACTATCAGCGGCTGCCTACCGGGCCACACGAGGTAGTGGGCCACTTGCATAATACAAGATGTGATGTAGAATCCTGGGATTTGGTTTGGAATATGAACACCAACATTTCCATTCGCTTCAGTTCTCACCAGCGACGAGTGAGTGGCCGGCGCACATGCCGAGCAGGCAAGAGCGATGCGAGGAAGAGAAGCGAAGGTACGCAGATCGACGAAGTCAGCGGCGTGCAAGTGGGTTAGTTGAGACGCGGACGACGGTAGATAGTCAACGCCGGAGGGAGCGGGCCGCGGAAGAGTGCGAACTCGTTTACGATGCTGCGCGGCGGAAGGAGCACGGATGCCCGGGTGAGCTGGGTTAGTTAAAAAGATCGTCCGAGTCATCGCGTCATCCCGAGGCAGAGGACAGAAACACAGTGCGTCATCAGCAGGGGGATGTTAGTGGCGGGAGAGGCATCGAGGAAGACAGTGCATTCGCTTGCCCAGCGCTGCATGCATAGTGGGGGAAAGGAACGGGTTCGGCCGAATCGGCCTTGATCCGAACGCTTGATGCCCTGATCTCTTCTAACCGCGCCACGTCGACGGCTGTGGTTCCTAGTGACCCTACCACGAGCCCGGCGTCGCGCTATTGGCATCGCACCCCTCGGCGTCGCCGGATCCCGTCTTTTGGCGGCCATGACACCCAGCTTTTCAACGAGAACCTTCACCCTCGTGCTCTTTCTCAGTCTCCTCGCATCCGCCGCAGCCCAGGTCTCCGATCTCCCCTCAGCTGCGCCACCACCGAGGCTCAGAAAGTCGGATGCTCCCCGTGTGCCTTTTGCCTCTCTCGCTCTCCTCAGCGCTAACGGCCGGGTACATAATATAGCTCTGACGCGCCCTGCCTGTGCAAGAACTCCCTGGGCTTGGGCCTGACCGGCTTTGCGTCGAGCGTCACCGACTGCACCGCGACGACGTCCTCAGGCTGTTCCCCCGGCGAACAGAACGCAGTGGACAGCATCCTGGTGGCGATGTGTGGTGTCGGTGCGTCGTCGCGGTCTTTTCTTTTTTAGTGGCAGCTGGAGGGCTGAAAGTTCCGTAGTCTTCCGATCTGAGTTCCCCTCCGTTCTCGGTACCGGTGAGTCCTCGATCCAAATACATATCTGACCCCGGCTTACGCAAATATATAAGGATCCGCCTCGCGCAGCGCAAGCCCGAGCCTCCCTCCGCCACTCAGTCTTTCGACCTCCGCGACACCCTCCTCGGTATCCACGAGCGCCAGCGCTAGTTTCACGCCTACATCCCCCCCAAGTAGCTCCGCCTCCTCTCCTCCCCCCACTCCCACGTCCGGTGCGCCCGCGAGCAGCCCAAAAATCCGAGCTGTTGCGGGTTCCGCGATCTCTATCGGTGTTTGGATCTTAGTTCTTTCGGTATAAGAGGAATGTATCGATTTTCTCGGGGCCAGGTCAAAGGCGCGTTGGCCCGGTCCATTTCCGACTCGGACTGGGCGTAATATATCGCAAAGACGATTCATAAACCTTCGCTCATAGTGTGTTTGAGCTTTGTCTGCGTGTTCAGCACTCAGCTCGAGAGCACCGATCCATCATCCAACCACAAGTCACCCCCTATCCAGACGCGGTCTAAACCAAGAGCAGAACTCGGACGTAGTGCATGACAGAAGTCTCATTTGATCCTGACCATTGGGGTTACATAGAGAATTTTGAGGACATCGTAAGCCCTGTACCATTTGAACCAGAGGTTCACCGGGTGTGACCTGGGATTTCCAGTGTTCATCCGCAAAGTGTTCAATTCATGGGACCTTCCGATTTGGGCGATTTTTCGGCATTTTTTGGACGGAAAACATCGATCCTGCTGTCTCGGTAACCCAGACGTTCCGGTCCGGGTGATCCGCTAATTCGGTTAAAAATGATGGACGGAAAACCCACCAGAACGTCTGGGGCTATTGGTAGTGTGTTACCCCCCATGGCGTCACGCTCCCTCATGTCACACAATCCTCAGTATCGCGCTGTATACACTTCAGGACACTGATGTTGCCCTGTAAATGACTCTAAATTACTACAGCTATACAACTGTCGAGTCTCCGATTTTTCTGTGGTAGGCAAGAAATGTAATTGATTGTAAATGGCCTGAACTGCCTGAAAACAGTGTAGTTTTGAGCAGCCCGCACCGGCGTTGAGGTGAGGGAAGAGCATGCCGAGGCTGCCCCCATTCTGGCCTAGTGCCGAAGCAAGCAGGAGATCGGATAATGAGAGCGCGGGGGCAGCAGGAGTGACGACGGGGGCAGCGGGACCAGGGACCGCAAGGCCGGGTGCAGCGGCCGGGATGTTCTTGATTCGCTGGTCGGCATCAAAGAAACACGATGGAGGAGGGGTTTTGACATCCGCTTTATTCTGGGACTGAACAGTAGTCAGTATCTGCTCACTGGCATGTACACACGACGCACCATCCCAGTTGCCCAAATCCCAAGTCTCGTGGAGGTGAGGTCGAAATAGTAATCCGTCTTTGTGTCGTGGTAGATGCGTAGATTAGGGAATAGAGCGCAGTTGCCAATCGGATACTCGGCTTCAAGTTTATCGCGCTCTTCTTTAGTGGCTTTATTGAAACTGAGCTGGACGGCACGTCAGTAAGCTACATGAATGAGTATATGCGCAAGAACCTTTTGCTGCTGAATAGAATCACGCGCCTCCGGACGCTCGAGCTCCGTGTAGTCGAAGACGGGCTGTGGTTCCTCGTTGAGACCCGTCGGCCAAGGCTTCTGCATGTTAGCCTTGCCACGGGTAGCAGATGGTTATGTAGACGCACATTCACATCCTCCATGGGCACCGCCGGTGGGGGCATAAAAATATTCACGATGCGGTCCTTATTCCGCTCCTTCATCGCCGTAACAATTGCGTCGTATCCGATTTTCCCGCCGACGGTGAGAGGTTTGGCATTGAGTGGTTTTTTGCGGCTTCCAGGTCATCTTATTCTGGTGTATGTTCTCGACGAGGCAAGGAAGGACAGCAGCAATTTGAGAGAGAAATGTGGAATAGGAGTCGTTGATTGACAGCTTGAACGGGCCTCTTTGCAGCATGTCGTCGTCGTCCGATTTCTTGATGGTGCGGCGGCCTGTGGCTACTGGGGGGTTCCTAGGAATGTTTATGTACATTGTAAACTGCGCAGGTTCAGGCTCGTCGTCGTCGCCTCTCTTCTTGCGCGCTTTCTTGCTTGAACTAGTGCTAGCATTGTCCCGTTTTTCGTCGCGTTTTCTTTTCTTTTCTTTCTCCTTCAGTTGCTTCCTCATGAGGGTCGGGCTAGCGACAAGGAACTTTCGAGCCGCTGGGGAAAACAATCAGATTTTTATCTATCTAGAGTGTGAAGGAAACGCGCCGGCAGGGAATTCTTTGGCTGTCTCGACAATCATCGCATTTACGTCCGAATTAATGTTGCCGCGACTCCAAAAGTCGAGTCACGACTCGGTAAGTCGACTCCGGGAGCCGTTCGACTCGACTCGACTCGACTCGACTCCGGCCCGGTGAGTCACTCCAAGTCGACTCGAGTCGACTCGAGTCGATGAAGTCGGACTTTTCTGAGCATTTTTTGAGATCGATGGTAAAACAAGGAGTGCATCATTAGATAGCCAAGTTGTGTACAGTTACAAATACAATCAAAAAAATTGAGCTACGCATTCGCCTCCTCTGGCATGTGGGCTACGATATCCTCCATCTCGAAGCTTTCCGTGAGTGCATCCATCGCCTCCTGTCGTTCAACCTCATCGCTTGCAGCAGCCAGGTTACGAAGCCTCCCCAAAATCCTTTACTAAGTCAGACTGGGGTGTTTTTAGGTGTCTGAGAGCAGAACATGCCGCAAAGTAAATGAGCCTACTTACAGGGCAAACGGGTGTGAAATGATCCCGCAATCGCTATTCTGGTGAAAACTTGCCAAAAAAAAAAAACGGGCCGCGCCCTAAGTTCTGCAAACAGCTGTAAAAATGTCACCCGATGGCTCACTCAATCCTCAAACTTCCAAGGGCGCGCCTGCCCTTTAGGCAAGTTCGGCTTACTCCGAGACAACCCTGACGCGAGGCACGAGCGGCTTGGGTTTGTCAGAGGATAAGATAAGGAGGAGGCGGGAATCGGGATAGTGCGCGTCGTAGATATCATGTGACATCTTTCCTCTTGGACGCGTACCACCACCGCGCTCCCGCCTCCGTTCTCTTTGCCGCCTCCGTTCTGCCTCCGTTCTCTTTGTACCTCCCTACCGTTGTATCGCACTCTCCCAACCATGACCAATACTCCCCGTTCGACCTAGTCTCCCCCCAGGCAGTGCAAGACGCATATCTCGGCGGCGGTTATTGCGGCCCTAAAAGCCCTTCCCAGCGACGTGAAGCGACGAAAAAACACCCAGATCCTCAGCAGGAACGCCGAGCGCAACCTCCAACGCGCCATGCACGCCACCCAGTCCACCCTGGCCGACGCATCAGACGACGAGTCCATCATTACCGTGTCGGATGCGGCGGAATCTCCCGCCTCCACCTTTTGGAACACCATTCGCCACCTTTCCCCCAAGTCGGCCAAGACGATGATTCGGGGCTGGGGCCCCTTCAGCAGCAAATAGAAGCGGCCGCGGGAGGAGGATTCGGAGGAGAGGGTGGCGGCGAAGAGGATTCGCGAGGAGATCGTGCTGCACCCCGGAATGAGTCTCCCCGTCTCCTTCCACTCCCTCCTCCACGAGCTGCGCTCGTACGGCGTCTACATCCCCCTGTCCCTCTTCACGCCGTCCAATCTCGAGCTGATCACCGCCTCCGCAGCGACCCTCGCCACCAGAAAGCTCAACCCTCTTGTCCAAGGCCAAAAGCACCTCAATGTCCTCGACACGGCGGCTTTCGAGCGCGACAATGGGTCCGAAAGCGACCTCCCCCATGGCGAGTGGATCCGCGCGTCGCGCAACTTCGTCCTCTTCATCGAGGGAGCCGCGGGTCCCGACTCCCCCGAAGCGCGCCGCTGGCACCAACATTTTGGCCACCTGGACTCCATAGAAGATGGCCTCGCCCACCACCCGGCTATCCGTGCCACTGACATTAAGCTGCGCAAGAGGTACTCTACGACCCCGTTCCAGTTCGATGCCAGTTTCTACGCGCACGAGATAGACACCGCCAAGAACACCTTGGCCCTCAAGAAGCTGGACGATAAATGGAACTCCTAGTTTTTTTCCCATTCCGCCCCCAAAAAAAAAAAAACTCTAATTTATGGTCTGACTACGGGAGACTATGGAACTCCAGTGCTGCGGTGATTTGACTGACTGTGCAGCAGAAGATCAAGTTTGTGATCAATGTTCAGCATGACTGCTGGTGTACGCCTACGGCCGCAAGGTCAGCGAAAAACAAGGTGCTGTCCTCGTGTCGGAACCGTTCCGACACACTGGTGCAGCAGCAGATTGCTTTTCGAATTTTTTGACCCTTCATTGTATATTGTGGAGGTCTGCAAGGTCAACGAAAAAAAAGGTGCTGTCCTTGTGTCGGAACGGTTCTGACACACTGGTGCAGCAGCAGATTGCCTTTCGAATTTTTTGACCCTTCATTGTATATTGTGGAGGTCTGCAAGGTCAGCGAAAAAAAAAGGTGGTGTCCTTGTGTCGGAACGGTTCCGCCACACTGGTGCAGCAGCAGATGGCCTTTCGAATTTTCTGACCCTTCATTGTACATTATTGAGGTCTGGAATGTCAATGAAAAAAAGAGGTGCTGTCCTTGTGTCGGAACGGTTCCGACACAATCATTGTATAGGGCGATGAGAAGATGATCCTGCCGGTAATGCAGAGGATCGGAAGGGAGGGATGATCATAGCGGAATATCGGATTGAGGATGACCATAGGAGAAGGCAGCAGTAAAGGAGGGGAATGTGGACACGACTGAAGCTTCGGTGATAAGCTGTACAAGTCAGAGGTGTGAAGTGGTGACCAAAGGTCCGGCGGGTTCAGAAAAAATCGTAAGGTGCCCAGCCCTCCGCCTTTACCATACGAATCGAATGAGCATATTCCCAAGGGAATCGGTTGAGATTTGAGCCCACACCAGCTGTTCTGGTGAAAACTGATCAAAAAAAAAAAACGGGCCGCGCCCAAAGTTCTGCAAACGGCTGTAAGATACGAGAAATCAATAAACAAGCGTCAACATACACAGGCCGTGCCCACCCCCAGTACTATGAACCAACCCCTTCAGCAAATACCCGGACTCGGCCAGCGCCGCCAGACTCCGGATGCGGTCGATATTGTTCCCGGACTATCACTCCTCTCTCGCAGAGGCGAGGCACCGATAGATCTTATGGACCAACACTCTCAGCAGATACCTGGCCTTGGCCAGGATTCTCAGAACGTCGGGGTCCCCGCTATGGCTGATGTCATTCCCGGGCTTTCCAACTTCTCTCGCGGAGGGTCGAACCAACCCCTTCAGCAACCTAGCCTGGGGGTGAATTCAGATATGGATATGGCCGATATCATTCCCGGACTGTCACTTCTCTCTCGAAGAGAAAAGGATATGGAGGACCAACGATCACAGCAAGTGCCAGGCTTCCACCAGAACCGTGGGAAAATGGTGGATCCGGACATGGCTCCGGGACCTTTACTACATTTGCAGAGGACAAGCATTCATAGCTCAACCTCAGAAGAGATTTGGCGCACTGAAATGCTCATTTCGGAGGAGGAGCTACGGCATGCAATTGATGTCCTCCTTGAACAGCCCCTGGAGGATGTTGAAGCATTTGGAAGGATCTCCACATACATCTTCCACGTGGTTCTACCCCACGCATCCAACTCTCGGAATATTTACCATACTTGTGGGTCTTCGTCAGGTTGGTTGAACATGCAGTCACTCATGAGGAATTGGGTGCATCAGTGACAGGTTTTGGTCAAAGTATGTGTGTACTCCAAACTCCACCGCACCATGGTCGGAGACACACAAAAGAGGTGGCTGTTCGAGCTTCTTGCCCTCCTTTACACCGGCAAGACGTGGAGAAGCAGGATTCCCGAGCACCACCGGTGCTACAGCTCCCACACCAACAGACAAAATTTTCGCCCTGCAGCCCAGTCTAAAAGACAACATAACCAAAAGACATGTAATGTCCTCTGCAGGCGATGAGATCGGTAAGAATGGTTTGGCCACCCCTCCACCAGAGAGAAGGACATAGGCAATGGAGCATTGACGGAGAGAACTCAGAAAGGAGTATGAGTTGGCGTGGCGATGTGTCAGCTAGGGTACGTAATTGATCGACCTGGTAAACTTGATGCCATCACCTGCCAATCCTTTCTGCATGCCAAGCCAGCGCAACCGGCAGAGAAATAGAAGTGTTAAGATTCCCTGTTAAAAATGCGGTCAATTCCAGGGGAGCAGGGGTGTGGACAATGGGAGGGAATGCACACAGAGATCATGATAATTTCAATACCTCGACTTCTTGAAGTACTACTGGTACTCTGCACGTCCCGCTCTTAATGTATTATATATAGCTAGGAGTGCGAAATATATTTCTTTACATGAATCTTTCCAGTGTCTTTCAGTATCTTTCAAAAGACTTCTGCCAAGATTACTGATGTCTTTCAGATCTTGACAAAGACCCGCATCTTTCACAAGATAGTGAATCTACTTTCGGAAGATGGGATGTCTTCAGCAAAAATACTGTACTATTTCGACCGGATGTTCAGTGACGGGTGACAGAGGCTCGTGAACTGAACCTATTTGGGACCGGTGACGGTGACAACCGAATTTGTGCGCCTAAATAGGCCAAAAAATGCGAAAATTTCCGCTTCGGCATTCGCCGGACTACCATTTATGGGAATTTTCTCATGATTGCCGAGGTTTGAACATCGAACAAAATGAACATGTTAGGTGACAGGTGACATGGCATGAACATACGGTCGAAATAGTACAGTACGTCTTTCACGTCTTTCACGTCTTGTGAAAGACACGAAAGACGAATTTGTAGTTATACTGATGAGTCTTCTCCTCAAATCAATCAGTCACGGTGGTTGCTGACAAAGCGTGCCATGACGTGTATGTTGCTCGCTCCTTGTGCACTCCTTCCACAACCTTTCCAGCCCTTTCTCCAGTTCGCTGCCGTCCCAGCCATCCGCTATAGCGCTTAGCCGCACTTGAATGCCTCCCCGACGTCCCGAAGCTCACTTTCGCCCCCTCCATTATCTCCCTACCATCAAGGCCGCCATCCAAACGCTTTCGAATCGGACCAAATTAAAGCTAGATTCGTGACCGACCGCGTTCACCACTATCCTGCACAAATCCTGCAAGCAAAGGACTGGTTGCTGATGCCGTATTCCCCCCAGAAATTCATGAACATACGACATGATGCGCAATTCAGGTGGGTGTTTTGGACACCAGTTTTTTACCACTCTGCAGTGAAAGTCCACTGGCTTGGGAGCACCTGTGCTAGGGCTCGGGCTCGTAGACAGAAAGGGCCCAGGACACCGTTGGCAACCACGACTACTCGATTGTTATGCTTCTATGCGCCCCTGGTGTTGGGCGGCCGAGCAAAGAGCGCACGATGCATACGGGTGGCTATTTCCGCATAATTCCCACTCCAGCGGGGGGCTGCTGCAGTCGAGCTGCTGCGATGCACGCGGTCGATCGTTGTATTGCGTCCGTTTCTCGGGTAGCGTGCGGTGGCTGGTTTTCTTTAGTGCGCCTTCGTCCTCGTTTTCCTTTCACCCACTACGCATGATGATCTCACGCTCACCTCCCGTCTACAGAAGCGTCTGAGAACTGGGACGACGACTTTGAATCTCACGACGACAAGACCGCGACGCGACGATCTCGCGCAGAAGACGAAGACCGCCAACGGCACGCGCACGCGCACGCACGACACCGCAACTCGCACGAAACGACAGAAAACTGGGACAACGACTTTGCGAAGGACGACACGGACGATGCGCCGTCTTCGTCCTCTGCACACGGCGCCGACTCCGCACTAAATTCACATCTAAATCGAAAAAGCCCACCAAACTCATCATCATCGAATCCAAACCCAAAGCGAAATCCACAAGGCGACATCAACGCCACAGCGAGCACCTCTTCGGGCTTCTCCCTCCCGCCGCCCTTCAGCGTGACGCACCGCACGCCCCGCGCGGGCATCCAGCAGCAGCGCATGCGCTCGGGCTCGGGGTCGACCGCGCGTCAGAGGTGGGGCGACTCGAGCGCCGGTGCGGAAGAGGAGGACCGGACAGTCACCGCGCGCTCGCGGCGCACGCTCACCTCCTACACACGCCTGAGCTCGAGCCCACCTCTCCCCGTGCCCCCTTTACACGCTGGGACGCAGACGCCCGGAAGCAGCATCGGGCGCGGTGCCGGGATGAGGATTGGCATTAGTATCCCCGAGCTGGGCATGGGCGGGAGTGCGGGGCTGCAGCCCTGCCCTCACAGCCCGACCGCCTCTGTATTGTCCGCGCCCGACAGTGCGTCGATTGCATACACGCACACAAGCGCGGGGAGCACGACCGTGCTGATGGGGCTGCACGCGAGACACGTGCGGCAGGCGGTCAAGCAGCTTGGCGGGCTGCCGCCGAGCCCGCCAGTTCATCGTGAGCGGAGGCGGTTGCGGAAGAAGAGCCGCCCGACTGCGGCGGGCGGAGGTGGGGGGGAGATAACGCGGAGGGGGACGGGGCTGGGCGGTGGGCTGGCGCAGAAGAGCTCGGAGGGCGAAAAGACGGCGGAGGAGGACTGGGATGCCGAGGACTGTATTGGCATTGGCGGGGGCGGGGCGAGTGCGATCTATTGGCCGCGTGGCGGCTCGACCAGCAGCGCAGCGTACAACCACCATACGTCGACGTCGCACTACTCCACTGTGCACCCGATGACGCGGTGGGGGTTCGGGAGCAGTAGTATCAGCGCCAGGAGCGAGGGGATGGGGGGTGAGTTTTCTGCCTTTGCCTTGCGCTTAGCGTTATCATTTCGATCCGTTTGTCTGCCTCATTGTTCTCCTGCTCGTGATTTATTGTCTTGTATACTGACCCCT
Organism: Mycena galericulata; assembly: GCA_029289565.1. Classification (NCBI taxonomy): domain Eukaryota; kingdom Fungi; phylum Basidiomycota; class Agaricomycetes; order Agaricales; family Mycenaceae; genus Mycena; species Mycena galericulata. The sequence continues at coordinate 152,408 of JARKIA010000062.1, read as the reverse complement.
CTTCCCCAGGTCCCGAGCTCGATGTCATCCAAGACATCACTGCCCACGCCAACGACTTCGCCAACACGCCCCGGCCGCCCAGCGCCAACAACTCCCTCCTCCGCACCGGCTCCCAATCCTCCTCCCGCTCCAGCTCGCGCCACTCCTACGCGCACCCCACGCCCACGACCCTGCCGCCCAAGAACAAGCCCCAGAGCCATTCGCAGCACGGCTCCGACAAGCAAAAGCAGTACGCGCCCAAAATGCCGCCGCCGACCCCGCCCGACGCCGCCGTGCCGCGGGGGTGGTTTTTTCGGGGCGTATCTGGGTCGCCTGTTGAGCGGGAGCGGGATCGGGAGCGCAGTCGGGTTCCCGATGGCAGCGAAGGAGTACGCGGGGAAGGACCGGATGTGAGCGCCGGTGAGCGAACGTATTCACCAATCCCGCATGGGGGGCGCGACAAGACGGAGCGGAAGGGGAAGGAGGGCAAGAAGCTCGTGAAGCTGGGCCTCGTGCAGATCCGACGCTCGACCCAGCCGCTGAATGGAAACGCGGAGGGGGACGACAACGCGGCGCCCACTGCGAGTCCAAATGCGGTGAATCTGAACGTGACGCCAAACGCCAGTAACAGATACGGGATGCTGGGGGTAGGGCGACCGTCAACAAGTCATGTCGGACAGCGGCACAAGGAGAAGAGCAAAAACGAACAGCCTTCTATCGATGGCCTCCCTCCAATGTCTCCCGCGCTACTTTCCTTAGCCTCGCCCATTCCATTGGCTTCCTCCTCATCCCCCTCACTCGCGCCATATTCCACGGCCTCGTCCCGGCCCTTGCAGTCACACTCGACCTCGCCCTCGCCGAAGCCGCCAGTGTCGCCACAGTCGGCGTCGCTGGGCCGATCCGCGGCGACGAGTCCTGTCGTCGGCGCGGCCGCCACAGTGGCCTGCAGCCCCGTAGCTGAGGACTCTAGCTGAGGGTACGATGCGTCGCAGCTCTCTCGGTGATTTGAGAATACCCGCCCGCATCAGCCAGGCGCAGGTCGGGCTGCGGCGGGACTTGACCATGGTACGGGAATTCGCGCGGAATGTCGAGGGTATGCTCTTTTCTATTCCTTTCTATTGTCGGAGCGCTAACGACTTACCGACAGAGCTCAAAGAGCTCCAAGGCACGTACCAGACGCTCGTGTCGGAGGTGCAGGGGATCCTCCATCAGTGGAAGGAAGAGAAGGATCCCGCTCGCACATCGCCGACGTTCTTCAAACGCCATCGCTCCAACACCTCTTCGTTCACTGGCGCCCCTTCCCCCACTGTTCAGTCGCAATCGCAGCGGGCGTACAAGCAACTGAATGACCTCAGTCCACGACAGCTGCTGCTCCTGCTCAAGGAAATGCTGAACCCCACACCGCGCAGCCCTGACGAGTCGTTTGCAGAGGACATCCCCGCAGAGATTGTGGCTGCGACGGGCGGTAGCGCCACCGTGATTCGGGAGTCGTGGTGGGGTGATGCGGTGAACAGTACTGTCACCTTGCCGTCGCAGAAGGGCGGGGTGCCTTCGAAGGAGAAGAAGTGGCGGAGCAGCAGGATGCGGATGAGTGGGATTCGGGATATGCTGAGGGCGTTGACGAAGGGAGGCAGGACCCCTCCAGTGCCGGTGTCTTTGGCGTCTGTGAGCACGGAGTCGTCGAGTGTCCTGCTCGTGCAGCATCTGCATCAGCATCGGCAGGTGGCGACCCACGTGAAAGACCCGCAACACCGGCGGGCGAAGACGAACGCGGGGCCGGAGTCGGTGTCTATCCGCTCAACTCGACCGCTCTCGCCGTTTTATCCACCGTCCCTCAAAACGGCTTCCACCCGTCGTCCTTCTCTCGCCCCTGCTTTTCGGATCGGCAAAGGCAAGACCTCACCACCCTCGACGGCCACGAGCTGTATGCCTTCAGTGCGATCTCTAGTGGGCGTGAAAGTCCTAGCAACAGTGCGGGCGACGAACAGGAGGACTGGGATCGTATGGAGGACTCTGCATCCGACGTGGATGCGGCTGCCGCTGCCGCTGCCGCTGGGCGGGGTGGCTCGACCATCCAGGGACGTTCTCCGTACATGCACGGCTCCTTCCTGATTCCTGCCCCTGGGCGCCCAACCACCGCCATGCGCTTACTCAGCGGCTCGCGGACGTCGGTCCGGGATCGGTCGATGGAAGCGCCTGCTCGGGCGACGCGTCTTTCGAATGTCGAGGAGCACAAAGATAACAAGTCCACAGCCAAGGCCCAGAGTCCTTGGCGGCAGTTTTCTCCGTCGCGGCGGGGCAGCAAGACGGGCTCTGTCCTCTCTGTCCGCTCGATGCCTCCCGCGACGCTGCCCGATCCCAAGCTCGCCATGACGCCGAGGAACATTAGGCCTTTGCTGGAGAGTGCGCGAGAGGTCCATGCGCGGCTGAGCGACTGTATTGCAGAAATTCGCTCATTGTTAGCGGCGCAGAAAACAGAAGATTTAACAATTTAACAATGTGATATTTGTCTACGTGATAAACACTTAGGCAGGTACCTCGAGTCCTCGACGAACCCATGTAAAGAGTATCTAGAAAATAATGCTTTTGCTAACCGTTGACTACAGGAATTAGGAAAGGCGCATAATTTAGCCGAGTCAGAACTAGTACAGCTAGGTTTGGCTCTGAAGTCGGCAATAGGCGAGGGACAGAGGAGTGAGGATAAAATATGTTTTGTATGCCGGTACCCGGCTACAGAATGGGGAGCTCGCCTAATTTCAGTTTATGTAAAGGTTTCAAAGAAAATTCAACACCCAATTTATACTACAAACTAATTCTCAAATGCATATCACTGACTGAGGTCCATACCACAAGTATCAAATGTGAATCCCAGCCGAGTCCTTTGCTGTGTGTCCAGCTCTCCTCTCCTAATTCACAATAATGGACAACGACACTGATATAGACGACGAACCTGGTATGCTGCAGTCGCCGTATTGAAAAATTGCACCAACCTTCAGCATTAGACCTCTAGGTTACAGTTAATGTCAGTACCGGAGGTGCGAACGAAAATTTCTCGATTTGGGATGTTTTCAGAGAATTGTTGGTAACTCAGCCAGTTCTGCACCGATTCGGATGAAACCTAGGTAGATCTGTCGGGCTAATTCATCGCAATTAGTGATAGAAAGGAATTTGTGAAAATATTATGTATTAGGTAATCTGTGGTTTCGGGCTGTTTTCGGGCTGAATGCTGTCTAGCATGCCCAGAACATGTCCCAGTGACCAAATATGTTGGGACGGACAACATGTATACCTAGAGAAATATGTCATAGAGCCAGAAGTACGGATAATTTGGTTATACTCCTGTAGCTGCATTGGAGAAATTTGGCAGCTTTGGCATTCAGAAATATTGTACGGATTGCATCGATCTATTGATTTCATATAATTCTGGCCTTTTCACATGTTCCTCCAGGCATTTGTATCATCTGTCGACGCGCGCCGCCCTCGTCCTCCTCCCACAACGGTTGGAGTTGGACCTACAGCAATGGTCCAAGTTCCTCAAGAGACTTTCAAAGTTCTGAAGTTGCCATCCCAGCCCTCAATTGTCTACTGACCATAACTTTTCCCAGATTGGTGTCGTGGTCTTTCTTGATGTGCCGCAGACTCCCCCGAAACCGTTGCTTGGAACAACTTGTGCTTCCCGAATCACAAAAGATCCTTTCTTCATGCAGGGTTCCCGGTGAGTGTTTTTGCTGCTTCATACTGATGTCGGCATTCTGACTCTGCTTATTCAGTCACGGCTTGCTCGCCAACCCCAAGGGGCCAGATACCAACACCGAGGGCTCCCTTATCCATGACCCCACTCCTGCGGGAGCCACTGACAGTACCGTTCAACCTCCTTCCCAATTAGCTACATGATAAATAAATACCTTGCGGGCTGGTATACATATTTTGGATAGAAAGAATTGACATTTTCGAACAAATGAATGAGGGTATAAGCTACTGGCCTTCCCCAGAACCAGTATATGTTATTGGCTGAACCTTTAGGTTTAGCTACTTACATGTGGGAGCACATCGATTGCGGTCACTTTTTGACCATAAGTACAAACACAATTTAGTCATGACAAATTAGTCATTGCACAAAAACAGATTTAAAGAAAGCAAAGAAAACATAATTGAAATTGACAGTGTCGGAATACGTTGTTGCGCCTCCTTGTTCGTCAAAACTTCTACCTGCCTACAATCCCATTTCCTCTCTTGTGAGCAAAGAGGCTCGGGTTGCATTTTATGGTTAGTCATATCTGCTTTATGTTCGGGTCCGTATCTGTTCACAGTGTTGCAAATTAAGGGGTTAATAGGACCGTTCGGACTCGAAATCCGTCAGTCGAAAGTCACTCTGCCGGATATTGGTAAGTATGAAGCATACCTTAAGTACTTGGCCTGTTAATTTATTCCCCTGACCCCGCATTCATTTTTGCAGTGCAGACCCCCCAGTGCACTTGGGGGTACTCCTAAGAACCTGATTTTCACAAAATTAAACCGCCCTGAGCTGTGATTTGGCCTAGCTCGGGGCAATACATGAAAACAAGGTGAAACTGGTTACCATCATTTCAATGTATATTATCAATAATTCTAGGGCTCCAAGCACTGGAAATGGACTCTAGAATTTGATTGAGCATACTTACAGGTAAAACGAATGAGATTTGAGCCCACTATAGGGGCAATACATGAAAATACGCTGAAGCTCATTGGCATCATTTCTGCGTGAATTTTCGAGAGTCCAAGGATGCCAAGCACTGCGAATGGACTTTACAAATTGATTGATACTTAAAAGTGAAATGGATGAGAACTGAGCCCGCTAGAGGGGCAATGGTCGCGAGGATCAAAAATCGACCAAAAAGGAAAAAAAAATCGCCCGCGCCCTATGTTCCGCAAAGTGCTGTAATGGTTGAAGTTGACTATGGAAAAAGGGAACAGTCGAGTCCCCCCAGTTAGAAATGCGCCGTGATATCTGACCCTAAATTGATAGGTTCAACGAAAAATCGATGCCGCCATCATCACATCAGTCATTTCACCGAACTAATACCTACACTCTATATTTGGCGGAGTAGATGTAAAAAATCCAGGTAACTGTTTCGGGGGACTGGATGGACAAGATTCAACCCAGTGGCCTGGTTTGGTGGAAACAGAAGGCCTCCGACCTCCAATTTTGGTGTTACTAGCATTGCACAAACCACTGCTGTCGAAGGATCAGGGCGAAACATCGGACTGGGACAAATCTACTCACCGCAGATGGATCTCGGAAGATCCAACAACATCACTGAGTAGCCAGACTGTAGGTAGAAGGCAGCTAGGGCATAAAAGACGATGGGAGGGAGAGGATGAGAGAGAGCGAGTGGGGGGAAAGGAAGAGAGTTGTTTGATCTTGTTGCCGTGGAATCAAAACAAACCATCTTTTCTTCCACGTGATCGGCACTCGTCCGACCCCGCGGCGACGGTGACTTGCCGATGCTTTTCACACGATGACACACATTGACAGAATGACACTTTAGGGTGGGGTTGTATTGGCCTTCATTGATGGAACGTTCTGCGCGGGCAGCCGCTTCAATACGGAATATCGTCACATCCATGAAGAATTATAATGGCTCCAGCTGCGGACCTCAAGCTTGCTACCTCACCTTGATGCCAGGTAACACTTTTTTTCACAGGTTTGTCCGAAGTTTGTCAAGGAACATTTGTAGACTTGTGACTTGCGCTTCCCATTCAAGAGAAATTTGTCAACAAATATCAAATAAATGTGCATAATTATCTGTGAGGCCTCGAAAATTATCGAAACTTTGATATTTTGACCACAAAATACTTGAGAATTGCTCAAAATATCAAAAATATCAACCCCCAAGAAATTTTAGCACAAAATTTGATATTTATCCCAGGGAGGTTTTTCCTGATGTGGCGGTCATGTTTTCATACGTTTTTACGCCCAAACTCGCGCTCGCCATAACTCAGCAACCACTGGTTGGATTCCCGTGAAGTTATAGTAAAATCGACTCGTCTCCTCGAGCTCTAGAGCGACCCAGCCTCAGGTTTTCGATTCGAGACCATTCTCACCATCATTCACTCCGGGGCTGTTTTTCGGGTGTGCGAGCTATAGCAACGGAGCCACGGGATATATGGTCAGTCCTAGTGCACCAGAGGGGTATAACGGGTGCTGTTGAGGTCCCCCGGATGTATTGGGCACGGTGTGTTCATGTAGTCCCGCATATTGTGTTGTCTGACACTCATCCAACAAACATGTAATGTTTTTCGGTGTTTCAAGGGCAGTTCGGCTGGAATTTGGAGCGACCAACATCCTGGGTCTCCAGTAGTACTCTCCCGTGCATTTCCTGTACATGGAGCATCCATACTGTGCCCACATACACACCATTGCCGTTCGACATTCATGCCAAATCACCACTGCGAATCATCGCAGAATGCCGTGTATACTGTTGATTAAGACCTTCCCACACGATTTTACACTATCGTATGCATGTAAGGATAGGTGTGGGATATAACTCCGTGCATTCGAGTGCGCAAATCAACAGATAAGAGCTACTTCAAAAATGAGTCAGAAGATTGTGCACGACATGGGTAATTACAGACACGCACCATGCCAAATACATATGGGGGCCCCTTACTAGCACCCATAGGACTCATCTGCTGCACTTAGACCGACAATAAATCCTGTTATTCTGTTGCTGTGGCCCACGCACACGAAAAACAGTGTCTTGGCCTAGATCAGATATGGGGCTACCAAATCAAAAATCTGAGGCTGGGGCGCTCTAGAGCTCGAGAAGACAATTTAATTTCACTATGACTTCAAGGGAATCCGACAAGTGGTTGAGTTATGGCGAGCGCGAGTTTGGGCGTAAAAACGTATGAAAACATGTGACCGCCAGCTATTTTGCAAATAGAAATAAGTATTACAACCCATACAGTATATTTTTTGTGTGACTTTTTTCCTGCGTGTTTCTACATGCTTTTCTCGGTGAATGGAGCATTTTTGGCAAAATTACGCTCAAAATTTGACCCGCACAGCCACATTACAGCCACCTCGGCCCCCTTCGGCAGGGGACTTTGGCACTGTTGTGCGGCATCCTATCATCGCTTATCATCGACGACAACCTCTGTAACATCCTGGCAGGGATCAGCGGCATATCGGAGCATTTTAATGGCCATTTGGCTCATGACCTACCCAAAATGTGGTCCGGGGCTGTTGTTAACTTCAAATTGGGAAGCAGGCTCTCACTTGCAAAGCACCCTTCTCATTTTAACCTCAACCCCAGTCTACGATTATTTCATTCACTCCTAGCAGCCGATCTCGGCTCTGATTCGGATCCATGCTGCAGTTCCGCCGCTCCCGCGCACAGTCACCATCCATCACTTCTCCTTCAAACATGCTCGCTCACGAGATTCTTTCGGTTACGGCTCAATATACTCCCCAAATGTTGACATTCTTACAGAGTATGTACGAGAAACGAAAACGAAAATGAACCAATTGTATTGCCGGATGATGGCCGGAATACTGATGTCATCGGTCACAGATCGTCACACCATCTGATCCCCGGCGGTTTGGCGTCACGCAACAGAGGGGATGCGGGGCCGCGAAGCGGCCCAGCAGCCGCTTGTATGTCTAAAAAAGCCATAAATATATCAGATACTTCGGAATACAGGACAAACGGGCTGGATACCCGATTCTCCAAGACGGGGTCGGCAATTCTTTTTTTGCCGCCACTGTACGTACACTACCTTATGTAAGGCTCCTCCTCTCCCTTCTTGCCATGTTTTTCTCGGGAACGTTCCGTAGCAGCTCTCTTACTCTGAGGTCATTGCAGAAAAAAATCTGAGTAAGTGAAGGGCACCATACGAAGTAAGGCTGGAACATTATGATTAAATACACCTCCAGGCCGTAATGTACTGTAATCATAATATAATATTAGGGTTGAGGGGCATATTTAATCGTAAGGGTATCATAATGTATTGTAACGGTAATTTAATCGTATTTAATTGTATTTAATCGAAAATTCCCCCCCACAAAACCTTTTAGCCTATCTAGATGTCAGGGAAGCTACCTGTACGTCTTGAACTCTGCCTGGATCCTGTCTCATTTCACTGGAAGCCATAATCGTCGCAGAGGTAACTATACCAAGTCTTACAGGCACCAAACACACCTCTAACAGCCGCGGAGCCAGGAGTAGTGTTGTGAGGAGCTCCATTAGTTGGCGCAACATGTTCAATTCATGTCATACCTCGATTCCTTAACACTAACTCAGTGTCACTGATCACATGATCATCCATGGATGATCATGTTCAATTTTTTGTGCGATTACACCACCTCTATATGAGTCAAGAAAATAGTGGGGTATCAGTTTTGGCCTACTATATCATAGTCAGTAATATATGGCCTGCAACACAGAGGTCTTTGTGCACCCAGGCCATATGTATATAATTAATATTACATTAGAGTACGGTGGCCCATATTGTAATGTAATCGTAAGATATTGTAATGTAATGGTAGATAATATTAGAGCCTAATATTATCCTCACGCCGTATTTAATTGTAATTCTGGCATTACATTAAATTATAATGGAATGTACTCATAATCTTAGCCAGCCTTAATATTACGAAGTTAAGCCGGACCATAAAACTGGCTTGGACTGATATCTCGCCACCCGGTGTGGTGTGAAAAAATTTCCACGCAGACTGGAATTTAACGGTCAGACAAAGTTTTCCCTCTGCAGGGTCAGTAATGCGCCGAAACACATGCCGACTAGCTGGTACGGACCGCAAAAATCAGGGCTATCCGTTGGAAGTCCGAGCGCTTCAAAAAACGGCCCTCAGACCGTGCCGGAATTGAGGCGGTAGCACGCCGCTCTCGCGTTTCAAAATGTAAACGGTGGCAATACAGTCATGCTTTTCAAAATGCAAATGGTGGCAATACAGTCGTGCTTTTCAAATTGGAAGGCTTGCTGAAAGCACTGATTTCCCTCTCGCAGGGTCAATACTGCGCCGAAACACAAGCCGACTGGATGGAAATGACCGCAAAAATTAGGGCATACGTGGGTGTCCCACGAAGCTTCTCGACGAGTTACAGAAAAGTTAACCCAGAAAATCTCTGGGAGCGCGACGAACGATTTTGGCTGACTCAACAATATCAATGTTGTGCAAACGATTCTGAACGCCACACAAATTCCACAATTTTTCACAAGTTCTGAAACAATGCGTGGGTGTCCCACGATGCTTCTCGACGAGTTACAGAAAATTTAACCCACAAAATCTCTGGGAACGCGAACGCGAAGAACGGTTTTGGCTGACCTCAAACGGCAACAATATTCTTGTTGTGCAAACGATTCTGAACGCCATACAAATTCCACAATTTTTCACAGGTGATACAACACGTAAGTGTCTCACGAAGCTCCTGACCATCCATACAGCACCCCTGCACTCCTAGACAAAGGCAATTCTCCGTAAACCGGCCCGATGTTGTTGCTCTCTGGTATTTTGCAACCGATCTGAATACCAGTGGTCGAACGACCACATAACATCCGTACGCCCAATAGATATGTTTGTAGCCAGTGCAGTGAAGGCAGCAGGCGTCAGGTCAATGTCACCCTCTTTACAGGCTTTGCAGTGGTCCACGATCTCCACCTGTATACTCTTGCCTTGGTGCGTGAGGGTAGCAGTGAGAGGGATGTGGCACTGTACGCTTGCACTTCCGGCACAGTTTATGAGGCCGTCCCCACCAATCTCAACATATCCAGGAGTTGAGGATCGCACGACAGTGGTAAAAAGGCCAGATGAGTTAAGGGCTGTTCGACCACGTACGAAGGCCCCGCAGATCGGGTTCCTGGTCAAGTATGCTGAAGGCGTAAGTAACATGAGTCGGATTTGTGAACTTACCGGTTCGTCTCGTTGATATTTGCACCGGGCCAAGCATCGTACCTGATGATAATCGCTACTCAGCCATTGGTTAGGCAACATGGGGCATCATACATGAGATGGGACACAGCCGCAGTGAACGAGCTCTCGTTGTATACATCGCCACAAGCACCTAAACCTTGCGCACTAGAAAAACAAATGAGTTTGCGCCCAAAGCTATCGATGGAACACGTGGGAGGACCGAGATTGCTCTGGAAATCTCAAGAAATACTCACTACCATGTCACGTCTCCCTGGTGGACAGACGTGAAGGCAGGGACCCCAGAATTATCATAAGCCTTTGAGAGCTCCTCGAGATACGGATCAGAAGGGCTTGCGACCGTGTAAGCGGGCGTTGGCCCAAGTTGTGTAGCGGTGGGCCAATCGGCAGGCTTGGTTGGGATGAAGCCGCTCGCGGCGACTCCGGTGGAGGAGGGAGCGAGGGACTCCGTCTGGATGGACGCAGCAGAAGTGGTGGCGCCCGTGACATTGCTTTTACATGACCTGCGACCGAATCCTGAACTCGGAGATGCTGTGGTAGGGTCACTGTGATGATGAGATCCAAAAACAAGGACAGAAAGTGATAGGAGAAAGACCGAGGCGGGGAGCCTCAGGAGCATTTGGACGCGGGAAGTATATTGACAAATTTGACAGCGAGTGACAGTGGGGATTTAGTCCAGCCAAATCTGAATGCGTTGCATGAAGCCTTTGCTTATAAAACCTAGGGTCGGCACCTCGTTGGCCGAGACCCGGATAGCGAAACTATTTATAAACTGCTGCGATGTTGAATACTTACTTACAATCAGTGCGTTCCGCTCGTCGCAATTCCGACACGGCCCCAGAGCCTTTTTTTAGGCGCTGGGATTTTGAATGGATAGCGCTGATTTTTGCGGCCATTTCCATCCAGTCCGCTTGGGTTTCGGTGCGGTATTGACCTTGCTAGATAGAAATCAGTGCTTTCAGCAAGCAGTACATTTTATTGCTATTTGCAAAATACATTAGGTGGCGGTCACGCGGTTCGCATCACAAATCAACGCATTTGAACAGTGCGTTTGAATGCTCGAGTCAGTCTATATTGAAGGCCCCGCTCCAGGGAAACACAGGGCAATAATTTTCATCTACGGGCGCTTATTAATAAAAACTGGAACAAGTGGTTCCTCCGCCCTGCCCCGAACCCTACAAAACCCTTCAAAATAACAACCCACAGTGTGTGTGAAGGCTCGGATCAGTCGGTATTGAAAGCCCCGCTAGCGGGAAACACAGAGCAATAATTTGCGTTCAAAATACCGACCCGCAGTGCGTTTGAAGGCTCGGATCAGTCTGTATTGGAAGCCCCGCTCGCGGGAAGCACAGAACAATACAGTATAGTAGGTAGGGTTCCTTGGATAGCCACTTTGATGTTTCCGCTGCCGACTCCGCGATGGAAAGAAATAAAATCTGAATTCAATTTTTGTAGATACTACAACCTGGCAACATAAATGAGACAGGCGGACTGTATCGAGTTCTCGCCCCTCATGCCAAACCTGCACCCAAATTTGCCGGAGCTGCAAAAGAGAACGTCACCATCCATGATTTGCATCGCAGGATGGGACATGTGGTGCATGAAGCCGCCCGGAGACTCGTCAAGAAAGGACTTGTTCATGGCATCGAGCCGGACGAATCCAGCGAAGCCACCAATTGCAAATCTTGCGAGTTCGCAAAGATGACTCGGAAACCGATTCAAAAATTCCGCGTGGCCCGCCGTGCTGAAAATCTGGGAGACGAAATCCAGGGTGCATCGACGCACCAGGATGTCCAGCCCTCGTCCAAGATGTGGTAGGCCCAGCGGGTAGGATGAAAGTCGAAGTCGTTCATGTCCTCCGCAAATTTGCGGTAACCGTGGGATTATAGTTGATGTCCTTCTCCGAGGTAATTGTCCTTAATGATAAGCTGAACGTTCTTCGCAGAGATAGCGGACTCGAGATCGGAGTGGGGGTCCTTGAGCACAAAAGTCTCGCGGTCCTGACGGCGGAAGAGGCGATACGCGAGGTTAAATTCGGCATAAATAGCAGGAATTTGGGAAGCAGATATGATGACTCCGTCGTTCGGCATGATGCCAGAAGTTACAGCTGATAGAGTCGAAGCAAAGGTTGGTGCGGGGGAGATATTTCTCTGGCAAGGTTTCACGATTCGGTTTCCAACACCCAGCTTTCGCTGTAATATGTTCGACGCCTCAATCCGCATACTTTTCAAGAGTGAACCGACAAGACTGAAGCTCTTCTACGTTGATCAAAAGAGCCGAATCTCACCAGAACCCCCGACTCAAGCCAAGCTGGCTAGAAGTAAGTATCATTCGCATAACAAGGAAAACAGTGGAGACGGTCATCATTACTCCAGTGGCAGTACCTCTTCGATCTTATACAGACCCTCAACCACCGTTTCATCTAGTCTCTCGTAGACAGACGCTTCAACCAAGAAAGCTGGTACCTCGCTGGTTGAAGTCTGTTCCTTACCGCGCCCCTCTGATTGCGCACCGACGTTATAAAGAATTCGACTTGTCGGGGGATTAGCTCGCTTCGCAGACATAGTCTCCTTTCATGCACGGTGAATACAGAGACTGGACGACCTTCAATTTCGTCGAATCGGCGGGCGCGGCATATCCGGGATACTCCAAATAAGACAGTAGCCGCATTTGGACGAATTTCGAACCACCGTAAGCGCGGGGAAATCGATATCGTTCAATTCCCCTCAGAAATGCCCTCCAGAATATGTTCTCTTCACCCAGAAAGACCCACTTTTGAAGGTGTTTGAAGCCATTCTTTCTTGCAAGACCTGTCAGCCTCAGTTCGTAGAATTTGTCCCTGTTTGCTTCCCCACTGATGCATCTGGTCGCGTGAAGCTGAGGATTGCTCGCTCCGGCGCTGGCAACCCCGCCATTCCGAGGCCAACACTGCCACTGATCGCCCGACCGTTTTACCGAGAGGAAAAGCCTCGGCCGGCAAATGCCGTTTCCGGCCATTTGAAAGGCCTCGGGATGACCGATTTTTCCAGAATGAAGAGCTTCAAAGGCCCAGGCTCAATGACAAGAGCAGCAATAGGAAATCTGAAGGGACAGTTTTGCTTAGAATTTTGCTCGCTATCACCTCAGAATCAAGCTCGAAAAATTGGGTCTCCATACGAAGTCACGTTGTGAGGTGTGGACCGACGGACCGGAATGAATACGTCTTCACAGCACCGCCTCCCTCCAAAATGAAGAGCTTCAACAACCCAGGCTCAATGATGAGGGCAGCAATGGGAAATCTGAAGAGACAGTTTTGCTTAGAATTTTGCTCGCTATGACCTCGGAATCAGGCTCGAGAAGGTAGGTCTTCATACCAAGTCACGTTGATACACTCGTCGGGACCGCCGGAAGTTAGGTTTATTACAGTTGTGGACAGACAGACAAAGTCCACCAAAAAGAAACTCGATTTTTTTTAGCCGAATTGAATACGCCAATCGAACGGGCCTGTCGAGGGCTTCACAACGGTGCAACAATTAAGTGATTCCGTCCAGCCGTTCTGCCGGAAATACCCATTTAGTGTACCGGACCCTTTGAAAAATTTGGTGCCCGCTTAAAAATAATGGGAAACATTAGGGGAAATGTGCAATCGACGAATCTCGTGGAGGCGCTTCTGGACACGAAAAAATCTCGCTGATCCATCGAGCGAATGTCGCACAATAAAATGATTTCTCCGCGTGAATAGAAGATATTCGGATGTGTTAACTGATTTCCCAAAAAGGAAATTCTGAAGATATAAGGTGTTTTTTCCTGGGAATTTAAAATGCGCTTTTTTCTCCTTATCCCTGCCAAATACAGCCTAGCTTGTTTGTTTTCCCACGCATTTCGAAAAGCGTGACTTGGTATGGAGAGCTAATTGCATGCCGCAAATTGCCAGATGATACCCAGCACTATTCTGAGCAGCCCCATCTGTTTGAAATTGTAATGGCTGCTTTGGTTGTTAAACCAGAGGTCACGGAACTCTCCATATCGGGTGTGGCAGTGCTGGAACCTCGGGCCGAATCAAAAGCACTTGTGGTCATTCCACAGCCACGATTTGATCCCTGGCTGTGATGTTCTCGCTCGCGGGGAGTCCACAGCTACAATTTGAACATTTCTCTCGCTTTAGATTCCGTCCAGAGCTATTATTGTGTTTTCCGCAAGGCATTCATTTTTAAACGCGTGCCGTTTGCGGTACAACAGGTGCGAGCCAATTTTTTTTTTTTCCATTTTGGGCCGATTTTAATCGTTTTCCGCTAGGACACCTGCCCCGGGCTCAAATCTTGGCCGTTTACTTACCTCGGGAATTGAACCATTCCATTCGCATTAAAAATCCGCAGCGAATGGTCCCCTCAGAATTTCCGCTCAAGAGATCGTATGCTTTCATAGCACCCACACAGCAAAGTCTCTACAGCATTGGAGGAAACCTCCCCAGTCAAGCCAAAACCATCGACAACGGGCGAAGATATACCAGATAAAGACACTGGGAGGAGCCATAGAGGCCGCGCTAAAGTCCACGCCTTACAGTTCGCCCTCCGAACGGAGCTATTGGCGTGCAACAATCCAAAAGAATTCTGGGACTTTGTTCGGAAACGAACTGACCCGCGGCCGAAGAAAGCAAAAGTTAATGTTACTGAGCTGTCTGAAAACTTTGAGGCTAGGTTGAACCACCCCACGGTGGCTCCAGCGTCTTTCAATGCAGAACAGCTGGCCTTCAATGCACGAATGGCGCGGGATCTAGACTCGCCCCCAGATTTATCTCTGCGCCAATCGTATACACGCGACATAACTATAGCGGAGATTGAGACATAACTGAAACGAGGATTGAAAAAATGAAACGGCACATCAAGACTCATGGGATTGACACAGCTATGGGTGTCGATGCTTTCTCATACGAAGACTGCATGGCAATTCCCAATGAAAAACTCCTGGCATTCTTCTTGTATTGCTTGAAGAATCAGGATATGCCCCGCTTCTGGTTGATGTCGCTACTTATCGGCATTCTCAAACAAGACAAAGATGCAGCAGATCCTTCAAGCTATCGCCTCATAGCGCTGGAATGTTGCATGCTAAAGATGCTGACTTTAATCATTGATCGAAGAATTCGTGAGGGTGCACAAGATATCGGCGCAATTCCCACAAGCCAGAATGGCTTTCAAGACAGCCTTCGCACGAATGACAATGTATTCGTGCTCCTCTGTCTCATCGACAAGGCACAGTCCCTGAATAAGCCCCTTTATGTGGCATACTTGGATCTCAAAAATGCGTTTCCCGGAACCGATAGGTCGACCTTGTGGGTCAAACTCGCTACCATGGGTATCTCAGGTCCCATGATCGAGTGGTTGAAGATTCTATATGATCGCATCCGCTATATGGTCCGGCTGGATGGCCAGTTCGCACCGGCGTTCAGGTCGTTGCTTGGTATCCTGACTGGGGACCCGGGATCGCCTCATTTGTGGAATTTGTTCATGTCAGATTTTATTCTGGCTCACCATCCTGAAGATATAGAACTCAACGGTGTACCGATCTCAAACATCGAGCACGCGGATGACATTCTTACTGCCTCAGGGGACCTAACAAACCCATTCCGACTGAATATTGATACTGCAGCCTCTCACACACAGTTGATCGCTCTTCTGAGTGCATCAGCCTGTGCTTGGCATCCAAGCTGAATGTGCGCCATTTGATGAGCATGATGCGGCAAATACTTTGCGATTAAATTCGGCAGATATACAAGTGCTCAGGAGACCAGCAACAGTCTATACTCTTGGGCCCAGCAGTAGGCCAGCGCCGGCACCTGCCTGAGTGGGTGCAGCATAATCCAAGGCTTGCATGTGAGTGCAGAGTCAAGAGCTAGTACTCTAAATCCAAACTTAAGACCTCCGCTTCAAAGGCAGCACAGAGGCTCCGGACCAAGTACTAGAAAAAAACGGACATAAGTACGAGTTTTGCCGGGCTATGCCTTCGCCCCACCTCAATTTAGTCAGTACCACATATCATATCATCACTATCCCACTAAAATAATACCGCACTCAAATTAAGGAATGTCACCAAGGCCGAACACCACGTGACCGTATGCGTCGCGTCTCCACAACCAAACAAAGTCAGCTTGGATTCTAATCAACCCAATAGTCAGGCATCTGGCCAGCGGTAGCTTCGTCTCTTCGTCTACTTCAGACCAATAATTTTGTGAGCTCTCAATGCAAAGCAGGGCAGAGTTGGGAGCATCACCAATCAAGTGTGAGGATCAGGAAGACATTCAGTCGTTGGCAATAGAGTATATAACCCCTACCACGTCTCGCGTGATATCCTCCCTCACACGTGTAGACAAATAGTCCGACCCCTTGGAATGAATAAGTCCTTCAGGCTCTGCCTTCCGCCCTGTTTCGATCCCGTCATGGTACCATGAAGATCCGTCCGGATCTATAATCCTACAGGTAAAATGTAAGTCTCCCTCGTATGTCACGGCTCGCAGTTCATACCGTTGATGCTTGTCATTGACTATCAGATTGAGAGCGGGATCTATGCTTATCATGTTGTCAGACAACGAAAAATATAGCAAAGGTGGAGCCCGGTCAATGGTCGTACACTTTGTTAATTTGCCGTTACATCCAGGGCAGTACTCACGCATTTTGACAAATCTGTTGGCATTCAACCAATGGGAAATACTATAATGCGACTTGAATCGAGATCTCAGAGTCTCATCCCAAGTAATGGCTTGTTATAATTCAAATGCATCACACTCCATGTCGGAATGGCCGCATTTCATGCATTTCACACCTAATAATCCCGAATATCCCCACTACTTGATGAAGGAGATGGCCCCCATATCCCCTCATCAGTTAATGGCGATATGGGTCATACCCCCCATGCTGCAGAATATGCTGCATATAGTGTTACAACTATGCTGCAGATATGTTGCAGCATACCAGCAAAGGGACTTCGGTGATTTTTTGAATTTTGTATTAGGTAAACCCGCCATCAGCGCACCATCCCAAAAAGGAAATGACCTGGGCAATTGCCGTGATTTTGATGGCTCTCCAGCCAAATTGATGGCCGGCTACATTTAGGTTGGAATTGATGGGCTCGGCCATTCCCGTGAATCTGATGGCTCACCGGCCACTTGATTGATGATGTGCGTGCACCCCGCCGCCCTGCCCGCCCCCCGCCATCAAATCACATGATCACGTGATCAAAACGAAAGTTGTAGAGCGGAAAGAGGGCTACATGGTCATCTCAGATCATTTTGGCTCAATCCAGCTCATTGGACCAAAAAAGGCAAAAAAACTTTCGGAAACACAGCACTTTTTCTAAATAAAATTCAACTCAGAACTTTGTTAGGCAGGTACCTTGGCCAGTAACATGTATAGCCTTATAAGATCATTATTGTGTATTTAATCAGTCTGTTCTTGGGCTTTTAATGACTACTTTCCAAATTGGGACCACTACACCTAGCAACCTAAAAAGGAAATAGTCACTGTTTTACAAGTTTCTAGCCAGATATTGGCAGGCTAATTTTCAAGATATGTTCATTGTATGTTGAAATACATTTATGAGCTATTATACTACCATTGTACTGATGCTACATCTTGTTAATTCAACATTTTATTGTTCAAAATTGCTGGTGCCCCCACATGCACCTATCCCTTGTGACAATAACTGAACATCAGTGTTTACTTCCTATAGCATCATTGAACATATTCTAGCCTCATACCATACATATAGCCTTTGATGGGAGCTTCTATACTGAAAGTTGATGGAGGATCAAAATATGGCCAGCACTGGATAGCTAGTGGTAAGATGGTCTAGTAATGGGGCATAAAATCCATTTGTATGCTAGAAACTCGAAATAGGTGCAATTACAAGTTCATCTACCGCTCACAAACTCATGTAGATCAGTTTCACCTTGGAAACATTATACCTTCAAAACATGGTCCCAACTATTGTCAATGTGTGCAGGTACATCACACATGCATAAGGGATGCTCTAATAAAATTTAGGACACTTGAAATCACCTTTATACTTCTGTACCATGGTATAAGCTAAGAAGTCACTTTTCGACTATTTTCCATCTTGTGGCTCAGGAAGACATCCAAGAGCTTCAAAATGTATATGAATGGATTCAGGGAGCTCAGAGGATTCCGAAAATATATAGTTTTGCATGATTTGGTCAAGTGGTTGCTGAGTTCTGAAAACCCAGAACTGGATGCAAAGGTGTAAAAGTTACACTCCAACCTCTATCCTCGGAAACACCATTCAGCCAAACCCTGACCAAAACACTTCAAATAAATTGCAATCTGGGGTATTTACACTGTCTGATCTCATTCCTGATGTTTATTTTGCGATATCTGGTCTCCTTGGTGCCCTATTAATGAAATAAGCCAAAGGTGTCATTTGACACTTTTGAGATTTATCATGGTATATTGGCCTATATATTGGATCCGGAATGTTCAAATCAGTTGGGAGAATCAGTTGGTGCCTTTAGAACACTATCTATGACCCTGTGGCATGCTGAATAGGGTGAACAGGAATGTCAAACAAGATCACTTCAAATCATGAGGTATAGGGTACCCTGGGTATAAATTGTCTACTTTACTGATATCAATGGATGAGCCAATACACCTTGGCAATTGGTGCAGCGGTGGGCAAGCTGTGAGGCAAACACTGCGGGGCAAGTGTTCAAATTGAATGCGCAATTGAAAATCCGATCACATGCCTAAATATGAAGCTGTGCCATCAATTGAATGGAAAGTTTGATGGCTCGGCTCGGATCAAAAGCGCAAATAGGGGCTATTTCAATGCAAAATTGAATCTTTTCAATGCACAGCTTGCCCGTTTCTGACCAGACAATTTCAGTGCCGTGTGCATTCGACAGCCACAGCAATTCTGAGTCGAAATGCCTACTAGACCTTGGCAATTGGTACATGATAGCCAGCGAAATTTGGGTTCGAACTGTCTCTTGGGATTTGTTTTAACAGCCCTGGTGCTTTTACATGATAGCTGAGGGCTCTGCATGTCGATACAAACAAATGTACATCAACCTCGGCATGATGGGCCGTCAGATGCTGCCACCAAACAAATGCACACCAACCTCGGCACAATGGGCCGATATTTCACACCAAAACAGTATTTTGACCACTGTGCAACCATTTCAGGCCGGATTTTAACGGGGTCTGGCCAGAATGATAGCCAGCGAAATTTGGGTTCGAACTGTCTCTTGGGATTTGTTTTAATGGCCCTGGTGCTTTTACATGATAGCTGAGGGCTTTGCATGTCGATACAAACAAATGCACAGGCCGGATTTTAACGGGGTCTCCGAGCATTATTCGGTGATACGGACTTCGCACCATATCTATTCGTTCTTCCGGAGCGACACTATGCAGATGCGGATAAGACGATCCGGCTGTACCACAACATGCATACCGCAAAGTAGTGGTGGAGTACACAAGTAAGACTGGTCTCAATTATGCCTACTTCCCAATATTGATCCCGCATTGGCTTGCAGAAAGCTGTGGAGAAAGACAACCCGGGTGCCACAATAATTCCCATTCTTCTCTCGTCCGACAAAACTCAGCTCACAGTGTTTGGAAATCGGAGCGCGTATCCCGTTTACATGACTATTGGCAACATTCCGAAGGAGATACGACGTAAACCTTCTCGCCAAGCCTATGTTCTGCTCGCGTACCTCCCTACGTCTCGCTTGAACAACATAAAAAATGATGCCTCCCGACGTCGCACTCTGGTGCCGGGAAGACCGGGCCGAATCAATTGCAACCCATTAAGAACACTGCCAGGCGCTGTCGCAGTAGCGAGTTGTCGGCTGGGGGACAGAAATGTCGGGTCGGTCGTCCGGAATACGGGGTGTACGGGTGCAGTAGAAAGTCGATGGGGAGGTCCCGGAAAAGTCGTCAAAGCGTGAAAGGGAAATAGGCTCGGGTGATGAAGAAATATAGGGCTCGGTAGGAAGGTGTTCACTGGCGACGTGCTCCCGGTGGAGCGTTCGTTTCACTGGTCGCGTCGTAGATGGTGGTTCGGGGGGAAAAAGCGTATTTTTTGGCCATGTGTACGTACGAAATACACGGTCCGAAGCCCAATGTACTGTAAAGTACGTACGGAGATACCAAAAGGAGGGAAGGCAACCTACGGTCCATCCTACCCTTCCACAGCGCGTTATTTGTCATTGTGCCATCCAAACGTGACTTGGTATGGAGACCTACTTTTCCGTGCTTGATTCCGAGGTGATAGCCAGTGCTATTCTAAGCAAAACTGTCTGTTCAGATTTCCTGTTGTTGCCCTGGTTGTTAAGCCAGAGGCTTGAAAGCTCTCCATACTCGACAGAGGCGGTGCTGTGAAGACCGGGCCGAATCAATAGCAGACAACCTGTTAAGGAGCCGTGCCCGGCAAAGAAAAATTCCGGGGAAATTCGCGGGGTGACTTTTTGAGGCGCGCTGCCCCCTGCTCAATACGAAACTTTCCGTGTGCTCTGAGCGTAAATGCGGACCCAAACAAGGTCCCAACGAACGCATCAACGCGATCCCGGGCTCGGAAGACGCGCCAAGCCGCCATCAAAATGTGACTTGGTATGGAGACCTACTTTTCCACGCTTGATTCCGAGGTGATAGCCAGCACAATTCTAAGCAAAACTCTCTGTTCAGATTTCCTGTTGCTGCCCTGGTTGTTAAGCCAGAGGCCTGGGTTGAGTGGAAGGACGGAGTGGACGGGTTCATCCCCGTTGAAGAGCTGACGACGACCTGGGGTGCGAAATGGTGCCGAAATAACTCGGGGCTCAAAAGCGAGAACACCCGCAGGATGAGGGTAATTAATCTCATCTCAGAGTTGGCCTCCAAGCCTCGCTGGGATGTTCAACTCGCGAGACGTTTTATCTCGGCGAGTTATGCTTCGCATTATCGTGCCCGGGCATTCGCAGATTATTTGGGAAAGAACCGCGCAGTAGTAGTGGAAGCAGCAGCTAAGTATCCCTAGTTATTCATCAATAGCTCTGTGCTGCGTTAGTGCTACTTTATTTCATAGTATTTCTGCATTCATGGTCAGATAGAATAGCTAGCCGGGATGAACAATCCGCGGATGGCAATTTTCACTGTCCGGAGCCGCTGAAAGATCAGGTTCTGGCTCTGGTGGGCTGTTAAATGAGCAGTAATCGAGTGTTGAAATATAGTATTGATACATGAGGAAGCAATGAAAACCAGCCAGCATGTGTGCCATGACTGTTTCTGCTGTCGAAGTGCACGTGATCGCGATATCGCCGAGAAAACATTGGGTAGTGCCTCCCACAGGCCGCCAATTGTGTGCGTAGAGTTAATTTAAGCATAATTGTATATCCTAGAACCTGTCCAGGTGCCTCCAAACGCGAAAATTCCCCGTTTAGTATCCCTCATAACCTGAAACGTGACAGCCAATGGTTCTGCACGGATTTCGTGCATCCCGACGATTTTCTGGGGCATTTAAATCCCTATTTAGGTGCAATGAAAGCATTTCGTCTGTCTCAATATCTGATGGAATATGTGGTAAAATATACTGTTCAATTTTAATTCGAGGCGCGTGAGTCATGCGCTCTTTAAAATTTCGATGTTTCTTGATCAGAGTGTTCGTTTTGCATCTACGAAGGAGAGAAGCACAGTTTACCCGTGTATTGGCCGTTGGCTGGCCTACAAGTTCAGTATCTACTTCAATCTGGTGAAATATTGGGTGAAATATAGCACTCAATTTTAATTCGAGGTGCCCGACCCATGAATCGTGCGTGACGATCGCCAGATAATCGATACGGGGGTGTGTGATCAGGTCCGTTGTCTTTTTAAAGGGGAAAAGGGCACGGAACAACGAGTCGACGCGCTCCCGTGCAGCGCTGACCAAAAAGGTCTCTCGGATCCCCGGGCGCATCGAATCCGTCGCGGCGAAGCTGTCTGTTCAGATTTGTCTTAGCTACCCTCACTCCTTTGCTCGGGGCATGAAAGGTCTCCATAAAATGCGGCTATGCAGCATTGTTTTGGAATGTGGTGTTCGAACGGAAAACTCCGAGTCGTTCAAACGTGACCCGCTATGAAAACCTGATCTTTTGCAGGAAATTGGCAGGAGATAGCCAGCACAAGTCTGAGCAAAACTGTCTGTTCAGATTTGCCGTAGCTGCCCTCGTTCCTTTGCTCGGGGCGTGAAAGGTCTCCATAAAATGCGGCTATGCAGCCCTGTTTTTGAATGTGGTATTCGAACGTTGATTCCTCGGTCCCGCAGTGCCCCGGCAAAAGAACAACTCACTGGAAAGCCCCAGGCCATCTTTTTGAGCCGCATTATCCAGATTCATGTACCCCTGCTCAGTACGAAACTTTCTGGTGGTTTGGAATTTTTGTAGGGTGTCGGTACCGGTCTCTCCCGGGGCGGGAGGTATGGCAGCCTTGGCTGCGGACGCGTATGTGGGATTCGGTGTGGCCGCTTCAACCGGTGCGGCGGGCATGGGCGTGGTCGTCGTAGTAGGAGTTGGCGTGGTGGAGGAGATCTTGTCAGGGTAGAAGGCCTTTTGCAGCTCGTCGGCCATGAGCCTGAGGTGCTGGATCTCTTCGTAAAGTCGTGGTGCGAATAAGGAGCCGGGAGGCAGTCGGTGGCCATTAGGCCGGTGGACGACGAGGTGGTCGACGTCAGTCATAAGTAGTTAATCACTGCACTGGTAAGTAGTTGTTTAATGCCAACATCTACAGTACACATGTAACAGCTCCAGTTACTGATCATTTGGGCCATGAACTACATCAGAGTTATGCCAATTGGAGCCTCGTACCAAATTTACTTCCAATGTAGTTGCACCGGTGACCCAGTCAGGATAAAAAACATGGGGGATCCATAGGCCAGTGTTGATTGAAGTTATGGCTCATGGACCTTCTTCAATGTTTCTGGAGAAAAAAACCAGAGCTTGCAGCTCCCAGATATACCACTATACATTAATTCACAAATAAGCTTAATTATTATTGGCCTGCAGTTTCGAGGTACAAAAGTCAACATATATCTAAGTACCCTATGAAACGTGGAGGGCATTCACTGGCCTCTACGCACTGGCAGCAACTTCTCGAGGGCACAAACATGAACAGTCACAGACATGACATTCTGGTCAAAAATCGGAGTGACTCATTATTTATGGCATAAAATATAGGGATACACAGTAATCCAGTGTCTTGCTTGATCGACCCCCTGGAATGGTGTGTTCTGTTGCCAACTTGTAGCTACATGTAAGGAGAACCACCCCCACATTACTACTTGTTTGTCTTTGGTAAACTCGCTGTTCAGACATTTGGACCACATGAGTATAATAAATTCCCCCCACACCAGCAGCATATTTGCAGGTGTGATGGGGTGCCGTCCACGGGTAGTGCCCCACCCCGGCAGGAGGTTTTTTCTTGTATTCTTACGGGACAGCGTCAACCTTCCGCGGGAGCAAGTCTTTTTTGGTAACATTGGTGCTTTATTATTTGAGCGAGGATATTTTACCCACTACATTCCAGGGCCCTGTTAATCTTTACAGGTTAAATTTGCGAGATTAGGGACAGCATCCCATGTTGAATTCACATGAGCCATCTACAACATCCAACTTCATGTTGAAAACTGAGAAGAATCCTGTTGGAGGGCATGAATTGAATCCGAAGAACAGATATAATGACAGCAACACTTTGGACAAAGCAGCCCATCAAACTGCAACACAATCTGTGTCCGTCCCCATCTTTTTTACCATCCCGCATTGTCCTACCTTCCCAGAGCCAAATTAGATGCCTGTTCTATTAACCATCTCCAGTTTTAACATTGACAGCCACTGCCTTTTGCGGGATGGTGTGCATCCCTAATTAAATAATTGTCTTACTGGGATTCAAGTTACCAACAACAAACCCAGCATGAAACCAGCATGTGCACAAGGTGAAAGATCAGGTCGGGGATCATTTTCAAAATTTGGGCAGTGTTAAATCATCAAATAGGTCACTAATCAGGTTTGCTCGAACTTTGCACCGGAACATGAATTCCTAAAGGTTCAGCACCCGCCTCGGAGAGGCCTAATCCATGTCATAAACAGGCTATAAACAAGAATTAAAAACTGGTTTATTGCTGAACCTTTAGGTTTGGCTACCGTGGGGAACTTGGATTTCGCCCAATTTTTGCTACAAGGACAAACAAAGATTTGGTCATATAGATTTGGTCATTGCAAAAATAAATCTAGAGAAAGTGGGGTAAGATAGAGAGATACATCAAAATGCAAGGATATATTCTTCAACTCGTCATTGATGTGAATCCTCATGCACGAGCCTGTTTCACCACCCGGAACCAAAGAAATTCTCTGAGTTCAATTTCTGGTATTAGTCATTTCTGCTTCGTGTTCGGGCCAGTATCCGTTGACGTGAGAGAGTTCTGTCACGACCGCGGTGGCACGACCACGTGCCGCGAAGGGGTATGCTCAAGGATCGCTCAAGGACGTTTCTGAAGTATGTCAAGCCCCTTAGACAGACTACTCTTTTAAGCCTTCTATGTAATTGGGATAATAACGTGATGCAGCCATCCAAGCCATCAGATGGAATTTTTGCAGTGCGAAACTTGATGGCTAGCGGCTCTTGTGGCACTATGTTGGAAACTATAGCAGTTATTAACTTTTGCTAGAAATTCTAGAGCCCAAGGTCTATAGCTAGCACATGCATGGAAGTCATTTTGAGGTTTTTTGATGAAACATGGGCAAGAATACTAAACTAAAATCGCCAACTTGTACCAGGCATTCTGAGCTCAATTCCATATGGAATCAGGTCAACTGAAGTTTGGATAGGGTTGCTTCTGTGATTGCTTCTACTCTACTTATATACATCACTCTTGGAAATTTGATGAAACCACAGAGTGAATTTTTCCCACACCCCCAAAATATTTTGTTCTGGAAGAATGGTGCCCAAATGGTGAGGCTTAAACGGTGCCTACACTCTCAAAATTTCTCATACTTCATGCTACAAATTTTATTTGAGTACATTTGGCCAAGAAATGAGCTCAAACCAGTGCGTACAAACCTTTATAACATCACTGTTTGCGAAGAACGTTAAAAATCAGTCATTCACGTCCCATTCCTTGTTTTCAGCATCCGAAACCACTGGAACACCTACTTCTCGGGTAAGATGAGTTCTGTGAGTCCTGGACCTGACATATTCCGCTTCTGTGGAAGTTGGGGAAACTGTAATCCGGCCGCTATGTTGGCTGTATGAGCATTAAGGATTGCCCCAAGAGCTTCTTCTGATAGCAGGCCTTCTCGAGGGTCCACAGCTAGAAATGTTATTAGCATGCTATTTATTGCTATTTGATCACCATGTGAGTTTCCAACACAGCACTATGAGTCTCTAATGTTATGCAAACCATAGGTACACTAACTGGACAAAATAAATGTCCGATGGGTGTTTGGGGTCATTTCTGACCCGAATCACTCCAAATAAAAATGTGCTATAATCCTTGAGCGATTTCATAGAGATATGGATCATTTCATCCATACTATTATATCTTCGTTCTCTTGTAATAAAATATTTTGTGGTATTCTGAAAAATCGAGTCTGTGGAATCATCATGTATGCAAAAATGGTGTACATATTCCGAAAGGGCTCGCAAAATGGACCCCATTCATATCTTGGTTGAAGTGAATTGATAGGGTTTTGAGCTTGTGCTGGGTCATTCAAGTTGGCCATTTTGAGCATTTTTGACGCAAAATGGCCCAAAAATGCTCAAAATGGCCAACTTACTTCGACCATTGCGCTACCAAAACACCTTCAATTGGGATAAACTAAAATATGGGTAAGGTTCATTTTATGAGCACTTTCAGGCTATATACCCCATTTTTGCATATAAGCTGGTTCCACAAACTCGATTTTTCAGAATACCACAAAATATTTTATTACAAGAGAACGAAGGTGGAATAGTATGGATGAAATGGTTCATATCTCCATGAAATCGCTCAAGGTTTATAGCACATTTTTATTTGGAGTGATTCGGGTCAGAAATGACCCCAAACACCCATCGGACATTTATTTTGTCCAGTTAGTGTATGCTCCGAAATTCTACCTGGTCCATATTCAAGTAGGTTGGACCATAATTTCCACTGAGTCTGCTCAAGCCGTGGGTGAGGGCCTGGCCTAGTTGGGCTTGGCCTAGCGGGCGCTGCAGGCTTCTGGCCAGCCCTAAACATCACTAGGGAGGAAACCTGAATTGGGGGCTGAATCCTATCTATGTATCCCATCCTAAAGGTTCAGCACCTGCCTCGAAGAGGCCTAATCCCACGTCATTGCTGAACCTTTAGGTTTGGCTACCCTGGAGAAGATGGATTTCCGCCATTTTTGCTACAAGCACAAACAATGATTGGTCATTGAAGATTACTCATTGCCTTAAGAGTCCCATTCTGCAACCGGTAAATTATTTTATATACCAGAAGTCCAAGTTAGATATAATACAAAACACCGCTGCCTTTTGGTGTTGTATTTCACTGCCCTACTGAGCTCTGAGAGCCAATTCTTGAGGTCTTGAACAACACGGAACATCGCGCCGGATGTTATCCGATTTGCCGAGCGACAGCAGATGACAGATCCGTGATCTGCCGGTTTCCATGGTGCGTAATGTACGCGGCGCCGGAAGCGGCATTCACTGCGTTCAGATATCCCGGCGGCAGAGGTAAAAAGGCCCTGCCGAGCTACCTCGCCATATGACGGAGCGGTGCCGAGGTGCCTCGGCACAAGCTGCCATCATCCATCGGCACAGTTGTATGGCGACCGCCGACGTAGCTCCGATGGGGTCTGCTGCGCGGCGGCCTGAATCTGCCTGAACGCAGTGATTGACCGGCACCGTCCGGCATTGTCCATGGTGGTCGGCAACGCTGCCGGAAATCAGTGATCAGAGAACCGGTATTGCCGCATTTGGAAAGGTGCCCCTATTTCCACCACTCTTTCGTCTAGAGCACACTTCCATGGTACCAAAGACCCTTCTATTGACAACCACTTGTCATTTACATTCACAAAGCATAGTTGGAGCCCTAATTTGAGGCTAAAAACAGAGTGAATTTGAGATTTAGCATACCCACCCTCAGTTGCCCCACCTAGAATTCCTGGTCTCAGGGGCTGGTCTTAGCCCCAACCTTGGTGCACAGTACATACCTTATACAAGTTAGAGTGAAATGATTAGAGTCGATTTTCGATATTTGTCCAGGCAAGGTAGATAGAGAGGCATTTACACCCGCAAAGCACAGTTTGACGTATGTACGGACCAAAAATCAAAATTCTGCTCTAATCATTTTGAATGGTCGGCCCATGCCATCATTTGACTCTGCACAATGTTTGTGTGAAGGTGGCTCTAGGACTCAGAACGGAGGCCGACCACTGATTCTGCACTTGTCGGAGTTTGAATTTGGCACTGCGTTGCCGACCACCATTGTCCAAGTTCTCAACCAGTGCTTGGACAACTGAGATTCAATGTAAACCATTGGTGTCTATGGGTCACAGTACTTAGATCCCAGTGACTTGCACATGTAGGCTTTTTCTTTCTACCAAACAGAAGCAAAACCAAATTTTTGGTAGATGGTGATGCTGGTAAGTGCACAATAGATACAGTATCATTGGACTCCTTATCAATGATTTTTTCACATATGGTCGGAGCAGTGGGATACAGGCTAATTCCAATGGTTTGGTTTCCTTAGTAGCCGTAAACCGGTGCATATGCCCACGGACATGACAGCATGAAAGGCATTATAAAGGACCCTCCTTAACTTATATATTGTGTCCCCAGCAGGGTAAACACAGAAACTTCAACACCAAAATATCCAGGCAGAAGATAGGAGCTCAGTGATTTCCGGTGGACTGTGTTATCTTATCCTGGACAAGACTGACATACAATGTCTAACAAGTGGCCATTGATGGCCACCGTTATCCACTGTGGCCGCCAGTGAACTTCTTTCCAATTCCAGGTAGTATGTACAATATTTTGACAGTATTAGAAAGCTACCCTAAAGGTTCAGTTCCCGCCTCGAAGAGGCATAATCCACGTCATAATTGCTGAACCTTTAGGTTTGGCTACCCTGGAGAAGATGGATTTCCGCCATTTTTGCTACAAGCACAAACAATGATTGGTCATTGAATATTAGTCATTGCAATAAGAGTCCCATTCTGCAACCGGTAAATTATTTTGAAGTTAAGATATAGTATGAAGCACCGCTGCCTTTTGGCATTGTATTTCACCGCCCTACTGAGGCTCTGAGAGTCAATTCTTGAGGTCTTGAACAACACGGAACATCGCGCCGGATGTTATCCGATTTGCCGGGCGACAGCAGATGACAGATCCGTGATCTGCCGGTTTCCATGGTGCGTAATGTACGCGGCGCTGGAAACGGCATTCACTGCGTTCAGACAGCCTGGCGGCAGAGGTAAAAGGGCCCTGCCGAGCTACGTCGCCATACGACGGAGCTGTGCCGAGGTGCCTCGGCATAATCTGCCGCCATCACTCGGCACATCTCCGTCGTATGGCGACGTAGCTCCGATGGGGTCTGCTGTGCGGCCGCCTGAACGCAGTGATTGACCAGCACCGGCCGGCATTGTCCAAGTTCTCAACCAGTGCTGGCCAACTGAGATCCAATGGAAACCATTGGCGCCCCATGGCTCACAGTAGATCCCAGTGACTTGCACATGTAGGTTTTTTTTTTCCTTTTTTCTTTCTTCTTCTTCTTCTTCTTCTTTCTTTCTTTCTTTCTCTTTCTACAAAACCGAAGCAAAACCAAATTTTTGGTAGATGGTGATGCTGGTACAGTGCACGACAGATATCATTGGACTCCTTATCAATGATTTTTCACATATGGTCGGAGCAGCGGGATACAGGCAAATTCCAATGGTTTGGTTTCCGGTTTGGTTTCCTTAGCCGTAAACCGGTGCATGCACCCACGGACATGACAGCATGAAAGGCATTATAAAGGACCCTCCTTAACTTATATATTGTGCCCCCCAGAAGGGTAAACACGGAAACTTCAACGCCAAAAAAGCCAGGCAGAAGATAGGAGCTCAGCAATTCCCGGCGGAATGTGTATCTTATCCTGGACGACGCTGACATACAATGTCTAACAGTGGCCACCAATGGCCACCGTTATCCAATGTGGCCGCCAGTGAACTTTCCAATTCCGGGTATGTACAGTATTTTGACAGTATTAAAAAGCTATTTTATATACCCTAAAGGTTCAGTTCCCGCCTCGAAGAGGCATAATCCACGTCATTCTCAAAGGTATGTTGTAGAGTCTGTCTTGGAAGTAAAGTCGAACTCGATAGCAAGGCAGACTGTGATTTATAAGCTGAAGTGACTAATCACGGATACTGTTCCGAACACAAAGCAGAAATGACTAATAACGGAAAACTGGACTAGTGAATATCTGCTGGTTCCAGAGGATTAGATGGGCTTGTACCTGAGGATTCAAGGCAGTAACAAGCTGAAAACAGATCTTTTGCATTTTGATTTATTTCTATGTCTTACCCCACTTGCTTTCGATTTATTTTCGCAATGACCAATGTTGCATGACTAAATTTTTGTTTGTACATGTAGCAAAAGTGCCCAAAATCCATCTTCTCCTGGGTAGCCAAACCTAAAGGTTCAGCAATAATCCAGACTCCGATGGCTGTTGTTCTGCGAGGTCTTCCCGCTTGTAGTGCCGCCGCCGAGTGCGCTTCGAGCGTAGTTTGCCGCAGGTGGGCTTGCAATGGCATATTTTCTTTTTGCCCTGTGCCATGTCGGGATAAAAGCTGAAGTGTATTGATAAGTTCCCGAAGGCACAAGGAGATATCACTGAACATACACAGTAATACAGAAATGATTCAAAAAAAAAAACTAGAGCACGGAGCACAAGCGGAACGAGATTATGATGTCCAAAGATGTGTGGTCAGCCAAGAAACAAACAGTGGCTCTCAGATGAGAAATAGGGAAGGAAGCAAAGTATTAGTACAGTGTTCGGTTGCAGGGATTTGTAGGAGGAGGGCACAGTGCACAAATGAGACGGAAGCAAGAGCAAAGCCGCGAAGGCCAAATACAGCCGGAAATTCGCTGATTGCCGAGAGCAGAGCCACCAGCGGGTTCACAGATCCGATAAGATGAAGATAAGATGGAAAAAATAGGCGAGCACTGATATGAAGTGCTTGGGAAATTAGTGCCCAGGAGGCACTAATTTATAGTGTCCATAAATGCACTGATTCCCAAAGCACTTCATATCAGTGCCAAAATCCATAAATTAGTGCCTAGGCACTAATATGAAGTGCATTTTCTCTTTACAGTGATAACCTGGCGGGGGATCGATCTGCCCGGCCGTCTCTTGACTCCGCTCAAGTAAGTCTACCGGCTGGGGGAGCCGTTATATACCACCAGCGGCCTAAAAGCTACCCAGGGTAGTCGGGACCCTTACAGGATTGTTACTTAATTGTGTAGTATTACAGTAATTACTCGGTACTAATTAACTTGGCTTCTCATTAAAGTTGGATTCTGTAATTGGTTGGGTGACATTCTGAACGTCCAGAATCCAAAAATAAGTGACCAGAGGATGGATTCCCGAAGACCTTGCTCAATGCTGACCTTCAAATAAATGCAATTTAGCAGGTTAATTAAATCCATGTTCAGTTGATGAAGAAGGGGAATATAGCATTTTTGCCTTTCACGGGAAGTCATTTAGATCTTCCTCTGGGTCGAGTACACAGCCCGTTTTGCAATAGCTAAACCGCCCTTTGCAAGATTGTCTTCATGGTCCGCTTGTGCTCAATTCTCATCAAATTCAACTGGCTGAGCTCGGCTCAAAGCCCATTGGAAAGTTGTGTGCTGAGCGGAATGTCATCAAAATTCTAAGCAGAACCGTGGGTCTGAACTCCTCTGCGGCCCAGTCAGACAATTTCATGCTTAAGGAAACAGCCGCCAAAGATCGGCGGGTCCTGAGCCGAGTTTGCCGCGCAATTTTGAGGTCCCCTTCAAGGCCTCTTTCCCTTTTTGAATTTTTCCTTCGCGTTTTTCCGGGAGCCAGGAAAACCGTCGGAAAACCACAAACCCCCGGGTTGTGACCTTGTTTGGTTTTGTACAAGGACACAAGCTGTTTGGCAATACTCTGATGTGGCATAGTTGGCATGTCGTCTACAACAGTGGGTATAGTGATTGGTGTTGAGATGGGGTGACTTATATGACACTGCGCAAGGAAGCCTTGGCCGATACGCTCGCGCGATGCGTTAGCGACCTCCGCAAGGCAGGTATTTGCCCGGTTATCTGGCGCGTCCTCATTCCTTGCGAGGTTGGAGTACATATCTGACGACGGCGGAGTGGGGGCGGAGTGGGCAGAGGAGTACGCCAGAGCTCATCCCACGGTTACATCTCGGAACTATAAAAAAAATCATGTGCAATACGAGTTGAACACGCAATGGAGGTATGTCAACAATCATTTGTGTACAAGTTGTACAGATATGTTCATTTTTTGCGAGGGGTTTAAAGAGCAATACACCGGCCAATCTCGGTCTCTTCGTCAGCAAAGCATCCCCATTCATCGAGAAGTTCAAACCGGTTGAAACACTGTTATACTACGATTACCAAGCAGGGTGAAGTTTTTCTCTCACCGTCATGGCTGCCCCCACTTCTCGGCGGAACAGACAACCTCGTCTCCCAGGACGAACCATCCCGCTGAAAATATACAAGGGTTCTTTGGAAAACCGGGAAGATTCCCATGGGCAAGACTTGCTTCAAGTTTCGGTTGTTGGAAACATCGATGAAAATGAGACATCTGTGAGTAACGGCTGGCTACATCTTGGACTCGACTAACTCGTAGGGCATTGAGGAACATCACCTGCAGGCTGCCTTAGCCACCAGCACAGTGCGAATTCCTACACCCGGCTCCATTCAGCTCGTCGAGAATTACGCGGATCTGTATCCTAGTAATAGATGGAGGGACACCGAGACATACCTCCAGTCCGCACAAACCATCTCCGAAGAATGTTCTGCAGCCCTGCTCGACCATGACTATACATATTTCATGGATGAAGCCGACAAGACGTGGCTTGACAACGCAAACTACCAGTGTCGCGTCGAAGAGCAAATTGCTCAAGAGACGCTGTCGGCAGATATAGATGAGGTATTCATTCGGGTATCTATCAGCGAAGACGAGTTTGAGCTTGTGATGGGCTTGTTCGAGATTTTGACTGGCCCGAAGGTCAGATAATACTTCTCATATGTATTGCCACTGACTATTGTGTTAGCTCCAACAGGAACTCCCGGATTTCTCGTTTTTCGAGCCATTCTTTTTAGCCCCATTACGTCCCGATACATTCGCGTCTCACGTTGTGCCAGCTTGGATTCGACCACCATCTGTTCTGTCATCGATTGCTCTCACTATCCACCCACATTGGCAGCAACGGCGCTCGCTCCGGGGTGGACGCAAAATATTTCCCTCGCTCAATGTATGTCTTTTGCGCAATGTTTCCTTTTACTTCGGGGACATTACTAACAACTGCACAATTACCATTCGCTCATAGAGTGAAGAAAATGACTACATCAACGCGGCCTATGTATGTTTTCGTAACATCCCAATTCGTAGAACGCGGGCCCAAAACTTGAAAGTCGGCAAAGGCGAAGTTGGAGGGGTGCAGGCGGATTCTTCTGCCCAGAATGTTGCCAGTGAACGTGAGAAACTCGAAAAAGCGTCTGCCCGGAGATCACAGAGGCTTAAACCTCAACCTCAACGTGCTCAACACGTACAAGGACGGGCGGGAAAGGAACCATCGTGTGCGAGACCAGACTATCAGACGAAAGTACCGGTCGGCTCAGGAGTTCCAGAAACAGCGACGCAAAACGGAACAAACAACGCTCAGCCCTCGATCGAGCACAAGGTCTCCGGCGCGAGGACGATGAAATCACACACGCACAGTCACTCACTGACTGCTACAGAACAGACTGTGAGCCCGGGTCCTGATTCCTTTGGGGGGCCTCCGAATATCCCGCTAACCGTCGTTCAATCGGAGAAGGCGATCTACTTTTTGTTCCCTTACAGCAGACCACTAATGTGATAGAGTGCACCAGCCCATATCCAGCACTAGGGGATCACAGGGCCTGCCTTTGAACAGGGAAGGAACGTCGACGGGCAAAACACGCATCATTCCAGCCACCAGGGTGTCGGGTTCACAGCATATCCCATCATCCCGCAAAAAGTCCAGCGGAGACGTAATGACGGACTCGCTTACAGGGGACGAAGCCCGTCCGTTGTTGATATGCATCCCAGCGCAGACTCCAGACACCAAGACTTCCAGACATTTCCATAACCACAGCCCGGCTCGTGATGAAAACAACTTCTTCACTGGGCGCTTCACCTCTCCTCCGACTTTGCTAGAATGCATCCAGGGGCCCTTGCGGGCTGACGGAACAAACTCTACGTCGGTTATAATTGATCCGGTGCGTCCGCATGCGTCTATGAGATACACGAGCTAAAGGTCTGAGCAGGAAACGAACCCCGTCGATATGGCGCGGAAGCGGACGTCTGTGCGTTGTCTTCTCACCGTTTGATTTGTCCACTCTAGATCTGTTTCGAGCTATCAGGCAGCAACGGCACGGGTAGAGCCTGCGCGTATGGTACGATTCTCACCTCCAGCAGTGAAGGATCAACTCAGCGTAAACTTCAAACAGGACATCATAGGAGATCAGCACCATCTAAAAAGCGGGATTTTCCAGCAGAAGCGCCGCAGATTGGTGCACCCGCTAGAGCATCTTATTTGAATTTTGAAATGAGTATGCACCCTCAGATTCTGTAAATGACAATTCCATGTCAAATTTCCGGTTCTCACTCTCTGAAGTCATAATAGTCTCGTAGACAGACGTTTCAACAAAAGAGGGTCGTACCTCGCTTGTTGAATTGTTGAAGAGGATGTGGTCTGATCGTGTAGTTGGCTCGACCACCGAGTGAGCCCCAAACCCTATAGCATATGTATTTGACGTGGATCTACCTATCGGAAAGATCCAATATCAAGGGCCATCGATAGCTCACAAGCGATCTCTATAACAAGCGGGATGCTAGGAAAATAGGTTCTCTTTCTTGGGAAGAGAAATTCAAGGTTCAATGACCACTTCTCATTTATTGTATCTACTGCAGTTGAACGGCTCATATGTTATGCATAGGGTCCGCGGACCCAAATCCCTATGAATTAGGAGGCATTATGGGATGCCCGTACTGTGGTATTATTATCATTCGGTGGAACCCCCGATGCTATGCATTATGACCGATAAATCTATACAAGTTTGTTTAAACAATGTGCGTCTCAACATTAAACACTGTTCAAGCACTGATTTGTTTAATGGTGTCTGCCAGCGTGGATACACCTGGGAACCATATGGTGAAGGCTGGTTGATAAAACAGTGTTTAATCGGTGTTTGGTTCAAAATGTGATCAATCAGGGATTAAACGCGGTGTTTCAACAGTGATGTTAGAGGGATTAGAAGAAAGTGTTCATTGCGCACATCTAAAAATTCCAGGCACACAGGGGAGTTGAACTTAGAACCTCGGGATTTCTGCCGACCTTGAAGTGGGACAGCAATATTGCAACCGACGGCAAGGTGTGGAGTAGCACAGCCGAAGGATGCCCGTGTCCCTGCATTTCATGCTTGTCGTTTCATAATTTTGCAGCCACAGACTGTGGTGGCCGACAGCGCCAGACTCCCAACATGGTCGAGACAGCGGCATTGCATCGATGGAAAAATGAGAGAGCTCGAAGATATTATCCCCCCCCGAATTTTTTATGATCCTTAAAGCGGAGGTCTCTAGCAAGCGAGGAGGAGCCAAGAGGACCAAAGAAGAGATCCTTGGCAAGAGCGTTGAATATATCAAGTGCGTTCTAATGATTAACCCTGTTGAAAACCCTGTCTGAACACCACCCCTGAGACATCTACGGCAGCTCGCTGATGAACAGGCAAAGCAGAGCCGAAGACTCGAAGAGCAGCTCAAGGGGTCTGGGGCTCTTTGGGCTGTAAAATGCACAACTCAGGTTTGCACCTGGAAACGACAAAAACGGTTGGGTTTTGAGTGAGCTATGGCCCACAACCAGCCTCGCGTTACCACTCGGCAATCCTAGCGCCTATACTTCAAGCATTTCTCTCACAGATTAATTTTGGCTCATGAACCTGCCAGCACTTTTTTGGTCCCGTCCAATTCTGCCTCGCAAATAATTGCGGAGACCGCTAAAGCACAAATCGGTCCCAAATGGCGGCGCCGTAGCCGGTGCAATGACCCACGGATGCAACGTTTCCCATATACATATTGCTACAGTACTTAATCTACTGGGTTTGAGATTATAACGAGGAGAATCAGACATAGTTTGAAAGTGAATTTATGGCTAGGAGTGAAAGTTGAAGTCGAACCGTGCATCGTAAGCCATGTAGGTAAAAAGATGGAAGTCGTTTTCAATATATGTGGATGATTCGACGTCCTCGGTGTTGTCTTAAGCTCCAGGGGTCGTCTGATCGATGGATTCTTCCAGTTCCGCAGCAAATAGCCGCCGCCAATCCATCCGAAAACTACCCTCTCTCCCCTCAAGACCACGCCCAGGCCACGGGATACCCCAGACCCCCCAGGCGGCGCGACGCTCCCGACTGTCTGGCGTGGGTGGGTCTGATTTCGTGGGCACCTGCATCATCCTTACAATATCGGTGTCTTTGGTCAACGTGGGTAGAGGGCCAGATATCTCCGGGGACTGCAGTGGTGGGTTCTGTTGCTTCTGTCGCAGTGTCAAACCCGGTGCCCTGAATAGACCAGAGAAGACGTACCATAAGAATATCGCCCATTAGGGGGAAATGAAACGATCAGGAGAGGATCGCCCGTAGGGCTGGGTGGTGAAAGAGGCCTATCCAAGGCGATTGAGGTCCTGTGCGCGAGTCTCCGTTTTCCAGCCCATTTTCCGACTCGCCGCACGGAATCCTGGGCTTGGACTTGGATAGGTGAGCCCAACAGCTTGTGCGTCGCAACAAAGGCCAACGCGGGATCGTCTTGGGTTGTGTGTGGCACGCGGGTACCTTTTTGAACCCCTGCGTCAAGATCAGCGGAATTTCTGGGCCCGCGGGTGGACATAATGATAATGGGCTGGCACGGTCTCTTGGGAGGGAGGCTGAGTGGGGTTGACGTAGGAATTAACAAGGGTGCAGTTTGTACATGTTTGATCTTATTATTAATAATGACGTGCGGATCAATATTTGATCGATGAGAGGCTCCGGTGCTATGTCCTGGCAAATATTTGAATAGATTTTCTATTCAAAAATTCGAGGCGGACGTCTTGAGGGAAGAACAGAGGCCAATTCCATCCCCGACGAACGACCACTTGCCCAAACGGCGATATCCTACGGCTCATACTTGGATGGATACGATGTCGAACCGCTCCCATTCATTTCTCTCGCATCAAGAAGGGCAAAACCACCCAATTCTTCGATGCGACGAAAAGACTAGCGATCCAAGGGTCTGAACTCCCCGGATCCGTTTCTTCTCCTTCGAGTATTCGGTCTCCTGGCTCAACTCCGCCACCTCATCCAACCGCGCAACCGCTCAATGCAGAAAAGGTGACCACCAACTTACTCGACGACTCGAGCACTGCCGCAGAAGGCCTACCGGTCCCACAACGCCCACAGTACCCTGTTTCACATCGAGGAAGGACCCGCTTGTACGAAATACGTGACCAGAACCGCAAAAAACTTCTCGAGGCTCCGAATGCGGCGGCATTTTGGAGAGAAATCAAACGCGCCAATTCCCGTATCCGTAACAGCAGAGAGCCTTCTCAACGTCTTTGAAAAGCGTCTTAATCCGCCTGCCAGTCTTCCTGAGTCTTTTGATGCGTCTCAACATCGGATGAATAGACGACTTCTTGCGTCGATGATTCCCAAAACCACAACGGACTCTTCCGAGGAAAAATTGGACTGAAGACGACATTGCGCACGCGAAGGACCAGATCCGAAAGCATGGACTCCATAGTGCTTCGGGTGAGGATGCCATTCTGTACGCTGAAATCTTGGAAATCCCGAACGATGCGCTTGTCTACCTTTGCAACGAGTGCATTAAACGACAAGACGGACCTTGGAGGTCAAATTTCGAAGGTGGAAATTAAAGGAATCAAGAAAGTCAATACTTTCCTTTCTTTATCGTTTGCTAATTCGTGTATGAAATGGGACGAACGACGCATACCGGAGTCAGAGTCGTCGGCAGTCATCGAATTCGTTCGAAGCACCGGCCGCCTCCCCCGTTACTGCACGTAGTCGGCGTCCTTCACTTATATATACATACACTCTCGCACCAGACTCGTATTACCGCTCAGACGAAATTCATGACCACCCTCGTAGCACACTCAAGGACACTTCCCTCCACGCCCCTTCACTTAGCTCTACCGTCCCTGCCCGCTAGTTACTTCCGTGTACTATGTAAAGTGCCACATGGGCCCCAAGGGCCCCGCACGCACTATAATGGAACTGAAATGAAAATGAAATGAAATGAAAACGGGTGCTTTCCAGCTCCACCTTTTTCATCCGACATTGTTATTCACATTCAAGTTCATCCTTTGATTATTTTCTACCATGGCGTTCAACTCAGCCAAGCTCAGCTCAGCTCACTCCTGCTAAATCCCGGTCAACCTTTATGTTGAACTTTCAGGAAGAGGATGGCGGACCGCTAAGCAGTCCGTCAACCGCTTGTACAGTGTACTGGTACATGTATGTTCTGGATGTGCTCAGAGCACATTGAATGCTGCAATTAAGCTTAACTTCAATTCGTGTGTAGACGCGTTGTTGCCGAATATTGACGTGCGGCTCACGTGTTTCGCCGGCAGATTCCGGTGCGACACAAAAACTCATCACAGCTTTGGTCGTGGCATTTTTTAAAATGATATTCGGAATATACAGGAGCAACTACACGATCTCCGCCTTTTACAGCGCCATTCACATTTATGCGGAAAATGTAAATTTTTTGGCTTGTTTGGTTCAGTTTGTACTGAGCGCTTAAATTTCTCGAGAAGCTTTCTTGAACCCTTCCCCTGCTCACTGCAACTCGGATACGGCCTAGGACACTTCCTGAAGACCATACACTCGTTTTGGGGACCATCCGGAGCCCGCCTCGTCCCCTAATACATCCTGGATCTCGATTACCCAGAACACTGCAGTGAGACAAGAAATCAGCGGTCGCAGTGTTACTTGCCACCACCTTGTGTACTATTTTGCACCGGAACCTCCATTGGACCCTTTCGCGACAATATTAGATAAAATCCGCCACCCCGAAAGCATGGATTCGGCTGCATCGGCAACACACGATGCAGCGCCCGAAGCCAAAACCGCGCCGGAACTCTCACTCATTACCGAGATGCAGTCAGCCTTGAAAGGAGTCCTCTCTTGTGCCACATTAGAGTGGTGTGGACCTTTGAGTGACACAGGTGAGCATGCTTTGCGATGTGGCTCTTTCATGGAAGCTAATAACACCTTCAATGGTTAATGGTTGACTCTGTCCTCTTCGCCATGGCTATGTAGGCTCCAAAACTTATACAGTTATCATACATGCATCCTACATGCATATCCTCCTGAAATAAAATGTGAGAGTCCCACAAAGTCTCGAAGAAACGACGTTTGGGAGGCAACTCTCCGGGATCCGAACCCTGTCTCTATAGTTACTGCTCCCTCCACGTTCTTCCAACTACCTAGATGTAGACATACTAAAAGCGAATAAAATAAACACAGTTGCCTCAATTACTTGCAGTTGCCCAGCTTCATGGAAGCCTATTCCCTTGCCAAACCTGGGTGCAATATTGTGACTGGATCTCATCACGGAGTTCATCAGGAATAACCTACTTTCCTAATTTCCCAGAAATTTCCTCCTAATTTGGTTCTCCATAATAAATGAGGTAGAAGACGGGGTAATTCGGGGTAACTGTGCTAATTTCACCTAGATTTGCGGCATTGCCGTGGTATCCGAGTCCATACCGACAAAATGGAAAGAGCACGCGAAAGTCATGCGACAGTACAAGGGATTTGATGCCTGGTCCGGGTGAAGAATCGAGTCCGAGTCTGTGTGAACAGTGCTTCTAGTGTGTTTATTTGCGCGCAAACCTTTCAACTTCCGCGTATACACGTGTCTTATGTGCACTTCGACAGGCTTCGAGTTGATGGAGAGGTTTCGTCTGTAGACTTTGACAATCTTGTAAAAAGGACACAGTTGCAAAAAAAAACATATGTTGCACAACGCGAGACAAGGCAAGACAACACCCACCCTAAATTTATTGAAACTGTACGGCACCCACGTTTTAGACGCGTACGGCAACAACCACGTGTGCGTGAGGATGGTTCGTTTTGATGCTGTCACAACAGCGTCAAACACTTCTCTTCCTTTCCTCCCATCTCGCACTCTTCCCCTCCTCAAATTCTCTTCGGATCCTCCCCCTTTTGCCCCATGCTCCCTCACCTGTGCTGTCTGATATCCCGGTGAGTCCTTTGACTCGATCCACTACCTCCCCGCCGTGCTGGCAGTCGCGGCCCAAGGCTGATGTGCAGTACAAGATTGAATGCCCGTTCCTCAATCGCAGTCCCATTTCTCATGGGTAGCCTGTGAGTGTTTTGGGTCTTTTGCATGTACGTTGATCTGACGGGCTTTTGTCTGTCTGTAGGTGAAGGTCACCGCTTTGTCGCTCGAGCTTGTTCTAGACTGCCGCAGGTAAGTTATGTTATCCCTTCCCCTCTCTCGTCTTGTGACTGTATTGGTCTTAGGACCTGAATCCCCCTCATACGTTCGTCCGTCCCTCGCTGGCAGCCTCAAGTTATGCACAAAATGTGCTGTCCATGAAGCCTAGATAGTTTTTGTAGCTGCTGTACATAAAGAATACTGCACTGAGTAGCAGATGAGAGACAGTTGAGGGGCTTTCGGAGCATATCGGCCAATCCAAAGCTGACATAAAATCGAATTGAGCGATCCAGAGATGAAAAATCGGTCATTCCAAGGGTTTCAAATGACCGGAAATGGCATCAGATTGCCGAGGCTTTCGCCGGCCGGCATGTTCGGTTTTAATCGGTCTCGCGACCGATTTGCCATCACCCTTGGCATGGCGGGGTTGCCCCCCTCTCGGCCCTTCGAGATAGGAATTTCGACGTAAGGTATATTTTTCGGGTAATGGTAGCCCCTTGATCAAGTTCAACCAAAATTTTTTCGAAGTGTCTTGTAGCATTGTAAGATCCCGAATATTTTGATAGAGTACAGGTCTTTTGTACAATGTTGACAAGCCTTGTCTTGTGGCTGGAGCAACTCTGCTACTCATGTGAGCTAAGGAGCTGCATTAGCTGTAGTACTCACCTTGGTAGAGTTGGTAAATAAGACCAAGCCCAGGCTCAGGATATCCTGCGACCCAGGCGCACTCTGACCCGACCCGGGCAACATCTAACACATTCAGATTGTGGCCACAATGTTGTGTTTATTGTTACAACTCCGAACGAACAAATCTCGCTTCCGCGGCTTTGTGGTTGCCCAAACAAACTTCAAGGTAAAAGGGGTGAACTCTGGAGTCTTTGAACATATATTACTAATACCGGTGATAATCATTCGAGTACAGTGTTCAAATATTTTCAAGAGATATTCTTCTTGAACACAAAAAAATATCCCTTCCTTGTGACTTACATCTTTCTCAGATTTACAACAGACTGCCTTGGCCCTTGGCTGATATCTAAGTTCCTCATAAATATAAAACCATATGAGAAACAAAGCATAAGCGCCAGTTTTTGCCGGGCACCACCACGGCCCCCACCCAAAGTTTCATTAGATTTTTTGTTATAAAATAGTGGCTGTAGGGTCAGTCGGGTGAGCTCAGTGTAATTAGGTGGAACAGACGCACCGGGCGCGACACCTCACATATTTGAATTAAGTCGCGGCCGCGGGAGCACCTAGGCTTGGAGGTGGCGGCGACACGGCGGAGTCGGCGCGTTTTCGCGGGACCGTCGGCATGAGCGTCGACACATGTCGTAGCGCGCGGGAATCGGGGAAAATTGGTAAGCCAATCCAAACTGAAAATGATAGCGAGTACATACCCGGCACCCCGATTACCCGAATCGAAAATGCTCCGGCGAGACGTCAGGCTCCGCTGACTGAAACGAATAAAAGCAAGCCGAAATCCAGAAAATTAGAATGGAAAATAGAATGGGACAGCGTCGCGTGCCACAGACATGCGCGATTCCAACTAATGAAAGGCAGAGGCGTTAGCGAGACGAACGTACCGGGCTGCGACGCGGCACTATCCGAATTTGTTTCGGGTCGCCGCCGTAGCGGAGGATATAGGGGATGGAGGCGGCGTCACTGGCGGATGTTGACGAGGCGGGTCCCGCGTGAGTCGGTGCACGCGGGCGTCGGTGAACGGGCTAGTGCCGGGGAGGTGCTCAGGGAAGTGAAAGGGGGTTGGGGTCGGCGCTTGCGTTGGGGTCGGTGAGCGGCCATAAAAGGGATCACGGGAAGTCGCTCGGCGGATGGCAATCTAATTTAAATAGTGAGCGATATCCAGTTCGGACCTGCGGAAGACACAAATAAAGACTCGGGGGCAGCGTTCGCAGAAAGTCGACTTAACACAACGAAGGCGATGGTGAGCGAAGCATCAGGATGCCAGCAAGTAGAGGAGGGCCATAACAGGGGAAGAAAGTGTGCAACGAAATGCTGAAAGTATAAGGAGGGGCGGGAAGCGCTGCGCGTTGCCTGTATACGTGGTGTTAGAGAAGGGCAGGCGCACGCGAGACGTCCACATATCGGTGCGTAGTTGCGCTGCCGCGATTACGTTCGCCGTACGCAACGGATGGCGCGGGGGTCCAAAACACGAGCACGCACCTCCAAACAAGCAGTACACGGCTGAACGTGACAAGAGAGGTCTTGTAAAGCCGCGTCAGCTTCTGGCTCGAGGACGAAAGGGTGGGAGAGAGAGGTAGGGAAGAGGAAGTCAGTCCGGGCGCATATATTTTGGAACGAAGAAGGAATTAGTCCACATGTGGAATTGGCTGTACAGATGAATGCAGAAGTAGCTCTGGTTTTCAGTACTCAATATCTATTGATATTTAGGGAAGCTGGAAAATATAAACAAACTGAGAAGTTGCTGAATGAAGTGCTGGAGAAACAGAAACACAACACAATCAAGCCTGCTGCGGGGACAAATGGTTGAATAATGCTTAAACAGCGAATAGGATATCTCCTAATACCTTCGTAGAACGACCCCAAATATTTCTGGCCAGAACTATTTAGTGTTGGCAATAGTTAGGCGTAATCAAGTTTGGTTGGCACTTGTTTGGCTGTGCAACACAACCGAGCATGCCTCAGGGTTAAATGGATACCTATAATTCTAAGGGTGATTAAGGTATCTTATAGTACCTTCTTGGGAGCCCCTCAAATATTTCTGGCCAGAACTATTTAGTGTTGCTCGTTCGGCTGCCAGATGCTAGTTGCAGATGCAACCCGATTTCCCTTATTTGGAGGGTCGTGGGAAGATGCACTCGCTTGCCTTCCCGAGCCTCGTAACGACGTCCGCGAGCGTCTGTGTCAGGCCGACTGCATGGCGGGGTGTGTCGGGATTGTCCCACCGTGCCGAGCCAGACCCAAAAGTTGGCCAGAGAATTGAAAACAATGTTTATCTGGTGGAAGGTGCATTATAAGATCCTCATTCATTCTTTTAAAGTAGAGCACCTACTTAGAGTGTGTACGGCTGCAAGATTCTGGCAGAATCTCAGAATCTGATGGCAACGATTCCCTTTTCCAGCACTTCGGGTGGATCCGTGTGACATGGCCATCCTGACAACCATCAACTGACCAATTGGCGGCGGCATCATCGATGTCGTCTCCCGGCGGACTCCCGCCTTCTCCCGCCTGTCCCGCCCGCCCTCGACGTTGACCGCCGCCGACACTAAACGGTTTATACAGACCTTGTAGCATTTTCAAACTAAATGCTTGTTTCACTGAGATTATCGACCAAGGCATACACAGCGATACAATAGAAGACCGAAAGAAATCAAGCAAAAATTTGATGTTGTCGTCGTCGGACACGACTAGCAAAGAGGGTTTTTCGACGCCATCAAGAATGGTGATGGGTGCCGGGCTGATGAGGGCTGATGTGACTGGGAAAATTCCCGCTACCGGAAAAGGGAATCGTTGCCCATCAGATTCTGAGATTCTGCCAGAATCTTGCAGCCGTACACACTCTAATAATCCCACGTATCCGTACTAGTTAGGCCGGACGCATCGGCCGACATGGCCGGCCTAATTAGGCATAGATATGTGTAGGGCTATTCACAATAAACCTTCCAATACCCCTCAATAAAACTTTCGATAACTTCAATATTTCAAGTGTGTGGACTTCGGCGTGTGTATGGGTGATGCGGCCCGTGCCCGCCGGGCGTGCCGCCATCGATCTCATCGTCCCGACACCCCGCCGCCGAGTCGGGCGCGGCGGCGGGTATATATTGACAAAAGCAATACATGATAAATCGCTAAAAAATACGTAGCGCCCGGGCACACCGACGCGCTGTCACGCGCCACCCCTGCTCGTCGTGCGCCGCCATTCCTGCCGCCGCCGCCGCCGCCGCCCATCACGTGACTCATCAATTTATTTATTTTTTTTAAAAAAAAGGTGCAATAAATTCGAGAAAAAAAGGGACGTCGGCGCACCCATGCGCGTCGCCCCTATTTCCACTCCTTCGGCCACTCCAGACAAAAAAAAGCAAAGATCAATTGGGAATAAAATGACTCCGGAAAAACAGGGTTATGGACACCGCTCTTGTCTTCCCGGTCAAAAGCACTGAGTCTTGTTGTTTGAACGCGCCCAAAATCGTAGGAATCGGTTCAGAAATGAGTGAGATTTGACCTCGGAAAGCGGCCGGATCAAATCTTTGTTTTTGTTTCTTTTTCGCCCCGACTGTCATCAATTTTGCAAAACGGTGGCTATTCTGAAGCATTCTCTGGCAAATTTCTGGGAGGGGGGGGGGGTTCCCTGATGGCCAACTGACACAAAACTACCTGACCCGTGGAAAGTGAGTCATTGCTGTACATTACAGTAGATCACTCATAGGTCTCGATCCGCCGGATATGAGGCCGCAGAATTTTCAGCCACGCAAGCATTGATTTGCCAGCCAGAGAACGCGGAGGACAGTCGCTATAGGAAACCTGTCGACGTTGATGACAGTTTATCAACGGGACAACTAAATAGCGAGTGATAATCACGGGTTTTAGTACAGTCGGGAAATGCCGAGATTTTTAAATAACTTAGGGCCTGATCGGGTACTCTAGAAATCTCCTATAAATTTAAAAGATAAGGCAAGTCATCGTGTGATGGTCTTGCGTGCTACTAGATATTTCTTGAATACAACAGATTATTTAATCTGAGGGTTTTGTCCGTGGAATTGACGGGCCGCTTTGCGGCTGGGCCAGAAGAGGGCCGAGAATTATTACTCGGGAGTCACTTGCAAGCAAGTGCCGTTCTGGATGGCGTCCGTCAAACCAGTACACAAGATAAACCGAGGTCTGAGTGAAATGCAAGATGAGACCAAAGCATACCAGATGGAGCATGGCTCCCAGAGCGAAGCTCGCTGCATGGACGAATCTTGGATTGAACAGCACCCCAAACAGAGCCAAGCGGAATCAACTATGAATGTATTAAAAATTTAGATCGACGACGTCGTGCTGAATACCATGAGAAGATGCAAAAGAACGAATTTTAGCATCCCATGCCCTGGAGATAGCAAGAGGTATAACTTGTTCCAAGCGCCGCCAGTAAATCAGGAAGCACAGAGATGTCCACCCTCCGACT
Organism: Mycena galericulata; assembly: GCA_029289565.1. Lineage (NCBI taxonomy): Eukaryota > Fungi > Basidiomycota > Agaricomycetes > Agaricales > Mycenaceae > Mycena > Mycena galericulata. The sequence goes on along the minus strand of JARKIA010000062.1, from coordinate 107,676 downwards.
TTCATGACTACCTCGGGAGCAACCCCATCAAGCAGTAGCCTCATGGAACCACCAATACGATAGCTATGGCCGAACACGTTCTCGAGTCCCTCGTTCTTGTAAATGGAATCAGAGAAATTCAAAAATGATTGTATAACCAAAGGTGTCCACCCTCCGTTGTCACGGAAAGCAAACAGAGGTGTGTCTCGTTCGGGGGAATGATTGATGGTAAGATGATTATCCATGGCCCAGACCGGACAATATTCGTCGCCGGTAGCTGTAAGGATACCTTCGCCGCCTAGAATACCTGCAGTTTTCGTGAAAGGGATATGGAAACCAATGACCGCGCGACGATTGACCTGGACTCGACGAGATACATGAGTAACGAGATGGATCATTCCATTTGAGGACAAGTTTTACCGTGGATCGCGACATCCGCGTAGAACGAGTCACATCGTGATCTCGGTTGAACTTGCTCTTTGACTTTATGAGCAATTCACCAAGTCTACGACAGCCCCAAAACGCGGCAAGAGCGGCCGCCCAGATCGCTGCATCTCGTGGTTGAGTGAGGTCTAGGCATGCCCGTAAAGCTCGAAGATGTGCGAGAGTGATGGGCCCCCTGGGAAGTCTCTTGAAAGCGACCCCTTTCTTGTCTGCCGCCTTGAGAATGCCAGGCAGCCAGCCTTCTTTTCCGTGCCAATCAGCATGATTGTATATATGCCATAATCGCAGACCGTTCATCCAGTTGCGTATAGCTTTACCCGAGCAGTTGCCACTGTGATCAGAGATGAAGGCCCCGAGTAGGATTTCTGAGGCAGGCATTCGCCGTCCCTTAGGAATGCCCTCCTTATCACAGAACTGATTGAAACGGAGTAGACCGGCTGCATATGTTTGGCGCGTATCATCCGCTGTTGATGCCAAAAGATCTTCAAACATACGCGTCTGCAAACGCCGTGAGACCTCATCATCACGGTGTTGTTGTGCTAGCAGTGAGTGCGGTGTGGTCCACAACAAAATCCGTTGATTGGCAGGAACATGTGGGCGGAATGGACTAGGAGTGATTTCGTTTTCTTTTGTTGGTCGTCTCGTCTTTGTCACAGGCAATGAGCGCACAGCAGCTATGCGGACATCCATTAGGCCGTCTTCCAAAGAGATGGCGGGTAATAATGAGGATACGTGGGAATTATTAGTTGGCGTAGTTGTTGCCGGGGTATTTAAGGAGCGTGAGCGGGAGAATAGAGCATTTGAATCTATGAGCTGTGAAGACCCGATAACGGAATTGATGGGAGAAATGAATGAGGGACTAGATATCGGCCTGGTGGATGGATCGGGATCCCATATGTAATTAGAGGGGTGTGGTAGAGCGGAACTGGGACAAGGGGAAGTTGCTTTAGAAAGTGACTGGCGCGGAGAGCCACCCTTCCAGGTAAGAGTGGTCAAGTCAAATTCACCGGGCTCAGATGAGTCTGGCCAGATGACCGGTCTATCCATGTGAGTCAATAATGGCTTCGGAGAGCTCATCGGGGAGCTGGAAAGTGCGCTCAAGGCGCTTGAAGGAAATTGGGGCCAATTCTCCGCGTGAGATTGGGTCCAAAGGGTTTAGGGCTGATTCGATGTAAACGAGTTCGGGAATGATTAAGTGTTCCGCTAACACCGCATAAGTGCGGCGGACACAGAGATTTATTTCGACGTTTGGACTACGTCCTTTGTCGTGTGCTCCAATGGCACCATTATTGTCGGAATGTATCAGCAACCGGATATGGCTGAACCCGCATTGAACCAGGAAGTATACCAACAACTCCAGGGCGATGGCCTCCAGCCAGCAGATATCTCGTCCGGGCAACTTCCAGACATCGGTAAGTCTAAAAGCCGCCCAAGAATCCCCAATGATTATGCCAATGCCCCAAGTGGTTGAGGCATCAACGTAAATCTTCAAATCCCTGATGGGACCCAAAGGTCGAAGTTGGCGGAACGTCCCGGGAACCACGAGCTGTTGCCTCCACCACGTCAAAGTCTTGATGAGGGAACGAGATCCGTGTCGCCGGATAAACTCGCTACCCTTGAAACCAGCCATAAAGTTGGATATGGCTGGCAGGTGAGAACTTCCCTCCCGGTAGATAAAGCAGATGTGGACGAGCGAGCCATGGATTTTTTGGATATCGAGAAGGGAAAACGCTGTGCCCGCCTCGAGCTGCGATAGCATGGTGAGGACCCGGTTGAGGAACTTCAGACGCTTCTCCTCTGGAAGAGAAACCTGCCGCCGCAACAAATCCCAAAAGAAACCGATGAAAACCATGGAGTCGGCATACTCTTTTCCCGTCTTTGTAGGATGCCATGGGATTTGCAGTGGCCCGATGAGCTGCATGGAGCTATCTCTGTCATGCGCGTAACGAAAGTTGCCTTCGACAAAAGAGCCTGAAGGCGTCGGGTAACGGAAGTTACTCATGTCATCCTCATACTTGAATGTCGCGAGAGACCCATCCCCCGCTGCATCCCAGATGTCTACCCCCGCATTGGCAATCTGTCCCGCATTGCTGCTGGCAGAGCGGGCACCAAAGGGATGGGTGTGATCGATATAGAAATTTCCTTCTACACAAACAACGAGATATGGTTTATGGTCTGGATGAACAGGACAAGTTCGGTGAAAGGCCTTGATGTCGAAAGCACATGCCTGGGTCCCTTCGGGAGCCAAAGCGATCTGAATGAGCAAGTGTGTTAGCATGAATGTCCGCTATCCGCGTCGACATGAGAGAACTGATGGCCCGCTGAACCGCGTAGGCGTGCCCGCTAAACCGCGTCGGCACAAGATAATGATGCCCGCTCAACCGCGTCGACACAAGATGATGTCCGCTACACCGCGTCGACACGAAACAATGCCCGCTAGACCGCGTCGGCAAGGAAACAAAGCCCGCTGACCGCGTCGACAATGTGGGACATCAACATAGAAATGCCGCCAAGAAGTGAGAAGAAAGATAGAGAGACTCACGGCTTCAGCAACACGATGGGCCATGTCAAATCGAGTTGGGAAATCATCTTTCGAGATGAAGCTATTGACCGAACCCAAGTCCGAGGCCCGGTCTCCCTTTGAAAGGTTACGGCAAACTCTTAATTTAGGCGGTTGCTCGGGACCTTGTTCTTGAGAGGCGACGATGAATGGGGAACAATAGAAGTGGCCACGCAGGATGCGGTGTGTGTCCTCCTGTGAGAAAGGACCGGACATTCGCTCAGCAGCCAGCTCAGTATTGATGTAGTCCTGCACGACCTGTGGGTGCTCAAAGACTGAAGGATGATTCTTGATAATGATCGTCCTTGTGAGAGCGGGTAGATCGCCCAGCGGGAACCCATGATCCAGATTATGAACAAGCAGGGAATAAGCCTTCTGTAGATTATGCTTGTCTAGCAAGGAAGAAAAGGCCTTGGAGTCGTAAGGATGTACAACACGCTCGTAGATTTCAATGTCGGAGAGGGAAGCCGACGGAGGACGTGGTCGCCGGTGAATTAGTGCGGAAGAGTCGGTATATGCTAATGTAGGATGAGGAGGAAGTTGGAAGTGCGGAGGAGTTTCAGTGTTAGCCCGTATTACTGGCGGTCCTCCCCGTTGTGCCGTTTTAAGTGCGTCCGGAACGGCAGGCGGCGTTCCGAGGAATGGCCGCGTGGTTCTTGCCGCAGAGGCTACATATGTGTAAGGCCGGCGGCTCACCGTGTGTCTGTTGACATCCGTTCGGGAAATTGAATTCGATGCATATCCGCTTTCTCTCGGTTCCCTTGAATGGTTTTGATGTCCAAAGCTCGTTATGTCTGAGAACGGAGAAACAGCTGCCTCCGTCCCCGAACGAGGTGGCTGTGGACGGGTGGTTCTTGAGTCTGTGCGAGCCTTCACATATGATGCAGGAAGGGTTGAGCCGCTGCGAACTGGGAGCGCCACTTCGAAAGGAATAGTTGTCCCCTCGGGAGGATTGTGAATCCCCTCGAGAGGACGACGGTGAGGCGTCGGCGACGCTGTAGCGGGAAGCCTTAGCCTCCCGAAAATCCGGCTCCCGGTCCGCCAGACGCTTCCGGCTGGGGGACTCCGATGATGCATATTTCATTGAGTACCGCTTCGCGTGAAGGATGCCATCCACCTGCTGAGCGTAGTAGCTGGCATCGAAGAGAACACCCCTAAGGATGTCGTGTCTGGCTTCCCGTTCGAAACTATACCACTCCGGGTAGTTCTCTTCAAATTTACCATAATTCATGAAGAAAAGACGGTGTTTTCTGAAGTCAGAAACAAAAGTGGCCTTTGTGGGATCTGCCGCCTTCTCAGAGAGGATAGCAAGAGCGGCTTCCATGTTAACGGCCGCTTGTTGCCAAGTCATAGCCGACATGCAGGAATGCAGTTCGTCGGTTCCCCATTCAGCAGACTGCGACATCTTGAGCATATCGAAGACGAGCACTTTGTCGACGCCAGCGGAGCCATCCTGTACAGCATCGGGTTTGAGAAGCTTCGTAGGAATGTCGTGCAGACGATGCTGTATAATCTGCAAACGATCGTCCGAGAACCAGTGCAGTGGGACATAAAGCTTGTAAAGGACGGATCGGAGAACGACGTCCGGCACGACCACGTCTGGCCGTTCGCCAGGTACCCTGCTCACGGCGGCCGTATTGACCATGGCGCCGTGTAACGGTCGCTGCCCCTTGATTTTCTCCTTCTGAGCCTTATCTGCCTCGGCGTGGTCAGCCCGTTTCCTCCGTGCGCGCTCCACATCTCCACGAAGGAAAGCAGGAAGAGGGCCAACATCTGTGCAATAAGCCTCACTGAGAATCATCTCGGTCATCTCCTCGGAGGTGTAGGCATAGAAAAACTTCAGAGGAGGACCAACATCCGCATAGTTGACCCTGTCTTCTTTGCAATTCAAGGTCTGGTCTATGCTGATTTCATTGAATCTCTCAGAATCCAGGTTATGCTTGTTCCTGAGCCGCAAGGTGCGTCCCGTGGGGTTTTTCGCCGCTGGTGGTGTCGTCCACGCGTCGAAGTCAAAAGAGTCTGGGACCGGAGCAATGACCCTTGCATTTGGTAGAAGAGACATATCAAAAAAGACTTGAGGCTCAAGAGAGCGTTTGCAGCAAGAGCCCGAGACGACACCGCGTAGACGAGAGAGAGTCGACGCGTCGCACGGTCCTCGGACGTAAACTCTAATATGATGGGATCATGTTCACGCCCTCGTTCTCAGACTCTCGTTGTATCTTTCCTTATCTTACGCTTACCCTAGCCGTTCGCAAGCTCACGTAGATCCAGCTAGCAATTTGGCTTATTACAGCAGATCCTGAAAATAATGGCAACAACTTTTTTTTTTCCACGACGTTCGCATTTGGAAATTCCTAACACGGGCAGGCGTGAGTTCGAATCCGGCCGCCGACACATTTTTAAAAACAAATGCAGTCTTGCTACGTACTGCCAAATTTGGGCATCCATTACCCTGGAATCAATTAGAATAAAATATGAAGATCACATGAAGCATCCCAATCATATATCCAAGCTTACACTGAATGATTGGAGCATTTTCACAGTTAATGGAGACTTGAATATGTGGTTCAGCTTGCTCATTTTTTCGAGGGCCTAAGTTACAAAGGCATACATCAGAAAGCCTAAACAGAGCCGGCTAACCACCTATGATTTTTTTACCTTATTGAAGAAGACCTGTACATCGAGCACTATTGGGGTACAGCATAAAAGACAGGTTGTGTAACCCAGATTTGACCCAAATTGGACTGAAAACTGTGGGGAAAAGATCACCTCAAATGCCTTTTCATGTATTTTGGTGTACTGACACATGGAGGTTTGGTCAGAACCTCGAAAAGACTTCCAAAACTTCGGTGAAAAAAAGTGTCGGTGGCCGGACTCGAACTCATGCCTACCCACGTTGGGAAATTCCAAATGCGGACGGCGCGGAAAAAAAAAGTCATTGCCATTATTTTCAGGATTTGCTGTAAGAATCCGATCATAAATTTCGACCAGAAATTTTTGTCACCCGCTGTCACTCGCCTTCGGCTCTCTCTCTCGTCTCTTTCTTGCAACACTGGCCGTCTTTTTCCCTTCAATGGTCGGAATGGCCGCGGCATTGCACAACTTTCTCCGTATTCACGAGCCGATGAATGATCTCGACGACGATGAAGAATACAACGTCGAAGGGCACCCTTTTCTCGCAGGGGGAGGGGGCGACGATGATGCAGCTGCCGCCTTTGCTGTCGACAATATGGAGAAAACGAGAGCCGATGCTCGTCGGGATAGGATTTCACAAGCCATGTGGGATGTATACATTTTGGATCACCCAGATTTGCAATAAATAATTTCATTTTGCGGATGACAATACCGGGTGTGCGTGCAGACAGTGCGATGGGATGATACAATACAGTTGCGTGCAATGCTAATGATACGTGCGAGGGAAAATGATGCGTGTAATACGATATGAGACGTGATTGCGTACGAGTGCGGAGGTCCAAAAAAATGCGAAAAAAGCTTGGAAAAGGCCGGAGTGTGTATTAGAATAAAGCTCGAAGACAACGAAGATAAGCCTTACCTAGTAATCATCCGGAAGCTCGACGCCGGCATCCTTGAGGGTACGTTTGATAATGCCTTTGCGGCGTACATCATCTGCGGCCAAGATGAAGATGCGGGCTCTGGTGGGGGAGCTGGTGAGTGCCATTGAGACAATATCAAACAGTTGGCCGTGCGGATCGGGTGGAGTTGCGTCTTCGAGGATATGCATCACATCATCGACGTACGAGATATCCTTCGTGGTAACGATGGGCTTGAGCATCGCGGCGGAAAGGTTATCAACAGAGCGTGCCAACTGGCTTCCGGCCTCAGCATTGCGCCGCGCGACACTGCTGCTGCTGGAATCGGACTTGTGACGGCGACATTTGCCCTTGTCGCTCTCGTCGTCGGCGTCGGCGTCGGCGTCGTCGTCGTGGCTCTCCGAGCGTGTCCGCTTCTTGGATAGCTTCGCCGGGGACTACGCACATGTGAGAGGAGAAAGAAATGAAGAAAGACCACGCACCAGCGACAACTCGTCATCGTACATGCCTCGCTGACTCCCTGCAGGATTATCGGCGTCGTTCGGGATGCTGTTCAGAGGGGCCGTTGGTGGTCGACCTTCAGAATCGACGGCCAGCGTGGGATTTGCAGCAGACGTGGGATTGGGTGCTGTAGGATTCTCTTTACCGGGCTTGCCGCGCGATTTGCGCTTCTTCGTGAAATGGACAACGTGTTCGCCCGTCGCGCGGTTCTTCAGGCCATCGTAAAGCTCGTCAAGTTCGGAGTAAAAGGGGCAGGGCTTTTTGAAGCATTGAGCGTACTTCTTTCCATGTGCCTGATAGTCGTGTCAGAATATGAATTGCGAGACAAATAGAGGCAGAGTGAATGGAAACGCACCGCAAGGAAGTCTGGGGTATTTGTAGCGTGCTTTTTTTCCTTGTCCCACCCCGTGCCGCTGAACTTCTCGATCAGCACGGATACAACTGTGTATGCTCAAGAAAACACACATAGTTCAGCTTGGAGACAAGCCTTGTCTGGTCCTTCACAGGCATTGCCTCCGGGTCGAGAGCTTTCACCGCGTTGACGATTTCTGGCCAGACAGACGGCTTCCACCCGTTTCCACTCCGATGCGTGTCTTTCTTGTCGCTCAGCCCGCGGAGCATGGACAGGACCTCCAAATTCAGTTAGGGCTCATTCTGGGAGGTCCATAAACATTCACATGCATAAAATAACTGGCCGTGAACTCGGTTGATCAGCCATTAGCCATCAGTTTGCGCAACGCCAATCAGCCATCAGATGGCTCCAATGGCTGCAGCGCAAACAATCTAATATTGGTTGAAACGTCGCTCACACCATTCCCACGTTCCAGAAGATTCCACAAATTTTGTGAGGTGTTCCAAGCCGGGAAAGGCATCCAATGGTTCATCCTTCCGACCCTCAGCTAATTTGACCCAGCGGAGATCGGTACCAAAAAACCGCGCGTACCGCGCTTGCTTACGCCTCTGGTATTTGAAGCTGACTCTGCTGGCTCCGATGATAGCCAGCGCAATTTCAAGCAAAACAGTCTCTTCGGATTCATTTGGCGTCCACTCCGCGGTGCCTTGGAAGTTCTGGCTTTCATCAGCATTCTGCGCCGGGAAATGCCGTTCTTACTGAATCGGATGCGGTGCTCACTGCACTGCCTCAGTTTAGAATGGAGAGCTTCAGAGCCCCAGGCTTACGGGGCATCAGATTGGTCCGAACCGTTCATCCTGCCAGCAGCACTGTTGGCTACACTCGGGGTATCACTGTCATCATATCAGGAAAAACCACCTTTGCCATTTGGTAAAAAGTGCTGGAATATCTGAGCAATCCCTTGCATTTCCTTCAAAATGTTGAGAAATGGCAGATTGCGAGAAAATGGAAAAATTGACTGGTCCCAAAGTATTGTCACAAATTTCTGAACAATTGTGGATGAATTATGGCCAATAGGGATGCATTGCAGCGATATGTGAAGTTCTTGGAAGATAATGCAGTGGGCGAATCATTGTATTGCAGGCTAAAAACTGACTATTGTACATTGGAAATACATGTAACAAACAAAACTAAGGTGTATATAACATCTCATGGGAAGGCTGGCCGCTGCGTGGCACCGCACGCGCCTTCTCCTCGGCAATACCGACCGGCGCAGTCGGGCTCACACCCGCTGTGACCGTGACCGCGAGGAGGACCGGGCACCCGGAGCACTACGCGCTTGGCCACCCGAAGCCCTGGACAGCGAACAAACATCTGCAGGAGGTGTAAGAACCTTCGAATGGCAAATTTAAAAAAAAATTGGCTTACCCGCGCACCCGTGCCCGGCTTTCCGATTGATGATGCCGATAACCAAGACCCCGGCACAGTCGTGCTCACAGCCGAAGCAAGCCTGCGCAAGAATCACGCATCAGCCTCTGGATCTAGGTAAGCCAAGCCAAAACACATAGGAACTGACCTAGATAGCGTACCCTCTGCCGAGCCGATGTCGGGGGGGTCAAGAACTTCTCATACATCTGTGGGAGGGATGAGATTAATGGACGCTGAAGAAGATATTGGCTTACCCCAGTGCGTGCGTCTGTTGAGATGTTGTACAAGGATGACGACCATATACATTTCCACAGACCTGTCAAGTTAGGAATGTGCCTTTGCCGTGAAAGACGGAGTGTCCTACGGGAATTGTGAGGAAAGCTAATATGAGTGAGTTTGCATACCTACTCGACCCCGTAATTGAGTGTTGTGTGATGAGGAACGGAGCAAGCTCCGCATGCGACACGAAGCTTCCGTGCACACTGGAGGTGCAGTAATTCAAAGATCCTACGGCGCCGTCAGTTGGCGTTGATAGATAGCAACGTAAGCGACATACGTGATGCAGAACGCCACGAAACATCTATCGTAGTGATGCTGCCATACTCTGTGATGTGGTTATCGGCCGGTAAAAGTCAGACGCGCACAGTACACAATCACGACGTGCCAGACTTACAGGGTGGGAAGGTACTAGCCAGGCAAAGAGCGACATATGGGGCTGTGATGGACGAGTGAGTTCGTACAATGCGGGTAGATGTGATCATTGACCCTGAAGCCACGACTACAATGGTGACGCATGCAACGGCAGGAAAGATCGGGACCGTAGAATCGAGAAGGGCTTCGTGGCTTCATAGTAGATTGAGTTTAGGAAGGTACATGGCCGGTTTGTGGGCTGTTGACGATGCTAGCAACAGAAAAGAAAGGGGAGGAGATGGATATTACATTCTTTCTGTGACTCTTCTCGTGGAAGGCCTACGGGTCTGACGAGGAAACTGTCGTGCTCGTTCCAATTTGTGGAAACATTACCGGATGTATCATCGCAATATATCCATAATGGAGACATAACCACCCGAGAACCCGCCGCTCGGGCACGCTATTTATTGCCGAGCTTAGGATCGGTATGGCCCCAAGCGGAAGTTGTATGTGAGGAAAGATCCACCACATCTGTGCACACAAATAAAATTAGTCTGGATCGAAAGCACGATAAGAACACACCCAAGATTATGGTAGGATCAGGAATATTGTACACAGGTGCGTCGCGTTGGAAGTGAATAAAGTTCGTGAGGAAATCAGTGGCGGGTGCCAACATCCTCACCAAGGATTAAATATCGCCGTTGTTTCCTGGCCATCCGAGCGTCATGTTTTTGACTGCGGAATAACATAGCTGCCGAATAATCTTGGAAGTGAAGAATATGAGGAGTGCTTTATCCGATGGAGCCACAGCGCGCTTTTGCACAGTTGGCTGATGGCCGACAGTGGGGGCGCCCGTGCTACAGGAAGGCAAATGAGCGCGAAAATTCGGCGGAGGAGAAAATTGGATTTTTTGGGGGGAAAGTCGATGCGCCATAGAGTAAAACTACCGTCCAAAGCCAAATTTCATAGAGTAAATGAACGAAAATTTATGTGAAAAAGCGTGAGGTACCCAGTGAACCGTTAGAGTCCTAGTGTGTGCCTCGATGGGAATCTGGACCAGTAAGCCCCGCGTCCAGCGAAATTTTCGTCGGTAATTGTTGATCCATTCCTCTAATTGCCATTACTGAATACATAGCAGATTCCGGCAGCCTCACCCAGCCTCTCCCCCGCGCAAGACTCCAGGAAATCCGCTATTTCTCCCCGGGAGATACAGGCCCGTTCTCCTTTACCCTCTGCTGTCCTCATCCTCATCCTCTCTCAGAAATCCATACGACTGATCCTGCCCGGCGAGCTGGCTGAGAGCTGAAGCTACGCGAGCTTGCGAACAGCTAGCCTAAGTGAGAGATAAAGCAGCCGGGTGCCGAGGACATATCACGTAATCAATCTTGTCTCGTAACTTGTTTTCTTTCTGCTCGCTGCGCTCACCATCTGGTCCGCTGTCGGGCTTGCTTCGCAGATTTTCGAGGCCCCACCCGCCCTCCCTGGTTTTATATTTCTAGGAGTATCAAGCCGCTTATCTTATTGCGGCCTGTTGCACGCTCGATGCTCTTCACTTCGGTGTTCTCGGGCTTCATCTTTTCTCTCCCGAAGTCTGGGAGCGCCTTGCACCCCGAAATTGACATCCTCTTGTTCCAGGACTTCTTCAAGCACTATCCATTCGTTGCTCTGTATCGCAACTTCACATGTTGCTGATTTTCGTTCTGGACGAGACGCGAAGCCCAGGCTTAGCGGGTATTGTCAATTTCATTGACAAACCCTGATTCTCATAATCTTTGCCTCACCCGTCGTCTTCGTGGCGAATTTCTCGGTCTACTAATATTCTCTAGGTCCGCTGGACGGCATGCTTTATCAAGCACGCCATCAGCGACGGTGTATGTTCTTCTCCTTTGCTTTGCTTCCTCCAACTCACGATTTCCGCAGACGAAGCCCGTTACCACAAGCACGTCATCAGCGACGGTGTATGTTCTTCTCCTGTGCTTCGTTTCCTCCAACTCACGATTTCCGCAGACGAAGCCCGTCACCAATTTCTCGTCTGCAACGACCACAAAACAGATTTATTCCCCCCATCCTTGTACTTTTATCTTTACGTTTATCTCTGTTTAATCTGTTCCTTCAACACGGAGTCCCTTCCCAACTTCCTGACCTCCAACGTGATCACGGTCTCATCACTCCATTGACTGTGGACAGTAACCGACAAGAAAGGGAAAAGGAAAACATTGTGACTAAACAATGCGCCGCAGCAGGCACCATGCAGACGCGTGCTCCGCCTCGCAATGCGCCCCGCTCTTGTGAGAATTACTTGGTTGCTTCGGCGTACTGATTTATTTCATTCAAATCGACAGTCACGTGACTTTTCACTTCCGCCAGAAAATCCCATAAATCGAGAAAAAAATATTGCCGCAATAAAAAAAAGTCGAGCGTGATGCGTGACTGTCGATTTGAATGAAATAATACAGTACTGCGGCGGAAGTATATATATAGCTCTCCGGCAATCTTAACGACCGAGAAAGTGTATAGCTCAGTGTAAAGTGTCCTATCCTACTATCCTGACGGGCTTTGTGGTGCTTGGACGATCTACCGCCATGCGCATCCCCGTATCCGGGACTGATTGCGGGGGCTGGAACAGATTGGAGTTCGATACGACCTCGAGGATGAACTAGAAATCTACGGTCGACGTCCCCGCGGCCCTTCGCAGTCTGAAAAAGTGTACCCTGACTATAAGTAATTCAATTCGCTGCTCGACTATCAACTTACTTGCCTCAAGACCCTCAAACAATCCTCCGAGTTCCCTATCGTAAAGGATACATGCCTGACGATGCACTCAGGCGCAAAATTGGCGGTTATTTCTCGTCCGTTGCAAAAAATGTCCTTGAACTTATTCAGAAGGGCTTTTGTTCTGACCCACCTGGGATCTCCCTTTACGTTTTGCTCGGATACGACAAGGATGGTTTACCCTTGTGGCGTTGTAGGCGAGGTACGAATTATACCGAAGGCGGTGTTCATACCCATCTTCGTTCCCGTTTACCTACATCGGGAGCATCTATTCGACATACAAATGCTGCCCTCAAGGATTTCATTCTGCGACACAACCTTCTGGTGAGCTATTTTATTTTATTTCATTACTATTGATCAACGCTTTCCTTAGCCTCCCATGTTTTCTCTAGTCCCTGATTCTAGCAGTGTTCTGTTCGTGGGCCGAACGCACAGGTGCAGTGTGGTTGATGAGAAACCTGGCAGGGATCACAAACAATGGGCCCAGCCTAGGGCTCCACCACCGGGTCAGGTCAGGAAGCGACGGAAGTTGCAGCTTGCTCTCAGTTAAATCTCGACAGAAAGAGATGAGGGCCGTTGCACAAAGATCCTGTGCAGCTAGGATAATACGGGAATTGCGATTGCTGCCATCCGCAACAGGCTTAGCATTTTGCCACTGTGTGATTGCTCAACTTGTTCGAGTCAGCAAAATAGTCTATAGATGCTTGATCCCTTCGTCATATTTGTAGTCAACTTGTAGCACTGTAGATCACCTCGTAACTAGACATATTATGGGTAGCGGGAGTGATTGAGGCACATCAGGCAAGGTAATTTTAAACAGGGCCCTATATCGAACGCCGCGAGGCCCTACTACTTGATCTGGGTTTGGGAATCTTTAGAAGCGCTGATCTTATGATTCTACGTTGGCCTTCCCCCGGACACGGTTTGCTGTGCTCGCTATGCACATTTATGCCCAACAAAGTTTTGGTAAAGCTAAAGGCACCTGCTAGGTAGCATTCTGTATTTTTACCTCAATTTATTTCATTAGTGTCCCCTCAGAAATGAAAGAGCCGCAACACGAGTATCGTGTGAACTCTGCACTGCCACCTGAATGGCCAGGAAGAAAAGGTGCCCCAGACACTCAATTTTTCAGTTTGAGGTATTCTGAAGTCCACCATAATAAAAATCTAGGTCAATCGGAGCAAAATAGGTCCCGTGGGACGTGTTCTCCGCTCAACCACTGAAAAACACGGGAATCTATCCCAAAAAGGAAATTTTCGGTGCCCATAAAAAAACCTAAGAGATGAGGCCCTCCGCTCTTTCCGTGTGAATCGAATGAGCCTATTTCCAGGGCAAACGGTTAAGAAATGATCCCGCAATCGCTGTTCTCGTGAAAACTTACAAAAAAAAAAAAAAAACACGCCGCGCCCTAAGTTCTGCAAACAGCTGTAATGGAGGGGGTATCTCTGGAGAGTTTCCGACAACTGAGGTGACATCTTATCATTTAAATATATCGATGCTAGACTTGACCGTTGCCTTGCAAACTCAGGGATCAAGTTTACGCGTCCAACCTGGGCACATTTTTGAATCCGGAGAGCACGACGACTGGACGACGATCCAGGTTGGTTCGTATCTATATGTTGATATTAAATCATCCATTGTATCACAGGGTCGGAGACCAATTTCTGAAACGACTTCCGAAGCGATCAATACATTCGGAGAAGAATTGAACACCATACACGCGGACGCAAACTGGTCATTTACCGGCCCATATCCGATAGTTCCTGGAGCTGCTCTTGAAACAAGCGTCCCTGACATGGTTAACTGCTCCTCCTCGGGTAAGTAAACCAATACCTTTTCAATCCTTTCTAATTTTGTCTACACACCTAGTGACATTTGAAACCGGCCTAAAGAAACAGCTACGGAGAAAGGGGGTCAAGATTGCACAGGGCATCAGCGTCAAATTTGGACTTTGGTATGCGCAATATTGTCATTGGGGGCATGGGAAGACCTAAATACGTCCCCAGGGCTATTGGCGACGTTGGGGATATTCCTGCCAGACCACCCTTTGCACAGCTTCTCAAACTCGTGATCTACGGAAGCGCAGAGGGGTCGCTTTCCCTCAGGGAAATTTATGCGGCATTTATCGAGAGGTTCCCGACGCGTTTCGTTGAGAATGACCACCGTTGGAAGGCAATTCAACTTTTATTCCTCCGAGTTTTTTGGAGATAATACTCCTACAGACGTCAATTCGTAGTTGTCTTTCAAAGCAAAAGTCATTTAGAAGTACCATGCGCGATCCTCGTGGCATTGGACGAGGTGGAAAATGGGAGCTACTGTAAGCTAAAGGCAACGCGAGCGGGACGCAGGAGGCGGAATGTAAATACGAATTTGGACGACAGCCGGGTGCGAATTCGAAGGACGGTGGCGTGGATGAGCGCGGATTGGGGTTAGGTGGGTGCGGGCGTACATAGGCGCGGACACGAGGGCGGAGTAGAACTGTAATTTGCATGCAAAGGTCCGTGAATCGGGGCTAAGGATGGACACGGGTACACCCGCGGGTACTCAGTACCTGCCTCGGAAAGGCCTAGTAATCCCATGTCATAACTCCTTCAGTTTTGACCATAATTACATGTAAAATCTGTCTTGCCAAAAGTTTCCCCACATCAAAAGGAGCACTTTGGCAAGAGGGCTGTTTTGTGAATAATACTGTATAATTTCGTTCAATTCGGTGGTCAAGCGTCACGCACCCCCATGTCGGCGCGTGACCCCCGACCCAAAACCGCTTCAGCGACGTGAAAACCAAAAAATTATGCTTGGGTGTCGAAAAAATCTCCGCCGGTCACGCCAAATTTTGGTTCGTGCGGAAATGTCGAACCTGAATTGTGGGTTACGCGTCACCCCCCCTGTCGAATTGAACGAAATTATACAGTATACGGGTTTCGTAAATCGTTGATGTTCGATTTGTGCTTAGGTACCTATGTTTGCGGAAGTGTCATCGGCTAGAGCGTCTCCACGCTACTCGGGCCATTCAGCATGGATAGCGGACTTATCGTCTTCAATCATATTGTGCATAATTGTGGCCCTGCGTGGTTCATCGGGGTTTCGCAAAGACAAACACCACTCGACAGTGGCTCGGAGGTCAATCGGAGCAAAATAGGTCCCATGGGACGTGTTCTCCGCTCAACCACAAAAAAACACGAGAATCTATCCCAAAAAGGAGATTTTCGGTGCTCATGAAAAAACCTAGGAAACGAAGCCCTCCACCCTTTCCGTGCGGATCGAATGAGCCCATTTTCAGGGCAAACGACTGACAAACGATCCCACAATCGCTGTTCTCGTGAAAACTTACAAAATAAAAATAAAAAAATAAGAAAAATAAAAAATAAAAACACGCCGCGCCCTAAGTTCTGCAAACAGCTGTAACCTAGTCTCCCTAGTCAGACCATTACACTAGTTTTTTTTTTTTTTTAGTTGAGTTGGAAAAAACTCGTGTAATGGCTTAGCTGTAACCTGCGATCCGAGGCAAAATAGTCAAAAAATACTAAGGCTCCATTCGGTACGCGTCACTTTGCGTAAATCGCCAGTCAAACCCCTCAAGACCCATACCGTTCGGTGGAAGGTTCAAGGTATGGGTCTTGATATGACTCAATACGTTTTTCGAAGAAGAAGAAGAAGAAAGAAAGAAAGAAAGAAAAAAAAAAAAAAAAAAAAGAAGAGTTTACCTAAGCAACTTGATATGTGCACGTGTTTTGCTGACTCAGCAACAGGCGCTGCAGGTGCTACGGTCTAACTACGGTCTGCATGTGGGAGACAGCAGACCATCCCAAAGTCATCCAAAAGATTTGGTGGGACTTGGAGAGCCCTTGAGTAGGTTGCCTGGATGTACTGAGCAAGGAAAAATACCAGCAGCAAGGGGGCAGCAGGTGGATCGCGAGACGACGATCTGGATGACGCTGCAGCTGCAGTCAAAATGCCCAGATTTTCCACAAGAGAAAGATCCCGGGCTTCAAGTGCTTCCAGGCAGATAGCCAACCACATAGTGTATGAGCCATCGCCGGGAAGTCAAAGGGGATGCTGGTGTTTATTGGAAGCTCCGAGCAAATCCATGAAAACTGGAAAGTCGTTGGTATGGGCATCTGCGCGCAGTGAGCTGCTACTGAGGGCATATGGCACCGTATGGGAGACCATGGCCAGGCAGTAGGACGGGTTAGGGCGACAGAGCGACGGAGACCAACGATTTTCAGTTTTGATGGTGGTGGTTGGAGTCAGAAAATGGTCAGAAACGAGGCACCTACAGTATGCACCCCTCTACTGTACTACACGTCCCATGAAGACATGGCGATAGGGTAATCAATCACGTGATTCCCGGACCGCCCCGCGGCCAAGCGGGTACCGGGCCGGACCACGGAATGGCTTGAATTTTGAAATGCGTGACTCGGGGCCATAGAGCTCAATTGGAATGGCTTGAATTTTGAAACGCGTGACTCGGGGTAATAGCGTGTTTGTGAAAAAGCCATTGGAGCCATCTGATGGCTTTTTGGCATTGTGCAACGGGGTGGCTTTGGCTCTGTATGGCTTTTGAATGAAATGTTGTATTGAGCTTTTTCAAGTCTATTCTGGATATCCAGAACCCTCAATTCTCTATGGGCATCGCACTCCAGTGTAGCGGTCTAAATCGGCCCAAAATTCTTGGTTCCGGCGTGTTTTACTGAGTTGGGTTTGTACAACAATGTTGAAAATTAATATCTGAGGCATTCAATGCAAAAGTGATCATTTTCGTGTCGCAGGCACAGGGGAAATTTGTACCCACCCGAGCCACTAGCCATCAAGTTGCACAATGCCCAAAAGCCATCCAATGGCTCGAATGGCTTCTGCACAAACACTCTAATAGAGCTCAATTGGAATGGCTTGCATTTTGAAACGCGTGACTCGGGGCAATACAATGGCTTGCATTTGGAAAGGCATGACCCGAGGGATGCCGCCACGGTCCGTAATTTTGGTCAGTTGAGCTAGCCGCACCAGGAGTGCCAATACAATTTAATTACTGCAGTTCAACTGAAACCTAGACTAATTGTATTGGCAAGCCGAAGCGCCATCCCAGATTCCCCAACTCTATTCCGAATGAAAAAGAGACTCTCTAAAGCGGAACTAATTCTGAAACCCAAGGTATGAGTGAACATCGTTTTCTTGTCTGTTTATAAGAGACTAGGCTCGTAGTGTTTATGTGAATCTCAATACAATAGTGATACAAAACGACAGATCCATGATAGCCCATAAATCCAGGTGTGAGCCTATCATTGTATGAGGAAATTAGTGTCCAAAATTTGTTCCCGGGATGAAATATTCAGAATGTTGGTCTTCGCTGCAAGAGTCTCATTTCCCCCGTCCGGCGGCGTTCTAATTAGGCGCCGCTGACGCAGAGTAAGACCATGTGAAAACAGAGACAAAAGGAATAAAGGAGACGTGCTTACATTCCGCAGATTCTGTCTTCATCGGCGATCAGCTCCGGTCATGTGCCTTGGCATTGCAGCCATAAGATATGTTCTGGGCCAACTATGAGGTCCTTAAAAGAGATTACATGACTCAGATCCCCGCTCCATGTCTTACCGCTAGTATGCGACGCGCGTTAAGTTGCCATCTGTCACAGCCACGTGCAGTTATTTCTGTGACCGATGGCAAATTGAGGTGCATCGCGTACTAGCGCGAGGACATTAAGCGGGAATATGAGTCGTAGGTTCTCTTATAACTACCTAAGAGTGGGCCCAAAATGAACCTCTGATTCACTGGTAGATAGATCATCCAGAAACATCTGATTTTTACGGACACTAATATTTGCACTTTCAACTGCATTGTTCACATAGTAGAGGGTGCACAAAGCAAATATGGCGATGAGGTGACCTCATAAATACACCTATGTGTGCCTTAATAAAAGACTGGAGCATTATATCCACATCCCCCCTTGTAGGAGGAGATCTGCTTGAAAAGGTAATAATATTAGATCACATTTTATACAGGTTGAATAAAAATAAACGGGGCACGAGAAGAAATGCGGAATTCCAGTGCGGTTCCGACTATATAGTTTCTAAAGCGATACATTCATAATTGAGCCCGCAGCGAGGGAAATGGTCTAAAAGATCAAAAATGTCTCAAAATGGAAAAAAAAAAAAAAACGGCCGCGCCCTATGTTCCGCAAAGGACTGTAAAATTCAACCCTATATTGAACTTGCGTGGTATCCTGCAAGCCGGCCATCAACCAATACATGCGGAAGTTGTGTTTTTCTCTATCATCTATCCAAAATGAACCCTCAGATAAAAAACATCCCAATTTTGAAGAGCGCATGGGTCGCGCGCTTTGAGTTACAGCTTTTTGCGGAACATAGGGTGCGAGCCGTTTTTTTTTTTTTTTTTTTTTTTTTTGGTATGTTTTCACGAGATCCTTGATTGTGAGCTCAATTTTCAACGGTTTTCCTTGAAAGTAGGCTCATTCGATTCAGGCGGATAATCCGGAGGGCATGTCGTCGCCCGATTTTTTTACAGCCTTTTGCGGAACTTAGGGCGCGGCCGTTTTTTTTTTTTTTTTAGCAAGTTTTTGGCAGAATGGCTATCCTGAGCTCAATTCTCAACAGATTTCTTTGGTAGTAACACCGAAAATTGAACTAGTGAATCAATTTGAGATGCTCAGAACAACTCGTAATACACCGAGGCTCATTCTACTCGTGTTGTAAATGTGGAGGGCATGGCATCTTACGATTTTTTCTGAGTACCCCGAAATCATTTACTAGGTCAGATTGGGGTGTTTTGAGTTGTCTGAGAGCAGAACATGCTGCAAAGTGGCTGTAGCACTCAGGTTGACCTAGATTTTTAATACAATGCACTTATGGGTGTTCCGGAGGGCAACAAACACCGGGATAGTGAATGTGACTTGTATTTCAAATTTATTGCTACTTCCGATTCCAATCCCTTCACAGTGGTAACATAACCATGGTGAGTCCACGACTTGTGCTACATAGCATTAATAGCAAGGGGAAGCCCGGGAAAGCCTTTCAGGCCCTCCATGAGTCTATTGAGAGGGATTTTCGAGTTTATTCACATTCACTAGTCCATATACCATAAGCAGAAAGGAGAGAACAGGAAGGCACAACGTGGATAGGCAAGAAGCAAGAGAGATTGCCCCCCGTGATCCCTCCCAACATTCGCTTGCGCCTGGAAGGGGCGGTAATTATATAAGTGCACCCGCTGGATAGAATGAATCCTCTTTGGATGTAAATATTGCAAAAAAAAAAAAAAAAAACACTCAGCTGCATGCAGGAATTTCCAAAGGAGTGCGCAACTAATGATAATTTGATTCGTCAGGCATGAACCTTGGCTTGCAAGTGAAGAACACTGTCATTCAATTTCTGGTTATGCAATGTCATGTATCATGAAAAAATGATTCCTACCATAATATGACTGCCAGACTCCAGTGAAAAGCAAAAGGGTGTGAGCACTCTGCGACAGGAGCTTCTCTCATTCTCAAATCCGACTAGAGTGTAGCACGAGTATCGAATATCATGAATATTCGTGCCTGTCCATTCGCGAATTGCGAATATTCGTATTCGTGAATTGCTGTGGCTGTGCTATTCGCGCGAATGCGAATATCAGTTTTCAGGAAAGTTGATATTCGCGAATATTTGCAGCTGTAATACACAGCTAAAATTTCAATCAAGCATGGTAAATTTGGGTCTGTTTAACACATCTCCTCTCTGGAACCATAACACACTTCATTTACACCAACTAGATCTGTAATTCATATGCAAACCAACCACTTTAGAGACATCTTTGCTTTGGCAACTGCGTGACAGGTTGAACACAGCAAGTGTGATGGTCCGTCAAATGGTTGAACATGCAAGACAAGGGCTTGTATGAGTCTTTGACAATGTTTAAACTCACAGGATAGCATAAAAGTGTCCTCAGCAACTCATTGGTGGCCACTAAACCCCCGAATTCTCAATATATTCACTGAATATTCATATTCATGAATATTCGCGAATATTGCTGACTAAGCAACGAATATTCGCCATCAATATTCGTACGAATGCGAATATCAATTTTTAGGTTTCGGCGAATATTCATATTCGCGAATATATATTCGTGCTACTCTCTAAATCCGACGCAGACTCTGCAGGACTACACAGTGGTCAAGAATGACTTTAGCTAATACTGTTTTTAAACAATGACACATTCGATATGACGAAATCTTGTTTGTCCCTGTAATGAAAATGTGATGCTCTGCAAGTGGCTGAAGTTAGGGCGCCCTATAGAAACCCGTACCTTACGGTAGCGGGAATATTTTACAAATTCGTTTCTATCACTAATTGCGCTTGAATTAGCCCGACAGATCTACCTAGGTTTCATCCGGATCGGTCCAGAACTGGGTGAGTTACTGACAATTCTCTGAAAACATCCCAAAACAAGAAATTTCCGTTCGCGCCTTCGGTACTGACGTTAGCTGTAAGGAGAGAACAAAATCTGAAAATGACATGTTGGACCCAAGCTTCCTACAGTCCAAGGCAGTGTTTGCAGCTCTGAATGAGCGAGTTGCGTGGACACAGTTCAAACAAACAAAAGATATTTTACCTGTTACCTTAGGGGTCAATGAATGCCCTTCACTGGAGGTTGATACCCAAATAGATGTAATGTTCAATAGCCCTGGAATTCTAATCTCACAAGGCTCCCAGCAAATCTTTACAAAAATCATCAAGGGTAGCCTCCCAGAACCGCTGAGAAAGTCAACATTCATCAATCTAGACCGCATCAGGTGCTCTATTTATGAAATTTCTGACTATACCCCAACAGATGAAATGATTTGGAAATCTATACGTTCAATCAATTTAAGACGACTTCACCGTGAATTATTCTGGAAGTCAATTCACAATATTTTCAGAGTTGGTGAGTTCTGGACACATATTGATAATCTTGAAACGAGGGCAATCTGTGAAACCTGTGGTGTCCCTGAAAACCTGGAACACATAGCAATGGAATGTGAGGCCTCTGGTGCAAAATTGATTTGGAAATTGACCCAAAAACTCTGGCATATGAAATATCCTATGTGGCCTCCCCTCAGCTGGGGGCTTATATTGGGTTGTAATCTTGTTAAGTTCAAAGGCTCAAAAGGCAAAATATCCCTGAGATGGGAAGATTATTTGCCATTCTGGTATCCACTGCATGGCACACAATCTGGAATATTCGCAATGACAAAGTTTTAAAGAATCCAGACCGAAAGATGACAGATGTTGAGGTGCACAATAAATGGCTGAAATCTGTTAATTCCGCACTAGGACGAGATCGAATCCTCACCAATAAACTGAAGTTCGATAATGTTGCGCTGAATAAGGATCTTGTCCTAAGAACATGGAGTGGTCTACTAATGAATGAAGACTCGCTGCCGGATGACTGGACATACACAGTGAGGGTTTTACTGGGTATACAGCCCTTGACATTGAAAGATTCAAAAAATGGGATAGGATAATTTTACGGAGGCTGGAGTCCCACACTATGGTAATTGTGCGTAACGGCATTTCCTCCCTGGACAACTTCCCCGGCATTAACTGGAATTTTCTGGTAGACCCAGCGGATGACTTAAGAATGCTTCTGCAGACTGAACGTCATTATCCCAAATGCTCCAAAATAAATAAATAACAACTATAGCGCGCTGTCGCGGCAGAGCCCACTAACCAATCTCTACATCACAGCTTGTTGACCAAACGTTGTCCGCAATCACAGAAAACATGTTTCCGTATACTGGGCCCATTTCTCGCTCGCTCTACGCGTCGACCAGCGCCAGTGACCCAGACAAAGTCGGGGCAGATTTCTTTTTTCTTTTTGGTAACGAAAAAGAAGTGAAAAAAAAATTAACCAGCCATCCCATAAAGCCCCACATCGACTACCACTCGTATTTCAAGAAAAAAACATAGTTGTCGGAAAAGCAGTGCATAATGACGCCTGCAAAAACAGCAGCGAATTTGAATAAATGAAATTTCTCTTTCAAACCTAGAATCTCAGACTACTGTCCGACGCGAACCGCCGGACTACAATGCGCGAAAGCACTGACACAGGATACCATTGTCTGACCGAACGTCGGTCGGCCTGCAACATGTGAACAGATTGTCATACCGTCCACCAGGAACACCCGAAGGCTCAACGCACATGTAAATAAACACTACACTGAATGAAAAGGCATTAGGATACAAAATACGCAGAAAGAGGATATACACACCAGATATGTCCGTGCTCAGGAGAGCTGGAGCACTTGGAAATAAAATTCGGCAGGTGGTGACGATTGGCGGCACTATCCAATTGGAAACCTGAAAGGATTGAAATAATGCGAGAAAGAGATCAAGAATATCACCGGCCCGAGGCGACTGCACTGTGTATGCAGAGGAACAGATCTGAGTTAAGATGAAGCTAGCATTATCTGAGTTATGGGTACGTTGTACATGAAGATGCAACTGTGGTCAACTACGAAACTGCGAAATATGACAATAGCATGGGCACGGCAGAGCAGCGAAAGTGGCGTGGGATCCCACCAAGTCAAGCCACATCATTGTCACCGAGCAAGCAGGCCAATTCTGTGTGTGTCTCCAAATCTACGCAGTAATTGTTAGGACACGAGCAGCTGGAAAGTTGCATGAACTCACTGAGTTATACCTACCACACCCGGGGTGCAAGGCTCGAGATCTACATAATAGTGATCAGCATGCGCTGGCACCAGCACGGGAGCAAAGCACCATACTCACCGAGGTGTGCCAGGACGTGGCCCACAGCTCGACGTTGGCTCGGTATTGAAAACTGAGCTCCAGGAATATTGAGGCTGCAGGAGATCGTACAGAACTTGACCTAGCAAGAGAGAGAAAGATGGCAAGAGCTGCGGTAAAATTTGAGAGGTGGTTTGAATAAGCAGGACGAGTAGCTTGAATGACTTGAAAGACTTGACAGGTGAAATGTATACTGACCATGCAAGAGGATATAGATTGCTGGCGCCAGACAGTTTTGCTCAGAATTGTGCTGGCTCTCTTCTGCCAATTTCCCACGAAACGTCAGGTTTTCATACAGTAAAGAGGGGTATGTACGAAGTAAAGAGGGACAATTGTTGTCACATTCTGACGAGTTGTTTATTCTTGCTTGTTTTGATTGACGCGCGCCCTCGATTCATGCCGTCAACCAGGTGTCTCAGAGTTCGTCCCGCTGCTCCTCCCAACACCAACATGCCAACGGTTCCGAAGCGCCCCCGTCCTCGGTCAACGGTTCCGAAGCGACCCCGTGCTGGCCCCCGGGTCAGTCTCTCTCGAACCGCAGCTGGTCCAACAACTCATCTTCATGCCTTGCCTCAGTCAATTTCTCCCCTGCCCCTGCCCCCTGCTACTGTTCCCATCTGGCAGCTCTTCGCTCGCGTGTTTCCCGACGCCGCGTGTGCGCGCACACATCAGCTTTTTAACAAATAACTTGTGGCTTGTTTGGCCTTGTCGGCTTGCGACCAAGTTTGCAAGCTCAAAGTGCGAAAAAATACCCCTCAGAAAATGCAAAGCAAGATCAGATAAACTCTTATAGACATGTGGGGATGCCTTGTTGGATTTTTCAGGACTAACGCATCCGAGGAAATAATGTTGACCACCAAATTATGCCACTCAAAGGAGTCGAACCGTCGACCTTGTGGCGGTCGAGACATAGGTTTGTGACCTTGTGAGCTAGCTTGTGTGACTTTTGGTGAGGCTTGCGACCTTGTTTGGCCTTGTACAAGGTCACAAGTTATTTGTTAAAAGTCTGATGCACGGCATACTTTGTGAAGCTGTCGCTGCTTTCTGCACGCATCTCTAGTTATCCGAGGCCCGGAAGGTCGCCCTCAGCAACATGATCCGGAGCGAAGGCAGCCGAAAAGCTGGTCTCGCTGTCTTGCAGGACGTCTACAATAAGTTGAACACGTATCCCGTGGAGGCATCAGGAAAATGTTTTCGTGCTGGCAGTGCTGGCACCAGCACTGCCAGCTCTGCCAACTCGCCAGAATCGGAGCTGGCGACATAAAAAGGTACCCGGCGCCAGAATTGATTCTGACGCCAGAACTGCGTCAGATTCTATTCAGTCGACAGAATGCTTCACCCATTTAGGTACTCGCACGATCCGAAAGAGATATGTGAAACAGATAGATTGTGTATATACATGGTACATGTTGAGCTACTACTCCGTTGCCTCGATATCCGTGCTTCTCTGGGTAACCCTTTGGTCCATGGTCGTACTCATGCATCTGTGATGGATGCCGCCTCGGGAAAGGATGAGGGAGGCAAGAGGGAGTCGGAGGTGAGCTGAGCATACGTATGTGAGCGGCCAAGTTCGAAGGAAGAGTGTTAACTTACACACCTTAATATACTAATCCTGCCACATTCACGACAACGCTCTTCAGGGCCGGAGGCCGTTGAGATACATGCAAGTATCTGTAAACAGAAAGGGTTAGTGTCCGAGGAAGGTGAGCTAGATCCTAGAATGTAGCGGAGCCGACGACAAGTCCGAGCCACAGCCAGCGGCGAGCGATAGCCAGAGATGTCGAGAAGAGCTTGGAACATAGGTTTGGAGTTAATTAATACACATAGAGGCTTGAAGAGCTTTGAGGACGGCTTGAGGGTGCTTGAGAACAGAAGGGGCACTGAGACTAGACGAGGGCGAGACGACATGGGGGGAGGAAGGAAGAAGATACGTGGCATGGTTGAGTTGCTCACATTCCGCCGCCCGATCGCAACCTAGATTAGGGAATTTGATCGCGGCGACTTCGGCACAAATTCAAACTCCGAATATTCACATTTTGTAACACCAAGTCAAGAAACCCCTCCCCGTACATATCCAACGAGACCAGAAGATAGATAAATCAAGGGTTAGGATTTGTGTTAGAGTAGACATGCGAGAAATGAGCTCCGACAGGCTGTGAATAGTAGTAATAGAAGGGATGATGCGGAATCTGTGGGGGGGGCAGGATTAGGCTGTGGCTGGGTCTGTGCGGGTGGGATCACAGAAGGGCCCGGGTCGGGGAGAGTAACAGGCGCCCTGGGTCAGTAGTGGGTCAGTAACGTCGTCGGCTTCTTCTGGTAGGTAATACGCACTGAGTCCTTGCCTTTTTTGCTTTGCTTCCGCTGCTTGCGCCAGCGCCGTAATGAGGATCGCCAGGGGGTCTCGGTCGCGTTTTAGTCTTCGGCAGGATGCCCATCGCTGCCTGCGTTTGCCTCCACCCCTTGACGTTCGGCGCGACGTGTTGAGCTGCTGGCAAGATAGTGTTGTTATCTGTTGCCGTGAGCATGTCATCGAGAATTTGACCGAAGTTGGAAAGTGACGGAAGATCTGATTCTTTTACGCGTGGGCGCCGTAGACGAGCGGCAAGTCTCTCGAGCTTCTCTGCGAGGAGGACCAGCTTTCCCCGCTTGGCTGCCGGTTGTAGCGTAGGTTCGTCAAGGCTCTGCAAGTCATCTGGAGGCGGAGAGAGGGGAGGATCAGGAGACTTGGATCCCAGCTCGGTGGATTCGGAGCCCAGCTCAGGAGGAATCTCTTCGAAATGAGTTTGTACCGCACATATATGTTTGCAGAAAGAGATGAGCGGAAAGTCGAGGCAGGTGCAGGTATATGTTGCGATGTCGACTTCGTACACACGAGAGGGGTCGGACCGGGAACGGACGAGATATCGCTCATCCTCGAGGGCCTATAGCACGCGTTAATCAATAGATCTGAGGTCAAGTAGGGATTGGCGCACCTCGATGTCCTCTTTCACATATGCCTCACTTCGCTTGATGATGTCCTGCCGCTTCTTTACTTCAATATCAATCCCTTCGAACCCGAGGTCTTGACGGCGTTGCTTCAATGCGTAATATGGAAGGACCTCGGTGACGAGCGTTCTCAGAAGGTGGTCCATTCGACGGTTCCGTTTATTGAGAAGGAACTTGCCCTTAAGAACGTGGTGCCAACTAGTCGGATGATATCAGTTTACATCAAAGATGAACTGAAAGAGGACGCACGGCGAGATCGTGCTGAAGCGTGCCGACTGGAAAAGCGCGAGGTGTCGGGTCCGCATGCACGCGAAAGTTCACGAACTGGAAGTCAGGTGCCACTGAAGTATGGTCGCCAATAGTTGCTCCAGGATTAGGTGGCTGGAGCCGAAATCGCCCAGTAAACATTTTGGAGGTCGTTCCTATTCGGCGGGTACGTAAAGAGAGCAAGAGGACGCCAGGTAGAGTAGGAAAGACGAAGTTGCGCAAAGGAACAAGCGATGTCACAGTTGTGACACGACGCGAATTGTGGATTACGACGCGAATTGGGCGAACAAAAGAGTCATTATTCGTTGTATGTATATAGAGGAAGTACAGGCAGTCTATGCAAATCTATACAGTGAACTTATCTACAAATCTATACACAGAACGGAATTTAAGTCCATCAGAAGCGCCAGGCCTTGGGATAAGGGGAAGACAATACACGCGCTGGGAAGACTGGGGAGGATCCGGGAGAAGGAAGCGACGAGGTGCTTGGACACTCCGTTGAAGTTGATGCAGACAATGGAGGGAGGGAAGGAGAGGGGTAAATAGGAATGTCGAGAGCTAGATGGGGCCGGTGTCTCTTTGGGGGCGGGGTGACTGGCTCTGTCTTGATAGCACGCTGATACCCGACAATGATAACCTCGTCGTCGTCGCTAGACTCCTTCCTGCTCCGCTTGCTATTTCCCTTCGTCATCGGCGCGGTCAACGAGGAAGAGGAGGAAGGGACGTGGGAAGTGGTATAGCGTGAGAGGCGGCTATTGGTACGTGCTATGAGCCCAGTCTCCTCTGCATCAGCGACGTCGGCGTGCAGCTGTTGGATCTGCACGACCTCATCACTGCCGACGACCCCAATGGAGCGAATGAGGACGCGCCGCTTGTTACGCAGGTCATGTACGTAGGAAGGTTGGACCGTCATCCAGGTCCTGTAGTCTTGCGAATAGCATTGATACGGTTCGCGTCCTGGTCGCCTCCAGAACGGATAGTCAGGTAGATCCTGAATTCCGGAGACTAGTGCGGGTTTGCCATCTTCGTGGAATTCGACGAGGAGCAATGAGTGCTCAGAGAACTGGGCAAGAGTGCGCTGTGGTGGGTTTGGGAGAGGTGATGACGAGGGTTGCTTCGGAGACAAAGAGGGCGACAGAAACCAGTTTGGGTGGTCTGCGCGTAGCTGTTGCGCTCTCGGGCTGGGCTGATTGATGGAACGTGTAATCGGAGTGAACATGTGGTCTAGGTCATGCGCGATGGAATCCAGGAAGCGTCCACTGTATTCGGTGGTGGGTTTCTTTTCGAGGCGATGGCCAGGGCAGTGACAGCCACCGGATGAGACACAATGAGGTTTGCATTTCTTAGACTCGCAGAGGGTATTGGGGCTCCTTTTGCAGTTGCGGTGTGCACATCTTGTTTTTGGGGCACCATTGGGCACCGTTTGTGCTGGGGCGACGGGGCGATGCGAGTGAGGGAGTTGCGCAGGGGGGAAGAAACGCCAGTATGGCTTTTCATGGGTAGGACTGTTACACTATGGTCATCGTAAGTATCCAGGGATCTCAGAGCTTATAATGAGCTAGGCGGGTTGACGTACGTGTAGGTAGTCCGAACCAGCATGTGCGCCTCCTTGAGCATGTTGGAGGGCGAGTTCACGGCCACAAAAGGGTTTGGGGCAGTAGTGGATCGTCGATGAAAGTGAAGCATTGGGCGGGCGGGCAGCATTGGATTTTGACATTGCGGTATGAGGGAAAGGCGCGCGAGTTTACTGGTGTTTGCCTGACCTGTGCTTGCTCAATATAGCACCAAATAAGACGCTTCAGATTTGCGGAGATTCAAAAACTGCCGAAGTCGCCGCGATCAAATTCCCTAATCTAGGTTACGATCGGGCGGCGGAAATCCAAGAGTGGCATGGTTGCCATCAAGTCACGCCATATCATCACACGTGCGCGGCGGAGTTTGAATGACTTGTGAGTTTCAAGGAACTCGAACTTCAAGATGGTCTTTAAGTTCGATCTTCGAGCATCCGAAGACTTTCCGGCAAGTTTATTACATGTATCCATGGATCCGAGCCACTCTGAAGTGTAGGGAAGAAATCTGTGAAATCCCGAATCTGGCGGTGATTCTGGCGCGATAGTGATGTTCTGGCTTTGGCTTTGGCTTTTTGGCTTTGGCTTGGCCTCCGAAAATCTCAAGCCAGGCCAGGGCCAAACTTTTGGCTTTGGCCTGGCTTTGGCTTGGCTTGGCCTGAGCCATGGCTTTTGGCAGGGAAATCAGCTTGAATTTGGCTTTGGCCTGGATAAATCCCAGGCCAGGCCAAAGCCAACCCCAGCCAAAGCCAGAACAAGCCAAAGCCAAGCCAAAAAGCCATGGCTTTTTGGCCTGAGGCCAAAGCCAGAACATCACTATGGCGCGAGCTGGCAGATATTCCCCAGCTCAGCCAGTTCAGCCAGCCGTGCCAGGGGTAGCCAGCACTGGCCAGCTAAAAAACATTTTCCTGATGGGGAGTATGTAGCACTATACCTCCATTGCGGCGCAAAAAGCTGATGGCAGGCCAAGAACTGCCATCGCTCGGGTAAATTGCCGCCAAATCTGGCGGCACTTTTGTCACATCACCCACCCCCAACGTTCAAATCCTTGAGATTCCCGCGCGCAGGCCTTTGAATGGAACTGAAGTTGAATCAATACCGTTGATTCCCTGGCCTTGGGGAGCTAGTTCTCTCATATGAAGACAATTGTCCATAGAGAGCGGTCAACCTGAGTTTAAATTACCAATAGCCGCAGTCAGTCACGTCTCGCGTCGGATCACACCGAACGGCTGGCAGACGCGGCGACTGCCACGTATCGCAAACCCTTAGCCCCATCGAGCGGCGGCGGAGATCGAGGCGGAGGTCGCCGATTTGATGCCGATGCAGATTAGGTCATCCCACGTTTGCACAGAGCCCATCAGAATTAAGGATGGACACGGGTACACCCGCGGGTACCTTCGGGCCTACCCGTACCCGGACCCGCAAAAACCGCACCGGTGGACGGGTCGGTCTAAAACCCGTACAGGTTACCCGCGGGAAGGTTGCCAAGCTATTGACCGAGCGATACGATGCTGAAGAGACGACGCACGCAAGCCAGCCTCTGTCAAAGACGAGGAGGCGCAGTCCCCTAGTTCCACACATTCGGAAGGGCCGACGCTCTCACTCCTCAAGCGAGCCCGCTGCGACCGAAATACCCGAGCCGAATCCCTGTTCGAATATTTGGAGGACTGTTTGTGAGATCCAGTTATGGAACTTGTGAGCTGGGATTGCCACCTGTTTCTCAACCTCATTCCAATTGCTTCGGCCAGCTTTACGCAAAATCCGCTGGGAGTACCAACCGAATCGACAAGGGTCCTAGCTGGGCCGGTATGGGGATTGAAGGAGATTCTGTCACCTACGACTGCAGAATTTGTGCCGAAGGGCACGCCAAGTGATCCTAGCCGGAAAACCAAATGGGCAGATGGCTGGGGGCCCCGGTCATCCGTCGCAGCATCTGCGACGGCATTGGTTCTACGAAAGCGCATTCTGAACCAACTTGACATGTATGCTTGCTTCTACACATCCGCTATCGGTGTCAACTCAATCAACATGTGCCAGCTATGAAAACGTCTTGCATCTTTTCCGACAATTTGGAGATCGATCTGCTTTATGGTCCGCTGTTTGCACGAAATTTGGGGCATCACTTCTTGCTGCTAGTCATGCCGTGGCGCCCCATGATTTAGCCAGGTCATATACCGTCTCTTGGTCCGAATCGGAACTCGGTACATGTGATAACCAATTTATGTGAAGCAGTCACTGACAGGTTTTTCAGTGAAGTTTCCGGTGCTGGTATTAGCGTATGGCGATAATTTCAAATGCATTGCGATCAACCTCCCTAATAAGGTGTAACTTTCCAAAATGCGGTTTTTGAAAACTCGGCTTTCTTCACCTCTTGCTTATATTTTTGTTTCAGACAACAACCCAAGTCATGGCGCATTTCGGCAATCACTGTCAGGAGGTGGAAAAGATCGACATAGTGCAACATATTATCCGACACTTGCCGATCCAGTAGTGTACTTGCCGATCCTTCTGTGTACACAGCCATGATCGGTCCACGCCGAAACTTTTTTTTAAGTATTTGCCAACTGTTATCACTGCATTCCGTGGGGTCGTAGGCACAGGGTCTGCCTACTCCCGTAGGCAGAGGTCGACCGACCTGGGGGCATACCGACTATGCCGCCATTGGTCGACCTCTGTTTCTATCTGCTCGATGTGAGAATGACGACCTACTTCCCTCTGACTTGAACTTACAAGTACAGAATATAATGTATCCTCCTCTCCGCATCCTTTATCTCTGTATCGTCCTTTCGAATTCATATGTGTGTGTGTGCGGGCAGTTGCAGAATGCCGGCTTAGGGTCCTATGTCCCAACCAATGGAATTCAAGATTGGTGTCGGCCTCTCGGTTACTATGATAACAACGCGATAACGCTTACAGAGGCCGGGACATTCGAGAGATTATTCAACTCTCCGTTCAACGCGAAGATGGCCAGTGAGCTCAAAACTCCACCTCCAGACACGACCATTCATCGAGTTTAGAACTTGTTTTACTTATAGTAGTCTAATGAGACTACTTTGGATTGGCTGAAGAGCTCAAGTCATAAATGTTACTGGCTGGACGCTATTTTCGCTGATGGCTGCTTACATAAGGGTGCCGGGGTTCTGTCACAGATTCCGATCCGAGTCTGTCTTACGAGCAAAGAAATCTATTTTTAGTCGAAATACCTCAGAAATCCCCCAAATATTTCGCTGGTGGTTAAATTGTTTGTAGGTTTGTAGGCAGCTGCATTTACTTGGAAGGAATAGGACTTGAGCAAAAAATCCATACCCATTCCACTTCTGCACGGAGAAAAGCAAAATACGTTGGCGGAACCAGAATCTGACTTGAGTTGATTTTGATTTGAGGTCGTTAGTTACCTTCATTGGTTATGCATTACTTGGCTCTTTACTGATGATTTGGGCTCGAGGTCTTCACCCTTACTGGGTAGCTGAGGCCACAACAATGGAAGTATCTGCATCCGGTACATTTATTTTCTGATTTTATATCTGCCGCAATCAATTAGTATATAAGTATCTGCTGTCTTACGTCTGAGTTACTTATCGTCTATGTACAGGCCGCGGCACGACGCACTCTTGAACTGTACTATAACGTTCAATTCGACAGGGGGTGACGCTAGCGACCTAAAGTAATAAAGTAATAAAGCTTTTTGGATGGAAATTTTGAACCGCAAAACCAATTCGACGCCGGGCCTGGTGACGCGTGACGCCTACCAAAATTCGTATTCCACAGACCCCCCCGGTGACGGGTGACTGTCGAATTGAACGTTATAGTACAGTACTGTATATAAAGCCTCCAGTTGTACATGCAGAAAACATAAAGTACTGGATTGCTTTCGAGGATATACAAAACATAGCACACACACCGTATTGGGAAGGGCGGCACACTTGGTGAAACACGACACTGTGCCGTGCTTGATGTTGCAGAGTCCCGCCCTTCGCACCAAGCACGGCACTTCCTAATACGAGACGTGTACGGTACGCGACGGTCAGGAAGGCTGTGCAGTCAATTTTTTCTTCCTCCCACCACTTGGGTGGGGGGCCGTGGCGGTGCCCGGCAAAAACTCGCGCTTATGCTTTGTTTCTCTTTTTTCTTCTTCTTTCTTTCTTTCTTTTTTGGAGTGTTTGGGATAATGAGACTCAGTCTGCAGAAGCATTCCAAGGTCATCTGCTTGTGTTGCTGGTTGTTGGACCGGTCACTGCCAGGGAAATTATACAGGAAGAAATGCCATTACGCACAATGTTCAACCAGTGTGGGACTCCAGCCTGTAAAATTTATCCAATCCCATTTATATTGTTCATGGGCCGCATACCAACTAAAACCCCCTTGTATGCAGTAGTCATCTTGCAGTGAGTACTCGTCCATGAGTAAGCCACTCCATGTGTTTAAGACCAGTTCCTTTTTCCAGGCAAATAGTCGAAATCTATTCTCATCTGTCAAGAGTCGGTCGCATCGTAAAGCTACATCGACCACTTTGAACCATTGATTGTGAATTACTGCTGTAGTAAGTACCAGGTTTGGATTTTCAATAACTCGGGTTAGTCGGAGGTTCCAAGTAAGATGCCATGCAACTGAGACTAGGATAGCAAATAATCTCCCCTTTTCTGGGATGTTTGCGCCTTCGCTGGATTTAGATTTTACAAGGTTGCAACCCATCAGGCTCCAGTTCAATCTAGGCCATTATGTTTTGTTTCTCATATGCCTTTATATTTATGACCAACTTAGATATCAGCCAAGGGCCAAGGCCATGTGGGTTCCTTTGTATAAAAAATCATTTATGAGCAGATAGATTGTTAGGTGACCCGATGATACGGCATCGAAAAATACCAGCATGGTTCCAGGTTGAACTTCAATGAAGCAACGCTCCATGTTGGCTGCAAAGATCGGCATGGCACCAAAAGGATTCTATCAACGGATCAAATCGATCAATTTATGATGTGCCCTTGATGTGCTCCAGCAAAGGGCTTGCCAAGGTTGTGAAACTCTTGTGAAATGTACAAACTCCAGGTCTGCTCTACGGTGGCCTATGTATATCTACTCATCTATCTTATCTTATGGTATCTTCTCACAGATAAGACAGGATAAAACACAGTATAATAATATTGCTCAGCTGGGTCCCCTTTCGGAACGTGCCGAGTTGAAGCGACAGTACAACCCAACCCACAAAATGTACTACAACTGTTGGTTTTTCGGGTGCGCGTAAGACTAAGCTGTTAGGCTTAGAACGACGAGGTAAGAACACAGGATATTCCGGTTGACTGAGGCTAGGGCAGTGCCTGACAAACGGATGCCCTTGCCAGTAGATTTCTCGGGTATTTATACTACTGTACAAATAATCTAGAATATTCTACAATGTTCAACAATGTTTACTAAGGAGCAACCTGGAAGGTTCTCCAGCTGACTGGTTGCATCACACAGATTCTCAACAACAACTACACCACAAGCCACACACCATCAATGAGCTCGCCACTCAATGGCTGTAGATCTCGGGCATGGGACCTGCAGTTGATAAAATGAAGATTCACTGGGCATTCTTCATAGCACTAAAATCCGTCCGACCATGCCAATGGCAGTCCTTCAAAAATTTGAAATGCCTGATGAGCCAAGGGGCTGCCGATACCCGAAAAATGTACCGCACGTCGAAATTTTTTTCTCAGAGAGTCGGCGACCCCTCCCTCCCTCTCACAGCCACCTGATGCCATCAAATCCCCTTTTGGGGATGGCTTGAGATTCTCAAAAACTTCACTGCGTAGCGAGGTTACTCATAAGAATATTCAAAACTCGATATAGCAGTTTACCAAGGCCTATGAATATTATCAGGCCAAATCCTCACTCATTTGCGCTGCTAGACCTGAGTATGCACCGGATTTGTGCATGTTGTCCAAATATGGAAGCCAACTCCATGAAAGTGGTTGGGAATACAAGCTGTGGGTCAAATGGTTGAATTATGCTGTCCCTAGACTGTTTTCACTCCAGAAGTTCGTGTTCCCATTGAACAGAGGTTCCAGCCACCGGGCCGTGCTCCGAGCACGTGCCAGATTACCTTGTTCGGAGTGGCTGTACCTATGTCATCTCCCAAATGCAGTAATAATCTTTTGGTCTCTAGCTCACCAACCGCTGAAGTTCTGACTTCCGGATATTGATTTTCGGAATCCCCGCCGAAAACTGGCCCATAATTTGACGGTGATGTAAAAAATTTGGATCTCGGTAGCCCCTTGTGATGAGCAAACTGGGTGACCTGGCAGATAGTTGACCTTAGAACAGATTACAGAGATGATAAATTTGGATAAATTCCACACAAGATCTAGAGTCAGTAGAATCTGAGCCCTGAGAATTCACACTGTTCCCCCATGGTACACCCGCGGTATGACAGGCGCCTCCAGAGCGCATCACAAATTGATCTATATGATCCATGGATGCAGCCACATGGCGCCACTACTCTGTTTATACTTTCCTCTCATCCAATCTTGCACATCTATTATACATCTTTCGCTTTCATCGCAAGAGCACATGACTGAGAACACCTCGATATCTTTAAGTTTCAACGGTTTTCGCTCACCTAGGAAAGTTTTCTCATGCTAAAATATAATTGTATACGAGCAGAGCTCAATGTCAACCTATCACGTTCCCGACATATTAAAAATCAAATTGCCGCGCAGACGAGGTTGCAAAAAAAAAAAATTCTGAAATTTCAGAATGGCTGCATATCACACATAGGACTCTAATTAGTGTCTTTTGTTCCCATTCTTGGAGGGATAAGCCCATCTTGAGCGCGCACGACATATTGAATGAAATGATGGGACTTACTAAGTACTATGTTAGTATTCGGATGAAATTGATAACTCAACTTGTCACCAGTCTGTTTTGTGGTGTGCAAGCAAGTAGACTTGTACAACTCGGGCGGCCCAATTGACATTTATAGGATTGCGCCTTGCGGAGTTTAAAATTGAAGCGGGTATGATGCCGAAGAGCGCAGATTTATAGTATTTATACTGTTCTGAACCCCGGAATATAATGACAATACCCTCTGTTTTGACCTCGGAATTCTATCATCTGTCCGTCTCAAGCCTTTGAACTTCGCTCGGGAATTTCCGACGGCACCGTTACATGAGTCGAAGCCGAAGTGCCGGGGCACTACACGTGCTCTCAATAATTTAAACTCCGCACGCAGCCCAACTGGGCACCGAGTTGTCTTGCAGCAACTGGATGCATACCTCAAAAGCAAACTGGTGTGCAGTGGTGATGAGTCTAGGCCAAGGTTGTCATGCATAACACGCAAGGTCGGCCCGGGGCAAAACTCTGTGGCGGGATAAGCATTGCCAGTGGATCTTTCTGGTCAAGATTGATGGTATCACGGTAAGGAGACTGAAGTGGGAGATGCATTTTGTCTCAGGGCATTCTTTAGGCTTTCCATTGGCATAGTACAATACAAGTAGCAACAATAGTTATTGAAGTCTGTCCCAGTGAGTAAGGCAAGTCCCATCAATTTCATTAGGGGCAGGCAGAGTAGACGATTCTTGTCGATTCTGAGGCGATTCTGACAGTCGATTCTGACGGCGATTCTGATTTATTTAAGTGTGAGAGAATCGTCGAAAATCAGAATCGACTCAGAATCGTCGCAGAATCGCCGCAGAATCGATGTAGAATCGACTCCAGAGGCGATTCTACATCGATTCTCGGCGATTCTGATTTAAAATAATTCCGAGAATCGTCTCATAATCGCCGTCAGAATCGACCCAGAATCGGGTATTTAATTTCTACTCTGATGCCCCTATTGAACACGTTGTTCACGTTTAGGATGGGCTTATACCTTCGAGAATGAACACCAGAGACACTAATTAGAGTCCTCTGTATGATATGAAGCCATTCCAAATTGACAGAAAAAGAAAAAAAAAAATTGGCAACCTCGTCTGCGCGGCAAATTGATTTTTGTTACATCCGGAACGTGATAGTCAACCGAGAAAACTGGAATTCAACAATACAGTGTATGTACTAAAATCATCTAGCATGTGGACTTGTATTGAGTTCATCTACACGACCTCAATACAAGTGAGTTGACCACATTGTTTGTGCATGTTTATATAGCTGTCCGCTAGATGCGGACAGCCACAGCGTCCCGTTGATATGGGGTCGACCCAATTTGGCTCATCTTACTTGATGCCTTGCCCACCACAATGCGATAGATGCAGCTCAACAGTGCGCAGTTGGATCTTAGGCTAATTTTGCTGCTGTCCGGACAAAATCTGGAATACAGTACATAGATACAACTTGACTGTCACCTCTTATATGTAGACTTCGGGGTGCTAGCCTCGGTGCATCTCCACACTTCCATTCACCTGCATCACCGGAACACGGGTACATGTGTCGGCATGTCTGACAAGGAAATCCTATGATCAGCATTAATCGGCAACATTCAGCATTGGGAACAGATGGTCGCCCGTAATGTACTTCCTTTTAATTCAATCATCCATTGCATTTCATGCCAGATTAGTGCTAGGCTATACAGGCCTGTCCTATTTTAATCTGGGCTTCAGTGAATGTTGCTCCTAAATATATATAATCTGTACGCACCGGGGATCGAACACACGCCAGGATGCAGTTCAGAAAGCGGGCCGGTAATATAGCCGGTTACAGCCACTATTTTATCACAAAAAATCTAATGAAACTCGTAAAAAAGACTTCAACACAGCCACTATTTTATCATAACGATCCCGGGGGACTGACTTGTTCAGAGGTCGAAAAATCCTCATATCGATTTCCCAAATAGACGATTACTTATTACATAAGCACTCGTAACCACCTGCTCCCGCCCCCGCGCCGCCCCCCTCCACAACGCGTCGCGGATGTCGACCAGCCATTCGCCCGCCGATGATGAGCTGATTGATGGCTTGACGAACCGTGTCATTAAGCAATTCCGCTGGGACCATGTGAGTACTTCGTCGTCTGCTGTCGTCGTACTTATACCCTGAGATGCCTTTCCAGATGTACAGTGGGTCATACATCAGTGAAAACCCTCACTTATTTCAAGACAATGCTTGGATTGATGTCGTAGCACTACGGCGCTTCCTCGAAAAACGGGGTCACGGGATTCCGCGCGTAATGTGATTATCGTGTCTACGTCTTCTCCAGGATCTCCAGAACCTCTAAACTATATCAAACGAGAATTTGACGCATCAAACATGCTTGCAGACGTCCCGATCACTTTCTCGGACATTGCGCGTGCGAGGCACCGACGCCGGTAAAAGCTCATTGTCCGACTGGGATTGTACTACGTGAGTTCCCCGATTATTTCCAAGTACTTACACTAATGTTCAGCAGTTGAAGTCAGAACTTCCTGAGATACTTAGTCTAATTTACCTATGTCGTGCACTACCTCCATAGATGTTTTTTCAATGCCACAACTTACTGATACCGGAGCCAGATTTAAGCCAGTTCGCCCCGGCCCGAGAGCACCGCCCCCGAAGAAGCGCGGCACTGAGGCATCAGTGGTGCCGCTGATGATCTTATGGAGTGCCGTCGATGGCCCTGGGTGTGCCGTGCGTGGGGCAGGGTGTGCCGTCTCTCGGACAGAGTGCCGCCCTTCCCAATCCGGTGTGTGTGCCAGGTTTCGTCTATCCCGATTGCTTTCTATGCTATTTTCGTCATTTCTTCACTTGCTTAGTCTAGTGTCCATCCCCATGGGTCATCGCAGCCGTCGCTCCTCGACTGGCTCGCGGTCTTCGGGCCACGATCTTCGTGTTCCCGACACGGATCCCGATGACGAGGATGACGGCAATGCTCCAGCGGATGTCCCGGTGAAGGTGAGGGTGAATTTTCCTCGCTCGCACAAGCTCGCCACTAACATCAGGAAAACGCAAAGTTGCTACATAGACCCACATAGCCCCACATAGACGACATAGTGGCCATAGCGTTTCGACCAATCCCATAGAAACGTGGGAGGGGGGTGGGTTGGCCCCATAGCAGCTCATAGACCACCATAGCTCGGTTGGCATCTATGAAATTGGGCATAATGATAGCTCTGATAGTGCTCATAGCAGCTCATAGTTGACCAGAATTCACGTTATAAAATGGGGAGAAAATGTATATTGCAACTAGTATACGACAAATGTACGGAACGCTCGGGCTCATTATGCCAGCGGGGGCGTACGGCGAGTGAGGAGATCCACATACAATCACAGGCAGGGGTTGCGTAGGAGCGTGTTCTCGAAGTTGACACATGCTGGAGTGGGGGAAGAAACAGAATTTGAATCTTGGAGTTATTGTATACGGTGAAAAAAGGGATGGAAGAGGGTGTTGCGACCAGGTCTTGGGGATTGAATGACCGCGAGGAAGAGCTGCGAAACCTTACTTGGAGGCCAAACATGCCGAGACATGCGCTATTGACGAAAATCCGTAGCTTGGTGAGACCGGACGGGTGTGACTTGCGTCTGCGCCATTTGGGTGCGTAGCCGACGCTCATTTCGGTGTCGCGGCTCGATCAGGCGGACTGTTATACTGTTTTCGGTGGTGGTCGATGTGTTACCTTCGAGAAGGGTGACGGCGGCAAGCTTCGCAATTTCATTTCGTCCGAGAAGGTCTTTTTTTACAGAAGTGCTACTATTGAGGAGATGATTCTATCACCGGTCCACGCTCTTGTCTCCATCTATCAGGTTCGCGGTGGACAATTCGTGTTCGCCGGCCGGTACTCCAGAAATGGTTGGCATATCTTGAAGCAAATGACCCCACATTTCAGTCACGTCAAGTTACTGTAGATTGGGAACGGCTACGGAATCCCCCAGAGGATGCGTCTGTTCGGGATCGCCTCCGAACAGTTGAGTCTCAGACTATCCCAGAGCCAAATC
This sequence comes from Mycena galericulata, assembly GCA_029289565.1. Taxonomy (NCBI): domain Eukaryota; kingdom Fungi; phylum Basidiomycota; class Agaricomycetes; order Agaricales; family Mycenaceae; genus Mycena; species Mycena galericulata. Next base: position 68,987 of record JARKIA010000062.1, on the reverse strand, counting down.
AAGATGCTGGATCTCCGGAGCAGGGCGAGAATCTGCAGAACCAGGATCCCCCTTTCACCCGTGGCTTTGTGCCAAATGTCTCGACAGCACAAACAGAATTAGAGCAACTACATGCAGCTGCATTCCACAATGACCAGCCTATTATTTTGACCATGCCGATGGTCCATGGCACTCCAATCAACGAGCATAGTGGAGAGTCAATTGCGATCAATGCATTTCCTTCGCTGTTCCCAAAGGGCAAGGGCGATTTTGCAGCTCAGAGGGAAATCAAAGTCACAATGACCGAGTGGGCAGCTCATCTGATGCGCTTTGAGGACGGTAGATTTGCAAGACATCCACGCTTTCGATATTGGGCTCTGAACACTGTTATGCGGCATGACGTAAAGAAGGCATCCCAGTGGTTTACAACCACTCCTAAAGAGGATAGGGAGTTGGATGTGGAGGATATACGACAAATTCTTGAAGATAATGATGCCAAAGGGCTTGCCGACCGTGTTTCCCATGCAGGTGTCAATCTCCCAGGCTCACGGCCCTTCTGGTCGAAAGGCCAACGAGATCTGATTGCACAGATACGTTCTCCAGAGTGTGGATCTCCTCACGTATTTGCAACCTTTTCATCTGCCGACGTACAATGGCCGGATATGCACCAACCCGTCGAGACATTAAAGGAATTTGGGCCGTTAAAAATCGATGTGAGAGTACGGTACGCGGGCGACGTTGAATCCGCAATTACTATAATTGATCCTCGCGCTCGATTGCACGGGAATTTCGGCACCTAGTGAGCGTCTTCTCGATACCTCAAAGATCGGGCCCGAGTTACTGATTATATGGCGAGTGATTTTCAACTCTATTTGAACGGCGGAATATATATAGATCAGTTGGATACATGCAGGAGGATGCCTAGAGTCTACTAAAAGTAACGAATCAGCTGGCTCTGATATGGGTGATTTTTTTTCCCTGTACCACTTACTTTAGCGTTCTTATATTTCTGCAGACAATGGAAATGGCATCCGCCGCCACCATGATGCCGCCTCGCGGCCCACGGGAGGAAGACTGTACGGCTCAGCTTGTTGATTCCTTCATATTTCTTGGGATGTCGCCGATAAAAAATTCACTGGGCTGTTGCAATTTGATAAGGCTTTGAAGCTCTTCATTCTTGAGGGAGGCGATGCTGTGAGGACCATATTCCATCTGGTCCGAATCAATAGCAACGGTAATTCCCGGGACAGAACACTTCCAGGCAAAGAAAAGTTCGTGAGATATTCGCTGGGCCAACTTTTGAGTCGTAGAAGGTGGGTTGACTGCTATAGTTTGCAGCACATCCTGTGATCCTTGTCTAGTCTAGCTCCTCGCAGGTCGAGCTGTATTGCAGGAGATCGGTAGCTATTGAAGAGGAGGTCAAGGAGGTATCTGTGAGCCGCTCGTGTTCATTTACCTTCGATATTCTTGCACTTTTCGTCGTCCTTTTTGCATTACCTACAATAAATAAATGAACGATTCATTTATTATTATCTGTCACCAGCACTTGAATCCGGAAGCGGGGTTCGTGATTTTGTGGTTGGAGCCCTGGTGGAGCCCTTGGAGCACCATCTGAAAGTAAAACCTCATGTGTCTCTTTACATTTCCTTCTAGTGCCCCAGGTCCTTTCTGGGAAGGCTTTGTGCTCTCCATTCCAGGGCAAACAAATGCAATGTAATGACGGCTTGGTGGGCTGGGTGTCACATCAAATCAGTAAATTGCCCTGTTTGGAGTCATTTCAAACCGGATTTTCACGGGACCTTGTTTGCTGGATAGCCAGCGCAATTTCAGTTAGAACTGTCTCTTTACATTTCCCTTGGTGTGCCTAGTTTCGCATCAAATCAGTAAATTGCCCTGTTTGGAGTCATTTCAAACCGGATTTTTACGGGACCTTGCTTGCTGGATAGCCAGCGCAATTTCGGTTAGAATTGTCTCTTTACATTTCCTTCTAGTGCCCCAGGTCCTTTCGGGGAAGGCTTTGTGTTCTCCATTCCAGGGCAAACAAATGCAATTTAATGACGGCTTGGTGGGCCGAGTTTCGCATCAAATCAGTAAATTGCCCTGTTTGGAGTCATTTCAAACCAGAATTTCGGTTAGAACTGAGCTACTATATTGAGGAGGGCTTTTTTGAGACACTCGACGAGGGCGTTGACGTCTGTCTGATCCCGCAAGGAGGTGCTCAAGGCCGGCACAGGCATCCAAAAAGCTCATTGTCCGACTGGGATTGTACTACGTGAGTTCCCCGATAATTTCCAAGTACTTACACTAATGTTCAGCAGTTGAAGTCAGAACTTCCTGAGATACTTAGTCTAATTTACCTATCATGCAAACGACTGTATTCGAGTCCAGGGGAAGTTCACCCAGAGGATTAACCTCCAGCATACATGCATTCAAATACAAACAGGATTGGGTAGAAAATGGGTGCAAGCTGCGTAAAAAAAGAATTACCTCCTTATCCAAGGAACCCTACTATACTGTACTTCGAAGGTAAACGGACCAGGACTGAGGGCTCTATGAGTGTTCTCTTCAAAACAATCAAAAACAGAAAAAAATCGTGCGCGCCCTAAGTTGCGCAAAGAGCTGTAATAACCCCTTAACTTTGCAACACTGCTGACCATGATCCGGAGGTCGCATTTCGGGCCCCTTTTAACAAACGTTTATATGACGCATGTGTACGCCATCCTTGTCATAGTCACATCCCCCCACTTTGAAAGTGGGCTCTGGAGCATTGGCGGAGATCGAGCTAGATTCGGTCAGCAACAGCGGCAGATGCAATGTGCCACCAAGGATTCAACTTCCATTTGGCCCACGCCAGAAAGAGGAGAACGATATCCACATTCCTGCAATACCCTAGCCAAAATTCATTGGTTCCATCCAAAATCCCTGCCTGCTCCAATAAACCACTCCCACCGCTGCCATTCCGACCGCCACCGAATAACGTTCCAACAGATGTCAACTCCAACGATAATGAGATTGGTGCTGTCACAGTCCCAGCGCTGAAGAATCAGATGCTGATATTAAATGCTGCTGGTGCAGCGAGGCTAAGAAGATACAGCAAGGGAGGGAATTAAAAGAAGCATTTGGGGGAGAAAGGGTGTTTAGCGGTAGTGCTTAACCGCTGAGTGCGTGGCTCGTCAGAGGCCTGTAATGTCAAAATCGCGGTTCTGCCGAGTTTCACCAGTGCCGGTACAGAGAGCACAGCTCACGTTGCCGGAGACTTGACTTGCGTTCAAAATATAATAATTTCCCTCCCAACGTTGCACAAGGGGCACTAGTTTATTTGAAGTCATTTGGCCCAGAAATGAGCGAACTTTACGTCGCCACTGTACAGACCGGTGGCTGTTCTCCTCATCCGACATCGCGAAGACTGACGTTCGCGTTTTGTCGTGCTCTCACACCCAACATAACCAACGCGACTTCTTTCGACTGCCCGTGTTCCTTCGACAGCCCCACCGTGAGATGACAGTCTCGATACAAGCTTCGACAGCCTCAAGGACGGCCTCTACAGCCTCGATGATATATAATGCTACATACAGCGCACATTGTGTAGTCTTCTTGTTAGTTTCGCTATCCCGGTGTGTCAAGCCCTCCGGAATACCTGTAAATACATCATACCAAAGATATAAGTCAATTTGAGCATTATTGCCATTGTGGGGCATGTTCTGCCCTCAGACATCCAAAAATAGGCAAATCTAATTGACAAACTGTTTCCGAGGGGCTGATAAAAAAAAATCGTAATACACTGAGCCCTGAGGATTCGCCATGCGAATCGAATGAGCCTATTCCCAAGATAATCGGGCGAGAAATGAGCACGTAGTGGCTGTTCTCATGAAATTTCCAAAAAAAATAAAAAAAATAAAAAAATAAAAACAGCCCGTGCCGTAAGTTCCGCAAACGGCTGTAACCGAACGTTTTTCAGCGTCCTCTCGAGAAAGAAAGGCGGAAAGGCCTCCGTTATAGAGGCTTCTCAAATTGGGAAGATTGTGTAATATTTTATTATCTTTACCATCTTTATTTTTTTATTTTTGTCCACCGACACCAGTATCGGGCCCGATTTATGGGATCTACGAATTGAAAAAAGGTGTCACAAAATGACCCACCCAACCTCGGCATCACATACTCTGTGTCAAATGATTCCGACATCGAGATGCATGCTGATTTTTCTCACCCGGCCCTTTACACGGACGCTGATTGGGCCAACTCTACGGACGACCCTAAGTCGATTTCCGGCTACGTCTCCATGTTTGCACCTGGTTCATCATTTCTTTATCATGGACGGATAAGGAGTGGGGGACTTTTACAGCCCTTTGCGGAACATAGGGCGCGGCCAAATTTTTTCCCATTTTGGGACATTTTTGATCTGTTTGACCTTTTCCCTCACTGCGTCCTCAATTCTGAATGTATCATTCTGAAAACTATATGAGCGAAACCGCAACGAGATTCTGGAGGTCCTCTCGTGCTTCAATTTTTTTTATTCGGCTTATATAAAATGTACTCTAATATAATCATGTTTATATGGAAATCTCCTCCCACAGGGGGAGTTGTCAATACATTATTTTGGGGTCTCATTAGGGCATATCTACAAGTATTTCGGAGGTCACCTCGTCGCCAGATTTTATCTGTGGGTCCTATACCACGTGAATAATGTAATTGAATCCAACAAAAACACCCACTTCTCAGACACAATGCTCTGGCATATTCTGGTCCCAGGTTAGCGTGATACTCGCTGGGTGCTCGTCCTGTGGTGTTTTAAAGAGACTCCACGACTCACATTCATTATACAAGTCCCCGTCCCCGTAGGCGACGCGATTCAATATGCATATATATTGTCACGTGATGGAAACACAGGCATATCGAATCACGTCGCCTACGGGCCGCGCCCTTCGGCGGCGCCCGTTCTCGGTTTTTCGAAAATATCGACGTATCTATTCTTTGACTCCCATTTAATCTAAGCAGCCTTTTTCGCACCTCTTTTGGGCCCATATCGTGCTCGCCGCTAGTGATGTTCTGGCTTTGGCCTCAGGCCAAAAAGCCATGGCTTTTAGGCTTTGGTACCAAGGCCAAAGCCAAGCCAAAATCTTGGCCTGGTATGGCTTTTGGCCTGGCCTGACCCTCTCTTAGGCCAAAGCCAAGCCAAAAAGCCAAGGCTTCTGGACCCCCTCTGTGTGTGGTAACATGGTCAACAAAATCTTGACTAAAATACTCCCCTAGACTCCATAGATGCAATTCCATCTGTTGTCCCACCATTCAGAGCTGCGATGAAGTGCAATATCACAGACTCGCACTCAAATGGTCCGCGAAAGATGTAGATCCAACGAAACAAAGATTTCAACATCCATTCTACAAGGTCTGTGAACCGTTTTGGTTGGGTCTAATAAGATACTAATGAGGTTAGAACCTCTCTAGACCTTACAGAATTTTATCCACACACTTCACATCTTTGTTCTCATGCAGGTATAGACTTGATGAAAAGCCATGGCTCAGGCCAAAGCCAGGCCAAGCCAAGCCAAGGCCAATTATTGTGGCCTGGCCTAGGATTTCAGCGAGCCAAAGCCACTCCAAGCCGGGCCAAAGCCATGGCTTTCAGGCCAAGCCAAAGCCAGGACATCACTACTCGCCGCGCTCTTTTTCTCCGCTCCTAACCGGGCTCCCCGAGACGGCTTGTGTGACTTGGGTAGGAACTGGATCAAAGTACTTGGAACTTGCGTACCCCGCCAAAAATTACCTCGTATTGTACAGGTACAGAGGAAATAAGGGTTCCGTAAGAGAATGGGATAGTAGGATCGTGGATAGGTGTCGAGTCCTCAAGGATTCCACCGTCACCCCTGCTAGCACGCGTTATTTGGCGCTAAACGCGCCGGTAAACAGCCGATTTTGGTAGGGGAACTTATCCACCTGATGAGTCACATGTGACGAAACGTTCTTGCGCAACACCAACAACGTCGTGGTCCCCGCCCCGTTTTACACACCCCGACTTCCTGTACATCGACTTTCTAGCGACAGCTCGCTTCGCTCGCTGTTCGCTCGGGCTCGCTTCGCTCGCCCGCCGTTCTCTCGTTTATAGAGCCCGCCCTTTCGTTCCCACCCACTTTTCGACATCACGACATCTGGTCTAGTCGACATCGCTGCACCGCTTCCGGCACTCCCAGCATTCCCTGGCCCTTCTCACGTCTTCGCAGTACCCCCCACGCCAACCTTGATTGTCTCGCACGCGCACGGCCACGTCATACGATCCCAGCATGCCTACTGCTAAACCGCTCCCGCCAGACCTTAGATTCAATAAAGGACCGAAGCGTAAGCGCACGACCACGGGCGACGACGTCTCCACCGCCCCCGGCAACGCCACTTCAGCACACGCTACGACCGTCCTTACGATTCGTGCGGACCCGTTCGAGCGCACAATCCAGAGCCTCGTCGACCGTGGGGTCTCCGTACCCCCACCTACTGCACTTGTACAGATGCGGCATATGTGCTCTGAGGCCATCTCGAGCTATAAGTCCGCCCACGTCACACTGCAGAAAGCCGTCGCAACTCACGAGAAGTTCGCGATGGCGTCGAGTAACGGAACGCACGTCTCATCAGTGGTCACCCACCTGAGACTCCCACCGCATCAGACCCTCACGGGCGTCCCCGACGTCATGGGCGATGAGCGCGTTGTGGCGGCCATGGCGTCCTCCGAGAAAGACATTGCCTCAGCTTGCACGTCTACCACAACTCTCCTGACCACTGTATACGCAGTCCAGGTAGAGAAGGCGCTAGAGTTGGTTGACGTCCCAAAATGCGCCGATGCGCTCGCTTCTGCTCTTAGCGAGTACTGCGTCCGTATCATCACGCGCGCAGGCGACGTCGACACCGCGGCTTGGCAACCGTGTGTCTCTGCTATCAAAGCCGCGTTCACGGACGAGTTTAAAGCCGTCCGGTTCGAGTTCACCGCGCGCTTAGATAAAGAGGCGATGGTCAAGGAAGCCAAAGCGAACGCTGTTATTACGGCGCGCGCTGACGCGGAGATGACCGACGCGAACCGCCCTATTGATGAGATTATCCACGAGAAGGTCGACGTCGCCGTTACCGCCGGTGCGTCTCGACCCCTCGTGCGATTTCCTTCAACGCTTTCTGAACTCCCTCTGCCCGTCTCTAGCTTTGAATTCCAAAGAGACTCAAGAGACCGAGAAGAAGAAAAAGCGCCCGGCTACCGCGGACAACCCGAGATCCAAGCCCAAAGCCAAGTCGAAACCGCAAGCGAATGCGACGGCGTCGTCCTCCAAAGACACGTCGAAGCCGCTGAAGCAAACGACATTGTCGATGGCGAAGAAGAAGGACAAGTCCGCGCAGGAGCACAAGGGAAAGAGCGGAAAAGACGTCGACGGCGGCACCGGCCCCAAAGAGAAAGCCCAGAGCGGCAAGCCGAACGGCAAGGTGAAGGCGAAAGCCAAAGCCATAGCGAAGGAGACCACCGAGGAGTCGTCAGACGAATCGAGCTGAACACCCGCACGCCCGAAACTTGTACCTCATCTTGGGTGAGTCCACCAGGTCCACGGTTTCATCACCACCGACCTGACACTTACCCAGAAGCATTCTTTACGGCTGAGCCTGCCGTACGTTCCCGATTCATTACCAGCAGAATGACACCCCTGTATTTTGACACCCGTTTGAAAAATCGCGCGTTTCATAATATGACGGACCTGCCATTGAATCCTGAACAGCAAAAGATCCTCGCGCTGAACCCTAAGTTTGTTCCTCGACCTCCGAGAACAACCGTTCGCCACGTCTCGGAAGCGCTCGACGACTTTGATCGCCGTCTCCGCCTACGAATCGATAATGAGGCTCAGCCGACGCTCCACAAGTCCTTTGGCGGTGAGCATTTGGATCGCGGACAACCACGCTACGTCCCGACTTTCCATCTGCCCAACCCGGATGCCCACGGGCCCGCCTTAATTGATAAGATCGAACGCGCACTCTCTAAAGTGCGCAAATGTATCGAAGTCGAGGTTCTAAGCGAGCAAACGCTCTTCATACGCCCGAATATCCATGAAGAAGACCTAGATGGCCTCCTACGACTCTTGGCAGATAACAGCATTCTCGCTGTCCCTGCAGACAAGAACCTAGGTCTGTGCCTGGTCACCTCCGAATGGTACCATAAAACGGTGCTCAAACTCTTGGTGAATGAATCCTACGTGGAGGAAGAACCAGACCACGTCAACCTCCTGCTTTCGCTACGCACTATCGTCGAAAACTCCCGCGACCCAGTCACGAAGCAGCAGTTTAATTGGCTCTACCGGCCCTGCGTCGTAGAACTTGACAAGGTCCCGGTCCTCAAAGTAATTCCCAAGATCCATAAACTCCCACCATCCGGCCGACCAATCGTGCCCACGTTTGGTACGCTGCTCGCTAACGCGTCAGCTTGGGTCGACTACCAGATCAAACCTCTCCTGGACAAATTCCCGTGGATCCTTCGTGACTCGAAATCATTCTGTCACGATATTCTTAACGTGGAACTACCCCCGGGACAGGACATCTGGTTGGTATCCGGCGATATCGTCGCGATGTACCCCAACATCCCTATCGATGATGGGATTGCCCAAATCGCGGCGATGCTCGACACTTCACCCATGGTATTCGATACCCCGGACGAAGCTAGTCGTATGGATATTAGAAACCGCCAGGAACTTATTATTGTCCTTCTCCGGTTAATTCTAAAATTCAATTATGTCAAATTCGCTGGCACCACCTACCGCCAAGTAATCGGTACAGCTATGGGAACCGCATGCGCTCCGACGTATGCCAACCTATTCCTTGCCGGCTACGAGGTCACCGCTCTGGAGGATTTCACGGCTACGCTACTGTTCTACCGGCGATTCATTGATGATACATTCGCTATCATCAAAGGAACGCTGGCAGATGTACGCCGCTTCCAAAAGCGCTTCGGGTCACTGCACCCAAACATGAAGATGGAATGGTCGGAATCCCAATACCGCCTTCCCTTCCTGGATGTCCACGTCTTACTGGAACTCGATCCACGATTTCCGGTTTTCAATCCGCGGAAGCGGATTGTCACCGACGTTTATCAGAAGGCTCTTAATGCCTATCTGTACATCCCATGGAACTCCTGCCACTCTGAAGACTCCAAGCGTGCTTGGGTCAAGGGTGAACTGATCCGCTACGTGCGGATCTGTTCGAAGGAGCCCGACTTCGCTAAAATTCGCCTCGAATTTGACCGTCGGCTCCGAGCGCGGGGGTATCCAGGACGTTGGCTCCAACGCGTCTTTGGGGAAATAGAGTACAAGGTAGAACGCCCAAGCGCGCTCACTGCCTCCGCGGCCTCGGCAACGGATGGTGGGCCTGAACTCCACGTCCTCAAACTCACCCACAATCCAACCTGGGATAGCATTAATTTGCGCCCAATTTGGCACGACTTGGAAGAGACCTGGGCAACATTAGGGGCTGGCTACCCTCAATACCGCTTCATGGCATCTTTCAATAAACCAGTCGCGCTGGGTGACCGGCTAAATGTTCATAACCGGGACACACTTGGAGATTACCACAAATCGGTAGCGCCAAACGTTTAGTACGTTTTTTTCTCAATCCTCGACGGGCGCCGCGCGCGGCCCTACGGGCCGCGCCCTTCGGCGGCGCCCGTTCTCGGATTTTCGAAAAAATCGACGTATCTATTCTTTGACTCCCATTTAATCTAAGCAGCCTTTTTCGCACCTCTTTTGGGCCCATATCGTGCTCGCCGCGCTCTTTTTCTCCGCTCCTAACCGGGCTCCCCGAGACGGCTTGTGTGACTTGGGTAGGAACTGGATCAAACTACTTGGAACTTGCGTACCCCGCCAAAAATTACCTCGTATTGTACAGGTACAGAGGAAATAAGGGTTCCGTAAGAGAATGGGATAGTAGGATCGTGGATAGGTGTCGAGTCCTCAAGGATTCCACCGTCACCCCTGCTAGCACGCGTTATTTGGCGCTAAACGCGCCGGTAAACAGCCGATTTTGGTAGGGGAACTTATCCACCTGATGAGTCACATGTGACGAAACGTTCTTGCGCAACACCAACAACGTCGTGGTCCCCGCCCCGTTTTACACACCCCCGACTTCCTGTACATCGACTTTCTAGCGACAGCTCGCTTCGCTCGCTGTTCGCTCGGGCTCGCTTCGCTCGCCCGCGAGTCGAACCGGGGAGCACCGTGGAAGTGTGGATTACAGCGTAGAATATCTCTCGCGCTTCTCCAGTCGACTTTGGATTGGTATTCCACGTAGATAACCTTGCATTGTTGAATCTAAATGACCTAAATAGCTGAACGGCAAGAATCAACCAAAATTAGCTCACCTGAATCTGCTGCTCCAGCCGAACTTGATACGTAGGATGGTGCCGCGCAATATATTCCCGCAGACGCATGTTGAAGTTGCGGAATGCTGGATCACTCTTTCGTTCTGCCTCCAACCGGTGAGTGGAGACAATGGGTGTCGGAGATCCGAGTGTCCAGTGTCCCGATGATATCCCACTTACCCCGGGGATGACGGTGCGTTCCCTGTCTTCCAAATCTGTATCTTGTTGGCACCGACGCCATTCATCAACAGCCATCTTGACGCGTGCCATCGCCTCCTCTCTCTCATCCTGCAAGCCAATCTACATACCCACGGGTGAGTGTATTGAGAAGAACCTTAAAAATAATCACTGGCCTGACGCTCCGCGTTCTTTCCGTTCGTTTTTTGGTACATCTTCTCGACCTCCTGCTGAAAGCCCTCGCCGACGCGGGTGTTCATATTCCGACTCGTCCCTTTTGACATGAAGTCTTCGATCGCATGCGTGAGCGAGTGTTGCTTCAAGAAGTTAAAGTCTTTCCCGAGCGCTTTATAAACCTCCTAAAAATATGTCAGTTGGAAAAGAATAGGTAGCACAACCAGCTACAAACGTTACAAGCGTCCTCGTATTGGCGCACCGGATCATTAAGGTGGTCCAGCCTCGTTCTTGTTGTAACGGAAAGACCCAGCATGATGCGGACTTTTTGCATCGCGCGCACAATCCGAACAAGGCACGAGTTGCGCGGAAGTAGTTGGACGAGACAAGGTAATGTACACTGACCACATTACTCTCAGATTGCGAAAAGAGTGTGACGGGCTAGACATACCTTCAAAATATCCACAAATGTCTGCCCCTCCGAATAATCAATTGTCGTGGGTGAGGAAATATGTTTCAATTCCCTCCAGCGCGGAAATCGGTTCATACTTCCAGCAATAAGCAATCGGTACGGGATAAGGAGAAAAGAGTCAACTTACTAGTCATTGAATCTCGACGCCAGTCCGTTCGATTGAAGATATTCTTTGATTGAAACCCAAACATGGCGGCCCCATTTACCGCCGTCGAAGTAGTGGAGTAAATCGTAGCTCGCAGCTGCGTAAGGGTCGGAGTGGTCGAAGGTCCAAAGAAAATGCTATGCTAAGCCATGAGCATTTGACATTCGAAAATATTGACGACGCACCTTAAAATTGTGAAGGCCGTAGGATTTCAGAAGATCTTCTCGTTCCGTGGCATTGAGATTCTCCGCTCGCGTCAAAACACGCTGCATGGACTGTGATGTGCGACGTTCCGAACACTGGAATAATTTGTGCAGGTCATCGTGATGCACGAGACATTTCGGGCATGGATGGTTACTTCGCGAGTTGCGAATGGCGAGCCAAGCCGCCATCTCCTCGAAGTCCATTGACTCGATGAGAATCCCAGGATGCGCGACACGAATCACCCCGTCGCCAAATCTTACTGCTTCACCGTTGCGTGAGCGGCGTTCGAGTGAGGCCATGACCACTCGGCACACTGTGTGGTAAATTTTGCGTTTGAGGCCATCGTACTCAGTCCTACGCACCCCTTTTAAGGTTTTGGGGTCAATTTCACGCAAAGCTGCCGGCTACGGAACGTCAATGAATTATAACGGGAGAAGTCGAGGCACACACCATTAGAACGAAGCCGAGGAGCGCTGCGCCCCCGTTCCCCGACCCATTCCGCGTCGCTGATTCGATCCAGCATCCGCGCAGCAGAAATGGATGCATCTTGACCTTGGTTGAAACAAGACCTTTGTCGAGCCAAACATGACCGGGGACATAACATGCAGGATATTTTTCGTTGACCGGAAGAGCGTCCTGCAATCCTAGATTAACTACGAAAGAAAAGAGAGAGACAAAAAATCAAAAATCACGTCGAGGGCACCCCAGGTTGTTCCGGTACACGGTTCTTCGTACAGCGGGTTTGAAAGGTCAACCTTGCGTTCCATACAGAGGTAGCGTTCCTGCGAAAACCAAGTGCTGACTGGAGCGAGAGTTTCATCGCGAAGCCATCTTTTCATAACCTCCCACGGATCACGAAATTGAATTTCGACATTGTAGGTCCCCCCGAGCTCGCGTCCGTCAAAGTCGATTGAAATCTGAGTTGTATGGAACTGTTGGGATTTTATATCGTTGCGCATGTAAAAATGGCAAGCACGTACGCGTACATTCCCCTCGCGTGCCGCATCCAGGGCCCGTTCCTTATCCCGATGATTGCGGAAGGTGACGCGAGTGTTATCTGCCCATTCAGTTCGGAGAAGCTCGAGGTCCTCATCGACTTCTCTATTGGCCATCCGCCGACTGACGCAGCGATATGCGAAGGTGGCGTCAGCTAAGCACCGGAACGGAGCCCAAGGGTGCTCATCAGGAGGAGATTTCGCTGTCGGTTCTTGTGAATCTGAAGAACCTGCTGAGTCGAGTGCGATAATTTCATTAGGCTTGCCGGAATGAGGGTGATGCTTCACAAAAATAAAGCGCTCCGGGAGCTGCATGTTTTGCAAAGGATGCGTGTCCAAGTCCATATGTTGTGAAGGAGGCGTGTCCAAGTCCATCGGCGGAAGTTCTGGAGACAGAGCAAGCGGTGAAGGGGGCTTCAGATCGTCTATCGGCATAAAGGATGGACCAGCATTGGCGAGATTATTCCCGGTCTGGACGCGAGGGAGGACAATTCAGACGCGTCAGAGCCTCGTTAAATATAGACCCTACCTTGCTCGAGTCCTGTGGTGCAACCCGCCCGAGTCTGTAATTCTCTGCCTCTCGCCTGGCGATGCTATTGATTTGGCATATTTTTTCATGCTGCGCCAGATGTTTCGGAATGAAGTCGTGACAAATGCTGCATTCCTTTGGGTTAGGGGCTAGTGGGCGAGCAGAGATATTTTTCTGTTGCGTATCTGATTTATTTGTCTTGCGTTTTCGCGCCATGGAAATTGGCGGAGAGTGATTTTGATGGATGATGTCACGCACACGCAAGGTCACGTCACCACCTCGCTTGGAACGCTTATCCTACATCATACATTTCAATTCACTATGTCAGATAATTCGGGAAGCCGATCTACCACACCCCTCACCGAGTTGCTTGAGTTGACGCAGCAACTCACCCCACGCAAGAGTCCGAGGCGAACCCGCCAGGTGCGTTTCCTTTGCATTGTACTGGAGGTGTAGTACTCACTTTACCAGATTTGTTTGGAGATCCAGTCCCTCAGCAATGACGTGGGCGAATCTCACAGCACCGTCAAGCGCAAGCTCGCCGATGTGACAAACCAGCTCGGTACCACCCGCCAGCCTCGGAAACGCCGTATGCGCGGCAACCGAGCAGCCGAGGCCCCCGACGATGTGGAGAACCCCGAAACTCTCGAAGATCGTGTCCGCAAGGCTGGTCGTCACTTCCTCATCGAGTACGGCCTTTTCCCCTTCACCGGTATCCACGCTCTCCTGGCCACCGAAGAGGACCCGACCTTCCGCGAGGACACCGAGTTTGACTCGGAGAACTCCCGAATCCAGGGTCAACTTCGGGACATTGTTGCGCTGCTCCCTGCAGATTCCAGGGCCATTCGCGAGCAGGAATGGATTGCTTCTGCGGTGCGTCACATTCCACTCTGTTTTTTTTCTCGTTTGCTGAGTGCTCCTCTCTGTATCCGCAGTTCGGTGATGGCATGAACAGCAAACGATCATCAATTGTCTCGCGCCTGCGCCATGAAAGCATCGCGCTCATCGCAGCCAGCGTCACCTTCAGTGATGGAGAGAGCGTGAAGATTGACGACTTCGAGTCTTCCGCCTCGCGCTTTAATGCTTTCGCCAAGCGCATCGGCTACCAACCAGCGACAGCCGATGCTGCAGCGTTCTACTCAATCCTCAAAGCCGAGGTCCTCTTCGCCGACTATAATGGGACGATGAATGTTGACAAGATATTCCGTGGGCGTCTTCTTCTCATTGTTAGACTTCTTCATCCCATTTTCCCCACCACTGACGGGTTTCCAGATCTACGCATGCATCATACGTGGTCCTCAAGGAGCGAAAGGCTTGTTTGACGGTAATTCCAAGCTCCCGGCGGCCAAAGTAGCACAACGCATTTACGACATCAACTACACGACCCCGGGTGCCATCGCCGGCTCTGCCATTTGGGTGAGTTCATTGAATTATTTCTGCCCCTTGTATTAATTCGACTCGCAGGCAATCTGGCTGTTCTCGTCCGACACCCAACTCGGTTCTGGTGGCGAGGGCGACGAGACCCAGATTGACTACAAGTTCTACTTCCGGACTTTCCTACGCCAGATATGCGAAGGTTTGCGCAACAAAGCCAAGTGGGCCATCGAGCTGTTCCGTTTCTGGGACGATGTGCTCTTCCCCAATGCGGAGCACTCCGTTGGCGCCTCGACCTCGGCCAACCATCAAGTCGGCGCCGACATCGATGCGATGGACGAAGCATTTCGGGCGGCAACGCAACGTGAAGTTTCCCCCGCGTTCGGCCCATCACGCGAGCGATCGCCTGAGCCGTCTCCTTCCCCTCCCCATAAACCTCGCGTGCAGCGCCGCGAAGACTCCCCCGTGCCGGGCCCATCAGGCGAGCGATCGCCCGATTGGGCTCCTCCTCCCGCACAGGTTCGCGGAGCCGGCAACGGTGGAACTGGAAGGCGTATTACAAGGCGGCGCCGTTAAAGTTGTACTGCTATAAGTAATGTAGAAACACCAAGTATCATGATGTACTCGGATCGCGTCGAATTAAATTGTACTTGTATCATCTTATAACCTTGCGAACGACGGAACGAGTCATTAAGGAAAAGAAATACATTTAAGTCTACATATATTCATGCGCTCTTCGACACAACTTTCGCCTCACCCCCGATGGACCCGGCGCAGCAGGGGCACGCTCAAAGCACTGACGATGGCACTCGCGGAGAGACTGCCGAATGCCCTCGGACACATAGCGCGCTATCTCGTCCCGCTCCGGAGTGCTGGTCCGAAGCGAGCTGCGCGAGATGGGAGTCTCCGTAATGGCCGTATCGGCGCGCATGGTGTGGCGGCGTTTGGGGAGAGGGGTGGATGGGGGGGATTTGGACGTTCTGTTTCGCTCTAGAGAATAGGAGAAATAGTAGCGTATATCATTCTAGAATAGCTTCACAACGCACCAGTGCCGCGCCTCAAAATACGGATCTCGTGTTTAATATCCGCCATCTCGCCCTCCACCTTCGAGAGACGGGTCTCGAGCGTCCGCCTTCCGATGGGCTCGCTCCCCACCAAGGTATTCGAGATTGAAGAGAGTGGTGTGCGTTGCGGTGGGGGCGGTGATGAGCTTTGGGCTTTATTGTGATGGCGAGCTTCCCCCTCGGGTTCCGAGTCAGAGACGTGGGATGTATCTGAGAAAGTGCGGCGAGGCCTGGGGATAGGCATTAGGTCGAGAAGATGGGTCGCGGAGACGCAGGACTGGTAGCGTAGCAGTTTTTGGGTGAGGTGGAGCGAGTGATGTCATAACCTTTGAGCGGCTATATCAACCACCACTTCGTGACGCCGTGACTCCACCTCTCTTCCTTCCCTTCCACCACCATCCCACCACCTCTCTCTCGTTCAAGGTATGTGTGCTGACCGCTATACGACGAACTGTTGATTCATTTGGCTCTAGTTTCTTTCTACTCGCCCAGTATGTGTGCTTGTCCTGGCTTACCCCATCCCCTTCTGACCCCGTACTATGCAGAACGCCTTGGCGACGATGCTCATGTACGACCTCCTCCCGTGTGTCAAATTCTACCTCGGTATGTCCATCTAGGTTGTGTGCACTGCACATGGTACGTTGACTACTTGAATTCGGCCATCCGAGTGCTCACCTTAATGCTCAGATGTTATCTCGCGCTTGTCTATATTTCCTCGCTCCATTATCACCCTCGTATATACTATGTACTTAATATTGCTCAATATATCTATTTTCTACTATTTCGTGGGCATCGTATGAAATTTACCAGAAATGATATCGAGCCCCAATATTTATTCCATGCTGTTTAAGTGGGTTCGAAACCTCTCAGAAGCAGTTAAAAGCATCTATAGCACCCTCCGACCATGCCAGCCCTTGAAACCCTCAGCATGGCTTCGGAGCGGTTGGGAGATTCCGAACTGTGCGTTCGGAGCCAGCTAAAACCATCTGGCCATTGAACGGCATGGAAGGCGTTCAATGCCGTTTAAAGCTGACTTGGATTTTTCCGACATGCCTGTTCTAGGTCACTGTAAGCTGCAGTTTGAGCGAAGTTATAGTTGGATAATCTTGTAAAATCACTAATACACACCTAATTTTCCAGCGGGTCCGGTCAGGTTCGTTCAGGTTCGGGGAAATTTCAAAAAATGCGAACCCCGAACTGGACCTCAGGTTCGGTCCGGTTCTTGATGGCTGTCCGAACCCCAATTCAGGTTCGGTCCGGGTTCGGTTCAGGTTCGGAATCGGTTCTGAACCCGACCCCGGCAACACTATTCCTAACACGGGATATTTGGTCATTGTTAAAGGAGGGCCGAGCTCCCGCCCAACTCCCGCCTTCATCCCCCCAACTTAATTCGTTCTCTCGATCTTCTCCCGATTGGCAATGGACTGTTGGGATGGTAGTGGGCTCGCTGAGAAAATTTGCGCTCTAATAATCCCATTGGATCCAGGAAAAAAACTGCCCCGCCAAACTACGATTTGAAACAGTTTTAAACGGTTTAAAAATAGTTTGCTTACCGTTTCCGTTTAGTTTGCACCCGATGGCAAACAGAAAGTAAATGGTTGGAGCCTTAGTTGACTAGCAATCCAGAAAGAGCCCAATTGGTACAGCAAAGAAGAACCAGCCAAAAAACCCCGTGTGGGACGAGGCCGACCGAGAGGAGGTGGATGTCGCGAGCACGAGGAAAAGATGTGACTTCTCTTCGAGGCAGAATATCACGGAAGAACTCGAGGGCATGGGCCTCCTCTAATGTGCATGTGAGCTCCAGTAAATCATTGTACAACTTGGTCAGAACACTTCGCGCAGCAGGAGTAATTCAGGATGTGAACAGACGAACATTGCATGTGCGGGGTCCTCAATATAGGCAAAGCAGAATCGGCACAGGCGCCATTGGCGCGGAACAATATTTTTTCCCCGTTCTTTTCACCTCCGCCGCTCAATTGTCAACGAATGGCCAGAGAGGATCATTCTTGTGGGTGCACGCCGATGTTCTGGGAACTTGACTCGAAGATAATGATGGAAGTCCAAACTCTTCTTCATCAGTCTGTGCTAGTCTCTTATAAACAGACGCTACAACAGATCTCACTCGTACCTTGTGTGTTGTAGTCTGTCAGTTTCCCGATCGGTGTCATTAGTAGCCGACCTTATTATGTAAGGTCAGATTTCTCGGCTCTAGTTCACACATTTAGGATGAATGTGAGGGATTTATTTGCCAGATTATCACTCAACCGAATGGACAACTTTCTCACTCAATTTTTTCGCGGAAAAGTACATGCGAAGATGTTAAAATTTGATGGGCCGTTGACCGGTCTTTCAATCCACGAGGAT
Source organism: Mycena galericulata (assembly GCA_029289565.1). Lineage (NCBI taxonomy): Eukaryota > Fungi > Basidiomycota > Agaricomycetes > Agaricales > Mycenaceae > Mycena > Mycena galericulata. The sequence continues at coordinate 51,144 of JARKIA010000062.1, read as the reverse complement.
TGTGAACCCGAAAGAGAAATCTGAAGAGGCAGATCTATTCAAAATGGGAATAAAATTCATTTCGCCTCTTAGATTTTTGGATCCATGCATCTGGAAGCGCCACAAATCCTGGGCCAAAATTCAAACTCCGCACTTTACGTAATAGGTCGACTTCCAATGATCGGGCGTAGTTAAACTACAGACTAAGTCTGTGCGTATCATTGTCCATTTCTAGACGTGGCAGCCCTAGGGATACAGAGAAAGCGAGCCTAAAAAACCAATTCAAGCCTTAGGGAGGAGAAAACCTGAGAAGAGCAAGTGCAGAACAGCACTGCAGAACCGGAGCAAACATCTGGAAAAAAGCAGATGTCTACGGACGTCTATAAAGACCTGATAGACCGGCTAGAGCGAAAGACTGCCTCCAGTCTATACCAGACGCGATAGTCTAGCGGTGACTATGCAAGACCTCGCGTAGACTCACCCCTACGCGAGATAGACACAGCTACGCGACGATACGCATGTTGGAAAAGTTGCCATCAACGACCGCTTGTAGCGTAGGCATACCATCAAACCAATCATTTTCTTCTCAATTCGGAAGCGACAGTAGGGTGCGGGGCAGAAAAAATATAATTGGCAGGTAAATGTAATGCTACGAAAGGACGCATGTAGGTATACTAATCAACACTGTAAAAACCACCGCGCACGCTTGGGACAATCTACTGGTTCTGAGCAAAATCCGAGTCGTCCATCAGGGCAGCCGAAGGAACGGGGGCGACGACATCTTTGAGGACCGAGTAACTTCATCGCGCACATTAGGAAGGGAACTATGTGGAACTTGAATGGGGGAAGACTCACCGCCCATTAGCAAAGATTGTCTCTTGCAGGGTACGCGTCAAGAACGATGGCGGCTGCATGCGGACAGGCCCATCACCCTCAATGGTGGTCGGATTGGAGGTGTACGTATGCCAGGCGCGGAGGGTCCTGAGTTCAGCTTCGAAATATGGTTTGAATACTTTGCGAGAGTAGTCCTCGCGGACAAAATGACCACTTGAATATTCCATGATGCTGGCCCGTACCTGCATAGTCGCGTCAGGGAGGTAATGCGAAATGAATTATGAAAGAAGACCTACCGCTGTGGTGGCGTTCGCTAGCGACACGAGCGAGAAGGTCGGCTTGTGGGGTGGCTGGGTCTCGTCGTCCGCCTCGAGTTCGTGGGGGCACGTGTCATCGAACAACTCGGGGTACTGCATCCCATCCGCAAGCAGGCCCGAAAATAGTGCGGCCTGGATCGTGGCTTCAATGCTTGCGTTCTTGTACATGGTACCCTTCGCCGTGCGGTCCTCCGGGTCCTAAGAATGGGAAGACAGTTAGTTTGGATAAGGTCGAGGTACAGGACATACCGCGAACACGAAAGCTGATTTCTCCATCAGCGTGGCCACCTTGTCGCGGTTGTGAGCAGCGACGACCTCGATATCGTCCTTCGAGGCATTACTGGCGCATTGACGGTGAAGAAGAGAAGGCTGGTCCTAGCGTGGACCTTGAGATGTAGCGGTCGTACCGTACCCAACCTATACAAGTAGAATAGAAATCGACACGGAAAAGAGAATAAAAGTGACTCAGCGGTAGCGGCGGGATTTAAGGACTCGGGGTAAAATAATGGAGCAGACTCGGGGGCTCGGGGACTCGTAACTCAGGCGCGGGGACTCGTAGGCTCAGAGAGTAGGACGTAGTATCAAGGCAAGAGGGAATTCCCCCTAAATGTCATAACCCGTATAAACATACAGCGGTGGGTCGGCTGCAACGCGTGCTCTTGCGCCACCGTTGCCCGAGTAATCAGGAACAACATCAGGGTAAGATAAATAAGGAAAGAAAATAGGTGGTGTGACCATGATAGATACCTCGAGCTAACCCGCACCTAGACCATCAGACCACCCGGGATCAGCGCAAAGACGGAATAGGGCGAGTACACTGGCCCCCACAGTGTTGTCGAGAGGATGACCAGTCCTCCGACGTCTCGAGCCCCAGCGCTGTCCGAGATGGCCGAGGTTTCGATGTGGTGTCGCCGTCGGAGTGTCGGTAGTAACTGAATTGTATCAGAGCGAAAACTGTGTATGTGAGCAGATAAGTATTATAGAGAGGAGAGGATGCTTAATATGTATGGATGAAAATAGGAGAGACAATGACTGAGTGCCCGAACACCGTCCTATGACGCGTTTTATGCGCGGCGCGCGATTTGATGCGCGATCACGTGGTTTGATGGAACGCGACTCCTCGCGACACAGGCGCGCCGTCGCAGTCGTAGTGCATATTTGGGATATGGAAGTGTAGGAATTATGATGTGGAGGAGAAATGTCAGTAGTACAACCAAATGAGAGGTAAGGGAAAATCAGAGTGGTCGTTAACGCCCGATGAGGACCTCGTGCGCAACAGTCTTGATCAGTAGCCGCGACGAGTGGGCCTATGGCCACTTCCACAGAGGGGGATACTTTGGATTCCGCCCTCGGGATCCTAGATATTAGTGGAATGTAGAGAGCGTAGAAATGGGTGGAATGGAAAGGGTATAAGCAAGCGCACCAATCACCAATTGTAGCGTAGATGAAGCAACGCTGCACGAGCTCGTGGAACCGCGTCGAGATGCCACGTGTGGTACTGCTCCGAGACCTCCCGCGCAACCTCCTCCGGAGTCATGGTGAGGAGGTTGCTGCGGCCAATGCGCGGCAAGACTGCATGGTAGAGCGTGGACTCGAAATCGTCATGACGTTCCTGAATTGGATACCGAGTACTGCGCTCCAGAATCCACTCGCGGAAGGGGGTAGTTCACATATAGAAACGACGCACCATTTTACGGAAGTTTTCTTCATTCATGGGCGAATGAAAAACCCCGTCAACTGTGTGACTTGGGCCGTAGCGAGAAGGAATCGTGCCGTCACGGAAGTACGCCGCAATTTCGGACCAACGAAGATGGAAATCCCTGCGATAGACATGATAGATAATGGGTAAGGTAACCAACTCACCGCCTAGTTCGTATTCCGTAGCTACTTCGTAGACGTATAGTAGCGCGAGGTCTCCACGGCGGAACGATGAGAATTGGTGGTTATCGACTTTGTCTTTCGGGGCGTCGGGCTTCAATGGCTCATATGAACGCGGAAGCATTGGACCACCTAGAAAGCGCTCGTCAGTGGGATGGAAGCCATGCTGAGGTAAGTTCGAAGGGTCTCTCGTGTATGGGCAATATGCAGGCAGATAGGGGATAGAGGACGTCTGATTCGGAGACACCATAGATGCGGAAGGAGAAAAAAGATGAGAGGAAATGATGGATGAGAGTGAGATTATATAGCGGTTGGGATAGGAGTATCAAAGTCTCAGAACAGAAGATGCGGAAACGGGGCGGGCAAGGAATCAAAACAGATTACTCAGCGTCAAGATCCAATGAGAAATGTGCCAGGTTCATTAGCGCGAAGTCCAGGCGATATTCGGGGTTTGCAATTTCGACACGGCGAAATCTGGGCTTGAGAGAAGTTTTCAGCGTCTGATTGCTCGGGCGGAAATAAAAGAGACGGAGACGGCGAATATTGACGTGACCTTTCAGGATTGCTCCGCTGAGCTCACGTAGAACGAATGCGTCTCGGTCGCGCTTCTCGTGTATGATATAAGGACCGGAATATAACCACTTCTATGGAAAGCCAGAGCACCACGCTCGTTTGATGGCCGGTGATTGCCTGATCGGGTAGTGGGACTGATGACACCGGTGATCGGACTGCCAATCAGATGTACATTCTCCTAATGGCATTCATTCTCCAGTAAGCCATTTTACAAAGGCCTTCGCAAAGTCTGGTGGTCGGCAACCGTGCCGGAAATCTGTGATGGAGAAGATGGTATTGCCGCATTTGGCAATTAAGCCCCTATCACCGTTCTCTGAGCGTTCGGAAAGCCATTATATGCTCAGTGGAAACCACATAATTCACCAATGACGTGGGATTAGGCCTCTTCGAGGCGGGTGCTGAACCTTTAGGATGGGATACGTAGACAAGATGTGGCCGCCAATTTAGTTTCCTCCCTAGTGATGCTGGGCTTCAGGCCAGGCCCCCACTATGGCTTGGGCAGGCTCAGCGAAAATTATGATTCAACCTATTGAATATAGACAAGGTAGAGTTTCGGAACATACCTATGGTTTGCATAATGTTTATGAGATTCTCCCATACCTCAGAATTGAACTAGGACTCTATTTTTTTTTAAAAAAATACCCCAAGCCCCGCACATTGGCCAGGGATCGGGTTTGGGAAACCTGAAGCCCAAGCCACCTCAGGCCAGGCCCTGAGCATAACTATTCCTCCTATATTCTTGTTCATTGTAGAATAAAATTTGTGGAGAGCAAGAGCTTTTTATGTACAGTAATTGCGACAAATCACACCTTTGAGAGAAACTACCTTGCCTACTCAGGACAAATCGAGATTTCGGATTTTGTGATTTTAGATTACTATTAGCTCAAGTCATTCTTGACCAATGTGCAGTCCTGCAGAGTCTGCTTCGGGTTTGAGAATGACAGAAGCTTCTGAACAAAGATGGATCAAAAGCTTGTGTCGCAGAGTGCTCATGCCCTGTTGCTTTTCACTAGAGTCTGGCAGTCACGTTATGGTAGGAATCATTTTCTCCATGATACATACATGACATTGCATAAATAGAAATTAAATGAAGTGTTCTTCACTTAAAAGCCAAGGTTCATCAGAACAGGTCTGATCAATCATTAGTTGTGCACTCCTCTGGAAATTATGATGAGGCCATATGTAAAGGCCCATGGAAATCCCTGAAAGGAACCACGGGTTTTTCAAAATCTTGTGCATGAAAATTTTCAAAGTTGTGTGTGAAATAATCAAACACCCTGATGCAGGGGAAATTTCCAGAGGATTGTACAACTCCTCATTCCAGCTTGCTACTCTTGATTCTGCATGGAGGTCCCACAAATTGGGCATCGGAGATGTGTGGGATGGACAAAATGTGTCTCAAGCATTGCTTTGCCATGAAATAAAAAGAATTGCAGGTGCTCCAATCAAGCACATTATCCCGATTACAGAAGGTTTATGTAAAAGAGTGACATACCACCATCAGAGTCTGACGAAGGGGCTTGACACACCTCAGAAACACGTCCTTGAGCGTACCCCTTTGCGGCACGTGGTCGTGCCACCGCGGTGTCTCCGGCCCTGACAAGCCGGATCAGGAACTCTCTCACGTCAACGGTTACTGGCCCGATCATGAAGCAGAAATGACTAATAACAAAAAATTGAACTTGGAGAATGTCTTTGGTTCCATGGGAAGAAATAAGCTTGCACCGGAGGATTCAGGTCAGCAAAATGTTGGAAAACATGACCTATCACTTTGATTTATTTCTACATCTTGTCCTATTTTCATTCAAATTTATTTTTGCGTTGACCAATGTTGCATGACTAAATCTTTGTTTGTACATGTAGCAAAGTTGGCCTAACTGCAAGTTCCCCTGGGTAGCCAAACCTAAAGGTTCAGCAATGAGTTCTCAAATGCTCAAATATGTAGTCCCTAAACACTGAATACAAAAAAGGCTCAGAATACTGACACTTTTATGGACACCTTGGGTGACCCTCACCCAAACTCGCACCTGTTCCTTTGAGCTCAAAATGTCACTTCAAATCTTGAAAATATTACTGAGCATGCCAATAATACTTCTAAACAAGGGATACATCTTAGATTTTGTCATTTGGATTTGGTTCTCCTTGAGTGTGCCCATCAGTCTTCAGTAACACTGGTATTTCAAACTTCCGCTTACCATATCAGAAATCGGACAATTACACACCCTTGAGACTGCTATACCATTCACTTTACTCCATACAATCGAACTCTAAAAATGCGCATACAAAGAGAAATATCCCCTGACCATCGTTTGGGTACCTGTCGGAGTTTGAAATTGGCAGTGCATTGCCGATCACCACAAAGTCCAGGTCAATAGAAATTCACGTGTGGGACCCAGATAAGATAAGATGAAAGATAAGATAAGATGAGACCCAACTTGGAAGATCGTTCAAAAGCATAACTACTGCCGTCCGCGGCACGATATCGGAAAACACCAGATAAAAGGTAATTAGCCTTCGAGAGTGTCTGCGCCCTTCTCATTTCACTGCCCAACGACCTCGACAAAAAAAAACATGAAACGTCATGATGCTCGCACGTATGACTTCAAGAACAATTCTTTCCGTGTTACACTTGCTTCTAGACAATAGGTGGCAAGAAGCGACTCCCCAATAACGGAATATCCCTTGTGGCTCGCGTTCTGTCTCTCGAAGGGAACATTCTCTCGAGATGTAGATTATCCTGTGGTTGTATCCGGATAACGTACCTTTCCTTGAGCCTACGGGATTTTTGACTTATAAGAGTGTCGATTTTGGCTTAGAGGGTGAGCGCGAGTAATGAGTAGTAAAGTGATGTATTGGGCCTTCGGCCCGTACTACGTAAGTAATACTATTACATGTTTGGTAGAACAGACATGCGTCTACTTAGACGCACGCTAGGAGAAACAGGTCGTAAAGAGTTCATGAAAAAAAAGTAGCATAATGGGCAGTTGATACAACCGCCGGCTGAACCGGTTGAACGGCAGTTAATTCTGTACAGAATGGGACATTACAACTGGAAGTTCAAACCAAGTGCAGAGCTTGTCGCAAATGTGCTGGTAGCCCCAGAATCCAATTTTTGCCATGGCCAGCGATCAGCTGCCAAATTGGCCAGCCTGCCCCTAGAATTCGATTGTCGGCCTGTGTTACATGCGGGGATCATGCCTAGCCTGTGGAGTAGGCACTGTGCCGCTGGGCCAGCAAAATGGCCTACCGGTAGCTGCAAAATCCATTTTTTGCCCTGGCCAGTGATCAGCCACCAGAATGGCCTGCCTGCCCCCCTAGAATTCAATTTTTGGCCCGCGCTACGCGCGGGTATCATGCCTAGCATATACTGGAAGCATTCTGCTGCTGGGCCAGCAAAATGGGCCGCCAGTAGCCCCAAAAACGCATTTTTCGGCCGGCGCTACGTGCGGGCATGGGAGCTCCCATGGCAAAAAAATGGACGGGAGCTCCCATAGAAATCTGTGGCTGGACACTCCCAGCCCATCATGGGTGGGAGCTCCCAGCACCCTGGGAGTCTCCATATACCTGGGACCCCTTTGGGGTAGTCATCTCATTATAACACAACTACCCCAAGCTGGGTCCTATATATGTCTGCCTGAAGTGCGGGATGGATGAGTCGTAGTGACGGAAGGATGTATAGAAGCTGTGGAAATACCGAGGTAACAGCTTGCCTTGGCGGCGCACAGCTGTTCGGCGCATCGTCGGGGCGGTGCCGATGTTTCGGTTGTTATTCCAACAGAATTGTCATTTTTCAGGACTGAGTAATATTTAGACACGTGCAAGGCAGCCCGAAACGCGTCAGGACGCGGTTTCTAGCATGTCGAACGCGAGTCGGAGGCGAGACGTGAACGATCACGTGATTCAGAGACAGACCCGAGGCAACCACGGAATGTACCGGAGCTTCGTTCGTACTACCCTCATTTTTGTATAGATTACCCGGCTACAATACATAGAGCCCTAACACTAAACTGGGACAGTCGGCACACTGAGCGCAGTGGCCTAATCGTCGCTAACGCCGCGGGTGTCAAAGGTCCAACTGCCAGATCAGGCAAGCGCCGGCCATCAAACGAGCGTGGTGCTCTGGCTTTCCATACTATGCACTTCCCTTTATCACCCTTGGTTTCGTCGTATTTTGACTCTCGGAGCCAGACGTACATTCCCTCTTCGAAATCAGCGAAGTCGAACTTGAAATGATTGCGCTTGTGCATATCCTCGATAGCGCGCAGTCTTGATTCACGAATCTTCTTATTGGCTTCGCGCATTTTCGGGTCACGGCGCGATAGTTGGCGAGCGCGAATCGCGAGAAGTTCTTCATGGGTATGGACTTTATCCCAATCGAGAGTCTGCCAAGTGATTTCAGCGATGTCAAAGGAAAATACCAGGTGCACACCATAAAGTAAATAGTATGGTGAGAACCCAGTTGCGCGGCTGGTCGTAACTCGCATCGCAAAAAGAACCGCATGCAAATAGCGCGGCCAGTTGCCTTTCGCGTCGCCCGTGCATTTATAGAGCGCGTCAACTAGAGGTTGGTGAGCGCGTTCAATTGGCGCGTTTCCTTGAGGATGATAGGCTGTGGAAAAAATCACGGTGCAATTGTACTGGGTGCGCAGGAGCTCGAGTACTTCACCTTTGAATTCCGCGCCTCCGTCGAACGAGATGAACGGAACGCAAGCAAAACGGCACACAATTTGCTCGTAGATGAATTTCGCGACTGCGTGAGTGGTGAGATCCTTCACAGCTTTCGCTTCCGGCCATAAAATGGTTGGCTCGATGGCCTGGATGATATATGCTAGACCACCCAGTCCCACCGTCATGTGAATGCAGTCAAGATTGAAATGACGAAGTAAAGGTGCTTGCCACGATTCGTTGTACGGAATGACGGGAATTTTCTTGATGGCCTTTTGACACTCGATGCAGGATCTGACAAAATAAGTAGCGTCGTCGTACATATTTGGCCAATAGAAGCGATCACGTAGCAGTGAATAAAGTGCGTCGCGTCCGCGATGTCCGCAGTCGTTGTGAGCTCGAGCCAAAAGTTCACCACGCTTCGTGCGATCTTCAATGATCAGACGCGGCAGGTCCTCGGAATTTTGTTTCGGCGCAAGCCAGAGTCGTCCCTGGTGCAAAATATATCGGCGTGAACGTTTAAGAAAGCGTACCTTCTCTTTGTCACTCTTCAAGCGTGCGGGGTACTCGCCAGTATCAAGAAATCGCCTCAATTCTTCCCAGAGTTCGTTGGAATCATCGTCGCGCAATCCGTGTTTGTGACCAACACTGGCGCGTGCAATCTCCGCAAGGGGGATACTTTGAGTGTGAGCTGCGGTTCGGAAAAACTCGAAAGAAACAAACTCATCTCCTAGCATGAAAACTTCGGTTACACCCTCGAAAGATTTACGCAGTGAGAAATCGGGAAGTGGGCGACTGTTTTCGGGTCGGACATATCTGAGAGCCGTGAAGGCGAATAAGGAGTAGGGGAGGGTAGGTTCGAGTCACTCGGGAGTAAAGTTAAGGAGACTCAGCTTCGGAAGGATGGTGATAGCGCTGCTGTTTTTATAGATTGGCATTGACTCGTCATCGTGCCTCCAAGTTCGTGTGGAGGGAGAGGATAAGCGAGTATACGCAGAATCAAGCATAAACTTAGCGGCAGATTGAACAGTGGCACCCGGCGGGGCGTTGTGAACTCCGGCGTAGATGATATCAAGATATGCTTCTAGAAACTCTTCTGGGTCTTGATGATCGTAAGCGCGGTCGGTCTCAGCTGGAGGGCGTCGCGATAGAGCATCTTCAATCTTGAATGACTCAGCGCGAACATGGTTGGGCTCAAAGTCGAACAACCGAATCCACGCAACCCACCGCAGGAGCGGCGCGTTGGGAACGTCGTCTGGCTCTCTGAGCATTTTAGCGAGTGACTTTGCATCATGATCAAGACGGAAATGGACTCCCCAGATACGGTGGCGCAACTCTTTGAACGCACGGAAAACTCCGTAAACTTCGGTCTTCGGTTGGCCGTAGTTTTGCTCGGTTTGGTTGAACGTGCAAGAGCCATAGAGAGCGGGGTGTTTCTCGGAGTTTACTATCTGGTAGACTGCCCAACCCGCGCCCATCCATGACGAATCAACTCCAACTACTATAAGGCCGTTATCAGTTTGTCGAGGAGGATGAGTGATCAACTTAGCAGCGTGATAATCGAGACGGACGAGGACAGGTGCTGTGGTTACCTTCAGTTTGAGGATTTCTTGCGCCTCAATCGCCTCAGGAGTTATCTGAAATTCGATAGTGACAACTCGGATTAGGACAGTGAGTGGCTTAGCTATGAGCGAAAATCCCTTGATCCATCGACGACCACCACCAGCTAGTCCGAGGAAGCTTCGCACCTCCGAAACGGACGTGGGGATGGGCCAATCGAGGATGCGTTGTACAAGACTTGGGGAAATTTTCCAGCCCTCGAGCGATACAACAGAGCCTACAATGTAGAGATCAAATGCGGCGAGAACAGTTTTCGCACCAGAAGCCGTAATCCCGGCCATAATCAGCGTGCCGAGGAACTCGTCGAGGTTCTGTGCATACTCCCACACAAATCTGCGAATTTTAATGTTCTTAGGAATGGGAGCATCGTCGTACCGGGATGTCGGGCCTTTAACGCCGCAGTCATCAATGAACGCGTCAGCTTTCTTCGGGGCGACTGGTTTGAGAGCGTGGGCAACGCGGCGGCTGAACTCTTGCATGGCGTTGGTATACCCCTGAGCCATCGTAGCTTGCTGCCTTGGGCCGGCAGGGGAGTGGAATGCTTGGAGAGGACGGGATTTCGGATCGAGCCAGATAGCATCAAAACCTGAAAATAAATCTGCTAGCCCGTATATTGCATAACCAACGAAAGACTCAGCGAATTCGTTGACGTTCATGATAATAGCAGCGTCCTGAACAGTGACAGCATTCAAACTTTCGAGATTTAAGATAATTCGCACCGGGGGATCAGAGCCAGGTTTCTTCGCGACGGGGAACATAGCACAGCGATAGCTCGAGACGGTTGGTTCGAATCTTCCTCCAGCTTCGTTGTCGAGGATGACCTTACGTACGTCTTCAAGCATCGCGGCGGGGATGGGGATTGGTCGGTGTTGCCAGGGAGTATGTTCGATGGTGGGAAATTCGTAGTCGGGGTAATATTCTTTGGAAAAAGAGCCTTTCTCCGAATACTGAAAAGCAAAGGCAGACTCACGCGTTACGACAATGAATGCAAGCAAATTGATCTCATCTGTAGATAAGATGCCGGGTTGAATTTTCGTGAGCATCATTTCGAGGCGCTCGAGAGTAACTCGGTTGCCGAACTTCAACGCGCGATAGTCTGTCGGATGAGTGGGTAATTCAGTGAGAGTGGTTCGCGGGATTTCTCGAAAGAAATGTGCTGTGGGATCAGGCATGTATGATGGTACAGGTCGGACTTTGCGATGGACCGGCTTATATTTCTTCTTGCTGACAAGCGGGGATTTACCTGCCGCGCCCGATCTAGCAATACGAAAATCAGCGAGTGCACGATCCGTCCAGGGAGTAGAAACGATAGAGTCCAAGTCCGGATTAGTAGCGTATCATGGTATCGTAGGAGGGATCAGGATGAAGGTGAAAAAGAGAATCAAAATCGGAAAACTCAGCTCGTCCCATTAGCGCTTCGAAAGATCTTCCTACGGTATTTGCAGGGGAGGATTGGAAGACTCTCGGGTCGCTCCCTTGCATTAAAAATCCTCCTCATCGCTCACTTCTTCAACCCGGGCCATCGGGCGAGCGTGTGAGTGAATCATCGTAGTCGTGTTTCGCGGATCCTGTGGGTCAGTAATGGCCACGAAAAGAGTAGGAGGAACTTTCCTGTCGCCCTCTTTCCACAAGAACAACGTGACACTTCCGTTTCTCTCGTAATCGAGGCGCGCGGCAAACCACTGCAAGAAGGGCTGCCCGAGAATCAGTTCGTAAGGGCCGAGCTCCTGATGAGAAATGAACAAGTGGTGGGGAAAGTAATGGCCTCCAATGCGAATCGGAACGTCAGTAGCACAGCCGCGAAGCTGTTCGGGGCCTCCGTGGATGCCCTTGAGCGCCCACTTCATACCTTCGAAATCCACGGGCAAGGAGCATCTTTGGGGAATCGATTTGCCGGCGAGGTTTAACTCGGATCCGCAGTCAATCATAGCAGTTAGCTCGATTCCAGAGATAGAAATGGTGAGAGTGCCGGTACTCATCGCAAAATAGCGCCCCTCCGGAACTTTGGCGATGGCGTTTCCGTATCTGACCAAGAATTCGGGTAGGCCATCAACGTTTTCAGCGTAAACTCGTTTGGCTCCCGTTTCGATCACCTGTGTGAGGTTCATGAAAGCTTCGACGTCCGTGGGCTGACCGTTAACGAAATACTCAGCTTCTTTGACTCCATATTCACGCTTGGCACGAGTCGCTTCGCTAAACAGTTTCTGGAGAGCGGGACTAACGCCGAGTAGCTGGAAAAACGGAACCGTGATTTGCGTCTTCATAAGTTCCTCAAAAATCCGATTCGGGTCAGCGCGTTCTTGAATACTGGACGTGATATGGTACTTATCTGTCTGAGCAGGCTTTTTCGCATCGCGCATGATGATATCTTCGTCTTTCGGCTTGGAGTTGGCGGGACGCGAGGCTTTCCAGCCGTCTTCACGATTTATCGAATTCGGGGGTGGTGCAGGAAGAGTAGAGTTCGGTGGAATTACCGGCGCCGCAGGCACAGGTTTCGGAGCGGAAACTGGAGGCTTGGATGGCTCCCCTTCGCGCTCCTTGCCCTTACCTTGCGCGGGACGTTTGAGAGGATCGTAACGCGGGCTCGTGTCTTTACCTCCTCGGGTAACGGGATCAGCATAACGGTCCGCAACATTTAGGGAAGATACCGCGAATATATTGTCTCCGAGGACGTTGCTGGAGCCGTAAGACAAGCCAATCACGCTTGTACGTGCCGTCGCAGTCCCTTGATTCGTATTCGAACCTGCAGCCTGGTCACGAGCAAGTGCGCGAATATAACCAGCCACGCCGCCGATAAAGCCTCTGGGAATGCGCGGTAAGTCTGATCCATCCATCATAACGTACCGTTCTGTGTTCGTGTCAAACTTGATCGTGTGGGCTTCGAGCAAGAACCTAGTCTCCGGGCATTTAGATGGATGCAAGGGGTGTTCACCCACCTTGCCGCACATGAAGCAGCTCTTTTGAGATCCTCCGGAAGCGTTCTGTGTAGCTTGATCAGCGTGGTGAGCATGCTGAGCCGTACCTAATTTGAGCGCAGCGATATTGATATGCAACTTCTCAAGTTGGCGAGTCAATTCGTCGATAGAGTCGTTCGTTGACGAAGACGTTGCTGGCGCTGGCGCAGGTACGTAAGCGGATTGAGTCGGCACAGCAAGAGTCGCATGGGGGTAAGTGTCTTGGCGATTGCCGTCGACTCCAAACGTCTTGGTGAGATCCTTGCGATCTTCGTCCTCTTTCCAAGGCTCGTAGTTGAGAGCATTGATGTTGAATTTCCTGTGCAAAACAACGATAGATTCTGGAATAGTGGGAGGAGATGCACGCGTACGTTTCGCCTCGGGGACCTGGTTGATGAACCAGTCCTTCATCTCGGTGGGAATACCAGAGATAAAGTAAAAGTTACACTCGTGGTCAGAGATCTTTAACTTCTTTTTGAGCGGGGCCGCGATCTGCATGAATTCCTGATGGTAATTCTCGATCTCCTTTTTAGAAGTATAAGGCGACTTAGCAGATTTTTCGCGGCAGAAGTCGCGGAGCATGGCCTCGGAATATTCTGGAACCTCCTCGGCTTGACCGTACAGAAGAAGGAGCATCTTGGAAGCAGCATACCAGGTTTTATTCTTGGTATCCGGGTCGAATTCGGGGACGTAGCGAATGAGGTCTTTGACGCGGTCTGATGAATACTGAACGATGTATGGAACCAGGTCGTCGAGATCGGTGATACCGGCGTTCGATCCGTGCTGTGTAATGAGGTTAAGGAAATCGGTAACGTACTTACCATTGAAGTGTGGGGCGTTGGGAGTTCTCGGAATGGGCATCGGTACCAGCAGTACCGACGAGGGAGTGTAGATAGACATGGCGGGAAGTCTCGGTTGTTAAAGCTAGCTGAAGCGTAGGTGGTGGGCGCAGGAAGGAAAAAATAGGGGTCAAGACGACTTAGCTGGGTAAAGCAACGGAAAACCGACACCCCTCGCGGTGGGCTCCACTGAAGAAGAGAAGGCTGGTCCTAGCGTGGACCTTGAGATGTAGCGGTCGTACCGTACCCAACCTATACAAGTAGAATAGAAATCGACACGGAAAAGAGAATAAAAGTGACTCAGCGGTAGCGGCGGGATTTAAGGACTCGGGGTAAAATAATGGAGCAGACTCGGGGGCTCGGGGACTCGTAACTCAGGCGCGGGGACTCGTAGGCTCAGAGAGTAGGACGTAGTATCAAGGCAAGAGGGAATTCCCCCTAAATGTCATAACCCGTATAAACATACAGCGGTGGGTCGGCTGCAACGCGTGCTCTTGCGCCACCGTTGCCCGAGTAATCAGGAACAACATCAGGGTAAGATAAATAAGGAAAGAAAATAGGTGGTGTGACCATGATAGATACCTCGAGCTAACCCGCACCTAGACCATCAGACCACCCGGGATCAGCGCAAAGACGGAATAGGGCGAGTACACTGGCCCCCACAGTGTTGTCGAGAGGATGACCAGTCCTCCGACGTCTCGAGCCCCAGCGCTGTCCGAGATGGCCGAGGTTTCGATGTGGTGTCGCCGTCGGAGTGTCGGTAGTAACTGAATTGTATCAGAGCGAAAACTGTGTATGTGAGCAGATAAGTATTATAGAGAGGAGAGGATGCTTAATATGTATGGATGAAAATAGGAAAGACAATGACTGAGTGCCCGAACACCGTCCTACGACGCGTTTTATGCGCAGCGCGCGATTTGATGCGCGATCACGTGGTTTGATGGAACGCGACTCCTCGCGACACAGGCGCGCCGTCGCAGTCGTAGTGCATATTTGGGATATGGAAGTGTAGGAATTATGATGTGGAGGAGAAATGTCAGTAGTACAACCAAATGAGAGGTAAGGGAAAATCAGAGTGGTCGTTAACGCCCGATGAGGACCTCGTGCGCAACAGTCTTGATCAGTAGCCGCGACGAGTGGGCCTATGGCCACTTCCACAACGGAAGCCGTAACCATCAGGGCCTTTGACGACCTCACGAGCGATTTCCTTGAAATCACCGCGGGCCCCATAGATGCGTTCGCGGTTCTAGAGTAGCATCAGACACGAACGATCACAGATACAAAAAAGGACACACCAAGTCTTGCTCCAAGGGCTCTACTGGGGCAAAATGAGACGGGTCGAGCTTGAGCTTTCTCACTCCATAGTCGAAAGCATCTTGCGCAAAATGAGCAAGCCCCTCGCCGTCGTTGAGCCAGGTCTTGGTAGAATCGGTGAGCACCATCAGTCGGACATATGCATAACCGGCCTCGACTACGGCTCGACGACGGGGATCGAGGTTTTTGATGCTACGCGCGGCGGGTTCCTTGCGAGACTTCTTCTTGGGTGGGGCGTCGTGGTCATCCTCATCCGGAGGTAAATGCTGAGATAACAATAAACCGTGATGTAGTAAGGATGAGAGACATGGAGGTAACAATGGCACATACATGGACGGTATTCTCCTTTTCTGCCGTAACGACGGCCTGCGACAGCTGTCGGGGACGTTGGCGGTGATCATGCAACCCAGGACCGAATACATTGACCCTGTGAACAAGCGGTGCCCGGGCGCGCGTCAGGCTTGAAGAAGCGGCAGGTGACTCCATAGTACTAGCAGGCGAGGAAGTACTCGAGCGGGCTCGCCGTACAAGCCGGCGCGGAGCCCCTTCGACGGAGATGGACGACATCTGGCACTGATTAAGTGTGTGGTCCAGCAAGGTAGATCCACACTTACACTCGGAGTATCTTGAGGGAAGACACGAAGGTTTTGTGGGGTGGTGAATTGAGTATTTGCCGGGCCACTGACCGCGGAAGGAACGGACGCAGGCAACTGGATATCATGAAGAAGCCATCAGCATCGGAGTGGAGTCAAAGCTACGCTACCTACAGTAGACTGGACGATGGCCGACATCTGCGGAGTATTTGTCGAGGGCAGCAAAGCGCTCGGGTCAGGAAGATTGGCATCCGGATCATCAAACATCTCGTCTTCCTCCTCAGGATTGAACTGATGGTAGCCTTCGAGATGTGTGGCTTGAAAGTACGAATGAGAGAGAGCTTATACGCGAAGAAAAATGGAAGGGGCATACCGTCTGGCATCGTAAAGAGCTGCCGATTGTTGAGCCCACGGTCCCATTCGCTGGGATTCGACATATCCGGCGTGGTGTTTTGAGGCGGGTAGAATGGACTCGGGCTGCTGGTGGGCAGCTGAGGTACGTTGTAGGGCTGGTTTTGCCGGTATTGATACATCGGAGGGGTGGGGTGCATGGGAGCAAAAGATTGAGGAGCGTGCTGGATGGTAGGTACAGCAGCGGCCAGCGATGAAGATCCAGCGGCAGCTGAAGGGGTGAGGGTAGCCGTAGTCGGGTGCTGCGTCTGACGGCGGCGGGCACGACTCTCCGCCTTCTTAGCCTCGGCTGCATCTATTGTAGGTCAATATTAAATAGTGTTAAGGCGGCTGCACATCACTCACTGTGTTGTGCGATTCCTGGGGTCGAAACACGGCTTCGCGCTCCACGGCCAGCCGTGGGGTTCGTGGGGTCGTCGTTATTGGAAGCAAAGTCCTCGGAGGACATTCTGGATATCTGGGAGAAAAGGATAAGAAGGGACGAAGGATGCGAAAGGGAAGGGGAAACAAATGTGGGCGAAAAAAAAAAGATGGCGTACAGCGTGCTTCTTATATGACCGAGAAACCATCAAAAGCCTGAATTTGATTTGGAAGATTGCAGGCACCGCGCCATCAGCGCCGTTTCCACCGTTCACCATGCCTATCCTCCAGTGCGAATTCTGTAAATTTCCCAAAGCCGACGAGGACGAGCTCAGTAGGCACCTCGCTCACGCCCCAGCTTGTAGAGCTAAACGCGATGAGAAAATTCGATCGCGACTTCTACGTCGACATCACCGTTCTCGCTCACCTCCGGTCGTTCCTGGGCCTCAGACGCAGCCTGTACTGGACACCTACGACTTGATGGATGTTGATACGGACTTTCCGGGGCCAATTACAGGCTCGGATTCCGAAATGCTCGATGTAGATGCGCAAGAGCCTGCCAGTGCACCACCAGTGATACGACGAGCGACGGTAGTCCCCGCGGATGATGGTGGGGAGGATGGCTTTGAAGAACCATTCCCGTTGGATCGGAAGGCTGGCGCAACGTACGGTCATTCGAAGACCACATTCGAGCACATTCGAGACGACCAAATCTTGACTGGGTGTGAAATTCTCGGGCCTTTTGCGGACGAGGAAGAATGGGAATTGGCCAAGTGGTTGATTAAGAACGTAGGCCACAACCAAACGGAGGCGTTTCTCAAGCTACCGATTGTAAGTCGCCTTCAATGCTGCGTCCAGAGATGAAACTTACTGTTAATTTCAGATCACAGATCGTGTTCAGCCCTCCTTTGACAAGAAGCGCACTTTCTTAGAAACCATTGATAGCCTTCCTATTGGCGCGAAGTGGAATATCAAACATGTCCCTCTTGTTGGCGACATTCTAGACGACAACAATGAGTTCCGCACCGAGACAGCAGAGTTGTGGTATCGGGATCCTGTCGAGTGCGTCAAGGAGTTGATGGGGAATCCGGCGTTCAAAGAAGTGATGGATTATGCGCCAAAGCGCCTCTTCGTCGATGCGGAAGGGACCGAGGAGGTTATTAATGAGATGTCGTCTGCAAGTTGGTGGTGGAAAACGCAGGTAAGAACCGTGGTCAATCAAGGGCGATAACGATCTGACTACCTCCCAGACGAGACTTCCGGATGGATCCACCTGCGCGCCGATAATCCTCTCATCTGATAAAACACGCCTGTCTCAGCAAAGAGGCGACAAGACAGCATGGCCGGTTTACCTGACAATCGGGAATATAGCGAAGGCCACCCGACGCAAAGCATCATCTCACGCTACGATACTGCTGGGATATCTTCCCACTCCGAAGCTCGATTGCTTCAACGACGCGACGCGTTCCCTCGCCAAATACCGCCTTTTCCACTACTGCATGGGCCTCATAATGGAGTCCTTGGCTAAAGCAGGCACCGACGGGGTCCAAATGACGTGTGCCGACGGCCTGCTCCGCCACGTTTACCCCATCCTCGCCGCCTATGTCGCAGATTACCCTGAGCAGTGTCTGGTGGCGTGCTGCATGGAGAACCGGTGTCCGATTTGCAAGGTCATGCCAAATCAGCGAGGCGACCATGCTCCGCATCCTAAACGCGAAGTGGATGAAACCCTCGACTACATTAATCGCTGGGATAAAGAGCATAAGCACGCACAATTCAAGAACGAATTTGGAACGCTCGGGCTGCGCCCAGTTCAGCCGTTTTGGGCCGGCCTTCCGCACACCGACATTTTCGAGGCGTTCTCGCCGGATATATTACACCAGCTGCACAAAGGCGCGTTCAAAGACCACCTGGTATCCTGGTGCACGACGGTGATCAAGGAGAAGGAAATGGACGCGAGATTCAAGTCCATGCCCTCACATCCTGATGTCCGACATTTCAAACACGGAATATCGATGGTGTCACAGTGGACTGGTGGTGAGCACAAGGAGATGCAGAAGGTCTTTGCTGGTCTCATGGCCGGCCACGCTAATCCCGCTGTCATCAAGACCGCCACGGCCGTAATTGATTTCATTTACCTTGCTTCCCTCGAGGAGCACACAACGCGTTCGTTGGCCCTTCTCAATACCGCGCTGGACGTATTTCCCGACAACAAGCAAATTTTTTTGGACCTTGGTGCGCGGGCGAATCAAGGTCACTTCAACATCCCGAAAATTCACTCGATGGAGCACTACGCACCTATGATTCGACTGTTCGGCAGCGCGGATGGATTCAACACGGAGTCCCCCGAGCGACTTCACATTGACTATGCGAAGGCCGGTTATCGAGCAAGCAACAAGAAGGACTATATTGCCCAGATGACGTTGTGGTTGCAGAGACAGGAAGCCGTTGACAGATTCACGGCATATCTCGCGTGGTGCAAAGACAGCCTGAAGCTCAAGCCGTATTCGACGATCCCGCCCCTCCCTCCTCGTCCAGTGACTCCTGAGCCTGCGGATATCACCAGGACAGTTTCACCAAGTTCTACTCCTGCGCTCGCTGCCCCGGTACCACCCCGGGCTACGTACCAAATTGCGAAAACTCACCCAACGGACCTCCGAAATATCCCTGTCTCATTCATCACCGCCGAAACTAACATCAATGCGCAGCAATTTCTTCCTGCTGTTGCGACATTTCTTTGCAAGCATGGCTCTCATTTTACTCCCCAATCCTTCGACCGCTTCGACCTTTTCAAACGCATAACAATCACGCTGCCTTCAATTCCGCAAGTAAGTGATCTCAAGCGGCGGAACATTGTTCGCGCTTCACCGCCTGTAGCCGCCGTGGCAGGTACCCACTGTGGGAAGTAAAGGTACTTACATGGAGTGCGTAAGCACTATTTACGTGAAAAAAGCACTGCCATTGATGACATCATTTTGTAGTCCTTTTACGGGTACTTCATCCGACCGCCGTCGAAGGTACTACTTTCCGGGTACTACATCTGAGTTCCTTCAGGGTATTCAATCCGAGTACCCCGGAAAAAAGCAAGAATTTATGTTCGTACAAGGTAGACATCTATTCTAAGTATAAGCCCAATACGGCAATTGCCGCCGATTAATCCCGATCAAGTCTTGCTTCGAGCAGCCTTGACCAGTTCGCTACCAATCCAATTTGCTCGAAACCACTGAGCTTTCGGCGTCATATTGACCGCTATACGGCGTCATTCGAACGCCGCGTACCAGTGACACGCCGCGAGGCGTGGCTTTCACCTTCTCACCACGGCGATCTACTGGACTACGTTGTCTCCGCCGTCTCTTGTTTCCAAATCAAGGCCATAGCCATGTTCCAGGTACTCAGGGTGGAATCTCTCTCTATTGCCATTTTAATCCTGAGAATGTTGTGTTTTAGCGGCTTTTTGTCCGACCGTCCCTCTAGATCTTTTTTCCAAGTCTCCATTTAGTTCTTCTGGGCGTGGAAAATACTCAGAGGCACCGTCTAGGACGCCGCCGATACTCCCCCGTGACCCCTGATACACAATCCTCAATATGTATCGCAACGACCACCTGGATTGGGCAACTAGGGCGGAGTAGAGGATAGACGCACGAAGCACCGATTCCATCTCATTCGGTGCGTCTACTGCGAAATAGTTCTTCCGTTCCGTGCTTCTTATACCTGCGATCATTTTTCCAAGGGCTGCTACCCATATTTGCGCGCAAAGAACGGATTGACCCCGCGTTGCGAGACTTCTCTATATACGGCTATGAGAGTGCTTTCGCGATGGGATTGCTTTTTCCGTTTCCTTTCTTTGCACAATGCGCCCACTGCTGGAAACAGAAGGGTTGGGAGGGCTGTTGGTGCGGCGCGGTCCTCGTAAGGCCTCAAGGCGCACCCATAGTCACCAACCTGGACCCTCGGATAGACGTGAGGGCCCGCTCCCGCTCCCCTGGGGCGCGGGCTGTTCCTCGGCTCCGCTCGTCGATTCCGAGTGGCTGGAAGAAGCGAGCCGGGGGGCTACTCCCGGCGTATCTCCAGCTCATCTTGCGCTACCCGCGATCCCGACACGGACATCGTAGCGCTACGAATATTCGCTGCGGACCGTGCGGGTCCTGAATCGCGTGCTTCCCGAGCCCGCATCACAGCCAAAGATTCCCGAGGTTCGCTCGCACATCGCAGACGCATTTCTCGCGCTCATGGCGAGTATGATCGTGGGCTACGACACATGTGCATTGTAGCCACAGACGCCATGGACGGTGTGCGCCACACTGGCAAGGTGCGTTTTCATGTGGTGGACACTGGCACGGTGCGCATCAGATATGGTTCTCTGAGCCGTCGTCGCAGACCGTGCAAGTCCCGCGGAACCGCGCGGGTTCCGGCGTAGGCCATGCATGGGTCGAGAACGGTAATCGGCAGTATGTACATTTTGTAAACTCGTCGTTTTGTGTTGTTTTACGAGCGGTGTCATATCTCATACCATCACATATGTAGCTTAACTAGTCACCGCATATCCCTGAATATTTTTGCGATTTCTGAACATTTATGGTCGTCGTGGGCGCCGGCGAGAGTGAATTGATCGCTGTCTTCCAAATGCGGATATTTGTGCTCGCCGCAGACGACCGCAGTGACTGCTGAAAGCTATGGCTTGATGGCTGGAAGCTAAAATGAGAAGGGGGGAAGCCTGATGTATCAAATGGGTCTCTGAGTTAGCGGTGTTTATATATCAGGACTCGTCGATAATTAGGCCAGTCTAAGGTGTCTCATCCCTTTCGCTATTTTCACTAGTTCTTGTCCAAAAAGAGCTCGCAATAGTGCCTTAGATCTTGTAATTGACGCATAAGCGCTCCAAATGTCTCGCGAAACCAGCTTGCTGTAGCATCACACCGTCTGTACGCTATTCCCTGCATGTTGATGATACGTTGATGTTGCTCCCCGCGAAATTATTCTCAAAAGCTCCCTGGGGATTCGGAATATTTTATATTCCGACATCCGATAGTATTGTGTCCGCTCAAAACGCAAAGCTTGCAAATCGGAAGCCGGATCGCGCGAAATCAATCCATGTCACGTGGTCGCGATTTCAAACTCCGCTTCTTTCCTTTCCCCACTACGATCTCCTCATCGCGGACCATCGCAGGTCCCGTTGGGCCCAGGGCCGCACTAATACGGTAAGTAGAGTATCCATACACGATAATCTCCACTTAAAACATCCTTTCCAGCGAAATCGGCCTTCTTATCAGCGGATTTGTGGTTCCACCAAGAAGGGCGCGTAAGTCCCCCGTTCGTGTCCCGTTTCATTCCAAACCGTAACGCGCGCATCCATAGGAACCCCTGGATTCGATACATCCCCCAAACTCTTCCCAAACCTCTGCTTTTTGAGTGAAAAAAGGTCCGTATGTGATGCTTTACCTGCTTCCTTCTTTCGTGGTTGGCCCGCCTTCGTACCGAGTGCTCATACGTGCACTGGACGTACTGTACTCACCTTACTGAAGAAGAGACACAGAATAGGTGCGTTTTACTTTCTCTCTACGCCTGAAAGCACTCGCCGCACGTGCTTACGTCTCCTCTAGACCATGAGTCGTCCATTCCACTTCCCGGGTTGGCTGTACCGCCGGGACGCCGACCTTCCGCGCGCGTAGAACTTCTCCTTCGCGCTTGCCGGCCAACTCCAATGACGTCGCGATTGTGAGCGACCCGCATGCTGGGCTAGTTTTCTTTTGCTATTTAATTGAATTCTGTTTAGCTTGGTACCACGCTCCGCTGCTCTGCCACCGCCTTCATCCTCCTCTCCCTCGCTCCTTCCTCCTCCCTCGACCAACTTTCCTTGTACGCCCGCCATGTTCACGAAAATCAGGTCAGCAGTAGTTACATCTCAACATTTCTGAGTCTCGTTAACGGAGGTATGATAGCTTCGCCCTCGCTCTGAGCGCCTCGTCCGCCCTTGCGCTGTTTATCAACCCGAGGTCCGTCACTTGCACTGATATGACGAGCATCACCTGGAGCAACGCATTTTCCGACCCGTGCGTCTTTCCCTCTCTTCCGTCTCGTACCCCGGCCGGCTGACTCCGCCGCGCGCCTCGCAGCGTGTTCACCATCGAGCTGAACCACCCGTCCCTCGTGCGTCCCCTTCCTTGACTAGATTGAGCAGTAAGCTGTGAGGCTCGCAGAACAACGCGGTCGCGGCCGCGAACAACGGCAACCCCTTGAACAGCGTCAACCCCGCGAACGACAACATCACCATGACCATCCCGCCCGTGCATGCGCAGTGCGTCCTGCCTTCCTCTCTTCTCCTCCTTGTTCCCATTACCCATTCCACTCGTCCCTCCCTCCTCCTACATATCTTGTCTTTGAAATCCACGTCAAACTAACCCCGAGGCACTCAACCCAGGGATGGCTACGCTATACCCTCACCTTCACAACATTCGACATCTTCGCCACCAGCTCCGACGTTGCCATCTCTGCCGCGCCCAACTTCACCCCCGCCTTCGCCTCTGCCTTGACGACCGCTACGTGGGCGAGTGGAACCGGGACCAGCGCGGGCGCGAGTGCGACGGGTACGGGAATAGAAAGGGGGGCTCGAACGGAGCGTAGGTGCTCTTTCCTTTTTTCCTTCCATTATCTCCCTCCCTCCTTAGCACAAACTGAAGGGTTCGCCTCCCAGCACGTCCCCCGCTGTTAACGCTCATGCTACGCTGCGAGCCCGGCACCAGGTACGCCGCAGCGTACTCTTTGAATGTAGTTACTAACTTCACCGCCATTCATGTCTGACATTCCGGCCGCTTGCAGCTCAATGTCATCCAACTTGTCCATTTGCGCTGACATCAGTCGCCCGCGCCGCGCTTCCCAGCTGCCGGCTCATCAAAGTCGACATCTTCATGGTGCGGTGAAACTTTGATGCACCAGCCGCGGTCACTGTCGGCGGTCGATAACTGTCGATTGGTAGTATTTATGTACATACTTAGAATTGAATATAATATTTTTTGAAAATTATCAGGCTAGTTTTAAAGTAATCAGGGACAGTGTTTTGACGCTACCATTGAGTACCTGAGGTACTCAGAAGGAGTGCCCAAGCGCTCAAATGAAGTGTGTAACACTCCCTTGGAGTACCCGAAGCACTCCGATTGAGTACCTCAAGGTATTCACATTGAGCGCCTAAGGCACTCATATAGAGCCGGTTTTTTGCAGAAAAGCACTCCATTTGAGTTCCCAAAAGGACTCAGATGTAGTATTGAGTAGCGCTACATCTGAGTCCTTTTAGGGTACTACATTTGAGTTCTTCTACTTCCCACAGTGTACCCGAAATCATGGCGAACGCGCTTACCAAGACTTTGCTCTCGTGCGCACTGGGGAGGCAAACGCTGTCACCAGTGGCACCGCGCTTGAGGGGCTTCGTGTCGCTCAAGTCCGGGTCCTTTTCAAGTTCCCTGCCTATTATCCTGCACCATTCAACACATCTAAACCCCTCGCATATATTGAATGGTTCACCCCATTTTCACGACCAGAGGCCGGCAGTGACTTGTTTGTAGTCCGCCGCTCTACCCGACAGCACCGCCCGTACGCAGAAATCATCGATTTGGACCGAATTGCCCGCAACTGTTTTCTCGTGCCTCGCAGTGAGGCTGGTACGACCGATCGTAGATGGACTACCGAGGCTGTCACTGATCTGTGTCAGGCCTTTTATTTTAATCCTCACCTAGATAGTCATACATTTTGTATGTTGAAGCTGGATCAACGCGGTTGTATTTAGTAATTTTTTAATTCATTTTTCTGCGACGGCCCGAGGTTCCGACAAGCCACCTCGGACAAGTTCAAAGCGCACTGTCGGGAATCGCCGGAGTGTCAATTTTCAAAATGTATTTTACTCGTTACCAGCGGAAACTGGACTTGGTGCATTTTTGAAGCAGAATCTATTCCAGTGAAGTGGAGATCTCAACACTATAACAAAGCGGACATGAGCAATCACAATCGGAATCTGATGGCTTGAACAGCCATGCGGGACGTGTGTCTAGCGGTGGTCTATGGTAACGTTACCATGTCTATTCATGTCTAAGTGTCTCCGCAGGTCTTGATAGACAGCGGCCGGTCTATATAGACATGGCATGTCTATGACGCTCAAATGCGTTTCCAGATGAATAACTGGGCAACAATGCCAGGGGTGCCCATGCACGGACTGACCCGGTGGTCCTCGAGGGCAGGCAACAATCGAAGCACACACCCTTCTCATGTGGTGCCCTGGCGCCATCGATCCTGCGGGCGCTCGATAACACTGGGTGACCGGGAGGCAGACACGGTGGTCCCAAGGTGTCCAGCAGACGACAATCAAGGCACACACCCTTCTCACGCGGTGCCCTGGCGCCATTGAGCCTGCAGGCACTCGATAGCGCTAGGTGACCGGGAGGCAACCACAACAATGGGCACGAAACGACGAAACACGGTGCCACTTCTTGGGCCAGACTACGGATACTCCCCATCGAGATGGCGCTCACGGGAAGCGTATGGGTTTCCGGGGTAGGAAGGGGTGAACGGACAGTGCGCGGGCGCGAGGACACGGTACACCACGGAACAGCAACAATGTTTGCTTAAGATTGGGGCGATGATCAACCGACGACAACAACGCCATGTCGAGTCAGCATCAGGAAATGTTTGCCTGACGTGTAGGAGCTAAATTAGGTGACGGTCAACAAATCCACGGTTGGGAGGATATTGGCGGTCAGGGTTTGAGCAACCCCAATGCAGTTGTTGGTATGACCTTGGTAAGGGATCTTCCAGTGGCATCGATGCAGTGTTCCTGAATGGTAGTCCTAATGTTTCCTCGACCATCGCTCAGACGCCGTCCCATGGTCCAGTGCTCATCCAGGGAAGTGTAATTGTGCAACCGAATATTGATAAAATACAGTTTATTCATATAATGATACTATTACATGGGGAGCTGTAAACGTAGCAAAAGGGCAAAACACACGGCGTCGCGGGCCGTCGACGCAGAGAAGAGGTCGACATTAAGCTGCGAATCCAGCGGCGCCTGAAAGCCGCAACTTTCATATCCTCGTCCTTCCACCCACCGGCGGACCCATCGCTCCAGCCAGCGTCCTTCCCGTGCATCCTCCTGGGAGAGGCGCCACGAGTCAGGTAGCGCACATATCCTCCGGCTCCTCACTATCCTGCTGCATCGACTTTGGCCGTGTCCACTCAGCCCTGCCGCTGCCGTTGCCACCTGTGCGATCAACCTTCACGTCCTGCGCCACACATTAGCCACGCGCGCTCTGAGGCAGAACCCAATCTCACAATGGGCCGCATTCGTTCTACAGCGGCTGCGGCTGCTGCGGCGACACACGCTGCCCGGCGCCGGACCCATTCCCTCTGATGTTTCCTGTGGGGTGGCTGGGGCGTGGGCGTGCATAAGCGCGATGCACTCATCCTGCGGCTGCATGTCCTTCCCTCCGAATTGCGGCGACGCCGAACGCTACATCAGTTTGCCGCATGGGCAGTTCGGCGGGGACGGTGCCTTGGGTGGGAGCGGTCGGGGTGTAAACTGTAAGGCTATTAGCATGCGCTACCAACCCAACGATGAGAATACCTGCGGGTCTTTCACATGCCCGCACTGGGAACGGTCGGGGTGGAAACTATAAGGCTATCAGCATGTGCTACCAACCCGACAACGAGAATATTACCTACGCACGACCTGTGGGTCTTTCAGATGCCCGCGCGAGGGCCCTAAAAGGCAAGAGAGCTTGTTAGAATATACTTGACTAGAATGAAGTCTGCATTTACCTCTAAGACGGATATTGCAGTCCACCGAGAAAAGCCAAGGATAGTCTGAAGGGAGCCACAAGCGGCGAAAGTGCGAAACAGTGCACGGGAAATGCCACAGGCGGCTGAATGCGAAACAGCGCAGAAACGGGGCCACAGGCGGCCAACTGCGACGCAGCGCGAATGGACGGAAGGGGAGACAAACGAGATAAATCAGAGGGAATATGAGGGCAGAGGAGGGGACAGCGAGTGAACTGTGAAGAGGGAAAGAGGGAAAGAGGCGACGAACCAGATTTGCAGTGAGTCACGTGCGAAATGATTTGACTGCCGTGATGCCGGCACAAAAAATATTTGTGTGACTTCACAGGGAGCCTGCTGTTCATAAGTAATCTTCTGCTCATAAATCATTTTAGAAGCCAAGTAATCCGATAAAAAATTCCTGGATACCGGCCAAGTCTCCCCCACTTGTGCGAGCACTTGATATATTTTTAGAACAGAGAACGTTAAAGACCTGGTCGAGTTGACTAAGCGACTCGACCATGTCTTTAACGTTCTCAGAAGGAGGGCGGAGAAGTACCTGGTGCCGACATCCAGGATGTTATTCCACAGGGGTCAGGGGCTCACAAACGACCGCGTCTTTCAAATGAATAGTGTTTTTACAGTACATGTACATCTTGTATGAGTGCACCCTTGGCAGCGTTGCGACGAATTTTCCTAACCCAATGAATAGTCCGCAGGCGCTGGACATGAGCTGCCCGACCAGCCGTAAGCTGACGATACACGATGTCTTGATTTTTACGTCTCAAGACCACAGGCCCGAAGACATCCTATAGAGATTAAGTTAACGACAAGAGAAATGTTTGCGCGAGCAGGGACGCACGCTTGTGATGGCACTGGACCGATTTCCCTCCTGGAGTGGAGGCCGCCACAGTGTCTTGAGAGGCAGCTTCAAAGGGAAAACGCGCTCATACTGAGACTCATTGACCATGCTTCCCGAAAGCCTGGCACTGCCCGTGTCGGACGTCGTGTCGGACCCATAGTCCAGGCCATATAGATGATAAACAGGCACAGATCTACTGTCCGAAACATTGCCGTCGAGGCCGTCTGCAATCGGGTTTGTGATACAGGCAGGAGGCAAAGGCGTTGGTGGGGCCCTCGGAATCGGAGTCCGTAAGGCAGCTGCGAGAACTCGAGAGGCATGAGATGAGTCTGAAGGTGTTCGATAACCGCTCATGCTGGGCGAACGGTGCAGCTGTCTGTGGTTAATGGCCAAGAACTTGAGGTGAGCCGAAAACCGATGGATTGCTCAGCGTGGCATCCAGAAACATGGCGTGAAAACATAGTTGGAAGGGCCAGGGAAACGTCGAGTGCGATGCCAGGTGGACCTGGTTTGAGATACTGGCCTACTCGAGTCGACGTGGTCAGAACATATGAAGAAAACGTGGCAGTGATGTATGATCCAAATGTTGTGCCAACGTTGATGCGGATACTCCCACAACCTCAAGCCCACCAATGCTGTCACGAGCTCAAAAGAGTATTGGGCCGACAAATTTATCAGATGTTTTATAAGCAATCTATGTTCGAGTCAAATGTACATTCAGGCTGGTTGGTGGTGTACGAGGACGATTTCCTCCCGGACGAAAATCCAAATGGGGCGAGAAATTATCCCACACTCCAAGACCAGCGAGATTGGTGTCGAGGAGGCATAGCAGCAAGCGCTAGGTCAAACGAGCCGAAAATGTTGCCAGAGGTGGATGGGAGGTAGTGGAGGTGATACCATAAGATCTGGCTCCATCAGAAGCTAGGTGAGGTGGATGCGAGCAATACAAAGCAGATGTCGACAGGCCGGAAAAAACACCAGAATGTATGCCCCAGCTCCATCGAAACAGCCTTCAGCGAGAAAAGAATCAGTTCCTGAGATGTTTCCAAATGAGCTAAAGCCAGAGCAAAGACGTTTCGAGTAGTTTTCAAAATTGACATGGTGGGGGTGCCTGAGTCCAAATCTGATGGAGAAGATGGTCGGTCATCTTCTGACGTTCGGCGCTCTGATGAGATATCCATGGGAATTTGCGAGACCGACTTCCCAGAGCACAGCACAGACACGGCGGATTCCGAGATCTCGAGCAAGATCCAGAGATCTGAGACCTCTTGAATAGCCGCTCAATATGCGACTAATATTCGGACAATACAAATTGTAATGTCCAAATAATGGAAGGCCGATATTTCGACAAATATTCGTCCCATGACCTATTTTGCTCCGGGTAACCTAGATTTTTGTTATGGTGGACTTCGACATATTCCGGAGGGTTTAAAATACCGGGATAGTGAATGTGAACGCTGGTTCGAATCCACCATGCACTTTGGGATCAACAATATGAAAGGAATTTATCTATGAACTGTATATTTGAAGTATTGATCCCATTCAAAATACGGGTATTTCAGGCCCTCCTTAATATGTCGAAGTCCACAACAACAAAAATCTAGGTTACCCGGAGCAAAATAGGTCCCATGGGACGTGTTCTCCGCTCAACCACTGAAAAACACGGGAATCTATCCCAAAAAAGAGATTTTCGGTGCCCATAAAAAAAACCTAGGAGGCGAGGCCCTCCTCTCGTTCCGTGCGAATTAAATGAGTCTATTTCCAGGGAAAACGGTAGAGAAATGATCCCGAAATCGCTGTTCTCGTGAAAACTTACCAAAAAAAAAAAAAAAGAGCCGCGCCCTAAGTTCTGCAAATGGCTGTAAGTTTGAAGACACTAACATCGTGATGCGGGAGATCATCTTGTTTGCTCGAGCATGTCTTAGAGTAGTGCCCGAGGGCCCCGGAAATACGGCAGGAACGCTTGTGGAGACCTCAGTTTCATCGCCCCCAGCCAATGAGTAGCTCACCCTCTGCGGCGGTTTCCGGACGCGGTATTTTGAATGGGATCAATACTTCAAATATACGGTTCATAGATACATTCCTTTCATATTGTTGTTGATCCCAAAGTGTCTAGTAGATTCGCACCAGCGTTCACATTCACTATCCCAGTATTTCAGGCCCTCCAGAATATGACCAAGTCCACCATAATAAAAATCTAAGTCAATCGGAGCAAAATAGGTCCCATGGGATGTGTTCTCTGCTCAACCACTGACCACTGAAAAACACGGGAATCTATCCCAAAAAGGAGATTTTCGGTGCTAGTAGAATCACCAAAATTACCGAGTACCCTCCTTGCGGAAGTCCGTATGAATTTTCAACAAGCCGAGGTACGAGGTCACATTGTTGAAGCGTCCGTCTACGAGAGACTGGGATGAATTATACACGGAACAATCTCCAACTTTCCAAGCGAGGATCTCAACCGCCTCACGAGGTAACATAGCATCCACATGACGTGGCTCTGAGACAAGTTTCGGCGCCAGGATAAAGAGGAGCAGATTTTCCCAAATTGTGGTTAGAGCTGAAGTTCAACTTCGATTTACATAACAACCTATAACGACGGTGCTCATTGAAGTCTGAGACAGCCAAAAATTAGCGGTAGTACCAGATCATTTGTTCGCTAGTCGCGGACATCCAATCACACATCAAGACAGAAGACAAAAGACGGATCTTGTCAAAGAATTCCCGTACTGCGCCCACAAAATGGCCGCTCCAACGTCGCTCGACGAAGATCTGAAAACTTTGCTTGTACCCTCGGCTTGACCAAGGGCGATGATCCCAAAACTGTTTTTCCGACAGACAAGAACGGTGCCTACTTCGCCTTCAATAAAGAATGGGAGCGCGTATTCCGGAGGCTGCCTGGCCATCCGGACGACAAACTCAGCAGCCTCGTTTGAAGCACATGGCACGTGTCGCGCGGGACATTCTTGCTATTCCCTGTGTAAGCATCTCTGTCGAGCATCTTTTTTCGAGCTTGAAGCACACACTGTCTGATGCTCGGGCATCCATAACGGCGGAGACAACTTCCGTGGATATTATTACGAAGGAATGGTTGAAGTCGGGGCTTGCTGAGGGGGTGAACTACAGGATTTCATCTCACGCGCACTAGAATATAATTATATATATTCATATCGTAGTCATATTCAACCCCTTCACTATGATATGATACTCTAAGAATACGATACGACCCTCAGAGGTGAATATGATATGAATATGACTACGATACGCAAAATTGCGTATCCTATCTGTATTTAGCCAGCACTAATTTTCAGAGTTTTTGGAGCTGGAACGTAGAAGATACAAACCCTCCCATGATGGAACCAGAAGGCAGTATCCCACTTATTGCGGGGGAAACGACGGAATTGCATGTCCTGGACCTCATTTCTCATCCTTTTCCTCTGGGATTGTCGCGGGCATCAATATAATTGGTATCCCAAGGCCCCAATGGTTACAGGTAATTTTTACTGGAAAGCATACGACCTCTCTAGAGAATGCATCACCAGGGAGTGGCGGTGCAGATCACGTGGGTGGCGGTGCGATAAGATAAGACCCCCCTAGGTACTAAGTAGTAGATATTTCGTTGAATATACAATCGTCCGATTGATTCTGGCCCGATCTGAAATGGATGTACATGGACACTGCATCCCTACAGAGTGTTCCATAGTACAGAACTATCGTAACTATGTATGTATGGCATGTAGCTACACTGATCAGTATAGCGGTATAGATCATTTGCTTGCATCAATATAGAACTATAGATTATTGGCGGTGGGCTATTGTGTGCTATATCGGCCTGCGTTATTATGTAGTGTCAGATCACGTGGTTCACTCGCCGACGCGATTTGGACGCGTTCTCGGGGTCGTACTAGGCCGTACTTCTATTCTGGCATTCCAGAGTACTTACAGCTCCTTGCAGAACTTAGGGCGCAGACATTTTTTTTCTGTTTTCAGTCATTTTGGGCAGAACAGCGATTACGGGCTCAATTCTCGTCCGTTTACCTTGTGAGTATGCTCAATCTATTCGGAATTTTGATGCTCAGTTTTCTGCGTCCTCAGATTTTTTACTTTGTTCTTAGATCAAATTTGCGCACATTTTGGGACATTTCTGAGCAGGACAGCCTTGCGGAACATAGGGCGCGGCCAATTTTTTTCTCATTTTGGGACATTTTTGATCTTTTCGACCATTTCCCTCGCCGCGCGCTCAATTCTGAATATATCGTTCTGAAAACTATATGAGCGGAACCGCAACGAAATCCTGGAGGTCCTCTCATGCTTCAATTTTTTTTATTCAGCTTATATAAAATGTACTCTGATATAATCATGTTTATATGGAAATCTCCTCCCACAGGGGGAGTTGGCAATATATTATTTTGGGGTCTCATTAGAGCATATCTACAACTATTTCGGAGGTCACCTCGTCCCCGAAAAATGTCCATGCCCTAAGTTCTGCAAAGAGCTGTACGCATCTCTTGGACCTTTTTCCATGGTGACCGGACACCTGAACACCCCATTTGAAGATCCCCGTCCAAATCTGCGTGTTCCCTCACAAAACAATCCAGTTTTCGTGTTGAGCAGAAATTTATATCATGGAGTGTTTCCATACACTCGTCGTAGATGGTAGAGGTATATTCAATGTTTTCTATGAGAATGGAGGGCACGAAACGGGGGAAAGGATAAAAGCGATAGTTTCGGTGAGGTGAGGTCGATACGAGCGAGTCGGCGGGATGTGGTAGTGAAGCAGGGGACAGACAGACAGAGGCACTTCACCGCCACATCCTCCATTGGTCACAAGACCACGCACCGCCTCCGCAAGCTACTCCGGTGCTCCCACCAAATGGGCCAAAAATGCTAAAAGTGGCCAACTTGCAGGGTACATTCCAAGCTCAAAACCCATTGAATAAGGGGCAGGGGCAATTTATGGGTTAAACGGTGCCTAACCTCATGATATCGATGAAAGTTACAGCCGTTTGCGGAACTTAGGGCGCGGCCATTTGATTTTTTATTTTTATTTTATTTTTTGGGTACGTTTTGATGAGAACAGCCGCCCTGAGCTCAAATCTCAATTGTTTTCCTCGGGAGTATGCTCATTCTCTCCGCATTGTAAATGCGGAGGGCATGGCATATCCAGAATTTCAACTGGCTACCAGGAGCAAATTTGCGGGACGCATACATGACTTTTCGGTGGTTCCGTCGCAGAACGCATCGCACGAAGGCAGTTGGGCTCGACTTGAGGTATTTCGAACTCAACTGAAAGTGTATGACACGAGAAGAGGCCCAAATTCCCGCTACCTTTAGGTAAGGGTTTTAGGAGCGCCCTATTTTCATGTCCTGGTGAAAATCACATTTTGGTCATTTTGTCTGAGTAATCTGTGATCTCCAATACAAAAATGCTTCGGCTGGCGGACGGCCAATGACAGGCCGATGATTGCCGTGGTAACGCATAATCAAGTTGACTCAACTGACTCAACCCACAAGCTCAAGTGCTCTGTGAGTTCCACCATACTCTCGAGGGCAAATTAGTCTCTAATGACTTGGGATTGGGCCTCTTCGAGGCGGGTGCTGAACCTTTAGGTTCAACTTACTTGTCAATTTTCAACAATTGGGATGGATAGGCATCAAAGTACTTCGATAATCAAGCTGCTTCAGATTGTGATAAGTATGGAACTGCTATAGACCCTGATTGGTCTGTACATCTTATTTCTGTCTATCATTTCTCCTCCCCCCCAAAAAAAAATTATGGGATAGCTACATGTACTATACTTACTAGTGCAGCCGGATTGGCAATGGAGTGTCAACAACAGATGGGAATTTGCACTGGAGCACAGCAGAGCACAATCCTTGCTATAGGGTCGGCTACACTGTTGCAGTAAATTTGTGAAACAAATGCTTCAGCACCCAGTTCTCTATTGACGAAAGCATCACGAGGGATTATTGGTCCATACGTGAGGCATCAGACCTAAATCCGGGATCAAATCTAGCTCCAAATCCGTTCCCGGAGTAACTCTAAAAGATATCGGCCGCACTCATGGCGTTGATGGCGAACGCACCAGTGAACTACAGAAAAAAATGGTAGCTCATCAGTGTTCCGCGCACTGTCCCGGCCGTGATCTCGTTTTTCGGTTTTCCCTCTTGCATTTTCGGTTTTCCCTCTTGCATCGTTCTCGTTCCCGCATCCTACCTCCGCTAGATTTAACAGAGCTTACGGACAGCGACACAGCTACTATCACGATGACTGATTTGTCCGAAGTCCATGTCTTGCCTAGACTCGTAACCAGTCTCTACGTTGAGCAACAAGACAGCACGGTACTACGTTCGAGCAACCTTTCCGCCACTTTTTTTTTTTCTCATTCTATTTTCATCCTATCAACTCGATTCATTTTGCATCATACCGTGCTGTCTTGTTGCTCAACGTAGAGACTGGTTACGAGTCTATGTCTTGCCCATAATCTCGTCCAACAACATTGATGTCGACCCTGCGGACGGTATAACATATGTGAGCACTTATTTATTGAATCGGGCGTTTGAATTTAAAGATATGATTAGTTTCCGGGGCCTGTTGACGGCGTGATATCGGTTGACGGATCTTGCTTTGACTATATGGATGGCCTGCTGAGATACAGTAGCAAATTGGGCCGCCACATGGTCAAAATTGGACCTTCTGGGTACCTACCGGAGGTCGTGTCCCAATGAAATGCATCGTCCATAAATTCGAGTGGCTCAAGGGATAGCTACTAGTAGTGACCTAGGGTGCTACAGTGGCGGCGGAAAATAATGCAACACGTGATTTTCTGAAAAGCTCGAGACATAGCGCGACAACCGCTGAATATTTTCCTTAGGTTTAAACAGGTGAAATGTAGGTAGGCATGTGTAGTATATGTGTACAAAATACCAGGTCCAACGAGGCATTTTATACAAGGCTATGGCTGAAAGGATTCGAATAGTGCCACATTGCCGGTGTAATTAAACAGCTCTGTGCGACGAAATGAGATCATACCGGACAGACAATGAGTCGTACTCACCAATAACCAGTCCAGTAGCCCTTGGATAGTTGTAATTTGGTCACCCGGCGACGCATGCTACCGTAAAGTTTGCTGCAGTACCCCTTGCACAGCTTTCTCCACTCCTCCTGCAACATCTCGAATAACTCGTCCTCGTTGCGTGCATGGCGCGGTCTGCAGTTGTCATTGACCTCCAACTGGTGCCAGGCATTCTCTGTGATGTTGATATCGGGGCTGTTGGGTGGCCAAGGCAACACATCAAAGCCATTTTCGGCAAACCAACGTGTCGCGAGGCCGGATGTGTGTTTAGGATCATTATCCTGTTGAAAATAGAGGGAGGACCGTTCAATGTCGTGGTCGTCCAATGTTCCAAGGAGTCCTCTCTCCAATATGTCAACGTATTGAGCCGCGTTCATCGTCCCATCGACGCGCACAAGCCTCCCAAAGCCCTTCGAGGTCATGCAACCCCACACCATGACTTTCCCTCCTCCGTGCTTCAACTGCTGCTGGACATTTCGCGGTTCAAACTCTTCAGTGGGTCCCCACCTACAATATTGAATCCCATCCGACCCAAAGATGTTGCATTTGGACTCATCGGAAAAAATTACAGCCTCCCACGCTTTTGACCCCCAATCTTCGTGATCCTCAGCCCAGTTTTGGCGCTTTCGGCGATGAACACTCGACATGAGCGACACCTTTCGCTTGCGTCGTCCATGTAGAGCTTCCTCCTGAACCACCTGACGCATTGTGCGGGCCGAAACATCCGGGAATCGGGCGCGCTGGACGTCAGCAGCCGTCTGAACCTGCCCCGATTTAATCATACGGCGAGCAATACACCGTTCATGGCTGTCCAGTCGGTTGGGACGACCCCTACCTGGCGTAGAAATTTTCCTTCTCGTGTCGTTTGTGATAGGTCCGACACGTTGTCGAGCGGTCGCAGTGAAGTTCTTCGGCAATTTTCCCAAAGGTGAAACCGTGCCTTCTGACGGACACTACACGGGCCCTGTTTGATGGTGAGAGTTAGTTGGTGGTGCATCATAGGTTATTTGGGCTCGTATAGGATGAAAGAGACAAGTGGGTTCAGGTCACATACCTAGCTATATTTTACCTGTTCGGACCTAAGGAAAAAATTCAGCGGTTGTCGCGCTATGGCCCGAGCTTTTGAGAAAATCACGTGTTGCATTATTTCTCGCCCCCACTGTATGCGGAGGTGAGCTTGTGTTGAAGCAGTGCTTGCTAGGAAAACTACGATTTTTTTCTTGTTCGAGGCTACCTCGGAATCCATAAAATCAATATTTCGACTCTTAACCAATCTTTACAGCCCTTTGCGGAACATAGGGCGCGGCGGTTTTTTTTTTCCATTTTGAGACAATTTTGATCATTTCGACCATTTCCCTCGCTGTGGGCTCAGATCTTAGTATTACGTTTCAGAAACCATATGGTCGGAACCGCATTGGAATTCCACGTTTCCTCTCGTGCTCCGTTTATTTTTATTCAACCTGTAAAATATGTAATATAAAATTATCACTCGTTCAAGCAGATCTCCTCCCACAAGGGGAGATGTTGATACAGTGCTCCAAGCTGTGATTACAGCAAACATGGTCGTATTTCAGAGGTCACCTCATAGCTGCATTTGTTTTTTTGTGCCTCTGGTGCCCAAACAATGGAATTGAATGTGAATTTATTGGTGTCTACTCAAGTACAAGGTTTCTGCATGATCTATCCACCAGTTTCAAAGAGGTTTGTTTTGGGCCCTCTATGAGGTCTTTAGAATAGACCCTACGACTCAGATTACCATTGGACGCCTTCGTGCTAGCACGCGACGCGTGCCAATTTGCGATCGGTCACGGTCACGTGGCTCAGTTATGCGTACTGATGTCAAATTGAGGCATGTCGCGTGCTAGCACGAAGGCGTCCAATGGTAATCTGAGTCGTAGGGTCTATTCTAAAGACCTCATAGGGGGCCCAGAACAAACCTCTTTGAAACTGGTGGATAGATCATGCAGAAACCTTGTACTTGAGTAGACACCAATAAATTCACATTCAATTCCATTGTTTGGGCACCAGAGGCACAAAAAAACAAATGCAGCTATGAGGTGACCTCTGAAATACGACCATGTTTGCTGTAATCACAGCTTGGAGCACTGTATCAACATCTCCCCTTGTGGGAGGAGATCTGCTTGAACGAGTGATAATTTTATATTACATATTTTACAGGTTGAATAAAAATAAACGGAGAACCAGAGGAAACGCAGTCTTCCAATGCGGTTCCGACCATATAGTTTCTGAAGCGTAATACTAAGATCTGAGCCCACAGCGAGGGAAATGGTCGAAATGATCAAAATTGTCTCAAAATGGAAAAAAAAAACCGCCGCGCCCTATGTTCCGCAAAGGGCTGTAATAACAGCTCGACTGAGGTCAGTTCACTGTATTTTGTAGTTAGTCTTGGGTTTTTGGACCGAACCGTGTGTATGGTGGCTTGAGAAATGTGTGATGTGCAGAAACCTGGGAATTCAACCAAAGATTGAGTGTACCGTGTCACCGACGTGATTGACACGGCAATTCAGATGCCATGCACCTAGGCAGCACCCTACGTTCCCTGTGGGATTATATATTGGATTGGGTGGTGAATGTATCCCCCAGGATCCAAATCTCACTTATTCTGCTCAGATGTTTGGAAGATCTAAAACTGGGAGAAGCCAAGTACACCAGGATGTTTGACCTTCGCGAAATTTGAACTTCTGGCGTAAATTTGATGGAATACGGAAGATCCGAGTTGTATTTAAACCCATCGAGATTTTCCATAGCCTTCGATCCCATACCATTGGTATGGCGTTCACTTTGCACATTTATTCCCGCACCACACTTTCTCGTTGCGCACCACACTTTCTTGATGCGCACCACACTTTTGGACATCTTCCGAGCGCACAACATTTTCTGATTGCCTTATTGGGCATTTCGGCCAGTGCCGGGGGATCAAATCAACACACGTGCTGATGTTTCCACGTATTTCGGCGCGTCGCCACGTACACATAGCCAAACTAAGGTCTTATGCACGTCGAAATTCGACGTCCCGCCAACAGGTATAGCTGATTCCTCCGGGCGACAGAGGTTCCATTCCAAGGTTGTAAGTATCACTGCCAACGCGCTATAATACTAGAGTAGGTGTACGACGAGCGGCGCAATAATTCATTGACACAGATCCTAGTAGAAGTTGAAGTTAAGACTAAGACTAGAACAGATCGCACCTCGGAGCTAGTAGCTATAAAAGCTTTTTTCACCGAATATTACGTGGTTCGTGGAGCGAAGTTCGAACACCGTACTTTCATGTTTTGTGCTCCGTACATCTGGTTTGCCGTGGGTGGCCGAGCTCGGCCAACATTCTCACGGGTATCTTCCGATCAGGAAATCGAAGAAAAATTGCAAATTTTCGATAGCAAGGGGCCAGACTAGCTGAGCCCCATCTGAATGATGATAAGTATTTCTCGGTATGAGCTAACCGCATGTAGCTGAAAATTGCCTTGAAATGGTCCTATGCGGCGTAGCCTATACAAGCCAGTAATGAGGTTCAACAAAGTTGGTTTTGAGAAGACGGGGACAGTGATATTGTGACCACACTTTGTGTCCTAAGCATACAGATATTGTGATCTCATACAAAAATATCCTTGCAGACATTGAGAGGCACAGCCGCGTCAAAATCTCCAGACCCCGTAGTCCGGGGTCGGGTTCAGCGGCCCTACTTATACCGGACTCTTCTTTATCTGCCGAATTGTATGTAGTATTACACTGAATTCACTAAGTTCTTCTGCGAACATCCCCCACATACAGTCAAAGTGGGCACAGGATAACAATTCCAGACCACCGACGCCTCAGGACACCCGTTTTGTTGACGCCTCAACACCTTCGACCACTACCACTACCCTCTCACCTAACGCATCGACATCCATCGGGTCTTCAACTTGGCTCTTATGGAGTACCAAGAAAACAGCCACCAGGTGATCGCGTAGCTGTGGGCACAAAGTCACGTTGCTTTGGGAGTTCAGCGCGACCGATGAGACTGCAGGCGCACTATCCACAGCGGTCTCGGTATCTGAACAGAACGATCAACTTGTCACTAGTACTGCATGTAGCCATACTGGTGAACTCACCCGTGCGCGGATACGCCGCGGCCAGTGCCACACCGGAATCCGCGGACCCTGCGTCAAAGGAACGGGGAGGGAAGGTGTCCGGATGCGGAATGTCGGATGGAAAAAAGCATGGGTAAAATCCCAGAATCGCAAGTCCATAAAGGGCGAACAGGTATCCGCGTTGGACGAAGGGAGAGGAAGCATCAGTATTGTATCCCACAATATGGCTCAATTCCTGTACTGTCGTGTCGTGCGGCGGGGGCAACTTGAACGTGGGGTTGAGATGGTGGGAGGGTGATATATCTTTGGCCGTTTCGAAATGTGTCAGGTACTGTTGCACCTTGCGGAGACAATTATCCGCAGTCTCTTCACTCCCAAGGTCGGCGCGGAGCTCCTTTCCGATAGGAGTGATATTCCAGTCTTGGTGGAGGAAAAAATCGAGGGGGACGGGGAAACGGAGAGGCACAAGCCTGCGGCCAAGGTGCTCTACGAAAAGTCAAATTTTCCGAACAGAAAAAAATAATAGCGCTACTTGCCGGGAGTTGAGGGTTCGGGCGGAATATTGTGGCTGGGAGAGTTTTGGGGCTGCGTTGGCAGAGACGCGGGCGTTACCGATGCCCGCTTCGTGAATGTGCCCCCGCCACCGCCAGCGCGTCTGCAGGGCAAAATATTAGTTGAGACTTCCCCAGGCTCGGAACATTCGGCAATGTGGGAGATACGGCGGCGTTTCTGGGCGGGGGCCACATCCTCCTTGATTCTGCTCGAAAGGAGGGTATTGAAGGGAACGAACGGCCGGTGGGCTGTACGCAACTCACTTTCGTTTGGCGCCGCTACGGGTTTCTGGAGCCATACTGTATATTGAAGATTATTAATGTCATATCGTACGCCTCTTATACGCCTTGCACTCTTGTGGGTCCAATACAAAAAATGTCTCACATACCATCATTTGGTGCCTCTCGTATGTAGTGATGTTCTGGCTTTGGCCTCAGGCCAAAAAGCCATGGCTTTTTGGCTTGGCTTTGGCTTTTTCTGGCTCTGGCTCGAGTTGGCTTTGGCCTGGCCTGGGATTCATTCGGGCCAAAGCCAAAATCAAGCTGATTTCCCTGCCAAAAGCCATGGCTCAAGCCAAGCCAAGCCAAAGCCAGGCCAAAGCCAAAAGTTTGGCCCTGGCCTGGCTTGAGATTTTCCGAGGCCAAGCCAAAGCCAAAAAGCCAAAGCCAAAGCCAGAACATCACTACTCGTATGCCGAATATGGAAAAGTCTTGGATACGTACCATCATTTGAAGGAATGCACTTCCCGTTAGCCCTGGCCCCTGGCTGGCGCTGAATGTGTCTCCGTTCTGAGGCTAGCGCGTTGAGCTCTTCCATTCTCTGGGGCACAGCTTGGACATAGCTCCGCACGGTCGAAAACCCGCATTAGGAAGTAAACAAGACCCGAGTGGTCGGTAAAGAACCTTAACCGTGAGAAATCGGCCCGTTCACCGGTGAAGCCCGAGGATAGCCGAGGATCATCCAAGTAATATATAGAGTATACGTAGGGTAACCAGCCTGCGCTGGTTACCTTGCTGGTTACCCCCGCGTAGCGTAGCCGAGGTAACCACCGGAATATACGTGTTTACCCTCTGGTGATCGGAAAACCGGCTCCGAGGGTACCGGTGGCACTGCCGATCAGTGTTGGCGGGAACAAGCAGGTTGTTCCCACGGTTCGCTTTCCTCAAGAAATGGTTCAAACAAACTTAATTCTCGGGAATATACCATTCATTTTGGGTACATAAAATGTGGACTAGACGTATCTGGTCTTCTGTGGGCAAACATAAATTTATTTAGCCCGTAAATTAGGTAAAAATGGTAAATTTTAGGCTTTACAGTGTTACATTGCGTTGAACTGGATGAACTTTCTTTTTGAGCTTGAATTCGGGAGGGAGTAATTCAACTATGAAGATAGATGTGTAACACATATATTTGAAACGATCCTTCTTCCGTAAAAGGCTGAATGTGGGTGAGAAGAAGTTCAACCACTCATCACGGCAGTGGGTGAATACTGTAGTTTCTGGGGCCACTGTTGATCGGAAATTGCTGTGAGAGGGTCATTACATCTCTTTGAATCAATTATGTGACGCTTTGGGACTGGATATTCGCTTGGAATTACCGTATACTTTGCGTAACCTATAATCAATGTTTTATGTAATGACTTGACCCCCGATTCAACTGAAATGCACACAAGGCGGTAGTACCTCTGGTCGTATTGGTCGCAAAATGGATGAAGAAAGCCATTTCGAAAGTCCCGCATGTACTCTGGTGCCAGCTATTCTATCCGAAGTTCGAAACAAACTTCACTTAAGTGTCAACGGTTTTTCTCTCTTACAAAGTGAATTCAATGCATGGCAGCATGCGGCAGGGAGTAACATTCTGTAGTGGACAATAAACCCTAGTTGATGCACTGATTTCCTTTGAACATGTTCTACAGAGAGTTAATCCCTATACTTACGCTATGTTCGAGGTGAGATTAAAATGACCGTTCGGGAAGAATGGAGATTATGAGCGGACAGAATGGACATTATTCCTGCCAGTCCTTCCGATGGGCCACAGTGGATTTCCTATTGGAAGGAATCGGTAGTTTACAATGTGATTTTTGCGAATCACCGATGGGATAGAACGCAAATGACCGATCGAACAGAATGAAACCCATCACAAAGTGTCCGATCGGACCGAGTGAGCATCTCCAATGGATGGAGTGGGCATCTTTGTTTGGCCACTCTCAAAATTCATTTTCTCTCCCCAAATAATGGTCGCAAATCACAGTAGGTAAATAAAACAGTGGAACAGACCTCGAAACAGTTTGAATGAGGGAGAATCTTGAACATGGGAGGTACCGAGGGAAGACTGGTCAGAAAGGAGATTTCCCTTCCTTCCCATCAACTTTCCACTCTGTCCGAACGATGTGTCTCAATAGGGGAACGTAGGTATAATTAATTAAAGTCACCACGATCAATACATCCGGCAGTTCAAGCGGGGCGAAAGATCACGTGACAGGTCACCGAGGGGTAACCGTGGTGGCCACCGCCGTTAGTAGATATTTATGTTGAAGGTGTTAGATCCAAGACTGCCTCCGCTGGTGCCGGTATATTCGTTGGGAAAGACTCCCCTTTAAATCGTAGTCTAGCTGTCCCAGGTCCAGACAATGGATCTGCGGACCGTGCCCGCATTTTTGCAATTCATCAAGCACTCCTCTCAAGCTCGCCGTTGAAGCGACTTGTTATTTTCTGCACATCGAAATTTGTGATCCGGCAATTGTGCTATGCTGCTGCTCGAAACTTGGAATTGGGATGGCCTGGAAAGAATTCGGATGTGTTCAAGGACACGCAAGTTTATTCAATTGCTCCATCTCTTTATCCATGGCTTCCTTCCAACGTGGCCAGTCTGCGCGGTTTTTCGCGTCAGCAACGTCGATGGGATCACCATTAACAATTGATGCTGAGATCATGGCAAAGTCAGCTTGGCTTTGGTCCTCCTCCTCGTTATCATAAATTGGGACATGGTGCTGCCACTCCTTTGGTCCCTTGGCTGCCGGATTATTAATAACTCTATAATTCGGCCTCGTAGTCAATTTTGACGACCTAAGGGTTCTCGCTCGGGGTGGTTCTTCTGCCACACTTCGGCTCGGCCCGGGTGTTGGAGCATCAGTTGTTTTCGGTACTTCTGATTGCTCTGGCTCAAACGAGGCTTGCTTGTCATCATCAGAACTCTCCCCCTCAAGCAAGGGAGTGTGAGCCGGAACCTCGTTCTCGTTCTCGGCATCTTTTTCATTAATAAAGATGACATTCCGAGACGTGAGAACTTGTTTTGTGACGGGATTGTAATACCGCCACGCTCGAGATTCATCCGACAGGCCCACAAATCTGAACTGTCTAGACTTTGCTTGCAATTTATGCCTCTTGCCATCCGGCTGCAACACCCAACACGGCTTCCCGAACTCCTGAAGTCTTGATCTGGAGTCATGTCCTTGACGGCGCGGGTAGGTGACCTATTTTTTAGGTACGTGGCGTATGCAACGGCCTCTGGCCACAAAAACAATGGGAGACCACTTTCAATCAACATTGCACGTGCATGTTCAACTAGAGTCCGATTCAACCGCTCCGAGATTCCGTTTTATGATGGTGAGTGTGGTGCTGTTAACTCCAAATGGACTCCCTTGCTTTTGAGGTATCGTTTCAGCGGTTCATTGAGATACTCCCTACCATTGTCAATCCTCAGGCATTTCAACTTTTTGCCCTTCTGAGTTTGACATAGCTCCTGTAGTGTTGAACATTCTCCAGCACTTCCTTTTTGTTCTTCATAAAGTGTGTTATGGTTCTCCGCCCTTTTCCATCCGTGAAAGTGATGAAATATCTCTCTCCTCGGATACCACTGACTCCGGCGGGTCCCCACACATCGGACAAAGTAAGGTCTGTGGTGTCTTCTATTTCCGTCAATGACTCCTTGGGGAAAGGATTCACGTGCTGCTTCGCTTGGATACAGGCTTGGCACTGCTACCTGGCCACACTAAGTAGCTGGCCACTTGTCGCTCCGAGGTCTTGTTAGCCGAGTGCATCTTCCCATGAGTCCCCATATAAGGGAAATTGGGTTGCATCTGCATCTAGCATCTGGCAGCTGAACGAGCCCTAACGGGCCCGGTTTCACTATGGTCTTAGCCTTTTGGGCTTTTGGGCTATCCTCGGCATCCTCTGTGGCCTTTCTCTTGTTGGCTTTATTTTTATTTGGCCCTTTAGCCTTGACCTTATCGGATCCAAGCATTTGCCACTTGCTCATTAAAGCCACTGCAGGTGTCAAGTCGGGATCTCCACGCCGCCATTTCACCTGATCATGAAGGCCTTCGGGCTCGTAACGACCTCCTTTCCAACGTTGAAAGTCTCTTATGAGAGCCTTCCGATTGACTCCATTGACGTCCGGAGGCAACATGTTATCGTACCGGAGCCTGGTTATGTCATTCAAGATTTCCA
This sequence comes from Mycena galericulata, assembly GCA_029289565.1. Taxonomy (NCBI): domain Eukaryota; kingdom Fungi; phylum Basidiomycota; class Agaricomycetes; order Agaricales; family Mycenaceae; genus Mycena; species Mycena galericulata. Next base: position 7,986 of record JARKIA010000062.1, on the reverse strand, counting down.
GTTCCCTGAATTCCTGACGCAAGGATCCATGGATGCCTCTTGTAATTTCAGTGGCACCCATTCCCTGGAGGATAATTGTACCATTGGACAAAGTACCCCGAGACAATGCAGTATAATAAGAAAAATGGTCCTTGCAGTTATTGAGGTCTACAACGTTCACGTCCTTAGATTTTCCTTGGGATGAATAATCTGTAGTAACAGATCATCGGGCAGCGAGCACCATATTTTTGTAGAGGTCTTGGAGAGTGGTACAACATTTTTCGGTAAGCCCGGTATATTTATTTCTTTAGGTGGTTTCACCAGTTCAACAAATAGAGTATCCAGTATGGATTGTCCTTGAGAGCCCACACCTTCTTGCCAGCCCACAACAGTGGCTTCTTGACCCTTTGTGACACAGAGTTCAGTCGCCTCGTTATTTCGTATAAGAACTGGTACAGTAAACCTATGCATAGACTCAATCTACCAGGTATGTGCTCTGATGAAGCCGGATAACCGTCCCACAACTGATCTTACTGTCTGGGAGAAATTCCGGTGTTCAGCTTGGCAGTCTTACTTTTCCTATGTTTCTTGGCCTTCCTTTCGCCCGATGCAGAATTCGTTACCAAGGTATCTTCAGAATAAAAATCACTGCGTTCCGGGCCTACCTAAACTCAGCATGAGTGTAGGTCTCCTAGAAATAACTACACAGATGTCTATGGGTAGGCAACTAGACATAATTCTTTGAAGCTAAGTCTAGATGTGCTTAGTGCTTTGACGGTCTGTTTAAGTCGGTGCAGGTCAGTGTAGGTCGGTGAAGATCTGTCTAGTCACCGTTAGTGAGCTAGACACAGGTCGGTGTAGCCTCTTAATTTCAGACACTGGTGAAGAATGTGGTCCATAAAAATTTGCTAAGATCAGGGTCTGAGCTAGACAGAGTCTGTTTAGTTGACCTGATAACGGCTAGACATGAGGCGCGCTCAGCTCGACACAAAATCTGTCTAGTCTCCCAGACAGGGGCTGTCTGGCTATCCAACAGACCCCAACAGAGGCGCAACCAGCTAGGCTGACCTGAGTCTAGGGGTACCCGGAACGCAGTGAATGAGTCAGTTCTTAACCAGTATCCCGCGCGTATATTTCAGAACCCATTTCGTTCATCTTGTCTTTTTTCGCGTTTAAACCTGTTATGATAGAAACAGAGCTCAACCTAGGGTCGCTGAAGGATGGCCGTCCGCGCCGACAGCTAACTGTCCTACTCTCAATCCAAGCCAGATCTTCCAAGGTGCAAGCACCATAGGGCGTGTTAGCTAGAGCTTGACGGCTCATCTTATCAGTCAGATTAACGTCTTTATGCCATATGCTGGGCTCTAGAACTCAGCTAACCACTGAGTCTCTATTGTACTACAGGTGAACAAGAGGAACTACGGAGTATCTATGGCTGGCCGCCAGAGAGGTGGCACCCTACGGGATTGAACCTACAAGTTTAACTTGTACGATTTGACTTGATTGGATTAAAGACAGACGGCCACCAGTGATACCCGGCAGCCAGACTTCTTAACATCCTTGGATTAGTAACTCGAGATAGAGATGATTAGATGATGGTCCGCCCGTCGGCTGAATGACTGATCGGTGCGACTTGATCCAAGACTGAAATGAAGTAGTCCAAGCTGGCCGGCGGCCATTCTACTAATGAAGGAGCTTAATGGACTTGATATAAGAAACTAGATAAGACAGAATGAACAAGAGATTCAACGGGCGGGCAGGCCAGTAGGTAAATCCTACGTTGCCAAGGACAGGTGGCCAGGTGATCAATCACCAGTGTTGTCTTGGCCGGAGCACGCCATACTGATGAAATATGAGGAATAAGACCCAGACCCGCCCGCCGGGGCCCATTATACCCACGAGTCATAATAACTGCCATACCATTGGGCCGCCGGGCAGTTCGGGTCAGTCGGGTTGCCTAGAGAGAAGTTCCGGTTTTCCCTTTTATCTCCTTTCATTGCTCCCTCGTTTGTATAAAAGCCAGTCGTTTAGCGTGTTTGTACTTCAGTAAACAAACCCTTACCCATATTTTGGTGTAATATAGAGTTGACTCAGAAGACTTGAATTGAGATTAGATTGAGAATTAGTTTGAAGACTAAGATTGCGCTTGAGAAATACAACTACGAAAGCTTAGTTGGGAGCGACCTGCCGGCCTGCCGCCACTAACTTGCCTAAGTCGGTGCTTGGGTTAGAGTAACTTGTTGAACCCGCCTTTCTGAGTTTGGGAAGCTGAGAATATACTATTCGAATTGAGACATTAGAGACGTCTGGCTTTGAGTGTCAATCCCGGGTTGACTATACTCACCTTTCGTGGACTATAAGTTCTTCGTTTCAGTGTGGACCCCCCTACCTACTATCTCTATTGAAATCATACAAGTCGAACGCGTTCGGGAAAAATCTCTGGAGCCCGAACCTTGAACCTGAACCCCCCGTTCGGTTCAGGTTCGGTTCAGGTTCGGACCGATTTCCGAACCGGACCCTGCCAGCACTATGTCCACGATATCTTTTATTCGCCCACGCTGCCTCGGACCCGCTCAAACCTTTCTGATACGCGTCAATGAAGCGATCAGAGCGCCTTGCAAACCTGTACCCAGAAACTGTCAGCTCCGTTTATCATCTGTTGAGGCCGAAAAACTTACTTCCTCATAGATTTCAATGGGACAGCATCAAGCGCAGCATTCATGTTGCGCTCAAGGTCCGCTTCCTTTGAAGATGACGGAAACATGCGATAGATTCGCTTAGCAAAGCCCCAGCATTGCTCTATGCAATTGACTTCACAATGGAATTTTGGGAAAAATATGACCTCATGTCCACGAGCTTCACAGTGCTCTTCAAGCATGGATTTTTGATTGACAAAGTCCGGCTGTGTGAAAAGGATTCGACGGCAACAGCAGTCGGTCCGGCCAGGTGGACATTTGAACCCGGGGCACTCATCAGACTTTTGACAATTAGCTTGTGAGCTTGTACAAGGTCAAAAAAGGCCAAAAAAGGGCCAAAAAGGTCGCAAGTTGGCAAGGTCACAAGGCTATCTTTTTTTCTGACAAGGTCGACGGTTCGACTCCTTTGGGTGGCATAGATTTGATTTGATTTTGGTGTTTCGGTACAGCACAGTTATGAAAATTTGCACAGGGCATTCTCCAAGCATCCTCCAGATATTTGAGACATTATCTCGTCTTGTTCTGCATTTTCGGAGGGGTAAATTTTCGCCCTTGGACCTTGTGGGCTTGGCGACAAGCTCACAAGGCCAAACAAGCCGCAATCAAATTGTTAATTGGCTGATGCTGGGCGTTGAGATTATCCGGATTAGGAAGCGCGGCCCCTTTCGCGATGCGCTTATGGATCAGAATGCGCATACCCTTGAATATACCAGCCTGTGGGTGGCCGTCGGGGAAATAAAGCGACTGCGGGGTGCCATCTGCAAACTGCCCATCTCGCATTCGAACCAACTCTACTCCGTTTACTGTTTTGACCTTGCACAAAAAGTTTTTTTTTTTTTGCTTTTCGACGTTGGTGGCTTGACAACCATATCCCGGGCGCTTAGCGCATCTGGCGCCCAGGCTGTATGGGTCTTAGCGTTGTCATTGGCAAAGGCATGGTGCTCGTGAGGCCGAGTTTCGTCAAGGATATCCATTGCGGCAGTCGCATGTTTGAGGATTTCGGCATTGTTGTAGTAGCCGTCACGATTTTTCCCCGGCCGAAGTGTCCACAGTGCGAGCCATCCATACTCCGAAACAAATGCTGCAACCATCATGGAAGCTCCCTCTCCCTTCGTATATGGCTTGGCGGACTCGGAAAGATGGACCCATCTGAGTTTGCGGCGATCATTGGCGTAGAAAATGCATTCGTCATGCCTCCTGATCACTGTGATCTTGCCATCCGGCCTAGCGACAAAAACCCGCTCCAGCTCTTCATCCCACTCCTCCGGAAGCTCGAGGTTTTCTTTTAACCGTTTCTTTGTTTTCTTTTTCTGGGGTGTTGTCTTGGCTGCTTCCGCCGCTTCGGGTGATCCCACCTCATCTCCATCTTCCGTGAATTTCCTGGTGTGTTTTGACAGCTCGGCCCACCGCGGCAGAAATACCTTCTGGTGGACCCCCGAGAAATTTGTGATTATATAATAAGCAGGCCACACACGATCAAGGTACTCAACAGACTACAACATGCGAGGTACGAGCATATTCGTTGTAGCGTCTGTCTATGAGAGACTGGAGCCATCCACATCAGACTTTTGACAAACAGCTTGTGACCTTGTACAAGGCCAAACAAGGCCGCAAGCCCCACCAAAAGAGCCGCAAGCTCGCAAGGTCACAAATCATCTTCAAGTTTTCACAAGGTCGCTCGTTCGACTCCGTTTAGCGGCGTAATTTGGGGTTTATCACCGTTTTGGGGTACAGCGCATTCGTGATAAATCGCAGAGTGTGTCCTCCAGTATTTCTCAGAGCTTCTCTGGTTTTCTTCTGAATTTCCCCGACAATTTTAGAGAGGCGTTTTCTTACGCTTTGACCTTGTCAGCTTGTCGATAAGCTCACAGGGCCAAACAAGCCACAAGCTATTCGCCAAATGGCTGATGCACGGAAGAGGGAAGGAGTCAAGAAGTGTTCTGTTTACGGCCCTTTGAACAAGTCGCACTGATTTGAAATGTGCAGTGTGACGGTTTCACAGATGCGTCCGGACACACCGGTTCTTCATCTACTGTGTACTAATGGCTTAGGCTCGTGACCAACCGCGTTCGCCAAGCACGTGGCTGCGCTTATCACGGTTGGCGAAGCGGCTGGGACATTTGGTTACCGCTTTGGGTGGGCCCGCCAAACGTGAGTTGGGACTTCGTATTTTCGACCTCCCGCACCTTCAAAAAAAGTGTAAAAAGTTGTACTATCCCCCCCCCCCCCCCCCCCCCTAGAACTCGGACACTCAGGGAAAATCCATGAATAGCATTTTATCCACAGATCCTAGAGTCAGACCCAATAGCCAGATCGTCAGAAATTCGTCTTTTACCTGGGTCTCATGTTTTACGTTGTCAAAAACGGGCCAGAATTGGACAAACGGCACTGTTTTTCTTGTCGCGGTCCGGTGTCCGAGTTGTAGGTAATGCCCCGATTCAGCACTGATCTCGTTCTCATTCACTCGTTTCTCAACCAAATTCTTTGAAACTTGGTACACCTATTCCTCTAGATGTAATACACCTCCCTGGATAACGAAAATATGCCATGGCCTTCTCGACACTCAAGACACATCAATTAGTTCCATCTGAGCATCATTTCTTGAGTTTTGGCTGGATGTCGATATCTAGTAGTCGTATGAGGCTATGAGTGAGTCCGGGATACTTTTATCACTTGTTCTACGCCTATTTAACTCATTTATGCGCCAAATTTCTCCAATGCAGCTACAGGAGTATAACCAAATTATCTGTACTTCTGGTTCTATGACATATCTTTCCAGGTATACATGTTGTCTGTCCCAAAATATTAGGTCACTGGGACATGTTCTGGGCATGCTAGACAGCATTCAGCCCGAAAACAGCCCGAAACCCCAGATTACCCAATAAATAATATTTTCACAAATTCCTTTCTATCACTAATTGCCCTTGGATTAGCCCGACAGATCTACCTAGGTTTCATCCGAATCGGTGCAGAACTGGTTGAGTTATTGACAATTCTTTGAAAACATCCCAAAACAAGAAATTTTCGTTCGCGCCTTCGGTACTGACGTTAGCTGTAATCGCAAAAGATGTCCCCAACATACCTATAACCCCTCGAAAAAAATACATCTACATGTGCCAACGAAATTGAGTGGTCTGGGGTAGTGGCTCACCGTGAACGTGAAGTCGCATGATTAAAAGCCAAAACAATGCAGGAGGACACTCAATAATCTGTTGTGAATACAACTACCAAGTTCCAGGTTTGTAGCACAGGGAGGTGGATTGCTATAGAGGTGGCCCGATTGTACCGCTCGGGATCAGGTCGAGATGTTCTTGATGAGTCCAGGATACGAAGGAAAGATATTTTGCCGGGTTGCATAACCTGAGGTCATTTGCGGGAACTAGGGGATCAAAACGAGCCCCAAATCTTGGGAATTGGTGAAGAATTGGCGGAGAAATAAGCAAAAGACAAGCCGGAAGACGGTTCGGAGATGAGAAATGGTGTTCACACGCCGGCATCTTGATGAAAGACCTCTCACAGCTTTTGATCGCCGCGTCACTCTCCCTCCAAATTCGACATACGGTGTCCTCATAGGTCGTATTGCATCCCATAGTCACCAAATTTCAGGATTTTACATCGCAACACCTTGCATTATACAAGTGGCCCACTACCTAGTTTGGCCCGGTAGGCAGTCACTGATAATACTAAATGCCCCTTTGGGGACAAACCGCTCGTGGAATTCAGTTGTTTTGGGTGCCGTTTGACTCCTCCAATCGAGTTCTTTCATCCGAGACACTCTCCGGGGTCAAAATAATTGGTTGATTTTTTTGTTGGCTTTGCTTGTCCGGAGCTGTAGCGCCTTTTCCTTTTGCTTGAGGGGTGAACGAGGGCGAGATCTATGACATTATAACGACCCTGCGAATTCGTCCAGCGTTCGATGGCTGCTTCTCCCCGGAAATGGATGCTGTTGTACCATGGTACAGGGTCAAAATTGTAGTGAGCCTAAGAGTGCGTTCGGATATTCCTGACAACCAGGTTCAGGAATCAGAAATCAGGATCAACGACCCGGTCCGGTAGTTAGTCACACTACGTAACATACGTACTTGGATTAGGCCTCTCCGAGGCGGTGGCTGAACCTTTAGGGATTCGAGCTTAGTCTAGCTTAGTTGATTGCTCAGTTAATAGGCGCCAGGAAGGCTATGTAGCAGTACTGCCGAAGCATGGGTATGTAAGGATTATACACGAGGATGGGGATGAACTATTATGTATCAAAGGGCAAAGAGAGAGAGAAATATATCGTCACAGGAAAAATGGGGGTGGAAGAGGAACACAAGTGGTTTGTGGAGGGACACATTCAGAGGGTTGGGTTCAAGGTACTGTGAATGGATGCGGATGAATCTCGGAGGGGAAAAAGTAATAGGAAGAAGAATAAAGAAATGAAATCAAGAAGCCCCCGCGCAAACATGCAGGATAACACCAAAAATGTTCAGAAAATGCGGAGGATGCCTCTGCAATATCTCACAACTGCCTCTCAGACAAACAAACACACCAGGTGCACTTTTGTGCCCGATTTATGGAGTCGAAGAGCGACTTTGTGAATACGGATACATGAATTTGTGGGCTTGTGGGTGTGACCCCAACTTGTGCATTTCTGGCGCCGCTTGCGAGCTTGAACAGCCTCACAAGTTACAGCCTTTTGCGGAACTTAGGGCGCGGCCAGTTTTTTTTTTTTTGTAAGTTTTCAGCAGAATGGCTATCCTGACCTCAATTCTCAACGGATTCCCTTGGTGGTAGGCTCATTATACTCGTGTTGTAAATGCGGAGGGCATGGCATCTTACGATTTTTTCTGAGAACCCCGAAATCATTTATTAGGTCAGATTGGGGTGTTTTGAGCTGTCTGAGAGCAGAATATGCCACAAAGTAGCTGTAGTGCTCGGATTGACCTAGAATTTTGATACAATGCACTTATGGGTATTACGGAGGGCAGCAAACACCGGGATAGTGAATGTGACTTGTATTTCAACTCTATCATACATGTAAACAGGTAGGATATCGGGTGAATTTCCCTAACAGCAGTAAATTTGAAATACAAGTCACATTCACTATCCCGGTGTTTGCTGCCCTCCGTAGTACCCATAAGTGCATTGTATCAAAATTCTAGGTCAATCCGAGCACTACAGCTACTTTGTGGCATATTCTGCTCTCAGACAGCTCAAAACACCCCAATCTGACCTAATAAATGATTTCGGGGTTCTCAGAAAAAATCGTAAGATGCCATGCCCTCCGCATTTACAACACGAGTATAATGAGCCTACCACCAAGGGAATCCGT